>CM053413.1:9641482-9756478 GCA_028644305.1 Xerus rutilus
TACTTAGGAATAAACTTTTAATCTTTTTTTTTGTAGTTATCATTGGACACAATACCTTTATTTATTTATTTTTATGTGGTGCTGAGGATCAAACCCAGCGCCTCGCATGTGCTGGGCAAGTGCTCTACTGGCTGAGCCACAACCCCAGCCCAACACCCCAGAGCTTTTTTTAAAATTTGAGATAGTTTCTCACTAAGTTGCCCAGGCTGGCCTTGCTCTAATTTGCAATTATCCTGCCTCAGCCAAGTAGGTGGGATCACAGGCAGGCACCACTACAGCTGGCCCCAACATGATCTTTCTAACACCCAGATCAGAGTCTCTCTTCACCCTGCTCCAGAGCCTTCAGTGGTTCTCTGCTGACCACTTACCAGTCTTGCCCATGGGGCAGGCACAGTAGAAGGAAGCCACACGGTCATGACAGGTGGCCCCATGGAAGCAGACGGCTGTGGCACAGTCATCAATGTTCTGACTGCAGCTCTCTCCTGTCCAGCCATTGACACACACACAGCTGTGGCCACCCAAGGTGTTGAAGCAGGTGCCCCCATTGTGGCAGGCATTGGGCTGCAGCTGACACTCGTCCACATCTTCTGTGCAGAATTGGCCTGTGACACACAGATGTACCAGTCTAGCCACCTAGTATGTGCCAACCCAAGGTCTGCCACCCAGCTCTCTCAGTCCTGTTGCCCACCTGTCCACTCAGGAGGGCACTGGCAGTTATAGGTGTTGACGCCATCCACACATGTCCCCCCATTTAGACATCGGTGTCCTGGACAGTCATCCACATTGATTTCACAGTTCTGACCCTCAAACCCTGGAACAAGAGGAGAGGGCAAGGCTGGTCACTAAGAGGCTGACCTGCTGTCCCCACCCATGCTGCCTCCCCTGAGTACCGCTCACTCACCAGGAAGGCAGGCACAGTCATAGGTGAGATCACCATTCTGCCTACAGGTACCCCCATTGCGGCATGGGGAAGGAGCACAGGGCACTGTAGGGCTCTCACACAGGGGCCCTGTGTAGCCACCTGGACACTGGCAGTGGAAAGAGCCAGGACTGTTAAGGCAGGTGCCGCCATGGCGGCAAGGCCCACCCGCCCGGCACTCATCAATGTCACTTCGGCAGCTGCGGCCCTGGTAGCCAGGTGGGCAGGAGCAGACGAAGCGGCCATCAGACCCCACTGAGCAGCGGGCACCATGGGCACAAGGGCTGCTGAGGCAGGGGTCCGGCAGGGAGCAATCTGGGCCTGGAGGAACGAGGAGAGGGTGAGCTTGGGACTGACCACATCTTTGCTTGCCTTGGGCTCCCCTCCAGAATGCCCCCTCTCACCTCGGAAGCCACGGGGGCATCGGCAGGAGAACCGAGCAGTGCCTGCCACAACCGAGCTCTGGCAGACACCACGACCAGCACAGGGACCTGAGTGGCAGGGGTCTTCCAGCTGGCATCGCTCACCCACCCAGCCTGGTGGGCATCTGTGGCAGAGACAGTGTGTTGGGGGCACTACTGGGCAAGGTGGACCCAGACACAAAGACACATACAGGACAAGCAAAACACACCAGCCAACACACACTGCACCCACTCATTCGCTCTTTTCTTTTTTCTTTCTTTTTTAGCACTCTACCACTAAGCTATATTCCTACCCTTTTTAAAATGTTTTACTTTGAGACAGGGTCTCACCAAGTTGCTGAAGCAGGTCTTGCACATTCTTTTTCTTCTTCTTCTCTCCTCTTTTTTTTTGGTTCTGGGGCTTAAACTCAGGGGCACTTAACTACTGAGCCTCATCCCCAGCCCTATTTTGTGTTTTATGTAGAGACAGGGTCTCACTGAGTTGCTTAGCACCTTACCGTTGCTGAGACTGGCTTTGAACTTGGATTCTCCTGTCTCAGCCTCCCAAAGTGCTGGGATTACAGGCATGCGCCACTGTGCCTGGCTTCCAGCCCCCTTTTTGAGACAGGGTCTCATTTAGTTGCTGAGGCTAGCCTCAAACTTGTGATCCCCCTGCCTCAGCCTCCTGAGTTACTGGGAATACAGGCATGTGCCGCTGCACCTCACCACGCTCATTCATTCCTGCAATGTATATTTACGGAGTACCTACTATTTGCTATGTCATATAAACACAGAAACACACACAATATAAGTGGTTCTTCCTCTCTTGATACTCAACAGCCAAATCAGGCAAAGAGTACACAGACAAGTAACAAGTTAATATACTACATGTACTACATGCTGGCAGTGTACAGAGTGAGTCGTAAAGGCTATCAAAGTTGTGGTGACTTGAGTGGTGGCCCCAAAAAGACATGTCCATGTCCCGGAACCTGTGAGTATGACCTTGTTTAGAAAAAGAGTCTTTTCAGAAGTAATTACATGAGGGATGTCAAGATGAGATCATCCTGGATTATGGGGAGGGAGGGCTAATCCAATAACAAGTGTCCTTATAAGAGAAAGACTAGAGATTTGGGAGAGAGAGAGAAGAGAAGGTCAAGTGCAGACAAAGACAGAGAACCGGGTGAGGCAGCCACAAGTCAAGCAATGCCTGGGGCTATCAGAGGCTGGAACCTCTGGAGGGAGTGTGGTCCTGCCAACACCTTAATTTCAGACTTCTGGCCTCTGGAATTTCCAGAAACTACATTTCTGTTGTTTCAAGCCACCCAGTTTGTGGTAATTTGTTACAACAGCCACAGGAAACTCTTACACAGGCTAAGTGGATGGAAAGACTGGAAAGAGAGAATGGGTATTATATTTTCACAGACTGAAAGAAGGTGAAAAGTGGCCAAAGGGGTTGTGTGGGGAAGAGCATTTCAGGCAGAGGGAACAGCAAATGAAGGGTCTCAGATTCTGAAAGACAAACATCAAGAACACCCAGACAGACAGAAACCACAGATACACATACAGAAGGACACGCCAACTGGCCTGGCAAACACAAATACCAAGCCGCAGCCTCCCGCAGACATGGGCAACTCTCACTCACATGGATAGGCCAGTGGACTCCCACAAATCCTCAACTCCTTTCTCCCGGATTCATGCAACCTTCCTGCCATGCAGGGGGGTTGGGTTTTGTGGTAGAGACCTCCACCCTCATGTTGAGGGAAGACCTTTCAGTCTGCAGACCCCTCCCCAAGCCCACAAAGGCAGCCTCGAGTGTGAGGGAAAGGAGAAAGGAAGAGAGGGTTGGTCTTGGGATTGGAAACCTCAAGGGGACAGCCAGAGGAAGGATTCTGGGGGAGGGGCTTGGCAAGCCAGGGGGTCCAGGCAGTCTGGGCAGTGTCCCGCCCCATCCCTCCCCTGCTACTTGGGCCGGTCCCCTCCCTCGGGCTTGTCCCAGACGCCTGGGACCGAACTCAAGCAGGTGACTCAGTTCTTAGCGTCACCATAATGTCCCCCCACCCCGGCCCCCAGCGAAACAAGTCGGGGCACAGCTGGAAGGGCGCGGGTGGCGTTTGGAGTGGAGGGTACAGCCCTCCGCCCCCTCCCCAAAAGCCTGCAGGGATACCACGGCGAGCAGGACCCAGCACCGGGAGGGGGCGCGCTTGCGGGCGCCTGGGACCGCGGGTCCCACTGCCAGGCAGGGCGCGGCCCGCGCGGCCCCCTCCCTACGCCCCGGGCGGGTTCCCACGCTCTGCGCCCCGCGCCCCCGCCGACCGGTCGGGCCGGTTCCAGCCCCAGCCCGCGCCCCGCCCCACGGCCTGAGCTTTGGGGGAGATCGAGGGGGGAGCACGCTCTTGGGGCGGGGGGGGGGTGACCGGCTGGCTGAGAAAGCGGAGCAGGCGAGGATTAGACGATAAAGACGAGGGCTTGGATCCTACTTTGGGGAGATGACTCGGGGGCTCTGTAGAGGGAGGGACAGTTTGGGGTACCCCTAAAAGGGCAGGCATATTTGAGACCTAAAAGACTGCTGGGGGATAGTGAGATATAGGGAATGGTTCCCCTACAGCCTTGCTCTGGAGACTGAGCCCGCTCCACTCCGGCGATCCGGGCTCCGGGAGGCCATGTGTACCGGTGATTCACCTGTCGAGGGGCGGGGAAGCCTCAGGCGCATTCACCTGTCGGCAGTATTCCAGGCCTGGAGATCCAATGCGCAGGCGTCCGAGCCCCGTGGCTTAAGCTCCCGAGTGAGTGGTTCCAAGTAAGGTCACATTTTCCCCGCCCCGCCCCAGCATCGCAGATCCCTGGCCCCAGGACGCCCCCTCAGCCAGTTTTAGCATCACCAAAGAAGTAAAACTAAGTGGGGTTCTAGCTAAAGTAAGTGCGATGAAACTTCAAAGGACTCTTCTGGGTCTAAAATCACCCCAGACCCACCCAGCTTGAGCCTGACCCAGTGCCTGGCACACATTCTGTTGAATAAATGAATACCTTAATGAATCCATCCAGTGAACTGCTATTACCTGTTATAAAAAGAGCCAAGCCTTTCCCATAACCTTGAGCATTATTTCCTATCATTATTATGAGTATTTATTTATTACTTGCTGTACTCTGAGCATATCCTATAGTCAACCCCATAAAGAAAAAGCTATTATTGCCCCATTTTTCAGATGCAAAAACAGAGGCTTAGAAAGCTCCAAGGATTTGCTCAAGGTGTCCTTGCGTCCAGAATCAAACCCAGCTTTGACCTCTGCTCAGCTTTCTCAGCCCCAACTCTGCTCCTCCAACGCCCTGCCTTTTCTTGTATTAGGGAAGAACTAAATACTTGGGCTTCTTCACAGTCGTGAGCTAGGGAGAAGCATTCCTATTTCACAGATGCAGTGAGGTTCAGAGAAGGGAAGTGTCTAGACCAAGATCACACAGCAAGAAAGGCGGCAGAGTGCTAATCCCAGCACTTAGGGAGGCTGAGACAGGAGAATCGCGAGTTCAAAGCCAGCCTCAGCAATGGCGAGGCACTAAGCAACTCAGTGAGACCCTGTCTCTACATAAAACACAAAATAGGGCTGGGGATGTGGCTTAGGGGTCGAGTGCCCCTGAGTTCAAACCCCGGTACCAAAAAAAAAAAGGCGGCAGAGCGCAACTGCATTATAGGCATCCCGAACCCGACTACTAAATTTTGAGATACGGGAGAGAATGAATGATGTCCTCACCATTGCCATTTGGACCCCGAAAGCTTGTTAATTAATAGCCACCTTCATTAAGAGCCTTTAGATGTGACCTTAAGAGGCCAGGAACTCCATGAAGTCGGGGTTACTGGGCCCATTTTCCAGACCAGAACACTGAAACTTAAAGGGTTTAATTCCCAACCGGTAAGCAACATGATGTGGGATTTGAATCCAGCCCACGCTGACTCCAGAGCCCCTGCTTTTAACCCTGCTCAGTTTCCAATGGGTAAACACAAGAGGTTGCCCAAGCCACACACATGTAGGAAGTGGTACAAGCACCCGGGGTGGACACAGAGACAGAGGAAGAAGACTCCCTTCCCACGCAAGGCCCACTGATGGCTCTGTGCCAGGCACTCACAGGCAGGCAGCCTCCCGGGAGGGCAGCTGGGTGCAACGACCTCCATTTGCACACGGGCCTCCATCCAGGCAAGGGGGGGCTGCAGGGGGCAAAGGAAGGTGGGGAGTCAGCTGGGCGCCCAAGAACCCCAATCCGGGTGACAGACCCCCCTCCCTTCCTGTGCCAGGCAACAGCTGCATTGGGCTGGGGGTGTCTCTGTGGGTGCAGGGAGGCCCCCTACCTACAGTTCCCACGGCCCCCGCCCTGGCCCCAGCTGTTGGGGCTGCAGCTGTCCCTGCCAACTCTAGCCCTGGGAACCACAAGGCAGGGGCGGGAAGAAGGAGGGACTGGCTTGTGCCAGATGTGGGGGCTCAGGAAGCTGCCAGAACTAAGATGTGCAGAATAGGGAGTGCAGAGTCAGGAAGTGAGGGTGCTGAAGGTTAAGAGAGTATGTGACTTCATGTCTAGGTCTTAGGATAATGGAGGGTCAGGGAATCTTGGGTCATGGGTCTCCCTTCGCCTGCTGTTGGGCACCTATTCCAACTAGCAGGTCTCTGTGCTAGCTCTTGGAAGAGGGACCAAGGCATGTACTCAGGAGTGAGTGAAGACTGCAAGGAGAGCCAGCTATGGGTGTCACAGGGATAGGGTGTGTGTTGTAGGGAGGGACAGCTGGCAAAAGACAAGTGCTGCCCTGTCCGGCATCCCCATCCCTCAGGGCTGTGTCCCTCTTGGGTGTGGCATACTCTAACTGTCCTTTCAGATGGGCCAGGGGTGTGGCTGGGGCTGAGCTAGTGGAGAATTGAGTGTATACAAACAGGTGTGGGGCCACCGTATATGTGTGTGTCAGAGACAGATGGAAAGAGTGAGGGAGCTGGAGAAAAACAGAAACAGAGACATAAGAGAAGAAACTAGAAGCAGGAAGACAGAGAGAGGAGACAGGACAAAGACAGAGACAGTGAGAGACAATAACAGAATAAGCTGAGAATGAGAATGAACAACATCACAGTTCAGGGCACTGTCACCAAGACAGGGGACTGTGGGTATTTGTGAACTACACTGGCGGCTGTGTGATATGAGCCATTTCCTCCCCAAACCCCTACCCTGCTGTGCTGTGTGCCACGCGAGCCACACATGTGCGTGCGTGAACTTGTGTGTCAATCTGTATGGGGACTCGGGCATGCATCTGTTATCTCTTCATGCAGCTAAATTTGAATCTGCATGTGCATATAAGGATGGCTGCATCTCTGTGTGAACTGCACACACAGCCAGTTGTGTACAGATTGATTTGTGTGCTTTATTTAGACAAGCTGTGTCTTTTGTGCGTGTATGTGAATCGTGTTATCTGGTTATACAACTAACTGTACACAGGTGTGTCCATGTAGGAGTTGGATGTGCTTATCTGTCTGCACGTGAGCAGGATGTAGGCATGTCCCTGAATCTGTATCTGTGGATATCCAGGTGTGTGCAGGCAAGGTGTGTGCCAGGCCTTGGGCTAGGAATGGCTTGTCTGATCACATTTGATTGTGTGTCCATGCATGTCAACGTGTGAGCTGTGTGTATCTGGGCATATCTTGTGTGAGCCAAGTGTGCATGTCTACATGTACTAGGTCTGTGTGCATGTATGCATGCACGTTTGCATCTCCATAAGTGTGTGACCCAGAGCTGTGTATGCCTGCAAATGTGTGACAGGCCATGAGTGTGCTGGTCCTGTGGGGGCGGCTGCTCCTGCCCAGTTGGGCCCTGGGATGGGCTAGTGAGGCGATACCCTCCTGAAACCCCCACCCGCTGAGCCCCACAGTGGCGTCCAGAGACCCCTGGCCCTTCCCCCGCGACCAGGCCTCCTGGGGAGGGGGTAGGGGCGCCCCCGCAGCCCCCGTTCAGGCCCCGTAGCCTGTCCCGCTTTGTCTGGCAAAGAAAGCGCGAGGCTGGCCGGGGGGAGGGGGTGTCTAGACGGCGCAGCCATTGTCCCGAGCGGGGGAGGGGAAAGAGAAGAGGAGGAGGGGCGGGGGGCCCTGACCGGCTGGGGAGGGGCTCGGGCCGCAGGACGAGGAGCTGAAGCCCGAAGGGAGCACGTGGGCCCCGGCTCCTTCCCCTCCCCACACAGAGGCGGGGTCCCAGGTCTGCAGAATCAAGGCTCCCAGAGCAGGGAGTGGGGCCGCAGGCGAGGGAGGGGGCGCGGGCGCCGCTGCGGCTCCAGCTCCCGCTCCGACTCCGGGTTTTGCAGCGCTCCAGCCTGGGAAGTTTTCTCCGAGTTCAGAGCTCCGAGAACTTCGCGCCCCCTCCCTGCCCCCCGCCCGGCCCAGCCCGGCCCGCCCGGGGTGTCGGGGGCGGGGGCTTTTGTGAGAGGGGTCCTCGGCCTGGGGGGTACTTCGGCCCCAAAGGTAACTCTCCCAGGCAGGGAATGGGATGGGGCGAACACTGGATTCTGGGTACCCCCCCAATCTTGAATCCCGGATTCCCTCACCTCCAGCTCTCGGTCTCACTCCCAGGTCCCTTCATCTCCAGCCTCAGTTGCTCAAGGGTCTCTTTTCCTCTGGCACCCTGCCCCTCATTCTGAGTCCCCTTCCCACCACCCCTCAAGACTGGCACGTAATCCAGCTCCCGCACCGCTACCTCGGCTCCGGTCTCTGACTCCCAGGATCCCCCAGCCCCAGACTTGGGAGTTCTTGCACTCCCCTCCCCCGCGTCCCGGTCCCGCCCGCCAGGTCGGGAGCCCCTCACCTGCAGCCCCCGGCCCCGCTAGCAGCAGCAGCAGGGGCAGCGCGCGCACAGGCGATAGTGGCGGTGGCAGGGACATCAGACGGCGGTGGCGGCCCCGGGCCCCCGGCCCCATGGCGGCCGTCCGCGACCCTCCCTCCCTCCTCCCTCCCTCACTGGGCTCCGGGCGCGTCCCGGGCCAGCCTCCGCGCCGCCAACTTCGCCGAAGTGAGGCGGCAGGCCGCCCCGCCCCCAACCTTCGGCAGCTCGCCCCGCCCCGGGGCTGTCCCTGCGCGCCCCCGCCCCCCGCCCGGCCTCCCGGGGTCCCTGTCCAACCTCCCGCCGCAGAGCCTGGGACCTAGGGACCCTAGGAAACTTAAGCCAGCCACGCGGAGAGATGCGCGGCGAACCTGCAGTGACAGGCACACACAACTTCGTGAACACCCCTGCCCGCATCTTTCAATGCACAGCCAGAGCCGAGGACATATCCAGAGCTGAGGACACCCACAGATTCCCCAGAAACAACCTCCTCCAGCCTCATTGAGGTCCTGAGAGGTTCACGAACATGCAGCCATGGTGGCACCAATACAGACTTATGCAAAACTTCAAGGGAACACGAAAGAACAAAGTACTCACAAACCTGAAACTCAGGCCCTGCCAGGCCGAGACCCTGGGACAGCATTTGCAGTATTAGACCTGGAGACTTGCACTGGGAGACGCATGCACCTGTGTGTGCACCTCTTCTTACCATCAGCCCACCCAGAAAGCACCACCTTCCTCTTCACTACCATGTGTGGATTGCCAGAGTTCACCCAGTGCCCCCATTCCCATCCCTTACGGCCCCTGCCCACCTCACAGCTTTGGCACTCAGCCTGTCTTGCTCAGTGTAACCAACTGCTTTTCTCAAAACCAGTCTTCTTCCAAAGGCTTCCTGCAGCCTCCTCTGTCTCTGTGATGAGAATGAGGACCCTAAAAGAGTGCAAGCCCCGTCCTAAGAGAGTCCCAAGCATGGGCAGAGGGGAGCCAGGCACAGTGGGAACCAACAGACTGCATTCCTAATCTTGATTATGCCTGAGACTTGTTCTGAATACCAATTCTTTCAGAAACTTGGTCTCCCAACCCTAATTGTAATTGCAGTGTATGTACCATGTATTTGATGAGGTATTACATTTGTGAAAAAATGTTATTAAAAAATATAATTATCCAGGCAGAGTGGTGCATGCCTGTATTCCCCGTAGCTTGGGAGGCTGAGGCAGGAGGATCACGGACTTCAAAGCCAGCCTCAGCAAAAGCGAGGTGCTGGGCTGGGGATAAAGTTCAATTGGTAGAGTGCTTGCCTTGCACTGGGTTCAATCCCCAGCACTGCAAAATAAAAAAAGAGAGAGAAAGAGAGAAAAAGTGAAGAGCTAAGCAACTCAATGAGACCCTGTCTCTAAATAAAACATGAAATAGGGTTGGGGATGTGGCTCAGTAGTCCAGTGCCCCTGAGCTCAATCCCCAGGACCCACAAAATAATAATTTAAAAGCACTATTGAGGTTGAATTCCACTGTGTAAACTTTTAAGGGTATAGTACCACTGAGCTACACCTCCAGGCCTTTTAATTTTTTTATTTTGAGACAGAGTCTCCCTAAGTTGCTGAGGATCTTACTAAATTGCTGAAACTGGCCTTGAACTTGCAATCCATTTGTCTCGGCCTCCCAAATTGCTGAGATTACAGGCATATGCCACTGTGCCCTGCTAGGACCATTTTTTGTTTAATTGTGGGTCATCTTCTCATTCTTGTTGTTGGGAGTTCTTAAATCTTAAAATGGATCACCAACATTTAATACAAAACTCTATATAAGCTTTCTGTCAAATTGGAACAATTGTCTGTTTTGGAAAAGATGAAATAAAAAATAATAATCAAGGGCAAAGCTTTGAATATCCAGAAGGGAAAACTCTCCCAGTTGCTAATCTGCCTTGTTTTAGGAGCCACCATATTGTCTTCAGTAATCAAGATAACTAAATGTGGACCATTTTGTTAAACTTATGGGACTGCAGGCCTGAGTTTTTGGCTAAAGGTTTTGGCTATTGTAAAAATGTCATTTTTAATATGTTTTGAATGGTTAGAAAAAAGAAAGACAGACAGATACAGGCATCCTCAACACTGAGGTCTTAGAGATGGTCCGGAAAGAACCACAGAATCTGGTAAGGGCACACAGACGGGTTGGTGAGAGCTGTCTGTGAGAGGGTTACTTACTTGTTCAACCACATATTCAACTAGTGTGGCTAGGGCTCTAGCTTTATGTCCTGTTCTGTGCAAGGGCCTAAAGCTGCACCCTGCTCTCCTGGGGAGAGTTTCCCAAAGGAGAATCTAGAGGTTTAACCCTAAAGGAGGATCAGGAGGGAAGACATCCCAGCACAGGGACTGGGCTGCACCCAACGGAGGGAGAGTGGGCAGGTCAGGGGTCTGGAGGAGGAGAGAGAGGGCAGACAGACCCCTGTTTTTTGGCTTGGTAATGAGACTGCTAAACAGAGGGATGGGTTGATTGGTAGCGGAAGTAGGGTTGAGGTACTGATTCTTTTTTTTTTTTTGGTATTGGGGATTGAACTCAGGGGCACTCGACCACTGAGCCACATCCCCAGCCCTATTTTGTGTTTTATGTAGAGACAGGGTCTCACTGAGTTGCTTAGCGCCTCGCTGTTGCTGAGGCTGGCTTTGAACTCGCGATCCTCCTGTCTCAGCCTCCCTAAGTGTTGGGATTACAGGCTTGAGCCAATGCGCCCGGCTTGAGGTACTGATTCTAAAGAGCCTGGGGGGTCACCCCCAAATCAATCGAATGCTGGGACTGAGCATAGGAGGGTTATCTGGGTGGGATATTGTCACATAGGTGCCCCAGAAAACTTTGGGCATCGTTTTGCAACTTCTTTTGACATCATTTATTTATTTACTATTAAATCATTTTAAACAGAAAGTTGTAGAATAGCAAAACTTCCATGAGCACTTTGTCCAGATTTGTCAACCAACCACACTTTGCGACACTTGTCTTATAAATGTGCGCGTGTGCACATACACACACACACACACACACACACAGACATATTTTTTGGTGGAACTATTAGAGAGCAAGCTGCAGGACTAATATTCCTATGCCCCGAGTATTTCACCGTGTGTTTCCTACTGACAAGGGCACTCTCCTTTGTAAACTACTCCAGTTTTTCGCCTGCAGTCCAGATTCAAAGTTTGCTGGTTGCTCCCAACAATATCTTTTTTTTTTCTTTTTTTTTTGTACTAGGAATTGAACTCAGGGCACTCGACCACTGAGCCACACTCCCAGCCCTATTTTGTGTTTTATGTAGAGACAGGGTCTCCCTGAGTTGCTTAGCACCTCGCCGTTGCTGAGGCTGGCTTTGAACTCGCGATTCACCTGTCTCAGCCTCCCTAAGTGCTGGGATTACAGGCGTGCGCCACCACTCACGGCTCCAACAATATCCTTTACCTACCGTTCTTTGCTGATTCAGGATCTAATCCTGGGTCCTGTAGTGTATGTCACCATCATGTCTCTTGGTCTTTTTCACTCTAAATGAGTTCCTCTGCCTTGTTTTGTCTTTTCTAACTTTGACCTTTTTTGGAAAAGTGAGGTCAGTTGTTTCAAAGATGTCCCTCAGCTGACTGACCACCTGGTTCCTCCTAAATTCAGGTTCTGCATCTTTGGCAAAAACCACAGAAGTATACCTGACATTGGTTTTCAACACTGGTGATGTTCACCTTGATCGTTTGGGCAAAGTTGGCCAAGTTTTTCTACTGCGAAGGTGACATTTTGCTCCCATCCCACCCACCTTTTTTTTATGGTACTGAGGACTGAACCTAGGGCCTTGCACATGCTAGGCAAGTGCACTACCACTGAGCTCCATCTCCAGCCCTTTTTATTTTGAGACAGGGTCTCATGAAGTTGCCTGGGCTGGCCTCAAACTTTTGATCCTCCTACCTCAGCCCCCAGAGTAACTGGAGTAGGGTAGCACAGCTCTCTTCCTCCTTTATAATGAACAACTATCCTGTCGGAAGATACTCAGACTGTGTGGATATCCTGATGCTCATTAAACTTTTGCCCACTGGTTTTGGCATTTATTGATGATTTTCTTTGTTTTGCTTTGCTTGCAGTACTGTGTTTAGAATCCAAGGACTGGCACATGCTAGGCAAGCCCAGAACCACTGAGCTACACCCAGCCCTAATTTTGTTTTTTTCTGGTACTGGGGATTGAACCCAGGTGAACTTTACCACTGAGATCCCATTCTTTTTATATATTTTTTTTCAAGATAGTTCTCACAAAGTTGCCCAGGCTGGCCTCAAACTTACGATCCTTCTGTCTTAGCCTCCTGATATGCACCACCATGCCAGCATCACCATTTACCATTTTAAAGTGTATAATTGAGTGACATTTAGTGCATTCACAGTGTTGTGCAACCATCGCCTCTTTCATCACCCCAAAAGTAAGCCCCATTCCCATTGGCAGTCACTCATTATTTTCCTTTCCCTGCAGTCTCCAACAACCACTAATTGCTTTATGTGTTTATAGATTTGCTGGTTCTGGACATTTTGTATAAATGGAATTCTATGCGATGTGACCTTCCATGTCTGGCTTCTTTTACTGAGCATCATGTTTTTGAGGTTTATCCATGTTGAAGCATGGATCAGTGCTTTGTGCCTTTTTGTGTGTATGGGGTGCTGAGGATAGAACCTAGAACCTAGGCCCTCTCTCACTTGTGAGGCAGGAGTTTTACAACGGAAGCACGCCCCCAGAGATGATCTTTCTTTTCCTTTTTTCTTTTTTGTGAGCTGAGTGTTCCCTACGTTGCCCTGATTGTTCTCAAGTGATCCTCCTGTCTCAGCCTCTCAAGTGCTGGTACTACAGATGCCCAGTACTGCACCTGGCTTTCTTTGGATGATTTTCAAAGAGTAGAGGAGGAAAAGGGGAAGGAGGCAGAGAAGGGATATTAAAAAGAGAGAAGCAAGCCGGGCGCAGTGGCGCACGCCTGTAATCCCAGCACTTTGGGAGGCTGAGACGGGAGGATCGTGAATTCAAAGCCAGTCTCAGCAACAATGAGGCACTGAGCAATTCAGTGAGACCCTGTCTCTACATAAAACACAAAATAGGGCTGGGGATGTGGCTCAGTGGTCGAGTACCCCTGAGTTCAATCCCCGGTACCAAAAAAAACAAAAGAGAGAGAGAGAGAGAAAAGCAGCATGGGGAGGTAAAAATGAAGCTGAATGACTAACCAGGGACTGACATCACAACTGATACCCTCACCTCCAGTCCTGCCTAAACTGGCAGGTAGCACAGCCCCACAGTCAGGAGCTGAGTATGCCCTGTCATCCCCATTTTACAGGTGAACCCTCACCTGGGAGGGGTGATCCTTGCCCATCTTATGGGTGCAGCTGCATAATTTACAGAAGAGTGGTGATTTGATTTGCTAGAGGCTGAGTAGAATAGCTGAGGTGGGTGTTTGTTTTTTTCAATTCTAGGGATGGAGCCCAGGGCCTACCTAGCATGTGCTAGGCAAGTGCTCTACAACTGAACTGTACCCCAGCCCAAGAGTTAAGTTTTGAACTTGAGCCTGAGTGACTCCAGGTCACACAGACTGCAGAGGTGGAATAGGGAAGCAGGCGGGGGTGGGGGGGGTAGAGTTTGGGCAGAGAAAAAGACAAAAAAGGGTTGCGCAAGAAGGGGCACAAACTGACTCACAGCAAGTGTGCTGAGTCAGCTGGCCTGTGGGGCAGGCCCAGATCAAGTCCCTCCCCAGGTCTATAATCCCTGGAAGAAATTCAGAGTCCCCCCAGCCTGGCTCTCAGGCTCTGCTGGCTGGGCCTGCCCCTCTCTAGCCCCCTCATAACCTCTCCATCCTCCCATCCTAGCTTGGCACGCCTCTTCGTCCATGGCCCAGCCTCTTCCCCTGTCTGGGACCAAAGGACTGTTTGACTTCCACCCCAAGCAGGAACTGACAGCGAATGTGTTCTCTTCAAAAATGCACTTTCAGCTGGGCAAGGTGGCACATGCCTGTAATCCCAGTTTCTCAGGCAGCTGAGACAGGAGGATCACAAGTTCAAGTTCAAGATCAGTCTTCACAAGAGCCTGTCAAGAAAGTAAGGAAGGGAGGGAGGGAGGGAAAGGAAAGGAAAGAAAAGGAAGAAAAGACACGCATGGTGGCACATGCCTATAATCACAGTGACTCAATTCTGGAGGCTGAGGCAGGAAGGTCCCACAAGTTCAAAGCCAGCCTCAGCAACTTAGGCCTTAAGCAACTTAGTGAGACCCTGTATCAAAATAAAAGCAAAAGCTGGGCGCGGTGGCTCACGCCTGTAATCCCAGCACTTAGGGAGGCTGAGACAGGAGAATCGCGAGTTCAAAGCCAGCCTCAGCAACAGCGAGGCACTAAGCAACTCAGTGAGACCCTGTCTCTACATAAAACACAAAATAGGGCTGGGGATGCGGCTCAGTGGTCCCTGAGTTCAATTCCCAGTACCAAAAAAATAAAAATAAAAATTTTAAAAAGAGTGAATTTTTTCTACTTGTAGGGGATGCTCTGCTATTTTCCATACTTGCCACTCCTTTTCTATATTGGGCCCTCTTCCCAACATGCCTTCCCTTCCCCCATCCCTGTACATGGTGACCTCCTATTTCTTCTTCAAGGGTCCCACTCCAGGAACTCCTTCCTACCCCCAGGCAGAGCCTCTCTGCTCCCCTGAGCTCTCCCAGTACACACCCCGTCTTGACTCAGTCTTGTTCACAAGGGACTTGAGATGTCTGTATCCTGCTCTGTTGGCTCCCTGGGAAACTAGTGTCTCTAGGGGGCCAGAAGAAGGATGAAGCTCACAGCATCCTCCAGCATGAGGTCACATGGTAGACTCTGGTAACTCAGGAAGTTACCAGAAGAGCTGCTGTAGGAGGTTCAAACCACTCTCTTCAGTACCTTTCTGGGGTTCATGGGCTCCAGAGAAGGCTCTGTGGCTGGAGGGGGCAAAGCTAAAGCCCCTAGGAAAGATCAGCTTCTTCCCTGACCCATCTGAGAAAGAACTTTCTCTCAGAATGGATGCTTGAGGAGGCACTGAGCTCCCTATCGTAAGAAGCAACCAAGGTACTTGGACACACATTTCACTAGATAAGAAGACCAGAGTCTGTGACCCTGCTCATGCAGCAGCCCCTGGTCTGTAGGAGATGGAACAATAATGGTGAAAATAGCTTAGGGGAGTAGGTAGGGGCTAAAGAAAGAAAGGCACATCTGCAAAAGCAACCACTCAGCAAAAGGTGGGGTCCCACTTGGCCCCAGGTTCCTGCTGCTGCCTTCTAGTCACACAGTATCAGGACTGGCCCAAGATGTCCAGATTTGTAGGGGACAGGACAGTCAGAGCAACTGTTCCCACGGCTTTGCAAGCCTCTGCTGCTCAGTTCCTGATGCGGGGATGGGCTTGAGCCCCCGTTCCGTCCCTGCCTCTGCTAGCTGCCTTGGCTTGGGACCACATTTCTTCTCAATGAGCTCAGTCCCTGGGGACACACAACCTGGGGCTAGGCCAAGACACAGACGCCGGCATGCTGACCAGGAACCTGAGAACATGCCCTGGGCCTCTCCTCCTGGGACTGCAGCCCCCGCCCTCTGTGCGGAAGCTGTGGTCACGCCCAGGCAGTGGGCCATGGGAGCCCAGCAGGATCCAGCAGAGGTGAGGCTAGGAGGCTAGGACACTGTCTCCCTGGGACTCTCTGCTGTTCCCCTTTGTCCAGAGCAGCACAGTCTTTCTACACCTGGCCAGCTTCACCGCCTGTGTACAGGCTGTTCTCACACCGTTCTTATTCCCCAAAGGCTGCTTTCACCTCTCTGCTCACTCTGACTCTCCAGTTCTTCTCGCCTTCATTCAGTCATTGGACATTTTCATCATCATCATCATCATTATTATTATTTGCAAGACTAGGATTGAACCCTGAGCTTTGTGCATGCTAGGCAAGCACTCTGCCTCTCAGCTACATCCCCAGCTTCTTTTAATTCTTATTTTGAGACAGAGTCTCACTAAGGTGCAGGGTCTGACCTGAAACTTGCAATCCTCCTCCTGCCTCAACGATCTGAGTAGCTGGGATTACAGGCATGGTAAACAGTTTATTGAGTTCCTACTTGGTGCTAGTCCCTATTTTAGCTCAAGGTGACCCAAGATAGAGCCTGTTCCTCTGATGGGAGATGGATAAGAAACAAGAAGGCAAAGAAATATGAATTATCAAAATGAGATGGGTAAGTGTGACAGGAGGGAGGGAATGATTTTGGTGTGGGGAGTCAGGACAGGCATCACTAAGGATGGAATATTATGTAGCTAGGCAAAGTGGTGCATGCCTGTAATCCCAGCACTTAGGGAGGCTGAGACAAGAGAATGGTGAGTTCAAAGCCAGCCTCAGCAACGGCAAGGTGCTAAGCAACTCAGTGAGACCCTGTCTCTACATAAAACACAAAATAGGGCTGGAGGTGTGGCTCAATGGTCGAGTACCCCTGACTTCAATCCCCAGTACCAAAAAAAAAAAAAAAGCCAGGTACCGTGGCGCAATCCTGTAATCCCAGCACTTAGGGAGGCTCAGACAGGAGAATCACGAGTTCAGAGCCAGCCTCAGCAATAGTGAGGCGCTAAGCAACTCAGTGAGATCCTATCTCTACATAAAACACAAAACAGGGATGGGGATGTGGCCCAGTGGTCGAGTGCCCTTGAGTTCAATCTCTAGTACCCCCCCCCAAAAAAAGGATGGAATATTATAGCCAAGACTTAAAAAAGGAGAAGTGCTGGCAAGACAAAGAACCAGGGAAGGGTGTTCCAGGCAGAGGGAACAGCAAGTGCAAAATCCTACAGGAGGAAGAAGACAGTGGAGGAGAACAGTAGTGAGGAGGAGAAGGTGAAGGGCAGGCAAGAGGTGGGAGGTCAGGGAAATGAGTGAGCTGAGTCCTGAGGGGCCAAAAGGTCTGGGAATCTACCCCAAGTGGAAGCCACTGGAGGATTTTAGCAGGGGAAGCTGATCTGATTCGTTTATAATCACTCTGAAAGCTTTGCCTTCCTGTCCCCCAGGGAACCAACCCCTCCATGTGATCCTGTCTGGCTTCCCCATCAAATTGTGAGCTCTGTGGGTGTCTGTCTTGTTCCAGGCTGGATTCCCAATGTCTAATACAGAGTTTGATGCACAGGAGGTGAAATAATTGCCTTTTTGTGGGGGGCACTGCTGGGATCAAATCCAGGGCCTCACACATGTTAGGCAAACACTGTACCACTGAGGTGTACCCCTAGTCCTAATTATTGGCAGTTGAATTCATGAATTAGGAACCGGGACCTGAATGTGCCCCAAACCAGACTTCTACCCCTATCCCCAGGCTCCTCTGTCTGTACATAGATGTATCCAGACCTCTTTAGATCAGGGACTAAATCAGAGGAAGAGATGGGGGCTGGAGGGGCTTTCCTAGGGAGGGGATGTGAGAGTGGATGGGGAAGAAAAAGAAGTAAAGAGAAGGAAATTCAATTCAATTGAGCATCCACTGGCTTTGCAGCTTTGGAAAGGAGAAGAGGGAAGATCATTTCCACCTCTTCTGGGGTGCAAAGTTTTTCTATCCAAGGAGCCTTCATTGGGCCAAACGCTCCATCATCCATCCAGTCTCCTCAGGCCCTGAGCTTCAGATCATAATTGACCTTGCATGCCCATGGCCTTACCCGAGACCCCATTCTGAACCATGATACCCTGAGATCTCTTAACTACTTGTCCTTGTCTCCCTGGCCTCTAATCTTTTCCTTCCTTTTTTCTTTTCTTTCTTTCTTTCTTTCTTTCTTTCTTTTTTTTTGGTACTGGGGATTGAACTCAGGTGCACTCGACCACTGAGCCACATCCCCAGCCCTATTTTGTGTTTTATGTAGAGACAGGGTCTCATTGAGTTGCTTAGCGCCTTGCCATTGCTGAGGCTGGCTTTGAACTCGCAATTCTCCTGTCTGAGCCTCCCTAAGTGCTGGGATTACAGGCTTGAGCCACCGTGCCCCGCTCTTCCTTTTTTCTACTTCAGAGAAGGGGAGTTTCTACTATGGGATTTTCATTTCCTTCTCCCTTAGCCACAGGCTGAAGTCTCCTTCATGATAAAATAAGCTCACAGTGATGTTCATCAAACATCTGCTCAGTCCCAATTCCTCTCTCCTCTCCCTGCTGTGCACCCCCAATTCCATTCTTTCCTTCTCCAATCCACTTTTTTTTTTTGAGTACCAGAGATTGAACTCAGGGTAACTCAACCACTGAGCCACATCCCCAGCCCTATTTTGTATTTTATGTGGAGACAGGGTCTCACCAAGTCACTTAGCAACTTACTTTTTCTGAGGCTGGCTTTGAACCCATGATCCTCCTGCCTCAGCCTCCTAAGTTGCTGAGATTACAGGCCTGTGCCACCGCACCTGGCTTCACTCTATGCTCTCTGAAGATGTTCTTGTCCTCTAGCTCTGGATGTGTTTGGACAGTAAGAGGCACTGGCAGAAGATGAAGTTGGGGGAGAAAAGTGAGAAAGGGACATTGGGAAAGGGATCCTTTTGGATCCCTCCTTGCAGGGTCATTTCAGCTGGCTGTATTCCTTGACCAAAGATCCTGACCCTCTCTCTATAGCCTGGCAGGAGCAACCAGCCATGATAATGGATCTCCACAAGTGTTTGCCCCAGAGTACTGCATGAACCCCTGTTGGTTTCCCAAACCTCTGCCCTCCCCACTGGTTAGGGATGATCGCTGTAGTAAACCTGCCTCAAATTTCCATTTGAATGTGTCAGTTGTTTCCCTGAACCCTTACCCCAGCCTTCCCCTCCCCCTTCCTGCTGAACCTCACTCATAACATCCAAGCCTTCTGTCCTCAGCCTTCACCCCCAGCTTTCCTCCCTCATGATTTTGGGGGAAATTTAGCTCTCCTAGATCATCAGGGGTCCATTTGCCTGGTCCAGTCCTCACAGTTGATTTCTCAGCAGCTTTTGAAGCCCTGAACTATGATGCTGCTCCTTGTAGCTCCCATCTCCTCCATTGCTGGGGCACCACACATGCCTCTTGCTTCTGTGGCCTCTCTCTTATGTTTGTCCCTTAGATGTTGGGGACCCCAGGGTTCAGTCTCAAGTTTCAATCTCCACTCTGTTTGGGGGAGACTTTAGTCACTCTCCCAGCTTCAGTGTCTCCCTTCCCTATCAAACACTGATGCATGCTGGGCCATCTCTGTCTTTAGCCAATAAGATGCTTCTATAGCACGATCCCAAGGGTCCAGATCCCTTGAACATGATCCAAACCTGCCTTCCCTACTTGCTTTCCGCGCAGTGCCTAGACTGGAGTATCATTCTCTACTGCTTCTAATATACCAATCCTCCATCCAGGTTCCCCACCCTGTCTTTCCCCTCCTGCCCAGTCCCTTCCCCAGCACCCAAGAAATATTCCAGACACGCAGGTTTGTTCAAGATCTTCCCTTGCTGGCACTGGAAGTCCTTTACAGTCCCACGTCTTCCTATCCCAAACTTTCCTTCCAGTCTCACGGATATGATAAACTACCCGTGCGTGGGAGCCTTCCGTATGTCGGAGCACTTTTTTTTTTTTTTTTGGCAAGGTTCAGCTCCAAGATCACCTCCTCCAGGCAGACTTCTTTCCCTCCCTCTCACCTGGTCCCTGCCCACCAGTTCCACATTCTACAGGTGCCTGAACACACCCGGCTGGCAGTGTTTCGCTGTCTCCTCCGCCCCTCCTCTAATGGGAGGCCAGTGGCCTGGAGCTGGAGGCCAACAGATGAATGAGTGAATGAATGAATGGATGGGTGAGTGAATGAATGGACGGGAAAGTGAGTGGCAGAAAGTGGTCTAGAGGCAGGATTTAGAAGAGGGAGAGCGTGAGCCCAAGTCCCGGAGGAGCCGCAGCTGGAGCTCTCGGGTCTCCACTCCCGCCCAAAGTGCTGCGTACACCCAGCGCCCCCGGCCCGAGAAAGGACGCACCTGGATTGGCTCGGGCTTGGGGAGGCGGGCATCCACTGAGCCACGAGTTTGTAATGGCTCGCTGGCCAGAATTTTGCCCAATCAACGCGATCACTTCCTTTATAAGACCTCGCCGCCCTCGCTGCCCTCCCGGCCCGCAACCAAGAAGGCGGAAGACAGCGCCTTCTAGTTACCCTAGCAACAGTCAGCGGACCCAGGTCGCCCCAGCAACTGTCCCAGACCTCCCGTCAACTTTTATCTGGGCGCCTCCAATCACCCAGACAACCGCTCCCCGTTTCAGTCAACCATCAACCCTTCCCTCATCACCCTGGCAACCATCGCCAGACCCACCACCCCTTGGACGCCGTCTTCATCCTGCCCGCAGGTCTCCTCACCCCAAACCTCCACCCTAGGCTCCAAGGTTCCTGGGCCCCAAGTCTCAGAAGCCCCTCCTCCTGGCCCCCAAGGAGGTAGACATTGCCCCCTGCAGGGGAGGCCCGCTCTGTTGAAGCTGAGGGACTGCACTGTGCTGACAGTCCTTTGCCTGTCTTTCCACTCGCATTCTTGCAGGGAACTATGGGACTGTCCAGCCTCCACAGGGAGCTCTTCAAAATGCAAGCCATGTCCCTCCCCTGCTGAAATCCCCGCTCTGGCTTCCCTTGAGAATCAAATTCAAACTCCTCACAGGCCCTGGCGGTCTGGTTAATAGCTACTGGCCTCCAAGTTGTTATTCCAATAGCCAGAGCTCATTCCCTGCCTATTGACGGTGTCCTACTCCTGGGAAAAGTACATCCCCGACTGGGGTCCAGCCTCTGGTTCCTCAGGGAAATCTTACCCGAGCTCTGTCACTCACTTGAGTAGCCTTCTTTCCTCCCTGTGAACTCCAGGACATGGGCTATATCTTACAATTTCACATCTTCCTATCCCAAAATTTCACTTCTAGTCTCACAGAAATGTTAAACCACTTGTGCATGGGAGACTTCTGTGAGCTGGATCAAATCTTTGCAAGGTTTAGCTTCAAGATAGGCTTATGGTGCACACTGTATCCCTAGGACTTAGAACAACGCTTGACATCTAAGTTGAGTGAAAGTATGTATCTTTGGGAACAAGGGAGGGCAGAAGGGCAGCTTTGATAAGGAGGGTCAAGACACTAAATTCCAGCACCTAGCTCCATGAAGGAGAGGTGAACCTGGTTTCCAGGATCCAAGTGCTTGTAACACATGCACACACCCATGCCCAGATTGACAGGCCTCAGGAAATCCATAGATGCATTTGTGTGCCATCCAGAAGACTCACACCCATGGCTGATTCAAAAGTTCACTGTGTATGTACACTGTACAGACTCCCAGGCACACACAGATGATGTGTTCCTGAGTGTCCATGTGCCTGTGTACCTGGGCAGGTCGGTGAGCAAGGGTCACTAATCCAGCAGGTCTTGCAAGAAGGCCCACATGTACTGGTGCATCTCCTGGGGGTTGCTCTGTGGGATCCAGTGCCCTGCATCTGGCAGGATGTGGGCCTCCAGTCGGCCCGGCACAAAGCGTCTACTAATGGCTCCTACCAGCCCCAGCTCTAAGTAGGGGTCCTTCTTCCCCCACAGCAGCAGTGTGGGTGTGGCCAGCTCCTGGGGCTCCAGGGGGAAGTTCCTATGGGCAAGACAGACAGAAAGGCAGAAGGATAGCTACCCATACTCCCTGGCCCTGGAACTCTTCTGTGCTTCTACCCTGGGTCCAGCCTTACCTGAAGAGGTTTCGGTAGTAGTTGATGGGCCCTGTGAGACCACCTGGCTGAGAGAAGTTATAAAGGAAGGCCTCGAGTTCACTGGGAGTCAAGTGTGGGATGCCCGTCTTGTGGTGGGTGAGGGTAGTCTTCAGGATCTGGGTATAGAACAGGGCTCTGGCTTCAGTGTCCAGCCTGCTTAGTCCCAACCTGCTACCCCACAGCCCTAGGTCTTCACCCCACTTCACCTGGAAATCAGACATGGACAGCAACTTCTCTGGCAGCCAAGGGAGCTGGAATAGGAACATGTAGTTCGATCGGAAGAATTGGCCAATGTGGCGTATTGAGTAGTCTGGGAAGGGAATGAGGGGAAGAGATGCGAGGCTTGGGCCTGGAATAGCTCTGCACCCTTGTATCCCAACACCCAGGTTAGGCACACAGTCCTCAAGAATGTCACCACTGCCTGCCTGTCTGTGAAGACACTTGTTCCATTCCTGGCCCAGGAACCAGTTTTCTTCCTTGCCAGGTAGTCACTGTATTCACAGAAGGGGAGTACCTCCCTCTGCAGCTCTTCAAAGCTCCCACAGCCACCAGGATGCTTTCCCTGTCTGGTTCTAGACCTTGGAGACCCAAAAGTGAATAGGACAGAAAACCTCCCTGCCCTCAAGAAGCTTTCAGTCTAGAATTGGAAACAGATAAGAAACAATGGAGCCAGGCATGGTGGCTCAAGCCTGTAACCCCAGCATTTAGGGAGGCTGAGACAAGAGAATCGCAAGTTCAAAGCCAGCCTCAGCAATAGCGAGGCGCTGAGCAACTCAGTGAGACCCTGTCTCTACATAAAACACAAAATAGGGCTGGGGGTGTGGCTCAGTGGTCAAGTACCCCTGAGTTCAATCCCCAATACCAAAAAAAAAAAAGAAAGAAACAACAATGGTGGTGGTGAGGGTGAGCAGTTATGACCACAATGCTGGGAATTAAAATCAGGTGAAGACTGGAGGTCTAGTTCAACGGTAGAGTGCTTGCTTGTCTAGCATGCTTGAGGCCCTGGTTTCAACCCCTCGGTACCACAAAAATAAATAAATAATAAATAAAATAAATAAAATCAGTTGATATGGATTAGGGGTGTAAGTAGTAGATAGAGCACAAGCTTAATATGCTTAAGGAACTGTGTACAATCCCCAGCACCAAACCCACTCCCTCAAAATGCCCCACATCAGGTGATGTGATAAGGCATTGGGTGGCCAGAGATCTCATGCTATTATGGTATATGATTGCTTAGTTGTCTATGTCTTCACCACCAAATGAAAGCCATTCAACTTCCCTTGTCTCAGTCTCTTCCAGTTGGAATATATTTTTGTAAGCCCAGTAGCCCTGAGGAGGTTACTGTATTGCCTCCCTGTCAGAGGCAGTTGTTACAGATTGAACACTGCTCATCTGAAAATCTAAAAATTTTCAAAATTCAAAACTTTTTTTTGGTACCAGGGATTGAACTCACGGGTATTCGACCACTGAGCCACATTCCCAGCCCTATTTTCTGTTTTACTTAGAGACAGGGTCTCACTGAGTTGCTTGGCGCCTTGCCATTGCTGAGGCTGGCTTTGAACTCACGATTCTCCTGTCTCAGCCTCCCAAAGTGCTGGGATTACAGGCATGCAACACCATGCCCAGCTCCCAAAATTCAAAACTTTTTGAATGCCAACATGATGCCACAAATGGAAAATTCCACACTGGACCTCTGAAGGTTCATATTTACAAACTTTTTTCATACACAAAATTATTAAAACTATAAATTACCTTTAGTCTGTGTGCAAAGTACATAGGAAACAATGAATTATGAATTCTTTCTTTTTTTCTTTTTCTTTTGGTACTGGGGATTGAACCCAGAGAGGCTTAACCACTGAGCCATATCCTCAGCCTATTTTTGTATTTTATTTAGAGACAGGGTCTTGCTGAGTTGCTTAGGGCCTCATTAAATTGCTGAGCCTGACTTTGACCTTGTGATTCTCCTGCCTTAGCTTCCCAAGCTGCTGGGATTACAGGTATGCACCACCACACCTGGCTGACTTAGGAATTATTTCATGTTTAGACTTTGGTCCCATCTGTAAGATATCTCATTATGTATATGCACATATTCTACAATCTAAAAATTTTGAAATCCAAAACACTTCTGGTCCTAGGCAAAAATTTTATTTTCAGCGCTGGGGATTGAACCTAGGCCTCAAGCATGCTAGATAAGCATCTTACCACTAAGCTATAATCCCTCAACTTGTATTTGTAGGTACTTAAAAAATGTGGGTCTCTCTTAAGTGTGTTGTCGTTGATTTTAGATTAAGGAATGCCACAGGGAAGGGATCCAGGTTCATTGCTACATCCCTAGCCCTTGGCATGTTGACAGGTGAATGAAGAAGTGCAAATATAAACACATTGCCCCATACACTGGCACATCCCAGCATCCATGACATACCTTGGTACACTGACATGGGGGCAGCACTGACCACAACCATCCGCTCTACCAAGGATGGGAAGTAGATGGAGAAATTCCAGGCAAGAAGAGCACCCCAGTCATGGCTCACAAGGATGCACTTGGAATAACCTGGAGGACAGAGGACCTGGTGTAAGACTCCGGGTAGGAGTGAGGCAGGGTGGGCAACATGAGTACCAACGAGGAGTAAGAATGAGGAGATGGGCATGTATAGGATGGGGGAAGCTTTGTCTGGGATGTGGTTGAGTCCTCACCCAGGCCCAGGATAACATCCTGGATGTCAGCCATCAGCAGGTCAATGGTGTAGCAGTCCACATCCCTTGGAGCATCAGAAGGGCCATAGCCTCTCAGGTTCACAGCTACGACGTGGAAGCGGCTCTGGAACTCCCTGAGCTGGTGGCGCCAGGAGAACCTGCTCAGCAGGAGGGAGTGTGGGGGGAAGTTGAGTCAAGGCTCCCAGGAGGCACTTCCATCCCATGCACAACAGAGACTGGTGACCCCACCTTCCTGCTCTGGACTTCCCAGAAGAAAGGATGGGGGAAACCCAGGCAGATGCAGAGGCAGAGGCCAGCTGCACTCTAAATACAGGCCAGCTTCCATCTCAATGCTCCTTTGTCTGATCCACTCAGGGTCTACAGATCCTAGGCATCCTGGTGTGGTCTCTCTGCCATCTTGGCACTGTCTGGGCCCTATAATGCTGCTCTGTAACCCCAAAACTACTCAGCCTTCATCCCCACCTCTTGGGTGCTCTAGTGGTGGGAGTTCCACCTCTCCCCAGTCCCACGTGCCCCAGACGTACCAGTTCTCAGGGAAGCCATGCAGAAACAGCATGAGGGGCCCGTTACCATGGCCAGCGGAGACATAGTGCAGGTGTAGACCAGAGCTCTGCGGGAGGGTAAGATGTAAAGCCTGGGAATCCTTCCTCCCTAGACTTGAACCCCTAGGATTTGGACTGTACTGTACTGAGCCGGATTTGGACTAAATCATTTCCTCTTTGTTTATCCCACCCCAATCTCTTAGGTCCCGCAGCTCCAAAGGCGACTCGCCTTCAAGCACTCACCCTGAGGCTCAGGAAGTCATGCTTGCCCAGCGTGGGGTCCTTCAGGCAAGCCGGAGCCACTTGCCTTGGGCGCCCACAACAGCCTCGTCTGGGCCGGCACAGCACGTGTGTGAGCGCGATGCAGCCATAAATTACCCCGGCCACCAACGCCGCTGAGTATACTAAACTCCACATGAAGGCGCGCAGCAGCTTCAGCGTGAGGCGCGATGGCGCCAGAAGTGCAGTCACCACCAGCTCTGGCATGTCGCCTCGTCCCGGGACAACGACAGCGCTGCGGTCTGGAGCTTGGGCCAGGGACTCTGGCAGCAGTGGTGAGGCGGGATCTGGCCCCGAGAGCCCACCGCCTTTGGTTTGAAGACCCTCCGTGACGTCGGGGCTGTGGGACTCGCTGAGGGAATAGATGGGCAGCTCAGACAGAAACTGCCACCGCACAAGACTCACCTAAAGTGCCAGGTAAACACCTGGGTGTGACATGGACAAGAAACAAGTCTAGGTAGGTTGTGGGGACAGCCCTCGAGGATCTGGCTTCAGTGGCTGGGGAAGGGCCTCGGGGGAAACGAGGAACCGTGGGCGGGGCCTAGGAAGATCTGGGTGGAGTTTAAGATAGGGACTGGACCTAGGAGGGCACCTGCAGCAGGTGGGTGGGTCTAAAAGCAAGAGGGAAATTCCGAACCCAGATAAACGCGGACCCTGGGCGAAATGGGCGGGGCCTCCGGTGAAGGGGCGTGGTATATGTAGGTGGGTGGGGAGCGGGTGGAGCATGAAGGAGGTGGGGCCCAACATTGGGCGGAGAAGGCCGGAGGCTGGACCAATGAACTGGGGTTGGCCTGAGCTGGGCCAATGAGATGGGGAGGCGGGGCCGGAACCTAATATGGCAGATCGGAAGGGCCGGAAGCGGAAGGACAGGCAATGCTGTGGCGGTTAGTCAAGCAATCCGAAGAGGTCTCGGTAGCCTGGGCTACCAACCCACCAGAGTGGCTCCCGCCTTGGAGCGCGGACCTTCCCTTCGGCTTGACTCGGAGGGACCCAGTCCTGGTTCCAACTGCGGGTACTGAGGCCTCTGCCCAGCGTAGTCCTCCTGTTGGTCCAGCTGGCCTGCCAGCCCGCCCCTACACGACTGTGATTGGACAGTGGCGGCCATTGATGTCCAAGCGACAGGTCCTGGCCTTTAGCAAATGCTGGGGTCTCGGCTCCGCCGGTGGAAACCGATGGAGGGGAGAGACCTTGACTCCTAGAGGATAGAGCCAGCTTGGAAGCTGGAGGGCCGAGCCGATTGAGTTACTGGGGCTTTGGCGGCAAGAGGAAGCCGGGCCGGGCATGTGGAGTCCCGGGTTATAGAGCCAAGTCCCTACAAGGAGTCACCTTTTTCCTCTTCTTTTGAAACCCTCTCCCAAGATTTTAGGGACACTCATTTAACCTTTATAGCAATGTTATTAAGATAATATTGTCACTTAGGGAGGCTGAGACAGGAGAATCGCGAGTTCAAAGCCACCCTCAGCAACGGTGAGGCGCTAAGCAACTCAGTGAGACCCTGTCTCTACATAAAAAAACACAAAATAGGGCTGGGGATGTGGCTCAGTGGTCAAGTACCCGAGTTCAATCCTCAGTACCAAAAAAAAAAAAAGATAATATTGTGACGTTCTTGCATTACAGCTTATGAACCTCAGGTTGAAATCATTTGCCTCAAGTCATAACCTCTGGCTAAACAGCAACCCAGGAAGATTTACTGAGGAAAACATGACATTCTGTGGCTCCCACCCCACAGCCATTGGAAAACTTTCAGCTTTCTTCTGGTGGTTACCTATAATGTGTTTCTGTGGCTATTTCTTGGTTTACCAATTTGGAGCATTATCCATTTACTTACATTACCACCAGTGGACATGCTGTTTCCATTTTTACTCTCTTGGTTTCATCTAACTTAAAACACTCCATCGGCACCTTCCACCTCCCTTTCCAGTTATATACCTTTGTATTATCAGACTACTTAATAATGGTTCCAGAACTGTACTTCCTGGGACCTAACTAAGCCCTTGGTTGCTACTTCAAGAATGGCTGCTCATGTTCTACCTCAGTAAACAACGCATCTCAAAGCAATGACACTACAGATTTCATTGCCTTTTTTTTTTTTTTGGTGGTGGTGCTGGGCATTGAACCCAACAGCACTTTACCACTGAGTTACATCTGCAGCCCTTTTTATGATGAGACAGGATCTTGATAAGTTGCTGAAGCTGGTCTAGAACTTATCCTCCTGCCTTAGCCTCCCAAGTAGCTGAGGCCTGTGACACTGTGCCCAGCCCTGCACAAATTTTTGTTCTTTGATTTAAACACCTACCTTTCTTGTGATTAGCCTGTATCATAATTTAATATGTTTCAACAAATCAGTCCTTGGACAACTTCATGGTCCTAGGATCTTTTGAGTAATCTGGTTGTATGGCAGCTCTAGGTGTCTGGGAACCTCTTATTTGACAGAATCCTGACCCTGGCACCCACTTTATCCTTTCTCCCCATTCTGCCCTCAAAAAAACAGCAGTAGTGCTTACTTCAGTAGCACACATACTAAAAGTGGAATGATTAGAGAAAATTAGCATGGCCCCTGCACAAGGATGACTCACAAATTCCCCAAGCATTCCATAGCAAAAAAAAAAAAAAAGACAGCAGTAGTCATAGAAGGGTAATTTTATATTCAGTACAAATGTTTATTTTTGCAATGAGAACTGCACAAAAAAAAAAAAAAAGAACCTTTAGTATATAAGTGAAAAGTCTACGAATTCCCTTCTACAAATGTCTAAAGTGTTTTAATACAAGTCTCAGATTCACTGACATGATTATTGGCCAAGCGATCCGTGCATACAGTACAATGGGGCTTGTACACACCTCTTAACTCTTGTATAGGACTAAGATTTCTAGTACTGTGGGAGGGATTTGGAAACGGCCAGAAAAATTAAATAAATCCCAGTTCTAATTACAACCCAGTTAGAGAAACATCAGAGGTGTGGAGAAAGCCATGGCAGAGTTAAAAAATCTTTAGCAGGAAGGTGCAGACAAAACCATCTAACTCAACCATCCTGGGGAAGTTTCTGAACAAAACAAAGAACAAAAATGAAGAGGGTGAGATGAGATGAAGAAACTCCCAAAAACCAAAATATGTCAAATTTGAACTGGCACAGGTATATGAAGTGCCTGGGGTGGGCAGGGACACTGAGGAAGTGGGGGGCCACTGACTGGATGCCTGAACTACACCCTCCCTAGGAGGTTTGGCAGATCCTAAATTTAAGGAAGATTCTTTCTGGTTGGAAAAGGGAAATGTGGGTTAATAAACAGTGCTAAAAATGTTTGTCTCTGCATACAAATAAATTATATACTTGAACCTTACAACCTTGGGGCTGTTCTTGGGTGCCACCCATGCCTTGTGGCTGGGGTATGTGCGTATAGGTAAGCCCACTGGCGGGGAGGCCACTTGTGGGCTTTCTTGGGTGGAAATGTGTGCGTTTGTGTTTGTGTGTGGTGAACAAGGATCCTATATGGGAGGAATGTACACTTACCTAAGAACATCTGGTTAACCCTGAGCTTAAATGAAAGGAGGAGTTAGGTAGAGGCAAGCAAGGCAGGGTAAGTGGCCCAAATCCTTTGGTAAGTGGGGGACAAGGACAGAGGACAACAAATAGGAAAAGTATGGTCTGGAGTTTGGCCAGAGTTCTATTGGGGCATGTCACCCACCTAGGCCAGGGTCCACAGGAAGGATGATGGGTTATCTGGGCTCCCTGTCACACCTTTACCTTGGGGTGGCTGCTGTGAGCCTGAGTGGCTCCTGCCCAGGAAAAGCAGGAACAGGCCACACAAAAGGGGCTATGTTGTCTTTTTTGGTGGTTCTTGTGCAGAGGTGGCTTGGGGTCCTGAGAGCATAGAGGAACCTGGGCCTAGCCTAGGCAACAGTGGGTTCACAAAGAAATGTCAGGGAGACATCAGCATTAAAAAAGAGAGATGTGTTTATTCCATGATCAGTACAGACCAAATGCGTATTCACCGTATGAAAGTCAAACCAGTCAGTGACTCCAGAGTTTGGCCAACACTGAGGCACCAGCATCGTGGTGTAGTGGGTTCTCATGGCACTCATAACCTTGCCAAGGGCTCCAATTGTTAAAAAAACAAAAACAAAAACAAAAAACAAAACAAAAAAACACGGGAGGGAGCAGCCAACTGGTTGGGACTGGGCACTGGGCAGGGAAAGCCTCTGCCTCAGTCTGTGCCCCCTCACCCCCTAGTTCCTGGAGCCCACCTAATCCTCAGTCCCTTCCTTTCTTGGTTGAAAAACAAAAACAAAAAACAAAACAAAAAACCCCAAAAACAAAACACAGATTTGACATTAAAAACAAAGAAAGAAAAGCCAACAAATGGCAGGGAGAGGGGGATCGCAGCTTTCTGGTTTATAATTAAAAATAGACTAACAGAGTTTGAAACCGAGTAAAATATAGGCAGGGTTTTTTTTTAACTCTTTTTCTTTTTTTTTGTGGATTTTTTTGAGTTTTGTTTTTTTTACACTGGTTTGGTGGAGTCACCAACAAACTTCAAACAAAGATATGCCAACTATGTTCACTATACAGTACAGCCACGGTCACACACTACCCACAGTGCGGTGGGAGCCGCCGCTCAATGAGACATCACACCATTTCGGAGATAAGCAGTGCCATTGTGTCTGGAGAAGAGAGAATTAAAATAAAATAGAATTCAACAACAAAAATATATATATATAGAAAAAACAAAAACAAAAACAAAACAGAAACACAGGTGGGAAGGAACTGACTTTGGTTGGTGGCCTCACTCCCCGGGCAAGGCCCGCCCACACTCATGGGACGGTCGCCTCAATCAGAATTGCCATGGACACACACACACCTCCACGGCACTATTCCCTTTTGCACAAGCGAACACTTATAGAGAGCGGCTCTCAATTAAAGGCTTGTGGGGGGAGGGGAGGGAGGGGTCTGTTCAAGGCAAAGTCAGTGCCAGCAAGGGGATGTGGGCCACTGCCCTCGTCCGCTGCAGCCCACTTGGACCTGTCCTGGCCTCTTAGGAGCAAGCGGCGATGGCTGGGGTGTGGGGAAGGACTCCCATTGGGCAGGACGTCACAAACGTCACGTTCTCGGGGACAGAAAATCAGTTCACGGTGGCGGCAGCGACAATGTCCTGTGTATACTGTGTAGACATTTGGCGGAGAGAAGGGCTTCTGCCCCACACGTGGGGACACAGGCCTTGAGTCCGGCCGGCACTTGCTCTTGCTCGTATTGAGGCGTGCTCTGAGCTGACGTCCTGTGAGAGGGGTGGTGGGACGTCCCTCTGGCTGGCTGTAAGGCAGATGGGCTCTGCAATCTTCAGCTGCCCGTCAGGCCTGCCCTGGGCATAGCATGCAGTAGGGCCAGGCCTGGAGACACCCCGGTCCCTGCTACCGCCTCCACTGCCGTCCCTAACACTATGGAGAGTCAATGTTTTGCCAGAAAATCAAAGTCGGAAGTCACCTAGGTGCTCTCAGAAAAGATTTTCTTCAAATATCGACAACAGATCACTCTGGAAATTCATGTCAATCGTAGCTGCCATCTGGAGGGAAAGAGGAAGGACGGTGGAAATGAGTTCAGGTGCCCTGCTCCTGCTATGGCTCTAAGACTTCCGCCACACCCACCACCTATGTTGTCTGTTTGGTCCTCAGACCTTCCCCAGGACTCTTCCCTCAGCACCCATCCTCAGAGCACCTGGGCCATTTATGTCCCAGGTGAGTCACCTCTGAATCCAGAGGCTGGCCTGGAGTGCACCAGCAGGCTTGGGCTCACTATCTGCACCTCCCTCTCCTAGGCCTCTTTTGCCAGTTCCTCCAGGTAGATTTCTGCCCAAGAGTCCCCAGCAGGGTCCCAAACTCACGGCCTCCCGGCGCCTTCGCTCCTGCTCCCGCTTCCTGGCCAATTCCCTCTGCTGGTCCAGCATGGACTGGGGCTGGGAGCTTTGGGCCTGGGGGGTGGCGGTGGCAGCCACAGCGGCAGCCTGCTGCTGCTGCTGCTGCTGCTGCTGCTGTTGCTGCTGTTCCTGCCGCTGCTGCTGCTCCTGGCGCCGCCGGGCCTCCTCATGGGCTCGCCGTGCCTGCTCCAGTGCATCTTCGTCCTCTCGGCTCCTGGGCAGAGCAGGGCCCTGGGTCAGCCTGGGGCCTTGGTGTGGCCCTGAGAGCCCCGGTGCCCTGCCCGGACCACAGCCCACCTCATGCGCTCCTGCCGCAGTCGCTCTTTCTCCTTCTCTGCATGCTCAGCCTGTGCCTTCAGGGCCTTCTCACGCTCTTCCTTCTCTCGAGCAGCACGACGAAACTGTTCGAAACTGTCACTTGACGACTTGGCTGTAGAGGATGGGGTAGTTGGATGCTTCTGTACCAAGCTTGCCCAGGAGCCCATGTTCTTGATTTTCAGGTCCTGCAGGGCAGAGAAACCAAGGGGAGTGAGAAGCCTACTATGCCTGAGTAGAGAGCTTGTGCCCTCCAAGGTGCCTTCCTGGTGTGAGGACCTCAGGGCAACCACAGGCTTACTATCCCTACCTTTTTGGGTGCCACTGGCGTCTTAGGCTCCTGTTTCTGTTTGTCCTTGTCAGGGGCCCCTGGAGGGGCTGCATTCTGTTCAGGGGGCCGGATCACAGGTCTCCCAACATCCACAGGTTTCAACTCAGGCCCTGGAACACAAAAGCCTGTAAGCCTGGGCCCACCTTATCCCAGTGGGGCATGATCCATGGCCCCACAGTAAGCTCATGTCTGGCACAGGCCTGGGGCCCTGAGCTCCAGCTGTGGGCAGGGAGGGTACTCACGCTGGGGGAGGTGGACTGGGGCCTTGATGTTCTCTGGGTGCTTGGGGGGCTCGGGCCGCAGCGAAGGACTGAAGGGCTCGCTACGGATGATGGGTGAGTGGATTTTCTCCTCTTTTACCACCACCAGGGGCTGGGGCTGGACCACTGAGGCCTTATGCAAATCCTGAAAGAGCAGAGGCACAATGGTCGGAAAGCAGGCAAGTACCCCAGCTGTGGCCCACGCCTGCCCCTGAGGGCTGTGACTCTGCTCAGCCCTTTACCTGCTTCTTAGGCTGGACATTTTGCTGGGGTGGAGACTGGTGGGTCAGGCTCTGGAACTGTGGCATCTGGGGGGAATGTATCATAAGCGGGGAGGGGGCTTCACGGAGGTGACCTAGGAGAGGGCACAAGGAGTATGTCAGGGGGCTATAATGTAGAGGCCACCAGCCCTGAGCCATGAACAACTGTAACAAGGGAAGGGGACAGTCTGGATGTAGAACCAGCATGAGGTTTGGCCAGGCTTGAAAGAATAAAGATCCAAAGAATCTATTGGGTCTGATAAGGATTTGACTCTCCTCCCCCAAAGGGCTGAGTGCTCCCTATCCCCCAGCATATGGGGCCCTCTTAGCCATGTCCCCGAGCTGAGCGCTCAAAGGGCCTTCTGGAATCCCACAGCACCAGTCCTAGTATATTGATCCTTCTGCACACCAGAATTATCCAGGGAGCTTTGAAAAGCTCCTGACGTGTGGGGGTATCAAGTGGGGTCCAGGCACTAGTACTTTTAAAAGTTTTAGACAATTCTAAAGTGTGGCTTGGGCTAAACACAAGGGATGTCAATTCATAAGGATGACCCTGGCTACCCTCCCCACTTTGCCCCTGAGCAGCCTGGCCCACCTGATGGTTGCTGAGGACCTGGGGCCTAGTCCCTGGGTGTGAGGGTGGGGATCTTCAGGACCCTTCCTAAAATCTTGTCCCCTAACTCAACTTGTCTGCAAAACAGTCAAGTCAGAGACTGGCTTCCACCTGGACAGAGCAGGTAGAATAGGTCCTGGGGCTTCAAGCAAGCCCACGTAGCTAGAAAAGACCCAAAGAGTTATAGGTCAGAGAAACCCTGGACAGCCCTGCTGCTAGCCATTGGGAAATAGAGCATGGAGTACTTTAATCTCCTCAGCTGTACAGGGAGGAAACTGAAAGCCATGTCACAGTGAGCCAGCAGCTTGGGACTGGGCAACTGAAGGAGCCAAGTCTCACTCAACCCAATGCAACCCAGACACCCTTCTGCCCAAATCCTTGCCTGGAAGGGGCCTTACCACCTGATAACAGTATGGCTAGCTATAGCTCAGGACAAGCCACACTGTCCACAAGAGTAAGTGCTGCCTTTCCAATGTGCTCTAGGTTCTACTTCATGCTTCACATTGAGCAATCTAATTTGGTTTTACATGTCGACCTCCTCTAGGTCCTCTTTCCAAGCTTCTATCAACAAAGGTACTCTTGGGTCCTCCAAGGGCCCCCAACTGAAGGTCCTTATCTTGGTAGGCCTGGACCATAATGCCCCAGGTATGTCATACTCTCATGTCACTCTCTAAAGATAGGACTTGTCCCTCACTCCGAACACTTTAAGTTGCTTGCAGCCTATACTGTATCAAGGTTTGCCCTGTCCCTGCAGCCTCACAACCCTGTGGGGTTGGTTTTACTGGCCTTGACACTTCACATTGTAGTGAATCAGGAACCCTTTGGATGCTACCATCTGCTGGCTCGGGTATTAGCCTGGTGCCAGTGACCCATAGGACACATGAATGTAACAGGCTCCTGTCTAGGGCCAGGCCCTTGGGAAGCATCTGCTGAAGCTGACTTGGCCAACAGAAGGCTCTTGGGCTGATGCTGTAAGGAACTACCCACTTGTTGGTGGCCGTAGAGGGCTGGCAATTCAGGCACAGTGCTGGAAAGCTGACTAGGTGCCCAGTGATGCCTGCTGACCCTCTATGAAACTATTGACAACTTAGGTTTTGGCTCAAAGCCCCCAGCTGGGTTCCAACCCTCGCCACGCCTTATGCCTCTTTGTAGGCTGTTAGGAGCTTGAGTAGGGACTTGGGACTCAAAGAAGAGGGGCCAGATGTCTTAGCCTTTTGGCCTAAGCTGCCCCAAATGCCAGTTCTTCTGTCACCTATCACTTTCTTCTCACAGGGAAGCTTGCCCTGCTCTGGGTGAGAACAGCCACAGCTGCAGTGATGAAGCCCAACACCAGTTTTTGCCAGGGAGGACAGATGACTGCTTTCAGCTTAGGATATGGACAATCCACTTGGCACCCAGCAGCTTTTGCTGGGTTTAGGAGCAGCCACAGCCCTGCTCTGCTGCTCAATTTGTGGGCTGCACTTGGAGAGCCTCCAAGGCAGACTGCACAACCTATGCTGTCAGTCCAGGACCACTCCCCTGATCCTTAATGTTACCACATCACAAGACATCAGCTGGAACATTTTCTGGCCCGAATATTTTGGTTACCAGGTGGGCTTCACAGTGCTGACAGCAAAGCCCCCTTGTTCCAAAACAGCGCCCACAGCCCAGACCTGCTCCTGGCTCTGCCTGAATCTCATTTCCATCCTCTTTACTAAATTAGCTATTGCTTATACCATAATCACCTCCTCCAGGAAGCCTATTCTGAACTCCAAATGTGGATCAGGTACTTCCCTGGGGCTCCTGGATTCCCCACCTTACAAAAGTTAAGGATACATTGCCATATTCTTGACTCTGTGTTCTAAGATAAAGAAGGAAGGAAGCCTTACTTTGGGCAATTTCAGTTGAAAGCAAGACAGACATCTGATAAAGACACTGTAAGAAGCACCAATGCTCCCTGGGTACAGCCCCTTTCAACTCCTCCAAGCCTTTGGAGCTCAGTTCTGAGCTAACTGTAGTCTGAAACATAAGCTAACTCTTGTTTTTTCAAGAATAAAACTCCAGGCCCAATACCAGACTCCCCAGAGCCCAAAGGCAGGGCCACTTACCAGTTGAATAGGGGTCCGACTTGTGGTGCCGGGGCGAAGGGTGATGCTGGATGACTTGTTGAGGTTTGGCGGGTTGGGGTGGGGGTGGCTGCTGGCCTGGGGGTGGGTGGGTGGGCTGCTGGCCTGGGGGTGGTGGAGGTTGCTGGATGTGGGCGGAGAACTGCATGGGCTGCAAGTGCACTGGTCGTGGTGGGGGCTGGTGCTGCTGTTGGGGTGGGGGCTGGGGCTGGGGTGGTGGTGGTGGTGGTGGCTGCTGCTGGAGCTGCTGTTGCACAGAGGGATGGGGTGGGGGTGGCAGGGGTGGAGGGGGCTGGGACTGCACCTTCACGGAAGGGAGTAGTGGCGTGGGGGGCTGCACCTTCTGCAGTTGCTGCAGATACAGCTGCATCTGCATGGAGGTGAGGGGTGGGGCAGATGGCTCTTCATCCTCCAGCAACACTTGGGGGGGCTGGGCCATAGGGGGCTGTGGGAGCAGGGGTGGCTGGGTCAGGGCAGGTGACACAGCAGGGGGCCGGGTAGGCTTGGGGGGGAGGGCTGCAGCTCGGTTGCTGGGCCGCGATGGCTGCTGGGGCAGTGCGTTGTGCAAAGCTGGAAGAACACAACAGTGCGGCAGTGAGGTCCAGTGAGGTCCTTTGTAACCAAGGCTGGCCTTTCTTCTCTATGCTGATCCTGTCTAGACTCTAGTGACCTTCTTTTAGTCTCTTGTCAACTGGCACTCTCCCCTCACCCTCTATAGCTGTACTGTCCCCTCAACGCTTCTGCTGGCTCTGTTCTCACACAGCTTCCTTAGGACTCAGTACTGGCCTCCGTCACCTACTATAGACCTTCACCAGTTCATAAGGAGGGTGTTGGTCCTACATCACCCAGTACATGCTATCCAGGCTCCACAGGACTAATTTTTATCAGGATATGTTCCTACATCCCCCAACTGGGAACTGCAGAGGAATCCCATCATTTTTCACCTAACACAATGCCTGGCCCTGCAAAAATGAATCCGTATCTTCTGAATTAAAGTGTCAATTCCATGCTACTTGGATTTCAAAGATGGTCCCAAGATGTTGCTGACCTGGGCAATTGAAGTTGTCTGAAGTACCCAGTTATGGCAGGGTAAAACCCAGGTGGGAAGGGGGCAGTAGCCACTGCTCACCTGGAGGAGAAACCACGGCGTGCTGGTTGAGATGGGGCGGAGTGCTGTGCTCAGGCGGCTGGGGCAGGTGAGGGGGCAGCTCAGGCTGCGGCAGGTGCAGGATGGGCTGTGTGAAGTGGCCGATGGGGTCAAAGACGCTGCCTGGGAGCTGCGGCTCCAGAACTGGCACCTGGGCCGCGATGAAGGGCGGGGGTGAGGACTTCATCACTGGGGCTGCCTGCTGTGGCATGGAGGGTGGGGGCGGCGGGGGTGGGGGCGGCTGTTGCTGCTGTTGCTGCTGCTGCGGAGGCGGTGGGGGTTGCTGGGGAGGAGGGGGTGGCTGCTGGGGCACAGGGGCCGGGGCCGGCTGCATCTGCTGATGGTGGTGGTGATGGTGCTGCAGGCAGACAGAAAGATATACAGGCTAACATTAGGCAGGCAGAACAGGCCTAGCCAGCCCCAGGGTTCCCCTAAGGCCGAAAGAGTTGAGTGGCCGACTGGCTAGCTCACCTACGGGAGAGGACGACCCTGAGTCACATACCTTCTTCTGGTCCCTCCCGGGGTGCCCCTTCTTTTTTGACTTCGGAGCCATCTCTGTAGAGAAAAAAGAAGGCGGTGAGGCTCTGGGGGAGATCATAAGCTGGCTTTGAATGCAGAAGAGAAAAAAAGGGTGCAGGGCTTTTTTGAGGGTATATAGGTTGGGTCCAGAATGGTCATTATGGGGAAGGAAATGATGGGTGTCATCTATCCATCTGCTTTCCCTAGTGGGGGCTATGCCTGAAAAAAGCCTCCCCTGCCAAACTTGACCACCAGTGCCATTAAAGGATGACCTGCTGGCCACACCGGAAACAGAGTTACAGAGATCTTGCCCAAGGTCTTCTCCTATCCACATGTCATTTTGGGTGTCCACATGCTCTGAACCCCAACTGGCTGTTTTGGGATAACCTATGATGTTGAAAATGATCCGATTCATTGAACAGTTGAGAAAAATGAACTCTGAGAAGTTGAGACTTGTTCAGGGTCACACAGCTAAAATGTAGCAATCTGGGGCCTCAAACTGCATTGCCTTCTGAGACTCCTACTTTCCCATTGTCCCAGGGGAAGCAATGGCTGGGGTAGAGAGGCCAGTGCTGTCACGGCCTGGTTACAGAGCCACAGGATGGGTGAGCAAGTACCATCAGTGGGAATGCAGAGTCCCCCAGTGAGCACCTCTGGAGGGGAAAGGAAGCAAATTAGCCTCCGCAGAAGAAACAGGTACAAACAGGGCAAATGTTCATTGTCATGGCTATCAAAGGGAGAGAACATCAGCCTTCTTCCTTTTCCCTCAGGGGAGAAGTCCATTCTCTGGGGCAGAGCCAATGTGTTGTGGAGAAGGTAGCATGTACCCTAACTTCTCTGGGGCCATTGGCTTGGTGCTGACACAGTGTAGATGCTTTGGGGGTGTGTCTGCCTCCTTGAGGCATCCTTTATGGCCTGTGCACTCACCTCTGCTCCTTCCCCAGAGGTTCATGCTAAAGACTGTTTACCAGCCGGATGCCTCCTCAACAGATGACGTACCAGTTCGAGAGAAGAAAACCACCCCAGCCTGTGCTTCCAGGACGGCAAGTTATATAGGTAGAATCTTGCAGATTCTTGTCACGGAGGCAAGAATCTCATACTTGTACCTTTGCCTGGCTTCCCCTGAACTCCTTGCCAGGATGCCAAACCTTACTGCTGGTTTCAGAGGATGCATGATTTGTCCAAATCAAAGCTACCTCTCTGCTCAGAGTTGCTTAATGAGGGCCGTGCTAAGCTCATGAGATGCATGACCTTGAGGGGCAGCGTGCCACCAAAGGGATGAGAAAGGACCTCATGCCCTGTAAAAGCTCACCACTCCATGCAAAAGACAAGACATGGACACACACCTCAGCAGCTATGGACACATGTCCTCATACAAATGGTGAAGGGGAGCAAGTGAGGATATCTAGGACATGGGAACCAAAGATGAGTCCCAAACCCCAACACCAGGATACAGGGCTCAGGACTCAGGTCAGAGTAAAAATCTAGAGGGATGTTCTTGTAGGTGAGATATACAAAAGGGGACAGTTTGGGTATACTTGCAGGGTCAAGGCAACAAGGTAGCTGCTGTGAGGAACACTAGCTGGAGAGGCTGGATGCCTCAGGACCAGAGATGAGGTGAGGTCTGCAGAGCTCTGTTGTCTTAGCAGCAGAGGCCACTGAGCCAAGGGAATAGAAGGAGCAGTCCTAGACCTCTCCAGGACGAGTTCTTCTAGCACCTGTTCCAGTGCAAGGTGGTAGGGGGCCAGAGTGGCTGCTCAAATGCTGGGCACACTTGTGAGGGAACTGGGCAGAGAAGGGAAGTTAGGGAAAGAAGCCAGGTCACCATGTGAAGTCTGACCTACAGAAGCCTCAGAAATGTGTCCAGACACTGTCCAGTGGTGGAAAGGTGGCTGGGTGGGGCCATGGTGGCTTGTTGTCTAATAACCTTGAACAAAGCATTCCTTTTCCCCTTACAGAGGAGTTGAGCAGAGGTCCACATGAGCAGGCATGCGACCAAGTACAGTGGGCTCCTGGGGATTCCAGGGAGTGTCTTGGCTGCCTTTGAAAGATCACAGGGAGGTAGGTGTTCCAGGGTTTGCCTCCAGGGTGGAGAGGGTGGAAGGCAGAAGGCAGACCCCTGGACCCAGATGAGACTTAAAGAGCCAGTTGTGGGGGCCAAGGAGAGCTGAAGTGTGTTTTGGGGCGGCCCCATCTGGCTCCCATAGCTTGGGCCTTGTGTTGGAGTTACCAGTAAGAAGACAAGACAGGAAGTGCACAGCTTCACAACATACCAGCCCCAGACACCCCCACACAAAACTCTCTGGAAAGGGTTACATGGAGATGGCCTCAAGTACTATGTGATCTTTATTCCATGACAATCTTCAACTCAACACAAATTTCATCTTTACATAGGATAGTAATTGTACAAAGGAATAAAACGTTTTGTAAAATCTGATTAAAACACTGATTTCTCCCACCCTACCCCCCACCCAGCCCCACGTTAGCCAAAGAAACAGAAAGGAGGGTGCAGGGCAGGGCGGGGTAGGGTAGAGAAGAGGAGCCTTTGCTAGCTCCCTCACAGGACCCCAGCTAGCCCTTGGCTGAACCTTTCTATTGCCTGGGAACAGGAAGCTGCCAACAAGGAAGAGTGGGTGGGTACTGTCCTGTCTGCTGTGTTCTCCAGGCACCCAGCACAGGTGACAGTTTAAGTCTAAAGAGCTCTCAAGCTCAATGGACTCTGGATATGCTCTGCCAGATGGAAACCCCATAGGCAAGAAAGATGGGATCCCTGGACAACAAAGGTGTGAGGACCCTGCAGGAGAGCTGGCCTATAGCTACAGCCTGTGTACACCTTGTAGGGGAAAGGGAAGAGGTGGCATGTGGCTGAGACACTGGGAATCCAGGCTGCCATTTGGTCCAAGACAGCAGAATCTTCCCAGAAAGATAATGCCAGAGGCTTCCCAAGTGTCCTGTGGGAATCTCTGGGCACAAAGCGCCCCATCCCAGCCAAGCCAAGTTCACTGGGAACACATAAGGCACAGGCCAAAGGGCAGCTCAAAATAGTCTGTTTGGCAAATGGAGCTGACTGGAAGCCGGATGCCTGGAAAGGACTGGGAGTGGCTTAGAACTCAGAAGCATCACTGCAGGGCCCTGGGAAATTTAGGGGAGGCTAGGGCTAGACTCTGGCCACAGCAGGTCTGGGGCAATGAGCAGCACAAGGACACGAGGAGCTGGGGAGGACTGCCAGACTTCTCCAGGCAGGTACCCATAGCCTGACAATAAATGGCACCTCCTCAACCTGCTTTCAGCTCCAGAAGGCAGACTCCAAGGTTCCAGGAAATGGTAGATCTCTAAGAAGCACACATAAACTACACTTTTAAAAAAGAAGGGAAAAAAGAGCCCTCTAGAATACAGATGCTGTTTCTTAGGGAACATTTCATGTTAGGCAGTATTTTGCTGAGATGCTGGATTCATGACCAAAAAGGGCTGATATTTATTTTTAGAGCAAAAAGGCCTATTTGGTGCCCCTGAAAGGGCTTGGATGATATGGCCACCCTCAACTCCTCAGCCCCAGTGCCTGTCATCACTCTAGGGCACTGAAGACTGGTAATGCCCCTCAAAGATGGCAGGTAACCCACAAGGGGCTGGGGTTGATGGGGCCTGAGTGACCCTCACCAGAAGTTCTGAAGGTATTTTCCTCTTGAGAAGAGGCCAAAGAAGTTGGGGAAATGCCCACCAGGCAACATAAACTTCTAGAAATATAAACAGTGGGGATGGAAGGACTTCAGGAAGCTTGAGTCAGCTGTGGCTGGTGACAGCCCCCTGATCAAGCCAACCAGGATGGCCCCACTGAGTCTTCCAGGGCCCAGCTGTCCTTGTCTCTAAAACTCCCACTCCTTGTATGGGAAAACTGAGGTCAGAGTATTCTTTCTTATGCTGAATGAAATCTTTCCTGGCCTAAAGTCACTTGAAGGCCTAAGAGGGAAGCACTTAGGGTCTGGAGTCTCAGAAAAAGAGGGAACAAAGAGAGAAATTATACTGTGATCAGGCTTTGCACATGGAGCAGCACCACATGTACACGTATGTGGAGGGATTGTCATCACCCTCCAGGAGATGCTACCCACCCAGAGGACCCAAGATGACCAGGGAGGCTGGGCACGATAGCCAGGCAGTCTTTGCACAGGGAGGCCCGGGCGGTCGGCCAGGCAGGCAGCCTTCCCAAAGGCGGGATTAGGCGTGTGCTGCTGGACATGACTAATCCACCCCAGGGGACAGGCCCAGGGCTCTGAGGAATTCCATAACTTGATGGAGTCCTGTCCCTTTCACAGAAGAAAATGGACTTAAGCTATAGCTTGCTGGGAAGGAATCTGGAACTGAAGACCGTTTTATTAAGAGTCCGTGTCCAATGATTAGGCAGGACCTACATAGAGGGAGAGAGAAACCAGTGTGAGAGAAATGGTGTGGAATGTACCATTCAAGTCACAAGAACAGAAGAACTGCAGACTGAGACAGTCTTCTGTGCCCCAGTGGTTGACAGGGCATGAGAGAATGGTGCTGGAGACCAGGAACCCTGCCCAAAGCAGGAACAGACCCCACCTTTCCCTTAGAAGGGTCATGGATCCAGCATGTTCAGACCTCTCCAAAACTGCCCTGAGCCTGTTCACACTTCTAGACAGAACAACTGCTTCCACTAACAAGTTCCATATGTGCACTGCCTGACTGCCTACTACATTTCCTCCACCATTACTGAACTTGCTCCCTTGAATGTCAAAGGCACCTCTCCCTGTCCCACTAACCAGTATATTAATCTCATCAGTCATCTGCCAACTTCATTCTTCTTTGGTGTGGCCAGAGAACCACCACCCTTGATAGAGGTGTGGAACGCAGGACCTCCAGATGAAGGAGGCAAAAAGAGCAGAGCCTCATCTCTGCATTCCTCTAGATCCCCAAAGCAAACAAACAAACAAACCAAAAAACCCCCCAAACTATGAATTAAAAAGAGGAATCCATGACAGTATTGAGGAAGGAGGCGGGTGTGGTGTGGGGAAGGACCAAAGAGGAAAGTCTTATCCTTTCCTTCCTCTTTCAGGGTATCTAACACGGTTTCCAGATTGGGGGGGAGGGGGCACCAGGTAAGCCCATCCTTGCCGCAGCAGCACACTTCTGCTGGAGTCCCAGGTGCAACAACACACTGATCCCTGGTCCTCAGCACATGCCCGGGGAAAAATCCGCCCACCATGGCTTCTCACTGCAGGCCACATTCCATAAGGATTGCCCTCAACCCTGTGAAGCCCCAAACCCCTCCAACTGTAACTCTCGTGTGTGCGTGTGTGTGTGTGTGTGTGTGTGTGTGTGTCTGTGTGTCTGTGTGGAGGTTGTCACATAGCTATACAGACCCCCAACCCCTATAGGGACCTTCACTCTTTCCCAAGGGCAAATGTCATACCCTGGGAGCAGGCAAACCATGGCCTAGAGATATGACTGGAATGAGTCCCTCAAAGACCCTGGGGGCCAAGAAGTCCAGACTGGTTGTTGGTTAAGTGTCTCATGGCCTCTCTCTGCACTTCCCAGATCAAATCCTTCCAAAACATCCAACATTCCTTTTTACCCTGGAGTTAGTGAGAAACACCCACATGCTCCAATCCTGGGAAAAGGAAATCAGGAGACTAAAATAGCTAGGCTGCATTTTGCTGTAACCAGAAGATTAGGATAGAATCGGAGAAAATCTCCCCATATGTCCTGGAACCTGTCTCAGCATAGACAGCTGAGGATGTGGGGGGTGCTCTCGAAAGGGATGTAAACTGTGTGGCCACCACTGCCTACCAAGACCCGTGCATGGCATTTGAGAAGTGCTAGACACCAGCAATGTGATAAGTGAGATCTGGAGAAAAGTCTTAGGACATCCCATGCCTCATATGCCAGGAAGACCGGATCCCAGTGCTGGTGAAAGCAAAGACTGCAGCCCACTTGGGATGGCAATGAGAAGGGGACAACCTATAATGCCTGCCTCCAGCCTGCCCAGCCCAGGTCTGCACGTGCCCTAGAAGTGGGGGAAGGTTGATATCTGGGTCCTAACCCTGCCTAAACTGACACTGAATCTTCATGCAGTTCTGTACTAGAGCTAGACTGAAGTTCACTGAAAATCACATAACCCCGTCTGGGATTGTGGCTCAGTGGTAGAGCGCTTGCCTAGCATGTGTGAGGCACTGGGTTCAATTCTGAGCACCATATATAAATAAAATAAAGGTCCGTTGACAATTAAAATATTTAAAAAACAACAACAACAAAAAAAAACCAAAAAACCCACACAACCCAAGTCATAGCTGGGTTCAGAGGAAGTGGTGGGACTGGCCATTGGCACTGCATGCTGCTGGGCAGGGGACAAGGGAATACAGTGGTTAGGATCCAGTTGGGAAAGCAGCCTCCGCACTCTCATCTGGGTACAGCCTGCCTAAACTGCAACCTTGACTTAGAGGTCCAGGACCCCTGCCCTGATCAGCCTGCAGCATTTCTGCATGGATGGCGACCAGAAGAGGGCTCTTTACCACCCCCTTCCAGACTGATTTAACATCACTCTTCAGTTTCTTTTGGCAATTCATGTCCTGGACCAAGTCAGCAGAAGGGACTCTTAACACAAGTGGCAAAGATAGGCCCTTTCAGGAATTTCAGTTCCAATCCAGATGGAAACCTAAGGACAGGGAGGGCCAAACAAGCCCCAAAAGACCAAAGGGAACTATCTTCAGCACCACACTTCCCTTCCCACTCCCCCCAAGGCAGAGCTGCCTGTATCCACCATAGAAATTGGGGCTTTCCTGCTTGTTTGGGACCCAGGAAAGCAGCTGTGGGAGGAGCTGCTTACTGGGTACCTCTATCCTACCACCAGGAAGAGTGCAATGTTCTCTGTGGCATGGGGTGGCAGAAGGCTGCATTCATTATTCACCATTGCCACGTGTGTGCTCCCACATTGGGATGTGCTGTACATACCACTTACAGTAGGCTCCTCCAGAGCAGAAGTGCCCAGTCAGCTCATGACAGAGCTTGCCAGTGCATACAGAAGGCAAAGGGAAAGCTACTGCTCCATCACCAGCCCTGCTTGTCAGCACTTAGAAGATAAAATGGAGCCAGGCAACACCCAAGGTAGGGAGGACATTTGGGAAGAAGGGAGAGCCCCCCTTGAGGCACCCAAGGGAGTGGCTAGAGCTGGATGAAGGGAGCCTGAGAGCATGCAAGCTGGCAGTTCTAAGATCGTAAATCTCACCCTCTATCCCGCCAGGACAGCTGTTCCCAGGACTCTCAAATTACTTGTTGCACAATCTTTCCACTTTCTTTAAAGGGGGAAGTTAAAAAGAAAGAGGGAGAAAGAAAAAAAAGGGCAGCAACTGAGAGCTGATGAAAATTGTATTGTGGGGGCACCAGTGGCAGGAGGGGAACAGGGCACTCGTGGGAGCCCAGGAGGGTTTCTGCCTAAAGCAAACGTGGAGAAAAGGGCTGGAGGGGACCAGAAACAAAGTCCACAGTCAGAGACTTGCAATTAGGACATGATGATCACAGCCCCTAAAGTACAGCATCAGGCCAAAGTGGTCCCCCTGCATGATTCAGCCAAGTTGTCTCAGTGACTAGGTCCCCTGCCAGTTTCAGCCTTTGGGGTTTTCTTTTGGTTACTTAGATCTTTAGAAGAAAAATCTAAAAAACCCCTGGAAGGAGCAGTATGGTAGAAAATGCAAGAGGTGCAAAATCCCAGGGGAAAGGCAAACCGGAGGCTTGGCTGACACTGAAAGTGAAAAGTCAGCGTCTACCAGGAATGCTAATTGGGCCCAAGAATACAGTTATTCACCCCGTTCAACCTGTCCAGGGCAGGAAGCCCCCTGACACCCTTCCCCCACCCCTGCAACCCAGGGCCAGAGCTTCCTGGCAGTTCAGGCATATAGCACCCCCTGCTGGCTGATGGAGTTAAAAAGCAAGGAGGGGGAGAAAGAATTCTAGTAATAAAAAGAGCAAGGTTGGTGTGCTGGTTAAGAAATAAAAGGTAAAGAATGGCAACAGGGGAGGCCAGCACCCTGCCCTAGGCAGTATCTTCAGCTAGTGCTGAAGAAATGTAGAATAAATGTGGCTTAGCAGATTGCATCTCATTTGGACCCATCAAAAATGAGGTAGTCCAGACTACCAGAGTCCTGGAGAAGCCTCAGCCCACCTCAAGGTCCAGAACCAACCCGAGAGCCCCTAGGCAGAGGTGGGCTCAATCCACTTAACGCCATGTACACATACTTTGGAGCAACATGGATCTTCCCAACTGCTGCACTGAAGCCTTGACCTTTGGAAATACTAAGCCATTATTTCCATGCATTCAATTTGTGGGGGTTTGCATTTATAAAATTCTAATTGGGATAGGCCTGTGGAAGAACATGCCAGGAACCTTTTGACCTAAATACACATTTCCCAATGCATCTGCATACCCCAGTCCACCTGGCAGAGCATGCCTGAGACCCTATGCTCGGGTCCCAGGTGTTCTGGTGCTGGTCTACTCAGCTGATGGAAATTGACTTTCAAGGGACAAGCTCCCTTGCATGATACATGCCTCCCAGCTTCCATGGCTCCTTCTCTACCTCTCCTTGGGGCCAGTCCGAGCGCCTGCACTCCTGAGAATAATGAGAAAAATGCACACCTAGGGAAAGCAGCCTCCTCCCTACCTAATCTAGCTCCCAGCATTGCCACTCACCTGCCCCTGCCCTCCAGTTCTAATGTTGCTACACAGAAGGTGGGCTCTGACGGGGCACCAGTGCAGGTCCACAGAACACAAGGAACTGTTAAAAGTGCAGGATATAGGTGTCCAGGTACATGCAGAGTGAAGAGCAGAACAAGGAGCAGTCTACACAGTGGTAAGTACGCTCTGGAGAGGATTAAGTGCCCAGAGCCCAGATGACAATAGGACCAAGGGCAGACTGGCAATGTAGTCTGCTAGCTGCAGGTGGCTCAGCTCTCACCAGTCTGGCTAAGCACCTTCTCTGCAATGTGGCACTGCATGCAATAGTGATGTGGGCAAGATGTAGAGACGCAATCTTCTCTGGGGCAAAAGGGTAGGCAGGGCCACACCAAGGTCAATGGTACTACCTGGGGCCCCAATACCCACAGCTCTGAAGGCCTAGTCCCCTGCTTGCTTACCACCTGAGTTCTGCAGTGTCAATACCTTTGGCTACTAGTTCTTCCTAGGCCAGGTCTCAGACAGAGAGAGTGAGGGTTACATAAAGAGAATGGACACTGTAGCACAGGGTTACCCACCACCCCTCAGGGAGAAAGTTAACAAGGGAGATGGACAGGCAGAGGGCCTATTAAGTTGGCCAGACTGATGCTTCTGGGCATTGGAGGGAGGAGTCTGACAAGATGCTTAAAAAGAAGTCACCTAACCTGTTTCGGAGTCTTCACTGTCAGAGGAGCTGGACTCACTGGTGCTCTCTGACTCAGAGGATGAGAAGCCCTTCATCTTGGAGGAGCCAGCAATCACATCAACTTTCTCGGCTGCAATTCAAGCAACAGGAACTGTGTCAGGTAAGACCCCAACCCAAGATGCTGCTGTTAGCTATGGCATATCCCAAATGCCAAAGGAAGGACAAGTGGGAAGCCTGTGCCCCATGGGCAAAAGCACTGCTCCTAACCACCTGAGTGGTCCCACATTTCCTGCTAGTAACCTACTGCACACTGGCTTGTACTAGAATTTCAAGGGCTCTACCAATTTCTTAGAAAATACTTTGGAGGGTTTCTCTCAAGGATTCAGGAGACAAAGCAGAGGAGTAAATTTTTTTTTTTGGTACCAGGGATTGAACTCAGGAGTATTCAACCACTGAGTCACATTTCTAGTCCTATTTTCTATTTTATTTAGAGACAGGGTCTCACTGAGTTGCTTAGCACCTTGCTTTTGCTGAGTCTGGCTTTGGAATCGCAATTGGCCCATCTCAGCCTCGCCAAAGTGCTGGGATTACAGGTGTGTGCCACTGCGCTCGGCTCAGAGGAGTAATTTTGAGGTACTGCTGGCCTTGGGGCTTCCCTAAGTTACCTCTCTGGCAGAGGATGAAAACTATAAGGGACATGATGCCCAGAGACAAAGCAAGACAGAGGAAGAACCCCAGTGGCCTCCTAGCGCTCTCATCTAGTTTGCAGATGGAGGCCCAGATAGATAACATACAGTGCACTTGAAGAGGAGTCAGCCTAGGCTGGGAATATAAAGGCTGAGTGCAAAAATGCTCCAACACAGATCCCAAGTACTGTGGGCCCAAGAGAAAACTTACGTGCCAAGGAAAAAAAAACTTATGTGCTAAGAAAACTTATGACCCATATACCAGTCTAAAAAGGTGCCTGGAGAGGGGGCCATTATCTCTGCTAGAGAAGGACAGAGCCTGGCTCAGTTCTGACCTAATGTCAGTACACAGGTCCCTGGGACATGGCAAGCCTGTCTTTCCTCCTGGCCTTGCTCTACCCTATCTCCAGAGGAGATAGCTTTTCAGAGACTAAATGATAGGTAACTGATATTGAAGCAGCTGCTGCTAAGAGCAAGGCTCAAAACACAGAGGTGCAGGTGGGCTGTAGACAGCCATCAGCCAGAGGATCTAGAAGGTTCTGACAGGTGAAGCATAAATGACATAACCTTCCAGGGGTTTCTGTGTTGAGAACATGGATTTTATAATAGGAAAAGAAGGCTACAGAGGGAGAAGGGAGAATCAGGAAGGGAACTGAGGGTGAACGTGGGAAGGACCCCCATACCCAGAGGACCCAAACGCACCTTGGGGTTTTTTTTTCTTCCGCAAACAGGAGGTGACATAGCGCTCCAACTCGCGCAGTGTGGATGGCTTCAGAGTCTCAAAGTCAATCTCGATTTCATCAGGGTTGGAGTTCTTGAGTGAAGGCTCCCGGGACTGAATGATGTGCACCACGCGGCCCAGCTTCTCGCCAGGGAGCTTGTTGATGTCCAGGCTGAGCTGCCGCTTCTCCTCATATGACATAGGCTTACATTTGTCCTCTTCCTCTGACTCATATGTGGGAGGGGGCTTGCTCTTCATGGGTGCTGGTTCCTTCTTGCTATGAAGGGACGATGCAGACACCGTCAAGAATAGGTCCCCTGAGGAAGCCGGGCACTCATTCCTCCATGTGTATGGGGACAGGGGGCTTCCCACACCCCACCCAGCTGGTCTTCACAAGAAAGAGGCTTGGGAAACTCATTCCCTGGGAATACCCAGAAGAGACTAACAACAAACTGACCAAGGGATGCACAAGCTGGGACCTACTGTGGTTGCATCCTACTATCCTCTACACCATACTATCCTCTTTTACCAAACACAGGGAGCTCCAAAGGCTCATCCCAGAGAAAAAGGAAGACAGAACAACTAAATGCTGCTGCAAGTGAATAGCTGCCAGCCTGGCCCACCTCACCATGGGTGTATTGGACAGAGGGTCCCCATCCAGAGCAGACTTGGGAAAGCACAGACCTTGCACTGCTGTTGCTGCTATTGTTTTTCTTTGTCTTTTTGGGAGGAAGTTCCTTGGCTTTGCTTTTCTTATTCTCCTCTACTTCCTCTTTCTTTTTGTGCTTTTCCTTTTTCTTTTCTTTCTTGTCTTTCTCCTTTTTCTTTGGTTTGTTCTGCTGGGGCTGCGAGAGGGCTGCAAGTTGTTCGTGCACGGCTTTGAGCTGTAGAGTAGACAGGCAAGATTTACACCCAGGGCTAAGACCTCTTTTCTATAATCCACACCCTGGGAATCAACCTTGTACCATATAGGACACCATGGAGCCCCAAGAATCAGGATATGGCACAGCAGGAGGCAGAGGCAGGGCTGGCCCTCAGTCAAGTGACCTGCCTCTATAACCAGATTCTAAAGTCCCCATGTTCACTCAATCCCTGAACTCCAAAATTTGCCAGGGTCCTCCTCAGGGGAGGAGTTGTGCGAGCTGGCAGATGCTAAGCCCTTGGCCGCCCTGGTCCCAGGATGCTAACAAGGAAGATTCTTAAGAGGTTGGGCAAGAGTATACAGATACACCAGGCACTAAGGATCCAATGACTAGCTTGGAGGGAGAGGAGCAAGCGGACAGCCCCAGGAGAGATGGATATCCTGGCTCGGCCTCCTCCTTCCAGACATGGGAAGGATCCAGAAGCCTCATCTCTGCCCAGAAAATGACCATGTCTCCTCCACCCGATCTCAACACACACAGCACAGAGATGTATGTGATCAACATGTACTTGACCTAGGAGATAAGAAAAGGCCATAAGGGAACGAGTGGGAATGGACAGTCAAGGACATCTCTGGGAAACCTCTAGGGCCATGGACTCTGAAGGCTGGTGTCCTCACCTGCTCCTGGAGTTCAGCCAACCGCTGGGCTCGCTCTTCCTCAGAGTCGTCAGTGGAACTGTCACTGTCCGAGGAGCTATCACTGCTGCTGTCACTCGATGAGGGTGGAGCCACCACCTTGGTGGGGGGTGGCACTGCTGGGGAGGACACAGCTACCACTGGCTCCTCAGGCTCGTCTGGCATCTTAGCAAAGCGCATTTCAAATACATCCTGAGGAGAGAAGCCATGCCCACGAGGGTCACCTTGATCTTACTGGCTGCTGTGGTCAACTCAATGGGGAAGTAAGCAAGAAGGATGAAGACTCCTCTCTGCCACTAACATGAGTGGTGAGGACCTGGTTCAGGCCCTCTGACAGGTCATTCAATACTCCTTTCTCAAATCTCACTTGGAAGAGCCAGGTGGCCCATGTTAGGCTGCGTACTCACTGCATAGGGTACAAAATGATGCACAATGACCCAGGTCCAGCTCATTGAGAACATTAGTCTGAGGGTGCTTGAAAAATGCTGGACCCAGGGCAAAAATCTATGAAATAGTGCCCTGAGGCTGCTCTCAGGTCTATGGCTTCCAGAACAGGAGGCTCTGCCAGCCTCTGATTCCACAGGAAAACAGTGAACAGTAAGGACTGTCATTATAGAGAACCTTCCAGGCAGAGGGAGGAGTATATGAAAAGGCCAGAGCTGGGAGTATGTCTGGCAGAGTGCAAGGCCACATGCTTGAGTCTATATCCCCATTCTTCACATTAGTAGGGCCAAGTTCCTGGCTGAGACATCTCCAGGGTACATAAGACAGAGGTATGGGTGTGCTGAAGCAACGCTCAGTCACCTTGTGAGGTGCAAGTGACCTGAGCAGAGGCCATGGAGATGACTGGGCATAGGACTTCATTCCAAGAGACCCTAAGATCTGACTCCAAAGTCATATGGAACCCATGTGAGGTTTTAGAGCTCAGAGAACAGGAGCCCCATCTGGGTTCCAAGGGTCAGGACATGCAAACCAGCTGACAGGTCCCCACGGGCCCCCTGATGACTCCACCATCAATCCAGTGATTAATATGGACAAAAGCCAAAGGAACAGGCTTCCTGGTAGGATTTTTTATTGTTTATGGTGCTGGCGATGGAACCCAGGGTTCACGCACACCAGGCAGGCATTCTATCAGTGAGATCCTCCCAGCCTCCCCAGCGGGACTCTTGAGACATGCTGTAATCACAACAAATTCATCAACGTAGCAATACACACAACAAAAGGTACCTTCCCTAAAGTGTGTGTTCATGCTTCAGAGAGCAGTGTGTGGGGCCAAGCACTAAGGCTGCTGTTCCAACTCAGTGCACACTTGATGAAGCCTGCCCTAGGACTCCCTCTTGAAGGATCAAGAAACACTGAAATTTCCTCTTCCAGGCAGCTAGAGGAGAGGGTGTCTTCTATAGAAGGCATGCCACCTCCCTCCCTTCCAGGCCACCCAGTGCACAGCTTCCTTCTTCCAATAGGGCCTGCCTGGGATTCTGTGGTGTGTTGAGTGGTTTGGTTGATGAAGTACTAGAAGAGCAGATTTATTCAGAAATAAACCCTTGAGCAGGCCTAAGGACAAGGGCAAGATATATGAGATGATTAGAGCCTGTTGAGGAGAAGGGACCAGGCAGAAAGGAGTTTCACACTAGAGAAGGCCCCTAATGGGGCAGCATGCAAGACCCTTAAGCTCCACAGCATCTGGTCATGTGCCAGGAGAGTTGCTACCCCCACTCTAATCCACCCACAGCATCTTGGATGTGGGTAGGCTCAAGTCCCACAACAGACAGGTAAGGCCACAAGCTCTTGGAAGAGTCAGGCCTATAGGCAAGAAGCAGAGGGAAGGATAGTGGAGAAGTGTTCTTGAGACACGTCAGGATATCAGGACATCAAAAAAGGAGGGGACCAACTCTCCTCAGGTCAGAAAGAAGTCCTAGAATGCAAGTTGCTTCAGGGCACTTGTCTGTATATCCAGTCTCTCTGGGCTGACTTTGAGACAGTGCTACCCTTGCCACAAGAACATCTCTTATCCTTTTCCCTAGACTGTGGTTGTTTTGGACAATGGGGGTGGAGGTGGGTGGTACTCACTTTGAGGCTGCTGCCTTCTTTCTTCTAGAATATTCTGTCTCACCCAAAGCCAAGACCAAACAATAAGGAGTACAAGACAGGAAGCCAGTTGGGATAAAAAACTAACATCAACACAGGGCTCAGATTGTCAGCTTCCTGGTTGTGTCCAGCTGTGACTCTACCCTTCTCTGTGACCATGGGATACAAGAACCCCACTCTAGCCTGCATGGGATGGGGCAGGGGAGAGTTCCATATCTGACTGGCCCAGAGATGTGGTAGGAAAACCTGCAACACATAGCTGCCAAACACCCACCATATAAGCTCCCTGCCCTCAAGGAACTCAGTCTAATGGGAAAGAGAAAAGATGAGCAAATAGTTGTGAACTGCTCTAAGTACTAGGAGAGAAACCGCAAGGGGTTGCAATGAACTGGGAATAAGTAAAAATGGTATACTGTGACCTGAGGATAAGAAGTGAACACCAGACCCAGCGCTGGAAGAAAAACACTGTTGCAGACACCAGGGAGGACAGCACCAAAGAAAGGAGGAGGGGTAAATATGCAGACAAGAGGCAGTTGGAGGGTCAGCAAATGGACCAGAAAAACCCAATTCAAGATGTAACCCACAGCAAGTATCTCACAGGGGAGGACACAGATGACAAGAACGACAGTGCACAAAAGCACTGACTAGGAAAAAATAAGCCCTGGGCCTTTGCTGTTGGGGAGAAAGCATTTCAAGGTGGGCCCAGGTCTCCACCTGGCATCCTGTAACTCCCAATCCCTTCCTTTGGGGGTATGGGTCATATATACTTCTCAGCCTCAGAATGCCCCACTAATTTCAAAGCCAAGTATCTCTTCCTGCTAGAAATGCTGACCAGGGTCACATACACCAGGCTGTATCCACAGAGGAAGCACACCTCTCCCTTTAATGAAAGAGACACACTCAGGTGCTAGGAGACCAGTGCCTCAAGACTCCCAAATGAACCAGACCTGGAGCCAAGAGTTGGAGCTACAGGACACAGGAAGTGGGAAGCTCACTAGGAGCCAGGTGCTAGGGACGCAGCTGTGTGTTTAAGACATAAAGACACTCGTACACCTATCTCAAAACCATTCCTGCATCTGGAATCCACTTCAGGCAGCCCAGTGTACTTTTCAGTTTATTTTTTCTCACTATGGGAAAAAAACAAAAAAACTGTGTAACACCTTAAATTTGTGATTTTTTTTCTCCACAAATAAAACTCTGGTGGTAGCCATATGGATTGCAATCACTACCAAACTTTCTAAATTACTCTTCACAACAGAGCAGAGAGAAGGCAGGGCCAGCAGCAGCTCTGGATCCACTTGGTTATACAAATGGCCTTCAGCCCAAGCCTCCTTTAGGCTCCCGAAGAAACCTTTAAGCCTAGAAGGCCAATGGCCATCTTTATGACTGTGGCTGGCAGATACAGATTTTCTCAAGCCCAGAATTCAGTGGCTGAAAGAAGAAAATGAAACAGATTCTTTTCCATTTAACTTTTCAGATAAATCTTTCTCCTTTGGCTTAACCTAATTAAGAAACTTAACTAAGCAGGTCCCAGTACCTTTAAAACAAGAGAGCCCTTGCCCTCAAAGCAAGGGCAAGGGCTCTGTCCATGTTTGCCACACCCTCCCCCACCCCAATGAAAAATCTTGCCATCAAAACCATGTTGATATGGAAGAACTTAAAACTACCTGTCTCCTGGCAGGGAGAGATGGCACTATTTTCAGAGGCAGACATTTCAGTGGCTGTACTATAGGGTAAAAACTGCATGTCTAACCAGACTCAACCCCTCCCAAAAGGACAAAGACACAAAAATAAAAATCTTTTTTTTTTTTTGTGCCAGGGGTTGAACTCAGGGGTACTTAACCACTGAGCCACATCCCCAGCCCTTTTTTGTATTTTCTTTAGAGACAGGGTCTCATTAAGTTGCTTAGTGTCTTGCTGAATTGCTGAGGTCGGTTTTTAACTTGCGATCCTCCTGTCTTTGCCTCCTCAGCCACTGTATTACAGGCATGCACCACCATGCCTGCAAAAAGAAAAATCTTAAAATTCCAAAGCTTTTTTTTTTTTGGAAAAGCAGATTGTGAAGGGAAAACAGCTCTAGATTTTGAGTTGGGGATAGGAAAAAAGACACAGAAATTGGGAAAAGAGCCACAACATATTAAGAGGGTGCTTTCTTTTTCTTTTCTTTCCCTAACAAAGTGGCTCAAAATGCACTGTCTAGGGCTGGCAGAGAACTTGTTTGGGTTCTGCTGTATCCATGAGGACAAAAAAGGGCACAACTGTCAAACATCAGCAAAATCTACCTGTCTCCTCAATCTTCTTAAGAGAATAGGAAGTGAAGGAGGGAAGCATCTAAGGCACAAATCTTTAGCCACCACTGCCACCAAGGGGTCCTGTACAAGAATTGAAGTGAAATTAGAAAGCCTGAACTCTTTTAACTGGAAGACAGGTGGGCAAGTAGGACTCAGGTGACCTTCTTGTAGCACAAATTCACAAATCACCAAAAGCTTATTACCAAGTCCTCACTTTGCAGAAGGACTCTGCAGATGTAAACCAGGTGGGAGAAAGCTCTGAGGCCCACAACTAGTAATCCTGAATTTTGTAACAGCAGGTGGCTCAGCCCTAAGCCTATTAGGAACCTGAAAGCAGAAGCAACCCATGGCCTGGGGGGGGGAATTTTTATGGCTTACATGTTTACTTTCTAAGAATTTCAAAAAACAGATTATAAAAGCATCAAATTATGATTTTATTCTTTAAAAAAAATTTTTTTGGTGCCAAGGACCTTGTATATGCTAGGCAAGCATCCTACTACTGAACCACATCCCCAGCCCTGTATCGCCAAAATTTCAAGAATTCTTAAATTCTTATTACCCAAAGATAACCAGGTATCTATTTTTAGGTATCTACTTCTCTTTCTTTAAAATCAAGAAAAGCAAAAATCAGTTTACAAATTTATGCTGTAATCTCCCACATGTGCGAATTTTATAGTGTAGACTACCCAGGACTCTTAACTTGAAGGACAGGGCCCACAAACTCCTCCCCTTAGAGAACTGTGGTCATGTGGAACATCAAGAAAGAGGCACCCTGCAGCCAAAAGGCAAATAACCCCTTTCGAAGCTGTGGTGAAGAAATACCCAGAGGTGAGCAGTTACTTTGGCTCACAAATGTGACAAAGTGTTTACCTGGCAAGAGTGTCCCCTGTTGACCTGAGACAAGTCTATTTTGGAGAAAAGTTTGGGCCATGCACAGCACATATGCTGTTGTGGCCAAGGGTAAGGAGGTTTTCAATGGAACAAGCGCCCCCCAAAACAGCCACCCTACTTCAATAATAATTAAACAACTCCAATTTAAAATGCATGCATTAGCCAGAACTGAATCAACACTTCCAAAGCTACATAGCAACAGATGTATTGTATTGCCATACAATACATGGCAATAGAAATAAAATCTGCTAATATTCCTAAGAGGCTCAACCCGCTCTCCCCAAAGCCTCACCTGGAGCTTTCGGGCCATGGCTACTACCTCATGGTCAGGAGGGTTGTACTTGTAGCAATTGGAAAACATCAATCGGACATCGGCACCAAATTCCTGAGCATCTCGGTACTCACGGGACTCTAGTTTAGACTAGAAAAACAAGACAAATTCCATTTAGCCTTGCCTGCCTGCGTTTCAATGGGGAGGTGGCCATTCAATGTGGTAGCAGCAAAGGCTGCTTAAGGAGCAAGTTGGCTTCTTAATGGCTCTCAGTTTAAACCAGGCCCAGGGTGGGGATTTGTGGTGGTGGTGGTGGAAGGGAGAAGCTATCATCCCAGTTCTCAGCATCAGGTGCCCAAGGAGACACTCAAAAGCAAATCTCAGGGCACAGAAATTCCCAGTTTAACAACCCAAGTTCACCTGGGTTGTCACTGTGACTGGCTAAAGGGCAAGAGACAGAGTCCCAGAAGGCAAAACTCAGGCCAGAACTGAAGGGAAGATGAAAGGAGGGCTGGGTCTAGTTCTAATTTTTGCATACACTTGTCTTGGGGACATGGAAAAGGACTCTGAACAAAGGATCACATCACTGTCCTCTGCTCTCTCTGTCTTATATCTGGGCAGCTTTACTCTATTCTTGGAATAAGAGAAATGTAAAAAACTTAAACCAAAAAAGTCTTCAAGGCCTTTTCTCCAGCACTTATAGCACTATCTCCCACAGAGGAGATAGCAAGGTCTTCTCTATGACACAGAGCCTGGTAAAATCACCAAACCCTGAGCTCTTCTAGAACCAGGGCAATAGAGGACACTTCTTAATTCTCCTGAGACAAAGAGAATGGACAGCACTACTGCTCTCAACCAAAATAGCTAAGCACATTGTCTCAGTGCATGCCCTCCAATTCCCAGCAGGGGGCACCAGGTTTCTTTGGGCTGTTGGCAAAGTACATAGCTACATAGGCGGTTGTGGAAGCTAAATAAAGGCCATGGACTTCTTGAACCGATCTAGAGGGAAATCTGGAGAGGGATGCCTCACCTTGATTGTGCTCATGTCCATGGGGTGCTTGATGATGTCACAGTAGTCATGCAGGCCCAGCGCCTCCACATCCACAGGCTTGTAGAAAGGCCAGGCGTAGGCAGCATGCTTCTTGGCAAACATCTCCTTGAGGATGCCACTGCAGCACTTGAGCTGTTCCGAGACTTTGCTGCTCTTTTCTGGCACTGGGTGCTGCTGCGAGTCTGGCACATCCTTCTTTGGGGGCTTCACAGGCCGGCTGCTCTCCCGCCGGGGGCCCAGCTTTGTGGTCTTGGGCTCTGGGGCCAGTGAGGGTGGCTCATGAATGGGGTCAATGGTGGTGGGAGTCGTGGTGTCTGCTTTCCTCTTCACCCCCTTCTTTGTCTGCCGGGAGTATAGGTGTAACAGGCTTGGTGGCAGCCAGTACAGCCGCCCCTCAGGATCACTCCTAAACCAGCTCTGTACAGAGTCCCAACACTCATACTAACTGGGCTCAAAGGTAACTGGATAGGCAAAAGTCTGAAGACAGGAGACCCTGTCCCATCACTCTGTTTTTTAGCTGGGATAGGACCAGTGATAGGAGAATGTACACAACTAAGTGCAGGATTCAGAGGCCAAAGCCTCCTAAAGCCATTTCCTATTTAATGCCAGAGATCTTTCCCACAGTTGGCACAACTCAGAGACTATTCAGATGACACTTGCAAACATGCACAGTGTAAATTAGAGACAGGAGAAGGGGGCAAGTATCCACTGGGGAGTGTAATGTGATTATGAATCTTTGAGTCAGCAGAGTACCTGCTTTTGGGATACAATTTAAACATAGTAGCTGGGTGCGGTGGCACATGCCTGTAATCCCAGCACTTAGGGAGGCTGAGACAGGAGGACTATAAGTTCAAAGCCAGCCTCAGCAATGGCAAGGCACTAAGCAACTCAGCGAGACTCTGTCTCTACATAAAACACAAAATAGGGCTGGGGGTGTGGCTCAGTGGCTGAGTACCCCTGAGTTCAATCCCCAGTACCAAAACCAACAAAAACATAGTGAGATGCCCCCAGAGTGCCTAGGGCAGGTTCTGCATAAACCATTAGTAAGGACAGGGCCATCTGTCTCCTGTAAGACCCCATTGCTTAGTGGTAGCAACCTGCCAACACTCTAGATGCTCACCTTCACAGGCTGTGGGGTGGCCGCGATGATGGGTGGATGGCTCTGCACGGGCTGTGGGGCTGGAGCAGGTGGGGGTGGTGGCTGCGGTGGCATTGGTGGGGGTGTCTGCAGTGGCTGGGGAGGCACCACTGTCATAACAGGGGTCTGAACGATGAGGTCTGGGGTGACAGCAGGGAAGGGGTGAGGTGTGGCCTGCACAGGTGGAGGGTTCTGCTGAGGGGTCTGGGTCTGAGGAGGAGTTGATGCTTGAGTTGTGTTTGGTACCGTGGAGACTCCGGGTTTTGCTGTCCCTACCAATTATAAAAAGGACAGAAGTTAGAAGCTGTACTGAACACACTGGCTGACTTTGCCAGGATACCAGTACACATCTGCATGATCCATCTGCCTAAGAAACAATGTCCCACATACCCCAGGCCTGGAGAGCAAGGACATACTGCACTCACAATTTCTGGGGCATCCTGACCACAACTCCCCACAAATGTCACTTCAAAGAACAGAGGCCTGGGATGAAGGAGCAGGAAACTCATGTTGAACATTAGCATAAGGTTTGTAAACAGACATCAGAAAAATGGTCCTTGAAGCATCCAGCCAAAGCTGTCCTCATTCCCTGAAGTGCTGTCTTTAGGTGTTCCTGGCAGATGCCAACAGCAACCACCTTCACCAGGGTTTCTAGAAACTGGTAGGACCTCAGCTCTTGGCACCACTGGGTTCAGTGGACAGCTGCTGCCTTTTCTGACAACCTCAGGCTGCATCCCTACAGCTGTGTGGATGAGTGGGAAAACAAAATGGTCACACAGCATGCCTAACCAGCTCCAAAAACAAGGAGTTATAACCAGAGCTATAACATGAGCAAGTGGACCACGAAACCTAAACCTGGGAGTACAACCCAGATTGCTACATCTTTTGCATGCACACTGGCTACCATGCAAAGGAATACAGATGCCAAATGCTCAGTAAAAGAAGCCTTGATCTCCAAGCTGTCAAGAGCAAGGGGGAGCTCCCTGCGGTTCTGCTGCGTTTCTCACTTCTCCTTCCCTAGACACCACATTTGGGCTTCTCCCTGAATTGGGACACAGAAATTGTCACCATGTCTGGCACATGTGGGGACCAAACCCTCGGCCCCAGAGAGCGAGGAGTAGGCTCCTCATGTAAGAAAAAAGGACGGCCAAGAGGTGATCATCAAGATTGTTTTCCTTGGTTACTCCAGGTACTGCAGGGGATTCAGCTGACCACTGTGCCACCTCAGAGCAGGATGGGAGACCAGGCTAAAGATTTTTCCTTAAGAGAAGCACAACCATCATACCTAAGACTGCCTCAAAAACACTGCCCTTCTGCAGCACAGAAAGGACAAAATGCAGGAAGCAGTTAAGTATTTTCTTAGACAAAAACACCTGAGTGGGCAGCTAGCCTCTGGAATCCTGTGTCATCTGCGGTGTGGGGAGGGGAGGCATGACAGGACATGCAGAGATATACAAGGAGGGCATAACTGACTTTAGATGACTAAGCATCAAAGATAGGCACAGCTGTGACACAAGTGCATTAAGGTAATTGAGATAACAAACCTCAAGGCTTGGACAGAGACACTGGCTAAAACTGCCCTGGATGGATTAAATAAAAATAAAATGGAAAGGTAAAAAAACATTACAGCACTAGCATGGTGAGAGTTCAACAATGTTTAAGTGCTTGAAAAAGCTATGCTTTCTTTTTGATCCAACTAAATCAAGCATCTTCTATAAGACAGGGTCCAACAATGGCTACTTGGGAGAGGTCACAAGGTCATGGGACCCTATGGAGCAGATCCATACTGAAATTAATCCCACTGAGTCCAAATAGCATCACTTTAATGTATGTTGTTACCATCTACTTCCCCAGAGCCCCCAGTCCTCTATTAAACCTGGAAAAGGGACAAAGATCAGGAGAAACAAAGCCAAGTTGTTTGCTATTTCAGTACTTTACCTGTTTCTTTCCTCCCACGTCCTCTTCCTTTTGCCTGGACTATCATGATCTCAGTTTCTTCTGTGGGCAGTTCATTGATTTTTTGCAAGAAGAGCTTCTCCAGAGCTTCTGCCATTAAGACGATGTCATCTCCAGGCTGGATGAGGAGACACACGGGTAGAGCTGGAAGCCCTCCCCTCCCCGCCTCTATGGATGGGCCACCTAGGGCCACCCCTTGCCCCAATGCATAAAGCACTGTATTCAGGCTCCTTCCCTGGTCTGGACCCCAAGGGGCCATAACAGTTGTTATACTACCAAGTATCCCTACAGGGGTGCTGAGCTTGCACTTGTCTACTGAAACTCCCTCTCTCACAGTTTAAGTTCTGGCCTGAGAAACCATCCTGGTGCCTTAAGCATCTACCAAGTTCAGTCAATCCCTGACAGGGGCTCTCCTTGCTTTAGGGCCTCCTTGGGTACAACTCATATTATTTCACTAGAAATATTTGAATTACACAGGATTTCTTGCCATGAATACATTAGCAGGGCTCCAAGAGTGCTCCCCATTGTACCCCCAAGGCAGCTTAGTGGGGTATGGACAAGGCCCATCTCACACTGCTTCATGGGTCCCCATCTATCATCTTGTCCAGAACATGCTCTTCCCACTCAGCTCTAAACCAAGGGCCTGTTCTGTACATGTCACTGCCACCTAAGTGGGGAGAGCTAAGACTTTACAAAACATGGTAAACTTCAAGAAACTCACCTACCCATCTCTTCTGGGCAATTTTACCCACTACACCAGCAGAGGTCAAAAGCTGAGTTCTGTATAGTGTCTCCCTCCAGAGTCGTTCTATGAAAGGGTTGGTTTTAATCACATCTGTGGTCTGAACTGTAAACAAATGATCTGGCTTCATGGCACAGCCGAGCCGAAAGGTTTGACTAGGGGGGTTAGGAAGTGACCCTTGGGTCTACATGTAAGATCAGGGGGACACTCAATTCTATGGCCAAGATTTATCAGTGGTCATGTCCACAGTTCCAGGAGACTGTAACCCACAGAACTGGTAGGCTCTGTGGTCAGCCCCAACGTACCCTCTCACACATTGAGGTTTCTGTCTGCACACACCTCTGCATGACTACATTTGAATAGGCTTTCCCTGACAATTTACACCATCCCAGTGGATTGTTCTTCTCAAACCTCTCTACTACACATGCAGAGGAACCAAAATCCCAAGGATACCAGAAGCACATGCTTCAGGCTCACAAGGACAGCTTTATGTGGCCAGTACCCTCCTCCCCTCAAATGAAACACACCCAGTCCCAGGCAAAACCACAGGTCTGTCGCCTCCACCTCCAACTGTCTCCTGCTGTCAGAATCCAAGCCCAGCTCCCAGTATTCCTACCCTATGGCTCCTGACAAGTCCCTCATCTCCTTCACCCAGAACAACTGGACACCTACCCCCATATCTCACCTTGTTGTAGATGTAACAATTTGTAAACATAGTGTTGAAGTCCTGGATACATTCCTGAGCATTCCAGTAATAGTTGTTTTCCAAGCGTTTCTTTATTGTTCCCATATCCATAGGTGTTTTAATGATCTTATAGTAATCCTGGGGAGCAGAAAGAGCAAAGGCCAGTGTCATCTCAGCAGCCATGCGGGGACAGCCAGGTGGTCTGTGGGTTTCATTCCAGGTTACTCCACAGGTAAAGGAAGGAGAGTCAGAGCACATACCAAAGCCTTTCCATGCTGTCAGTGAGTGACCTCCAGGGGAACCCAAAAAAGTAAATGAGGGAAGGATTCCTAAATGCTGGGTGGCAATTTGGAAGGAAAATATGCAAGCTGCCAAATGCCCTGTCCTGAAACAGGTTCTTTATCAAAAAAATTTTTTTCCCTTTTCTTCTCAATGTTAAAATATTCTTTCATTTTAAATAAATAATGATGAAAGTACACACAGCCTTTAAAAAGCAGTTTTTACCTAGTAAAACAATCTCATAGGGCCTCCTTTGTCCTCACCATTTGATATTTTATCATCCATAAAAATGCAAATTCCTCTGGCACCAGCGTTGGAGCCCCGCCCCCAACTGCTCATGAAGAACTATGAAGCATAAACCTCAACCTTCAAGTTAAGTTCATCAGACTTCAATACTTCTTTCACTAGCATTCAGTGTACCACTACGGATTCATTAGTACCCAAATTTGGGTATACAATGAACCACCAAGTTAAATGCCATGAGGTATTTTCAGTGAAAGAATCCAACAGACAAAATCCTCAAACCTGTGGACCTTCGTCTTTAAGTACCAAAGAGAAAGGGCCCCAGAGAGCAGATATGTATATTCTAAGGTCTTTGAAATCAAACTGCACTATGTTTACAGCTTTTCTCTACATCTAAACTACTCTAAAACCAAGACCTTATTTTCAAAAACACACAAGGAAACTGAAGACAGATCAAGCAGTGCTAGGTTCCAAGTGGAAGGACCACAAAGGACCAGGAGGGAGGCTCACGGAGACAGTAAACTGTAAGTGTTGGTCCAGCTCTGGTCGGTTGCCAGACCCACTGAGAACTGCATTCTTTGAGGCTATCTCCCCGACTCAGGATGAGGATTCCTGTAATTAAGCTACACTCTGGTAGACTATCAGAACGAAGCCTAGTGGGGTAGCTAGAGGTAGTAAGGCTGTTGCAGAGGAGAAAGCACAACTACCATCAGTGAGCACCAGATCCTGCCCGAAATTGGTGGTGGGCAGTGGGGTTTTGAGCTGCTCTTATTCCAACAAAAGAATAAGAGTCACCACTTCAATGAAAGGGCTGCATGTGCACAGATCAGGCACCGCAGGCAGGAGACCAAGAAAGGGACTCAAAACTAAACTTTCTACACTATACTATGCTCTAATTGCTTTTTCCATGAGAACCACACCCACATACCCCAGACCCAATGGAAATCTAGATTTTATTCTTTTTTTTTGGTACTGAGGACTGAACTCAGGGGGACTCAACCACTGAGCCACATCCCCAGCCCTATTTTTTTGTGTTTTATTTAGAGACAGGGTCTGAGTTGCTTAGCGCCTCACTGTTGCTGAGGCTGGCTTTGAACTCGCTATTCTCCTGTCTCAGCCTTCCAAAGTGCTGGGATTACAAACATGTGCTGCCATGCCCGGCTCCATATTTTGTTCTAGATCAAAGGTCTCTAAGATGGTATTCAGTGTTTGCATTGGCCACAGTGTGTCGAGTGGCTTAGAGGCAGAGAATAATGGTAGAGGGTAGATTAGAAGGGAGCTGGGATGAAGGCAGTGGGGTGCGTTTAGGACACGAAAAGGCCAAAATGCAAGTGAAGATCAGGAGAGGCACTGGAGAACAGAAAAGAGGAGTAACTCTATTTAACAGCTCTTGATAAAGAGGGAGCTCTTCCAGCTTCCAGAAAACAGTGTTAATATGATGCTGCCGCCAACTGCCCGAGGGCTCCGAGATCACTCTCATCTAACAACCTTCCTCCTCTTGGCTCCTCACTCTCCAATCTGAGGACACTGGATCAGTGTTACCAGCAATCAGCTTTTTCGCTCCATGTCAGACTGGCTCAGTGGGTGAGACAAGTGGTCTACCAGGAGCAGTGAAATGATGCCAACCTTGGGAGTCAGCCTCCATTTCACATAAACTGACCTCCTTGGTCTCACCAACCACACCTGACTGTCCCACTGACCAGTGCTGTTCCCTCAACCTTACCTGGGTTGCTGCCTTCTCAGAAATCTCAAGTTCCCTAAGCTCCCCCTTTCCTTGGTCTTTGCCCTCTCATGCAGTTTCCAGCAACAAACTGATCCTGACATTATTCTGGTTCTGACGCACTTTCCTTTCAAAGCCAAGTTTCTTGAAGTGGATGCTTGATATCCTCATCTTTTCAATCACACTCTAACAAATCTGGTTTCTATCTCTGTCACATCTTCCTAAGGTCACCAATGCCCTTCTAAAGGCCAACAGGGAGGTCAGATTGGAATCCTCATCTCTGATTTCCCTATAGTCTCTGATGCAGAAATTGGGGGTGGAGGGTGCTGCTCTCTGCTGGAGATTCTCCCACCTTTTTGTAGGCTTCCTACTACCCACCCTTCTCTTCTTCTCTCTATGAAATCCTTAGAGGCCCTAGGTTGCACCCCAGGTTCCCTTCTGCAGTAGGGTTCTTTGCATTTGCTTTACAATGTCACCCTCAACTGCAGACCCTGCATAGCCAAGCCATACTGATGCAGCAAGCAATCCCAGCTAGCTGCCTTGGTTCCTTGTCTTGGTCAATGGTACACATGGTCCTTCTGTGCCTTTACCCCTTTCCTGAGCCAGTTCATTACCCAAATCTGCAGCTTTCTCTTTCCAACGCTCCTCTTTCTCCAAGTGTCATAATATATATTTGGTGGACAGATAGCACTGGATAGTTGTCACAGACATAAGATTTCCAAGCCAGGAAGGTCAACCTGGGGTATCCCTCCTTCTAGAATCTAGATGCTGGTGGAGGCTAAGGCTGCTCCTCCACATAAGCAGTTCCAGCACTCACAGACCCAACCTGGATCAGTGGTTACACCTAATTCACTCGCCAGGTTATATAAGACTTAGCATATAGCAGAGGGCAATTTAGAAATAAGTCCTTGATGGTTTGAAGGTAAGAAAAAATGAAAACATTTACTTCAAGGTTTCCTGAGGTTCAGTCAGGGAGACAAGTTGTGCTTGTCGACAAATGGTAAGAAAACTCTCCAGGGGGGCTGTGGCTGCGGCTCAGCGGTAGAGTGCTTGCCTCGCATGCATGAGGCCCTGGGTTCGATCCTCAGCACCACATACAAAGCAATAAAATAAAAACATTGTATCCATCTACAACTAAAAAAAATATTAAAAGAAAAAAAAAAAAAAAAGAAAGAAAACTCTCCAGGGAAAGGAGTGGGATACAAAACAAAAGTGTAATAAGCACACTGCAGCCACAATAGGGAGATGGGCAAAGCTGCTTCCCAAGGGCTGTTCCCCTCCACTGGGTCACCTCCATATACTTGCTCCATGGGAGATAATCTGCAGCTTTCCCCCAGCCTTCATTAGGGGATAGTGACAATGATGCTAGCTTCTGCTGCTGCATGAAGCCAGTTCTCCAGTGGAGTCTGACCATGTCTACCTCTACTGGACCAGTAAACTACAGCTTAAAGAGGAATGAGACAAGAAGCACCATGTGCTCTGATTTCAGCTCTCTGTGGAACTGAACAGAAACTTGTGAGCAGCCTTTTCCCGTTTGTTTCACCCATCTTTACCCAACTCTCTCCAGGGTCCCAGTAGCTAAGAAACCAGTTACTATATAAGCCAGTTATTTGTTCTCTTTCCCCCAATTCTTTTCTTCTTTCGTTATTGGGGACTGAACCCAGGAGCATTCTACCTCTGAGCTACACTCCCAGCCCTTTTTATTTTAAAAGACAGGGCCTTGCTAAGTTGCCCATGTTGGCCTTGAACTTGGGACCCTCCTGCCTCCACCTCCCAAGTAGCTGGGATTATAAGCATGTGCCACCATGAGGCTGGCTTCTCCTTCCCCATTCTAATTCATCAGGACTGCTTAAACCACACACTCAAAGGCCCCACAGGTGCTGGAATTCAGAGCTTTCATCATTGCTCCAAACCCATCTGTCCCCTCCCTTGGAATGTGCTCTCACCCGGAGACATACAGAACAGCAGCAACCCTGGGCCCTGTCCAAGTTACTCACAGGGAGGTTTAGCTTGACCGCATCCACAGGTTGTTGGAAAGGCCATGCAAACTGGTGTTTCCATAGTGTCTTGAGCACCACTCTGAGCAGATATTGCAGTTGATTGGTCTGCCTCTTGGGCTTGTTGGGGTTGGAGGTCTCCGGGGGTGGGGGGTTGGTGCTGGCTGCGTTGGCTGGCTGGGGTTGGGCCTGGGCCTGCGTTGTAGACATTTGGGAGGTTTCTAGTCCATCCCCCATTACTGGCAGATTTCTCAATCTTGTCCCAGGGCCACTCTCCGCAGACATGCTAGTGATCCCATCACATTCTTCACCAGGCACTCTACAAGGGAAGAGAAAAGTCCCATCAGAGACCAGGAGGCAGAAGGGTACCACTCGAAATGACATGTGCCCCTGCCTGGGGCCTACAAGGACTGAGTTCCCCTGACAGTGACTGGCCAGGTCTCAACTCCATGACCCAACTAAAAGGGCTATAATGCCTGTTCTCCTCCAAGATTTGCCAAATAGCAAGGATGAAAAAGAGAGAACCTATAAACAGTGAGGAGCAGGGCATAGAGGTGAGAGCCAACCAGAAGCCAGGGGTGGGGGGCACTGGGCGCTAGAGTTTACGGGGGAGGAGGTACAATAAAGCTGTTTCACAAACCTATATGTCCTTGTTTCCATCTGCAAGCGTTAAGGGGATGCTAAAGGAAGATTTGCAAGGCCTGCAATCTGGCACTGGCATTCAAATTCTTCTTTTTATTTGTGGCTCACAAAGCACTGAGTCAAGTCAGCAATTCCATTTGGGAACCAGGACCAGGCAGGGAAGAGCAGGTCTGAGTGCCCACCACCCTTGGATGGCCCACATAGTCCACTGTTGAATGCTCTGAGCACAGTCTCACACTTGCTAAGAATATTTTCTTGGTAACTTAAATTGTGTGTTTGCTGATGGGGGGAAAAAATCCCACAAAAGGTTACTGCTTATTAGAATTAAACAAAAATCTCCAGCAACTTGGGAAGTAGAGGTTAAAAGGTTCCAAGTTTGAGACAATCCTCAGCAACTTAGCAAGAACTTGTCTCAAAATTTTAAAAAAGACTGGGAATATAGCTCAGCATAAAAGAGTCCCTGGATTCCATTCCCCAACAGGGGAAAGATCCATATTCCACTTACCATTTTATTAACCAGAGAGGTGCACCTCTCATGACAAAAATTTGCTTGGCTGCCAGTGCTCATATGAACACCTCATAGTGCCACCTTGTTCCCTTCCCTGAACAACTCCTGCTGAAGATCACACCAACTCTGCAAACCACCCTGCCAGAATTCCTCAAGGGTGACTTCATGCAACTGTCCATATATTCCAATGTCATAAACTCCAAGATGTACATAAAATGACCGGTTGGGGATATACAAATTTTTATTACAAACTGCCCTTCAGAAACATAGCAATCCACCCTCTACTCATAGTGCCAGAAGTTTCCATCCTGACTCTTAATAAGAAAAAACATCTGCTCAAATATGGACCAGCCATTTGCATCCTTTTTAATTTATTTTTTTGGTACCAGGAATTGAACTTGGGGGTACTCGACCACTGAGCCACATCCCCAGCCCTATTTTGTGTTTTATGTAGAGACAGGGTCTCACTGAGTTGCTTAGTGCCTTGCCATTGCTGCTAGCTTTGAACTCGGGATTCTCCTATCTCAGCCTCCCAAAGTGCTGGGATTACAGGCGTGCGCCACTATGCCTGGCTCATTGCATCCTTTTTGTGTCCTGTTTCTACATGCAAGAAAGAGGTATGACCAACTTTAAACTCAGTCTCAGCAGTAAGAAAAATAGTAAGCTGGAGGCTGCCTGAATCTAACATGGATCTCTAGGAATGAACCTGGGAGTTCAGCAGAGGTAAGAAAACCTTTCTGATTCAGGAAATCAGCCAAGGGCTTTCAGAAGAGAGGGGAGGTTTTAGGACCACAGGTAGGCAGAGGGACAAGAAAAGGCAAATGAAGCAAGCTGGCTCTGTCATGGCTTTCATTCTGGAACATTCTGGAATGAACTTTGTCAAGAAGCAGTTTTATGCCTAGGCCCTCTAGGTGTTGATCAAATACTTTATTATTCAATTCAAGCATAATTTATTTATTTATTTTTTTAAATATTTATTTTTTAGTTGTAGGTGGACAGAATATCTTCATTTTTATTTGTATGTGGTGCTGAGGATCGACCTCCCACATGCTAGGCGAGCACGCTACCACTGCGCCATAACCCCAGCCCTCAATTCAAGCATAATTTAAACCAAGACTCCCAGAACCCTTTTGTAAACACAGTTCTGACAAATTAACATACTTTTAAAACCACCAAGGGAGAACTTGCTACATAAAGCAACTCTGTAGTCCATTATTAGATGCAAAGAGTTGGACCTCCTGGCCTGTGGAAAGCAGGCTAGAAGTCATGCAGCACACAGGTTCTGGCCCCGCCCTCACCCCAGGCTACACCAAGGTCCTGGCTCAGTTGTAGTCAGAAGAGCTCACAAGTAATTAAGAAAATGGACACCTTCAGGGAGAGCTTCTTCCTTTCATGGTACTCTGGCTGATTTCAAGTTCAGCTATCAACTGGCTAAAGAATGCATGGAGAAAGTACATCTTTAAGAGGCTGCACAGAGAGGCACAGAATGGGAGCAGCCTAGAGCTACCTCTCAGAAGACTCTGAAGGGGACAGGGTGTGAATGCAACTCACACAATTCACAATGATCAGCAGTGATAACACGTCTGTACTATAGAGTGTTCAGATTTGTCTGAGAAATGAATTCTTGTTTAAGAGGAAGGATGTTCTTTCCTCTCTTTTTCATCCTGTGAAAGACATTTAAAATGCTGGTGCTGGGGTTGTAGCTCAGTGGTAGAGCACTTGTCTAGCAAGTATGAGGCCCTACGTCAATGCTACCCCATCCCTTCAAAAGCCAGAGTGGGGATGTAAATCATCTAAAACAAACCATCCAACCAACCTCATTACTTCTTCTTCTTCTTTTTTTTTTTTTTTTGGTACTGGAGATTGAACTCAGGGGTACTCGACCACTGAGCCACATCTCCAGCCCTATTTTGTGTTTTATGTAGAGACAAGGTCTCACTGAGTTGCTTAGCGCCTCATTACTTCTTTAACTCACAGGAGAAGGATAACACTTAGGAGAGAAAACCCGCTGGCACCTGCATGAAGACATCTGAAGAGATGGAAGGGCACAGTGTAGCAGCCCTTTATATGAGAGAGAGAGAGAGTGAGAGTGTGTGTGTGTGTGTGTGTGTGTGTGTGTGTGTGTGTGTGTGTTCTTTGTATTCACTGCTAAACAATTATTCGGTGAGGTCTGATCACTTATGGCAAGGACAGCAGGGAAGTCTTTTGTAGTTGTGAAGTCTTGTCCTAGCAGCTCTCCCACAAAGAGTGCTAGAGACAGGAGAGAGAGACCAAGAGCTGAAATCACACTGACATCTTGAACGAGAATGGGATGGGCACTGGAGATGAAGATCAGTTAGGCAGTAGCCTATGGAAAATGTCCTGAGTAAAGAGAGCAGTGAGCTATGAGTTTGGGGACAAGATGAGGCATTTCCCTGAAGCAACTTCCTTTGAGGACAGGCCTTATGAAACATTGCAATAATCTAATAAGCATCCAGCAAGCATGATACACTAAGATGGATTCTTTATTCCTTTCTTTTTTGGTACCGGGGATTGAACTCGGGTACTCAACCACTGAGCCACACCCCCAGCCCGATTTTGTGTTTTATGTAGAGACAGGGTCTCAATGAGTTGCTAAGCACCTAGCCATTGCGGAGCCTGGCTTTGAACTCGGAATTCTCCTGTCTCCGCCTCCCAAAGTGCTGGGGTTACAGGCCTGCGCCACTGACCCAGTCTCTCTTTTTTGATGCTGTGGATTGAACTCTCCAGTGGTTTCTAAAGGCAGATGTCTAACTGGGTGGGCCTGCCTCAGGTGCTCTCTCCTCTCATCAGGGTTGCTTCTGGTGACAAGTCTGGCCAGAAGCAACTGCCACACAGACCTAGAAGTGCCTGTGGCATCAATCAAGGCAGTAGGAACTATTAGGCTGCTTGGCGGAAGGGAGGTGCACGAGGCTTGCCTGGGAAGAAATGATGGCAAGCTCAGGCCAAGCTGGAAGCCTGGAAAAGACTGAACCCCTGGAGGCCTAAGTAAACACACCACAATTAAAGAAGGAAGCTGTCACTCTCAGATCCAAGAAGAGGGAGCACTCAAAAACTGTGGGCAGGATATGAATTGTCAGAAAGTGCTTGCTCAAAGGAGAAAGAGCACAAAAGGACAAGAGACCTAGGGCCCGAGGCTGGGACTGTAGCTCAGCGGTAGAGCGCTTGCCTCGCATGCGTGAGGCCCTGGGTTCGATCCTCAGTACCACTAAAAAAATATTAAAAAAAAAGAGAGAGACCTAGGGCCCAGGCCAAATCATGTGAGAGTATGGCAGAGTACGTGTATGTGTATGACCTCCAACACATCACTGCTGAATAGAAAGGTATAGCAGGTGGGCCAGGCAGCCCAAGGAGCAGCTGGAGGAAGGCAGCACCCTAGAAGCTGCATTCAGCTGTGTGAAGCTTTGCAGAAATGATATGCTTTCATTCCTGAGGAGACAAGAAAGAGACTTCACAAAGCCCTGAGGTTTAGTCCCGAAGGGCAGGACCTCATTCTCAGGGGAGCAGCATTAGAGGAGATGTGTCAGTGGGATTTAAGGATGTCTAGTGTCTGACATGAAAGGACTCTCATGCAGCAGGACTAATATGTCCAAAGAGACAGGAGATGAGCTCAATGTAGTCCTGTTAGAAGGGAAAGCTTCAGTGCACAAGAGAAGCCTGGAATGGGGAAGGGAAGGTACAGGGAATAAGACTAAAGCATGATGTATAGCTGGTTGCCATGATCAGATTTCTCCTAGAAAGCAACCCAGGAAAAACACTGCTGATACTGTATACTAAGCAGGTGCCAGGTGAGCTGCAGCAAGTGTGTGTGTGTGTGGGGGGGGTAGCCCCATCTGGGAGAAGCTCCAGTCCCAGGGCAGAGTAGTAGACAGGCAGTTAGGACACGCAGGGGACGCAACCACACTCACTGTATCAAGAGGAAGCAGCCCCATAAATTTTCCATTAAGTAATGACATTTGGGAAATCTCCAAGTAACATCCCTGAGGCAAGCTGAATGCCAAGGTAACTGATGTTTGAAGCTTCTAGGCTGGGCTATGCTTTCTCTCTTTCCAAAAGGGCTCACAGCAAAGCCAAGGAACAGAGGACTGATGTGCTCTGGGTATGTGACTACCTTTCTTCAATTTTACTCCAGGCATAGGCCAAGGAAGCTGAATTTTCTGTATACAAGATAGATGGAAGCCGAGCACAGTGACACCCGCCTGTAATCCCAGCACTTTGGGAGGCTGAGACAGGAGGATAGCGAGTTCAAAGCCAGCCTCAGCAATGGCAAGGCACTCAGTGAGACCCTGTCTCTACAAAAAACATAAAATAGGGCTGAGGATGTGGCTCAGTGGTCGAATATCCGTGAGTTCAATCTCCGGTACCAATAAATAAATAAATAAATGAGAGATTTTTCTGCAGAAAGCTTGATTTTTAAAAGCATCACCTCATTTTGGTGCTTTAGATACTATAAAAGTCATAAATACCCTTCTTAGCCAGGCAGCTCTCATTTTATACACAGTAACATTTAATTCTTACAACTCTTGACACTGCTTCTGGCCTCATCTCCATTTAACAGATAAGAAGTAGTAACTTATTCAGGATGTGTGAAGACCAGGTCTGAGTAAGGAAGGTGGCCTAGAACCACCTGATTTGTGTATAGTTTAAACTGCCTTTGAACCAAGGAAGCGCCAATGAGTAAGCTGAACACACCCGCAGAGTGTCTAAGAGATGGTTTGGACAGGTTGGCAATCATCCGTAACTAACATGAAAACTAGGCACAGGATTCACACACTATGATGACTGAGGTCAATCCTACAAGGAAATAAACTGAAAGCTGTTAAATGAAACGCAAAAGTATGACACAATCAACAGATTAGGACACACCTGGGAGTCCCAAATACCTCAAAGTTTCTTTTAGAAGGCTCTGAACAACCAGTGACAGGTGACATGTACTCCTCCCCACAAAGAGAGCGAAGGAGGGAGAATGAATATGAGTATGAATCAGGTAATGATAACTGAGTCAGAGGATCACCATGAGATACCCAGTTCTACTGCTTTGTACCCATGGACATTTTGTAACAGGTCTGGGTAGCATCCACACTGTAAGAAGCCATAATCTGATTCATCACAATGTTCTTAAGCCCAGACAGCTTATATTTTGTGGCTAGCCTTCCTGTACATAACCACAGGAGAGGAAAATACTTGGGAACTTCAAGAATCACTCCTACTACCATGATAAGGAACAGGAAGAAAGTTAACCAGAACTTCTAGTCTGTTAAAGGCTAAGGAAGAGGCCCAGTGAGAAGTTCCATACAGAGCTAGACAACATTTCTAAGGCATAGAGCTGATTATGTCAGCCTCCTGGGGTAAATTTTTCCCAGGGTGAAGTGGTCACTCATCTCACAATGCCCCAGGCTCCTAGCATCTATGCTCAGAACAACACAGCCAATGTCCTTATCACCTGTGGGCCTTTCATTTGCTACCCCAGTTAGGAGCGTGCACACAGGCAGGCCACAACCCCCACCCAGCACCAGGGGCTTCCCTGATCTCCATCTAGTAGTTTCCTGTCAGCCCTGGAGGTACAGCCTTGAGAACCAAGAGTAGGTCCACCTTGACTTCACTCTTGCCTTCCTAACACAGAGCAACCACACTCAGTTGTCACTCTGGCTTCCAACTCAATCTCAATGCTCTAGAAAAGGAAAGCAGCTCTTATGTGAACAATGTGGTTGACTGCCAGACTCAAGTCACTCAGCCAAAGTGTCCCATCTAAGCTAAGCGGCAGACCTGGGGACTGGGAAGTCAACACAGTATTCTCCTGAGTGATTAAGTAACACTTGGGAGAATATCATAAAGACTACTCTAGCCATGGACACGGAGAAAGGGACCTTTGCTGACCTGGAGGGACAAGATGGCACTACTGAAGAAGAATGGCCAGAATGGGACTGCAAGGGGGAAGAGTCAGAACATGTGCTCCAGTGCTCAGAGAGAGAGGCAGGAATAGGACTCCCCATCTATGCAATGCAGTGATAGCACAGGCATCAGTCTATGCAAAAGAGACACTGGCACATGTGATGAGCTGGACCGAAGGGGAGGCAGGATTCTTTTGACAGTCAAGACATTGTTTTCAACCAAACTTTCTCATTTAAAGATAAAAAAACTCCCTTTTCAATTTCATTCTGACCTGTGGTCAAGAAGCAGGAACTGCCATTTACTGTTAGGAGTTAAGAGAAAGGTCAAGTGGCAGCAAGAGAATTTCATCTTATTGGTTCCAACCCCAAAAAGGCTGCATGATCCAACTGGATGTCCTATTTCTGGATTTACACACCAAAGAAATCTTTCAAAGCATGTTCCCAATTTAAGTGAGTAAGAAGAAAAAGATAAAGTAAGGGCAGATGGTGCCATGGTTAGTGTCAAGGTGCCCCAGCATAACATGATAAACCCCAAGAGGCACTGCAGGACTGGCACTAATGCAATCACAATTTCAACATTAGGTTGCACTGTATTCCTTTTGACAATCCTATAAAACTTGCAAAGACTGGTGTTTAGAAGTTGCTGTAAAATATAGCAAATACCATATTAAAAAATCAATGTGAGGGCTGTATAGCTCAGTTGGTAGAGTACTTGCTTTGCTTGCATGCACAAGTTCCTGGATTCTAATCTCCAGCACCAAAAAAAAAAAAAAAAAAAAAAAACCACCACCAACAAAAAACACCCACAGAAAACCCCACCACAATGTGAACAGAAAATTCAGGTAGTGGTGTCTGACACTAATTTGGGTTTTACAGTGCCCAACAGGTGCACATATCTTATTAGGAGTTAGCTATGGTTTATGGAAGGATAAAATAAGAATATTTAGCTCTTCAATTTACATGTTTCATTTTTTTTCAGTAGCTATACATTTCAGTTGCTGGGACATTAGTACTTATTCAGTTGTTTGTACCTAACAAAACTGTGAGGTATAAAACTTCCTTTGTCATGGAAGCATTGTGAAAAAATTGAGACACTTAAGGATGCTATGAATCAAAAAAGTTTGGGAACCTCTGGGATAATGAAAATTAAAATACTTCCCCAACTTACGGACCTCTGACTAAACATGTCTCCTTTTCAAGGCTATTCGTTGCTACTATCAGCCCTCATTTATGTGATTTTGGAATATTTATGAATATTATTTAACACAGCACCACTACAATGTTTTTCAGCTTTCTACAGAAGCTATTTATTTCCTTTGATAATCTTAACCTTGTTTATAATCTAGCTAAGTCTAAACAAATTAGAAATCTGTAAATACAGAAACTTTTATTTCAAATAAATCCAAAACAAGTTTTGAAAGTTTGAATATTTTCTGCAATGACAGAGTTCCTACTTGTAAAGTAGGTGGCAGTGAGCCCTCTCCACTGGTTTCCTCAGTCAAGTGGTGGTTCTCACTGCCTACCCCGTCACACCACCACCACTGGCTCCTGTCCTTTGACTGGGTTTTTAGGAACTCTAGATGGGCTGTTCTGAGAAGCAGGGGAAGAAGAAAGAAGTAGAGCTGTTCTGGGATTTAGAGGGCTGGCAAGCCAGACAGCAAGAGAGATCACACATAACTGATTTCTGAAGAGTCAGTTTCCAGTGCCATCCACTGCAAGAGGTTGAGTAAATCAAGAGGGTTGTGATCAGCAACACTTTGTACCTGTATCTCCACCTAAAGTTCTGGGGCCCACCAAAGCCCAGTGGCCCCCCCCAACTCTGTTCTGTCTATTCACTCTCCTTTTTCCTGAAGTATCAGTGCATAGGCAGCAAGATGACAGGGAAGACAGGAGCAGTTTTTTTCCAAATATATATATTTTTTAGATGTTGATGAACTTTATTTATTTATTTTTATGTGGTGCTGAGGATCGAACCCAGGGTCTCACACATGCCAGGAAAAGTGTCCTACCACTGAGCCACAACCCCAGCTCCGCAGGAGCAGTTTTAAGCACAAATGTTAGCTAACTGAAAGCTTTGTGGATCCTTCCATGAAATAACAGCAACTATACTTTCAGCAGAGCTTTATGCAAGCCACCATCAAATTTGTCAGAAGGTACCTGCCACTTCCTGGGCTAATGCTCTGTACTGAACACTTGGCCTGCATCAGCTTAATCCTCAGAGCAACACTACAGACCACACAGTGGCATCATCTTCATCATCATATCCATGGCAACACAAAAGTGGTGTGAGTGGCTATTGCTAAAAGGAGGGTTGAGGGGGGCACGTGGGTCCTGCTCGAAAGAGTTGGGGTCCAGAAAAGAGGAGGACAAGGAAGGGGTCTTCCCTTGAAGACGATATGGCCAGTGGCAGAGGCCCCGGGGTGTAGGTAAAGAATCTGCTCTGCCCCAGTGAGACGCAGAAACACCAGAGCCAGACTATAGAAGCTTAAATACACTCTTGGACCAATCAGATCCAAAGGTCACAAACAAAGGGGTGCTCTCTTTGACAAGAGCACAGTCTATTAGCATAGAATGGGGAAGGATGGGAGGGAGGGGTTGGAAGGTATGGAGAGTGCTCCTACAGGTGGTGGTCTGATTGTCTGAAGGTCACTTGGAGCAGCATATGTTCAAGTGTGCTCTGCTCCACAGTTGTCTTCAAACCAAGCAAAAGGGCAACATCCACAAGGGGGATGGCCCCACTGATCAGCACCATACTTCACGTATCCATCAGTGGGTTTATCCTCATTGTAAAGGAATGCCAGGAAGACTATGAGCTGGGGCTCAAGTCAGATTTCTGGAGCCTGGAGCCAGGAGCCAGGGCTGGGCTGGATACCATCCAGCTAACCAAAATTCCAGTCCCTTTTCTTTAGAAAGCAAAATTTCTAAAGAATTTCACCCCATAAGCAAATCAGAGCTGAAACAATTCTCACAGCACCTGGCCATCTATAATGAGATTCAGTCCACATTAGGGGTGAAACTGAAGCATAGTTTTCCACTGAAGCCATGGGACACAGGAAAAGGGGAACGAATACCAAATTCTCATTTATGCTTAAGTAGAAGAACCCTGAGGGGGACAAGGCTTGAAGTTGTTTTGTACTGACCAGTGCTAATGGACTCAGCCCATACTGAAAATACAAGTTCATGTACAAATTTAACTTTCAGGCAGAGGTGGCTACCTCCACACTGCTGCAAGGTTCTTGTCTAAACAATCATTTGGGGAAATGAAAGATTCTACCCAGAGACAAAGAGAAGGGAGTTGGGGGAATCCTAACTTGTGTGAAAACCTGGTATTTTCTCAATATTAATCAATCTGTAGAGTTATCTTATCCTACCCTATGAACATTTTTGCTGAAATGCTGGTTACACAACATTGATTATCAGAAGGCCTGTTCCCCTCCTGTTCTTAGCACAGTGGCTACTTCACATTCATGATGACGGCACTATATAATTGTGCAATCTGTGACAGAGGGGAAGCACAAACAGGATTACTTTTCCATTTGACTGCCTCAGGCAGTTGGTGAGAACAGTGCTCATGTCATCAGCCAGACTGCACTGCCTGGAGCTGGGCCAGTGGCCGTGTGCCGAGGCAGCTCTTAAAAGACTTAATCCTCCATGCAGCTTGTACACACCCTGCCCCCTGTTTCTTGGACCTGCCAAGTGCGGCCCCATTACCTCAGACTCTGCAGCTTGCCTTGACCCAGACGAGCCAAAGGCAGAGATAAGCCAGCCTTCCTACTAGGGGAATGTGAAACACTCTCAAAATTGTCCCCTACTGAAGGGGACACAGGCCAACAAGGATCTTGTAGCCAGGAGGACTAGGAGCCAGAGCTGGGCTGGAAACAGCCCTGCCAACCAGAATTCCAGTCCCTTTCCTTTAGAAAGCAAGCAGCAGGCCAGTCACATTAGGAATACTGAGAATGCTGCACTTTCCCCTCTTCTCTGTAAAAGTTGCCGGCAGCTGGAGGCATGAGAAGTTCAGGTACAATAAAAGATTCCATTGTTACATACCAGTTACATCAGGGTATTGATTGCTAAATCTGGGCAGATGAATTCATGAATTTAAAATGTTTCTGTGAGCAACATGCAATAAAAAATATCACACCAAACATTGCTGTGGAAAAGATCAAGATTGCTGGGTTAAAACATACTCTAGCAGGGACAGGCTAGGCTAACTTTTCTTATCAAGTGCCAGGGATAAGCACAGTCAGCTGTGCAGGATATAGGTTAAAATAACCCATTTTGCTGTCACCACAACATGAAACCAACCAGAGACAGTTAGATAAGGCTAGCTGTGTGCCAATGGAACTCTAATTGGCCCCAAAACAAGTCTGTGGCCCCTATTCAGTAAGTTTACAGACATTGTGAAGATGAGGGAAGTGTATGTGAAAAAATGTTACATTAGAAAACCAAAACTTTCGGGCTGGGATTGTAGCTCAGCGGTTCAGCGCTTGCCTCGCATGCGTGAGGCCCTGGGTTCGATCCTCAGCACCACATACAAAGCAATAAAATAAAGACATTGTGTCCATCTACAACTGAAAAAATATTTAAAAAAAAAAAAAGAAAACCAAAACTTTCAGATGAAATTAGCTAACAATAAACATGTGGGTGAACACATGGGACCACAGAATGAAGTGAGATATGGTAGCAGGTTTGTGAATGACTATACCTATGTAAAAACAGCCCAATCTCTTTGCCATCTGCTCTGTTTCAAAAGCCCCCACCGGCCTCTCTGGGTGTCTGTGTACCTAGTGAGTTGGCTTTCAACCACTATTTTGCAAAGCAGCTATGACCTGGCTAAAACCCAAATTTCAGAGGCTGGAACACGGTAAGAGAAACAGGACATCATCAATGCAAACCGTGCATTCCCAACAACTCAGGCTGTGCCATGAGTGTTTCAGGTTGGGCTTTTCACAGGTTAAGAGCAACATGTTCTCTGGTTGCCTCTTTGAAGCTATTACTGCATCTTCTTTACCTGTCTTCACTTCATACATTTTTGGTTACTCATTATTTCAACAGAGCTGGTGCAGGATATGAGGCCCTAAGCTCAATCTACATTGTAATATGAATCATGTGGGAATAGAACTGTCAATTTGTGTAGAAAAATCCTGTTTTAAGAGACTTCGCCCTAGCTCATATATATTATCCAAGCTACTCAGGAGGCTGAACCAGAAAGAATCACATGTTCAAAACCAACCTGGGCAACTTAGTAAGGCCCTGTCTCAAGAAAAAGAACTGTAGTACAGCTCTGTGCTTGCCCACTATGTGCAAGGACTTGTGTTTGATTTCCAGCATTGTAAAAACAAAAAGAGAAAGAGAGAGGAAGAGAGAAGCTAACTGTGGGATAGCTAGAGAGTAGGCTGAGTACTTCCTTTTATTTAGAAGGTTCCAGTAGGAAGAAAATACAGGAGACACTGCAGAATAGAAGAATTTTTAAAGCAGTGCAGAGTGGGAGGTAATGTTTACTTCTTGAAGGACACAAAGAATTCAAATGGGGAAAAGATCTAAGAGGAATAAACCCAAGTTAGTCAAACTGGGCTGATAACAGTCTTGGGCCATCCTTGGTATAGACTAGAAAGCTTCTGAGGATGACATCACACTGGTCTTCTTGAACCTTTCATTTCCCACAAAACGATATAAACAATGTTAACAAACTTCATGGCCCACCCTCTCCAAACATGTATACGTGTGTGTCACAAACATCAGAGACAACTATATAGCATTTCCAGCAGAACAAATACCAGGAAAACAGGTTAATGCCAACCTCCATGCATGTGGTCAAGATTAAACTGGGAATGTGGGAGGCTAAGATGAGGGAGATAAACAAGATATACACAAAAAATAATCCACATGGCTGATGACCACACTGCCTGTGGCCAAAATACTCCAGAACACATCAGCCTGGCACATTGGTTGGTCACTGAATAAGTGGAAACAACTTGAATTCATGAGCAAATCCAATGGAGCGGGAAAAGTGAAACTCAAATCAACTTTCAACAATTTCATCCACTGGGAAGCAGCCCAGATGATTAACAAGAGCACATACAGCCTCTAAATTTCCTCTCAGAGCAGCAGAACAATGGCTCAGATGGCACAGCCCCAGGTATCCCTGGGATTGGCCTATGCTCACTGGAACAACACTTCAGTCACAGACAGAGAGAAGGAAAGCCAAACCAGGTTCTTTGATGGCCAAAAGGAGACAGGGAGACTTACTAGGGAGTAGGACAAGGAAACATTTACTCAACTTAGGCTTGAAATACCTGAGTCTAATTACCTTGATGAAGAGCTGATGTTACTGAGGTGACCCTTTCTTCAATTAACACTACACTGGACCCTTCATTGTGAAGGTAAACTTTAAAAAGAGATCTGGAAAAAAAGGTGGTTACATTGGTCAATATCCAGGTGTACTCTTTTTTTTTTTTGTACCAGGGATTGAACTCAGGGGTACGTGACCACTGAGCCACATCCCCAGCCCTATTTTGTGTTTTTATTTTACAGACAAAGTCTTATGGAGTTGCGTACCACCTTGCCATTGCTGAGGCTGGCCCTGACCTTGTGATTCTCCTGTTTCAGCCTCCCAAAGTGCTAGGGTTACAGGCATGCACCGCCACGACCGGCTAATATTCAGGTAAACTCTTAAGAAGTCATTTCAGGAAAGACAATCTTTTCTCTCATGAGGTACTCAATTTCTACTACAAGGGGTGGGGGAGGGAAGAGCACCACTTTTTTCAAAAGAAAGGAAACACAGAAAGTGACACAAAATTAATGTCAGAGCTGGAAAGATCTCAAGTCCCCAGTTTACAGAGTAGGAACTGAAGACTGAACCAAGGCCCAAAGATGGCAAGTCAGTGAGAGCTGATGGTGTCTAAATTGCCAGGTTCACATCTAATATACACCCCAAGGGTTTTCACATCTAATACACACCCCAAGGGTACAGGAAAGGCCACTAACTCCATATTCATAGAAACCTCTGACAGTCATGTGACCCCAGGGAAACAAGAGGCTCTGGGTTCCATGCCACCTCGACTTCCTTTCAGGCTTACTCTTTCTTATCTGAGTAAGCTGCCCATATAACCACCTCCATCCATTGCCAAGACATCCTTAGCCAACATTTCATGTCTACTAACCAGACTACCTAACCAAGCCAGCTTGAGAGGGATCATAGTAACTGATAACTTCTGGATCTCAGGAACTTTCAGGATGCAAGGCACTAAATGGGGACAAAATTCCACACCATTTTAGGTTAGAACCGTTAAGGAAGCAAAGAACTTGGCAGGGGGCTGTCACTTCCCAAGAACTCATATTGCTGTTTGCCACTACTTTCACATTACCTTCCACAAAGTACATAACCCACGAAAGTGAAGTACCCCAACTCTGACACTAACAAGGAGGATGTAGGTGCTAAGGAGGAAAAGGTAACACAAGGTGTGTCTCATTTCTTGGCAGGGCTCACTCAGCATCCTCTTCTTCCTGCTTCCAATTCTTGCAAATAAGCATTAACCAGTAGCATAGCCAGCTACTGGTACACAGCATCTAAGGGAGCCTCAAGGGCAGCCTTGGTCTGGCACCTCACAAGCTCATCATACAGTCCAAGTGTGCATCTCTGCAGGCTCCTTTTGTCCTTTAAGTCCAATCAGGAGTTAAGACCCACTTGCTGGTAGAGAGCTTTCTTTAGTTTGAGGGAAACCAAAAGCCAGGGCAAAGACCATCAAACTCTCACTGAACCTGAAACATTTCCTATAACTCCTCATTGCCCTTGTATTAAAACCTCAAAAAATATTTAAGAATGTGGAAATAGTGCTCATTAAATATTAAGTTTTATATCAGGATCTATAGTACAAAATGATTAAAGGAAAATATGAGTACATGAATATCACAGGGTAGAAAAGAAATAAAATGCAATGTCTTCAGCTTATTTTTATTTTCTACTTGACACATTTGTGTTTTCCAGTTCCTGAAATGACATGTACATAGTTTTCAATCAGGAACAAGGAAAAAATACTTTAAGGAAGTCTTAATGCTCTTAAGTAGGTAGGGGTACAAAATACCAGGAGAAACAGTCAACTTAGTCAGAATAAGCCTCCCCTGATTTACAATGCACGTGTGGAGAAAGAGAAAAAACCACATACCATAGCATTCCTCAATCTCTAGCTCTGCTTAGGTCTCATCCAGGGAGGGCACCAATGGCCCCCAACAATGTTTTCCATGTCTCTGTCCTGCTGTTTAAGAACCTGGGGTCAAAAGGCAAAGAGAGAAATAGGGGAGCCTTCTCCCACATATCCACTAACAAGATCAGTCCTGTTGGCCCTCAATAATAGATAATAGATAGGTAACAGATGCATCTTTCCCTTCCACCAGCCTAACAGTGTTGAAGCCATCACAGAGAGATGGCAAATCAGAGATTGAGTACCAGGAGCAGTCACAAGTCTGAAGCCTAGTTAGGACAGAAAAGAAAGGGACTCCAGCATGGAAAGGAAAGTAAGAAGATTGACTGGGTGGAGGGCATCAGCTGTGGGGCTGCACAGAGGAAGTCAAATTCCATATCTCTGTGTATCCAACAGAAATCTAATGTGGTAGCTCATGCAATTTAAAATTTTCTAGTAGCCACGCTGAGAGACAAAGTTAATAGTATGTTTCCCTGAACCCAATATATCTAAAATATTTCAACATGTAATCACTATTAATAAACTGAGATATTTAACATTTTGTTCCATACTAAATCTCTGAAGTCTAAGTGCGTATACTTCACACTTATCGCACATCTCCATTTGGGTGGGGTGCTAAATTATTTAAAATCTGAATCAAATATGTTTATCTCAACCTGCAGATGAAAAGGTAGATTCAGAGGCCCAAAGTATCCCAAACATACTTAAATCCAGTTCCTCAACAGCATTAACCATATTATAATGCTCAAGAGACACATGAGGAGTTGCATGCAGTGGCACATGCTCGTAATGCCAGCCATTTTCAAGGCTGAGGAGAAATATTCCAAGTTCAATGCCAGCCGGGGTTACTTAGCAAGATTCCATGATTGACAGACAGACTGACACACACACACACAGGTTTGTTAATGACCAAACTGTGAAGATCCTCTAACTAGAAGGTTTCAAGAGTGGGTGTTTTAGGAACTGGGCTCCAGTACCATAGGAACCCAGATCACTACATATTCAGGGCTAGGTTAACTCCAGTCAGACCCTCTTTACCCACCAACCTTCAGCATCCATATATCCACCTGTGCTTCAAATCAACTTGCTTTTTACAAACCCAAACATATTTATGTAAAATAAAACACTAATATATCACAATGTGTGAAGATTTTTGCACAACATGGGAAATCTCAGTATCAGATACAAAAATTGCTGACTTTATATGTAACAATGTTTATTGTGGTGTTGGGGATGGAACCCAAAGCCTTGAGCCTGCTAGGTTAAGTGTACTAACCATTGAACTACACCTTGTCCCCTACTGTGGTTTTAGAGGAAAATGCCCTTATTTTTTTATTAAAAAAAAAAAAAAAAGATAAAAATTTTAAGTACATTCATGTTATTATATGGCTGTTATCAACATGAATCTCTGGAACTCTTTGTATTCCTCAAAAGGGAAACTCTGTACCCATTAAGCACCAAACCCCCAATTTCCCCTCTCCTAGCCCCCTGCAACTAACATTTTTTCCTCCTGTCACTAAGGATTTGACTACTCTATGGATCTCACTTGAGTGAAACCCCCCCCACACACACACAAACAGTATTTATCCTCTTATAACTAGCTGATTTCACTCAGCATATCTTCCAGGTTCATCCACGTTACAGCGTATGTCAGTATTCTGTTCCTTTTTAAAGCTTACTGTCTACATATATGCATACATTACATTTTACCTGTCCATTAATGCCATCATGGGATATCTGAGTTTCTTCTGGTTACTGTGAATGGTCCTGCTAGGAACACAGATGTATAAATAACCGGTCTAGTTCCTGCTTTCAAGAGAATGCCCTATTCTCCTAAGTACCATGCACTAATCAACCAGGCCACTGGAGCTCCAAGAATGCCCTGTTCTTGAGGTGTCTGCTAAAGTACATAAACTACAATATCACATATGCAATCTACTTTTAAAAAATTTTTCAGTTGTCCATAGACCTTTATTTTATTTATATGCAGTGCTGAGAATCAAACCCAGTGTCTCACACATACTAGGCAAGCACTCTACCACTGAGCCACAACCCTAATCTGAAGAATTGTGTGTGCGTGTGTGTGTGTGGGGTGAGCCTGTGTGCAGTGATGAATAAACTGACAGATCAAGATTTTTATAAATCTGATATTTTTCAAAAATTAAAAGAAAAACGGTCACTAATGTAAAATCCGCACCAGGTGCTATGAAGAGGAAGTCAGTGAAACAGTAACAACAAAAACAGCCCAGGCTGCTGGATCAAGGTTCTGAGATGCACTTGATCTGCACAAAGGGAACAAATTAGCACTCACATCCTTGAAGTCGGGAGGAAGGCCAGAGAAAATTAAAAGGAGAAGCTCCTGCTCCCATGAGGATGGTAGGCCCTATACTAACTAAAGCCACTTTACTGTAGGGCTTAGGCATCACACACCTTGGGAACACTGATGAGAATGGAAAGCAAGTTTAGTAAGAGGCTCCTGAAGGAACAAAACAAAACCAGACTAAAAAAGGAGGAAGATGGGGCTGGACTTAAAGATGATGAACTGAAGCTGGGAGTAGAGGAGCTTGCCTATAATCCCATAATCCCAGTTTATTATGAGGCTGAAGCAGGAGGATCACAAATTCAAGGGCAGCAGGATCACAAATTCAAGGGCAGCTAAGGCAACTTCACGAGACTCTGTCTCAAAATAAAAAATGAAAACGGCTGGAGATGTAGTTCAGTGGCAGAGTATCCCTTGGTTCAATACCCAGTACAAAAAGAAGAGAAGAGAAGAGAGAAAAGAGAAAGAAAAGAAAGAGAAACTAAAGCAACAGGACTCCCTAAATTGTTAAAGCCAAAGAGGCCTTTGGTTTGGTTTCAAGACAGGAAAGAAAAATTAAAACAATCAGGCCTCTAAATCTTGGGGTAGAGGGTGGTTTATACAGCAAACACATGAACCCAATGACTGATGTATAGGTATACATATGGTCTCTTTTTTCTTCTTTTTTTTTGTTTTTGTTTTTTTACCACTGATCTATATCCTCAGTCTTTTTTCTTTTTAAATTTTTTTTATTTTGAGACAGGTTCTAAATCACCAAGGCTGGCCTTGAATTTGCAACCCTCTTGCCCCAGCCTCACTAATCACTGGGATTACAGACATGCACCACCATTTTTTAAAAAATACTTTTTAGATGCTGATGGACCTTTATTCATTTATTTATATGTGGTACTGAGAATCGAACCCAGCGCCGCACACATGCCAGGCAAGTGCTCTACCACTGAGCCACAAATCCAGCCTGCACCACCACCCTTAGCAGGTGTGTGTATTTTCGAAACTGAGACTGAAGTCCCTAAAAACTTTACAAAGGATCCTTTATTGGAATTAATCCCCCCATCAAAGCCTCTCCCTTTAATAAAAACAAAACAATAACATTTAAAAACCAAGACTAAGTTGAGGGATATGTAGCTTATTAGAAGGGTAAACAACTGGAATCAATGTAAAAATTCAGTACTAGACCAGTTAAATTCTCTTCAAAACACAGAAATGACTTAATGGAATTTTCTATGTGCCTTCATTAATCCTGTTATACCATATTACAAAAATAGAATTTGTTCCCTTGGAGTTTACTGGTTGCCACAGAAATGGCATCAAAATGCAGTAAATGTTAAGGTGAAGAGATGCACCACTAGTGCTAAAGAAGAAAAATCCTCATCACTTCCAATACAAACTCAAACCCCTTTAATAATAAACGGGAACAAGTACACCCAGAATACCACTCAAATATGTATTCTAGGACTGGGGAAGAAAGGAGTTTCACTCATTCATTTTAAGGTACAGAAAACCAACCCAAGGAAAACAACTGCCCTGCTCTGCCCTGTCCTCCCCTCTAGGTTCCATCATACTGTTAGAGCTCTGCCCCAGAGGGATGGAGCTCACAAAACATACACCTCCTTCCCTCTCCAAGTCTAGTTTTCATGTGTCTGGTTTATTACATTCTCATACTGATACATATTTATAAAACAATAAGACCCTCACCACCTCACACAACAGATACAAGTTCCTTTGTGGTTTGGGTTCACTATCTGCTGGGTAATGATAGAGATACAGGCTATTAGAGATTTTATATCAACCAAAGGAATGAGTTTGTTTTTTTTTTTTTTGGTGCCAGGGATTGAACTCCGTGGTACTCCATCACTGAGCCACATCCCTAGCCTTATTTTCTGTTTTATGTAGAGACAGGGTCTCACTGAGTTGCTTAGCGTTTTGCTGTTGCTGAGGCTGGCTTTGAACTCGTGATTCTCCTGTCTCAGCCTCCCTAAGTGCTGGGATTAGGCCTGCACCACCATGCCTGGCTGGAATGACAGGCTTAAAAAGTGTGGTGCACAACTGTAATCCCAGCTACTTGAGAGACTGAGGCAGGAGGATTGCGAGTTCAAGGCCAGCCTGGACAACTTAGACCTTGTCTCAAAATTAAAACAAGCTGGGACTGTAGTAGCTCAGTGCTTGTAAATTCAATCCCAAGATCCCAAATGGGGGTGGGGGTGGGGGTGGGGTGATGATGAAGGTAGTGGTTGGGTTCCTACTGAATTACAGAGGCAGATGGTATTTTGGATTCCAGCAAGACTCAAAAGGCAAGAAGCAGGCTTGACAGCACTTCAGACCCTGCAAAACCCCAATGTTAAGGGTTCAGCTTGCTCCTTCCATCAACTTTGCTTCTGTGCTCACACTACTGCTTATGGTCTTCTGTTCACTAACATGTATCTATAGGGTCTGTTTTGGACTTTTTTTAAAAAGTAATTTTTAGGTGTATATTGACTCAATGCCTTTATTTCTTTTCATGTACTAGGATCCAATCTAGTGCCTCACCCACTGAGCCCTGCTTTGGACTTTTGCTGCCCCAATATTCTGCTTCCTTTCAGGAGCTGCTGAAAAGTTAATGCATAGGCTTACAAATCAACTCTTAATAGCATGGCAAGCAGCAGGCATTTGCTTCTTAATATGACCCTCCTCCCTGCTATTCTGTTACTTGAGATGTCCCTGGCTTAGGTGAAAACTTTGGACATTTGATTCATCCACTCAACAATATCCTACATATCTCACAACATCTGCTCTTGGGATCTGACACAAAGACACCTGCTTTCATGGTTCACAGGGACAATCAAAAACAAAAACAACAGGGCTGGGGTGTGGCTCAGGGATACAGCACTTTGCCTAGAATCTGTGAGGCACTGGGTTTGATTCTCAGCACCACATAAAAAATAAAGTTATATATTAAAAAAAATCCACCCACTTCTTGAAGTGCTAAAAAACAACAAAAAACGTGATGTATTAGTATGTAGTAAGTGCAATAAAAAAGAAAAGAGACAGACAAGATGAGGCATTTTAACTTCCTATTCCTTGTGACTTTCACTAGTAAGGTTCTGTGGTTCTTAATCTCTTCTCAATTCCTCCATATTATACATTAAAACTAGTGAACAAACCTTCTCCCCTAGAACATCTTATTCGTGCACAAATTACTCTAAAGCTGATTTCCAAGACATGTATCTATTTTCAACACTGGGGGCTTGTGGCTTACTTAATATAGCTAGCTACATTACAATCTTTAAAGCTAATGAAAAAGGACTGAATTTATTTACCTTTGGGAAGTTACATATAAGACAATGCAGCTAATAGAGAAATACAAATTAAAACTACACTAAGATTTCATCCCTCTCCAGCAGGAATGGCAATTATCAATAATATAAGGCTGGGGCTGGGGTTGTGGCTCAGTGGTAGAATGCTTGCCTAGCACATGTAAGGCACTGAATTCTATCCTCGGCACTGCATAAACAAACAAACAAATAAATATATGTGAGTGTCTATCTACAATTAAAAAAAAAAATACAAAGCTGGGTGCAGTGGTGCACACAGGAGGATCATGAGTTCAAAGCCCGACTCAGTAAAAGCAAGGCACTAAGCAACTCAGTGAGACCTTGTCTCTAAATAAAATACTAAATGTGGTATGTGGGGATGTGGCTCAGTGGTTGAGTGCTCCTGAGTTCAATCCAGGTACTCCCCACCGCCCCCCAAAAAGAATACAAGTAACAATAAATGTAGGTGAGGATGTGGGGGAAAAGGTATACTTATCACATTGCTGGTGAGACTTCAAATTGGTGCAATCACTCTGGAAAGCAGTACAGAGATTCCTCAGAAAACTTGGAAAGGAGCCAGGCGCAGTGGCGCACATGTGTAATCCCAACACTTTGGGAAGCTGAGACAGGAGACTGGTGAGTTCAAAGCCAGCCTCAGCAACTGTGAGGCACTAAGCAACTCAGTGAGACTTTGTTTCTACATAAAATACAAAATAGGGCTGGGGATGTGGCTCAGTGGTCGAGTATCTCTGAGTTCAAGCCCTGGTATCAAAAAAAAAAAGCCAAATATTCTCTCTGATATGTGGATGCTAACTCACAATAAGGGAGGGGACATAGAAGTTTAGTGGATTTCTAGACAAACAGAAATGAAGGGAAGAGAGGGGGAATGGTAATAAGACAATAGAATGGATTGGACATAACTTTCCTATGTTCTTATATGAATACATGACCAGTGTAAATCCACATCATGTACAATCACAAAAATGGTAAATTATACTCTATGTATGTACATGTCAAAATACATTCTACTGTCATGTGTAACTTTAAAAAAATGCAATGCAGCTCATGAGATCAATCCTATACAACCTCAGTGATTTACATGCTTTTTGTATTTTGCGTAGATACCGATTATTCTGCAGAGATAAGTGTGAGCCAATCATCTTGACTCCACCCCTCAGACAGGTTACAACAATAACAACCTGTAGGTTTACACTGTTATACAGCCAGAAGGAGTATAACATACCATTGATCTAATATACCATTTTGCTAGGTGGTCACAAAATGATTTTTTAAATAAATGCCAATGTTATAAGCACTACTGAATGACAACTACTCAGTTAACCAAGGTAAGATTTTTTTTTTAGTTCACCAATATGTTCCACTTTTAACTGGGAAAGCAAGACGAGAAGAAATCCCTGGTTATAGAATGCCACAGTGCTTAATGACCCAGGTCTTCTCTCTAGGCTGGAATTCAGCTCCTATGAGCAAAAGAAAATTTCACAGTCATCTGGGGAGGTGCCTTCCCATGCTATAGACTCAGATAACTTACTTACACCCCGAAAGGCCACTGAACTAATGGAAATACTGGATCCAGAAGCCAGAGGCATTATTATGACATGATGGACTACAGAGAAAACTGCTTGCTGAAGAAGCCACTATGAGCAAATCTACAGATGCTTCCAGATGTTTCCTTGAGAACAGGTCTCAAGTTTCACAATTTTGGACCTGAGAGGATTCCAGCAAAGGAAAGAGGGCAACTCTCTGCTCATGCTGGGTAGGCAGGGAAACAATCATCTCCTCCTGGAATTAAGGGTGGCTTCAGCCAGACCACCTCACTGTGTGTATGCCTTGGGGACCCTTGAAATAGCTGTCTACTCACTGCCAACAGTTCAAGGAGGCCAATGACAGTACAACTTAAAAGAGTGACATCTGGACTGAAAAACAAATAATGAATATCTTTAACTCAAAGCAAAGTTAGCTGAACCTTAGGTGCCCATGTAAAAACTGAAACTAAAACAGACCTGAAACCCTACAGTATAGCTTTACTACATCAGAATGAGTGGTTCAGGAATTCCTGGCCACTAGAGCTTCAAAATATAGCCCCAAACCAAAGGTCCCAGGAGGGCAGCACTGCCTAGAAGGCAAGCCTAGATCTCAGTTCCCAGGAAAACAGATTAGAAGCATCCCACTCAAAAAGGAGACAAGCAGTTAAAGGCACAGAAGCAGGAAGCAACAGCCAGCAATTTGATAGCATGCAGAGACAGTAATGCTGTTTCACCAAAAGAAAAACCAGCCAAAAATTTTAACTGCTATGGCAGAGAGCAACAGCCTTAGCTGACCTGTGCAGGCACTTATTACAACCTTTGCTGAATACAACTAATGACCACTAAGGTATCCCTATAAGCTAATTACCTGAAAGAGATGCAGCATATATATTAAGAAAAAAGAAAAATTATTGTGGTAAAATATAGAGAACATAAAATTAACCATTTTACCCATGTTTAAGTGTCCAATTCAATAGCATCAAGTACATTTACACTGTTGAGCAATCATCACCACTGTCCATCTCAGAACTTTTCAACATTCCAAACAGAAACTCTGTTTGGTCAGTAACTCCTCACTCCCCACTCCTGTGCGTAATCACTCTTCTATTTTCTCTCTCTAGGAAATTGGATTACTACAGGTATCTCCTACAGGTGGAATCAGTCTTTGTCCATCTACGTCTGGCTGCTTTCACTTATAAAGAAATCAAGGTTGAACCGTGTTGTAGCATATGTCAGAACTTCCTTCCTGGGCTGGGAAGGGAGAGGAGCTTGCCTAGCCTGAGTGAGGCCTTGCGTTTGAACCCCAGCACTGCAAAAACAGAAAAAATAAATAAAAGAAAATGAAAAACCTTCCTTTACAAGCCAAATAATATCCCACTGTATAAATATACTATGTTTTGCTTACCCATCTATCTCTTCTATGGACATATGGGGCTGTTTCTACCTTTTGACTACTGGGAATAGTGCTATCAGAATCAATGAAGGCACCTCCCCTTTTTTGAATTTTAAAATGTATTTTGCCTTTTATTTTTAATTTTCAATGTTACAGTTGCATACATATAACAGTATATCATATTTGAGTTTCATCCTTGCTTCTTTATTTTTTTTGGTACTGGGGATTGAACTAGGGGTACTCGACCACTGAGCGACATCCCCAACCCTATTTTGTGGGTTTTTTTTTTTTTTTTTGGTACCAGGGATTGAACTCAGGGGCACTCGACCACTGAGCCACATCCCCAGCCCTATTTTGTGTTTTATGTAGAGACAGAGTCTCACTGAGTTGCTTAGCACCTTGCCATTGCTGAGACTGGCTTTGAACTCGCGATTCTCCTGTCTCAGCCTCCCAAAGTGCTGGGATTACAAGCGTGAGCCACCACGACCGGCCTATTTTGTGTTTTATGTAGAAACAGGGTCTCACTGAGTTGCTTAGTGCCTCGAGGTTGCCCGAGGCTTGCTTTGAACTTGCAATTCTCCTGTCTCAGCCTCCCAAAGTGCTGGGATTACAGGTATGCGCCACCATGCCCGGTTGCTTCCTTATATTTATATATTTTCATGTGACTCACTTTACTCATCACTGTGTAGGATTCTAGAATGTAGGCTCTCTTTTCACTTTATTGATTCTTTTGCTGAGAAGCTTTTTAGTTTGAATCTGTCCTATTTATTGATTCTTGATTTTATTTTTTGTGCTTTAGGAGTCTTGTTAAGGAGGCCGGGGCCTGATCCGACGTGATGAAGGCTTGGGCCTACTTTTTCCTTCTATTAAGCGCAGGTCTCTGGTCTAATTCCTAGGTCCTTGATCCACTTTGAGTTGAGTTTTGTGCATGGTGAGAGAGAGGAGTTTGGTTTCATTTTGCTGCATATGGATTTCCAGTTTTTCCAACACCATTTGTTGAAGAGGCTATCTTTTCTCCAATGTATGTTTTTGGCACTTTTGTCCAGTATAAGGTAACTGTATTTATGTGGGTTTGTCTCTACGTCTTCTATTCTGTACTAAAGGTCTACATGTCCATTTTGGTGCCAGTACCAAGGCATACTCATTTTTACCTCAGAGCAAAGACTCTCAGTTCCATTCATTCATTCATTCAAATTAAATTTTCCATCTCAAATAACTCAGCAGAAATACCTTCAGTACTTAAATCAGGACCTCACCTCCCAGATTTTATAGGGTTCAGGGTAGCCTACTTAACTGGGTCTTCATAAACCAGACTACCATTCTTTCCATCCTCAGACTAAGGTGGTACTCTGCAATAAAACAGCAGAGGAACAGGCATAAAGAAAAGTATTTAGCCCACCAAGTCCAGGAGAGTAGGCAAATTGACTAGTATGTGTTTCTTCTTGCAAGACTGTGCAGCTTCTGGCTCCAGATGAGACCTGGTACAAAGAAGTGGTATACAGAAACACACACCTGGCAGCTTCTGGGACACCTTAAAAAATACTGCTTGCTGTCTGGGCCCCTTCGCACTGAGATTCCAATAAGAAGAGTCCCCCCAGGAACTGGGGTTGTGGCTCAGTGGTAGAACGCTTGTCTCTCATGTGTGAGGCCCTGGGTTCAATCCTCAGCACCACATAAAATAAATAAAGGTAATGTGTCCATCTACAACTTTAAAAAAAAAAAAAAGAGTCCCCAGCAGGAGCCCAAGTATTGGAATTTTCAGAAGTTCCCCCCTTTAAATGTGTTCTAACATTCAAGACATGCTTTTCAGTATAAAGAAGGAAGGAGAGGCTTTTTAACCACTGGTACAATCAAGAAATTAAGACCCACACCAGGACACACCAAGAGGCTCTTAGTTTTCAAATATAATTCTGCAATTTTCCTATAATCTGAAGTTAAACATCTCTGTATTAAGTAAAACATAAAAGAAAATGCCAAAGTGGAATGTTCTCCTTCCCTGCATTTCTACACCTGTAACTGATAAGGGTCTGGATGTGTAGCTCACAATGGAGGAGTGAGACTGGCTGATTTCCTCTGTAGCTAAGTGGCATATGCCCTTATGTGGGACAAATGCCGTGGGCCTGTTCGTTTCCTCTCCAATCTAAAAGTCAAGGGGATAAGAGGAGGAATGATGTATGTGATTTCTGCTGCCAGCACTGAACATAACTGAAATTTGACTATACTGCCATGGGGGGGGGGGGGGCGCAGCAGCAGATGACACTGAAAAAACTGGTCCAGAAATCCAGGGTAATCTCTTCCCCATTTTCCCACTGTTTTTGCATAAGTCTTCTCAAAATACCACAGGCAGTCAACAACCTAGAACAGGCTTGTGTTTCTAAAGGTTCATGGAGCCAATTTTTGGGACTTTTCTACTGGGTTCCCAGGGAAGGATGCCGTAATGATGGCTGAGTGCCAGGACTAATCCAAAATGAACAGAACTGCAAATCCCCTCAGAGCCTGGGGCTCAAGGGCCTAGCTTACCTCCAAGATCCCTAAGAGGCAGAGCCACTGTGGGGCATCTGGGACCCTCTGTGGTAAAGTTGTGGGGCAGTAAAGGAGAGTAAAAGGTGGGCAGGCTGTCCCGGGCTCCATGCCCCAAAAGTCATTCAGAAAGCAAAGAATCATTACATCCTGCTCCAAAAAGGGAGGAGATAAAATTCCTCCCTCAATTATGATCATTTTCCTAACTGTTTCATCACTCACCATTATACTATGTGCCACTTATAATTTCCTAGTCTACAATCACAGATTTTGTGAAAGGGGACAGCAGCCCAGGGAACAAACCATATGGCTAAAGCTGATCCTTGATAGAACCTGTTCACTCCCCAAAAAACAGTATGCTGAAGGAAGCCATGTCACACCATACTGCAGCCTGGGGGTGCCAGATGTGTGTGTATGTGATGTCTATACATTTACACAGATTGTATCCCTGGCACCTCAGGGCACCTAGCACATGGAAGGAGTACAAGAATTCTAGCCACGTTCCTCATCTCTCTCATAGGTGCTTGCTGTGAAATGTTCTCCTTTGAATACACTAGGCTTCCTATGCTTTAAATACCGTGTCCTCTACATGGCACCTCACCTGCCTACCACCAAGTCTGGTTAGATACAAAATCTAACTCCCAACTGTTACTGGAGTCGGATTTTGTATCACAATCACAGGACCTACTCAACACTAAGAAACTAGATGCTTTCCCTGTGATCTGGAACAAGGCAAGGATGTCCTTCCAATCACATTCAAAGTCATAACTAAATGTAATTAAGGCAACAAGAGGGATACAGATTGAAAAGGAAGAAATAAAACTATTTATTTGCATGACCATCTACATAGAGGTCCACAAAAAAAACTTCTGGAACTAAGAAGCAAGGTTGCAGATATCAGATTAACATATAAAAGTCAATCACTATTCTATATACCAGCAACAAAGAATTAAAATTTGAAATTACAACCATTGCATCTTCTACACTGTGATACTGTGATCAAGTTTATTCACCTTCTTCTAAGTTGAAATGTGGTGTGAACAGCATCACCCAAGCTGAAATGTCTCAATAAATGTTTGAAGAGGCCAGATGTCTGCAAACCGTGTCAAAGCTGCTGAAATAAGCAGGGTGCCAAGAGGACAAAAACAAGGTGTGAGTGGTACCCGAGTACACAAAGTCTTCTGACCTCCCAACCACATGGAGCTTCTATAGCATCCCTTCTTCACCTAATAGCAGAGCTTCAGAGTTTAAAAATTCAGGGTCATAAAAGAAAACAAACCAACTTGTTCTAAATCTTCTAAAAATCCACTTAACAAAGGTGTGTTGATAGACTTCACTAATGATCAACATGTTTGTTTATCTAAGCACATTAACCCCAGTTGCAGCTGCTCCTTCCTCACTGTGTGTGTGTTGGAGTGAGAGAGTGTGAGAGAAAGACAGATAGATATCAATTTCTGATGGTGGTGACCAACTCCACCCTAGGAGAACCAGCCAGATCTCTGTAGGCACCTCCAGAGAGATAAACAGATATCAATGTCTAATGGTGGTGAGAACCAGCCAGACCACCGTAGGCACTTCAGCCCAAGGGAGAAGGGGTTGTAACATCTACCTTGTATTTTTATAAAGCCTCAGAGATTGAACTCAGGGGTACTCGACCACTGAGCCACATCCCTGGCCCTATTTTGTATTTTATTTAGAGACAGGGTCTGAGTTGCTTAGCACCTTGCCATTGCTGAAGCTGGCTTTGAACTTGCGATTCATCCGTCTTGACCAGGCCACAGAGACTAAAACACTAAGTCGTTCCTTCTGCAGGCCTAAACTCATTGAGCGCTTTCCCTTTTCTGTTGCTAAGAAAATAGGAGATAAAATATACTGCTTCTTCACTTTGCCAAATAAACAATCAACAAAATATATGGAAGACCAAGGACCCCCAATTTGCCTTCACTGGGTTTTTAAACTGCCATGGGGGCCGGGGGGTGCCTTGGATTACTTTTCCAGTCTTCTACTCATCAATGGCTAACATACTCCCAATACTTTTGTTTACTGGGCAAGTACAGAAATTTTATACTTGCATAGCTAATCCACCTCTTTCAGAGACTTGCCTCACAGGGCTCAGGTCTAGTGGGAATGCCACACTTATCCACAAAAGGAATGCAGCTGTAAGCTTCATCAGGAGAGTCCTGTTTGCTGAGGCTAGCCCTCATCACAGAAAATGATAGAAGAGTCAGAAAGTTAGGTGAAATGTATAGTAGTATACAAGGACACAGCAACAGGGGCAAGGGTGCTGCTGCTGCAGCCTGTGTGTGTGTTCCCATTCCCAGTGTCAAACATTTTTCATCTGTGAAGTGAAAAGGAAGTTAAAGGAAGCTCAGTTACAATCAGCCATATTCCTAGTTGGGAGTACCACTAAAAGTCACAATATGATGAGCTGCCCAATACCAGCAGCCAAGAGTCACCAGAAAGGTGCCTCTGGCCTATCCTATGCAAGACTCAGTTACTCAAAACCCAATTTGGACTTCATTATTAAGCTATGGCTTACTTTCGTGGACTCTGGAGAGGACACAAACATGGGTACACGTTCACAAACAAACATTGTACACAGTGCTGGAATATTTGGCTTCTTTTTGCCTGGACCTTGGCTAAGTCTGTACAAGACTATGGTTAACTCAAACGGCTCTTAACAACTATAACACACTCTCCTTGCATTCTTCATGTAAAAAGCTGTGGTCACATCCCTTTTCTTCCCATTCTACCTTGGAAAACGAATGAAAAGAACTTCCACATAGCTTCCCTGACACCTATGAACTAAACCAAAATTATAACAATCTATTTCCAACAACAAAATCAGCTGCACAGAAAAATGCAAAATTGCATCCCTTGTGAAATAATCAGTCCAACTCCACCCAAGACCTAAAGAAAGAAAATTGGAGCCAAGCGTGGTGGCACACGCCTGTAATCCCCAGCACTTTGGGAGGCTGAGACAGGAGAACCACAAGTTCAAAGCCAGCCTCAGGGGGCTGGGATTGTAGCTCAGTGGTAGAGTACCTGCTTTGCATGTGTGAGTCACTGGGTTAGATCCTCAGCACCACATAAAAATAATTAAAAAAAAAAAAAAAAAAAAAAAGCCAGCCTCAGCAACTGCGAGGCACTAAGCAACTCAGTGAGATCCTGTCTCTACATAAAACACAAAATAGGGTTGGGGATGTGGCTCAGTGATCAAGCACACCTGAGTTCAACTCTGGTATGAAAGAAAGAACGAACGGAAGAATAAATGAAAGAAAGAACGAAAGAAAAAGGAAAGAAAGAACAAAAAGAAAAGAAAGAAAAGAAAAAGAAAGAAGAGAGGGGGGGGGAGAGAAGGGGGGAGAAAATCGGTCACACATGAAGAGATCCCCAAACAGCCCAGGTTAACTTCCTAGGATTCCAGCACTCAGATAACTGGGGCACATTCTGATGTCATCCCTGTAGGTCAAATCCTAAACGTTATAGCAACAACTCACTTCTATTAACATACAGCTCTTCCTCAGTCATGGCGGCATCACAAACACTTGCAGAAGTGGACACTTAAGGCACAAACACACTCAGCTATCACAACTGTCTGCCCAAGTGGAAGGCATTCCACTTCACAGAAAGAAGTAGTAGAGCCTTCCATGTTGGACAAGAGAGGCTCTTCTGGTCAGGTGCTATTTGTGACCCATGTCTTGTCTTAGATACGAGGCCCTACACTGAAGGTGACTGTTAAGAAATTAATGGGTGGAGTACCCCACTCCCAGTGTACATTTTTATAAGAATTTCCCCATAATCCAGACTCATGGTTACTGGGAAATTCTGCAACTTTCATATAAAGTCACCCAATTTCTTTGCAGTGATAAAGGTGCCCAGTCAGCAGACTAATCAATTGAAGAGTCCCATGGCAGGGATGCGGTATGGAGGACAGGATGAAGGAGCATGAGGTAGGACCTAGAGTATCCAGACTAAATTGCCAATTCCAGCAAAAGAGCTGGTTCACACAATTTGCAGTTTATGATTTCTCAGCCTCAGGCAGAACTCTGAAATATGAACACATGTTGAAAGGCACATGAAAACAGGAACACACTTCCAAAGTTCTTTCAGTTCCAATGTAAATGAACTCTGGAACATAATGTTTCTGCTTCCTCCTTTGCAGGGCAAGGCTTTAATAAATCAACATTACTCTGAAAAGCAGGACCTAAAATTTCAGTGCTACCTTTCCTTACAGTAAGCAGTTACCTGCTTCTGCCCACTCAGGCCTTTTAAGGCTTATAAGCAAAAACCATGACTTAACTGCTGCTCTAGAGAGAGCCTGCAAAGTGGTAGCTCTCATCCCTCACAGAACAATTACTTTGGGATTGTTCTAAAAATAAATGTGTGGGGTAGGGGAAGGATCACCTGTAGACAAAATGAGAAGATGCGTACACTAGTCTGGGAGTATAGCTCAGTAGTGTTTGTCCAGTAGGTTTGAGTATATGAGTTCAATCCCCAGTACCACAAAAGGAAAAACAAAAAACGAGAGGCAGCGGGGGTGGGGGAGCTGTCATACAAACAAAACCAGAAAATACAATTATAGTTCGTTAAGAGACAGAGAGAAAATATTCTAAAATTACTTACCTGACAAAGAACTTGGACCCAGAATATATAAAGAACTCCCAAACTCAAGGAAAAAACTTTAACATCTGAAGATACTTTATCCAAGAGCTATGTAGGGTCAATAGACACCTGAAAATATGCTCAATGATTATTTATTAAGAAATGCAAATTAAGCTGGGCGCAGTGGCACAAGCCTGTAATCCCAGCACTTAGGGAGGCTGAGACAGGAGAATCGCAAGTTCAAAGCCAGCCTCAGCAACGGCAAGGCGCTAAGTAACTCAGTGAGACCCTGTCTCTAAATGAAACACAAAATAGGGCTGGCGATGTGGCTCAGTGGTCAAGTGTCCCTCAGTTCAATCTCCAGTACCAAAAAAAGGCAAATTAAAACACATTGAGATGCCACTGCCTGTCTATATTCCTTCATCAAATCCCTGACAAAACTAAGTGCCAGTGAAGAACTCTCATCACTCCTGATAGGAATGAATAATGGTGTAGACACTATAGAAATGTCTGATAGTTTCTTATAAAGCTGAAATACATTTATTCTAATGACTCAATCATCCATGAGCAGGTCTATAATGAGAGGGAGGGGTGGGGACATGGCTGATCATGGTGACATACACCTGTAATTCCAGCTACTCGAGAGCCTGATAGAGTAAAATCACAAGTTCGAGGCCAGCATGGTCAACTTAGTGAGACCTTGTCTCAAAATAAAAAATAAGGGCCGAGGATGCAGCTCAGTGGTAAAGTACTTGAGTTCAAACCCCAGTGCCACAAGAAAAAGGATAATGTGTTCACACAAAGAACATTTTTATAGCAGCAGCTTCATTCAAAATCACCACGAAGAGCACACACATCCCCCCCCCCCCCCCCCGGAGATCTTGGTGCTGTTTTGCAAGGGAGGAGAGAGACCTGTAGGCCCATGGGCAAGAACAACCCGTTCTGAACCCCAAGGTCTAATGATAACCGGAGAGATTCTCAGAGATAAATATCAGTAGGCTTAGATGCACCCCCGACCTATGCCGCCAAAAAACAAAACAAAAAAACCCAAAATGGTTCAGAATACCCATGTTCAGGTTCTTCCCAAATATTAGCAGGCTTACAAATGGTGCCTGATCGTTTTTGCTCAATAGGTGTTCAGTCAGAATCAGCCATGGAGGGATATGTAATGCAAACTATTCTCTTCCTGAATGATCTATCCATCCTGTGTAGACTCGGAGTTCCTTCAAGACAAAGGACTACTGGGGAACAAGTAACAATTACGAAGTGCTTTTCTGAAAGGAAATCTCTAGCTAAGATAAAGAAAGGAGTCTATGACTTGCAAGTAACCAAGAATTGGTATAGGCTGTTGGAACCCTGCATTTACACCTGCTGGAGAAGAGAAGCTACTCCTAGCTCAGAGGAAGGGAAAGCTGATACCCTGCTATCCAAGAAAGTTTAATGTTCAGTTAATCTTTTGAGAGAACTCAATTGTGCTGATAGAGCAAAGCTGCTATTTAGAATGCTTTTCATACTAATGTTTCCTGGAGGAACTTGGCCCAATTTTTAAAGTGTTGATTCAATCTCAAACTAGTGAAGATATCTGTCTCTGCAATGATGGGAAAGGGACAAGAACTCCTAGGCAACAAAGCACCAGCCAGATTCAAAATTCCCTACTGGCTTCAATAGCAGGACACCTTCAGGTTCAGAAGAAAAAAGCAGCATTAAACAATTCTGTTGGTGAACTAAGACCCTGTGATTAAAACATGTAACTGTCATTACAATAAAACACAAAAATGACAGAAAGAGCTGGACATGGTAGCACATGCCTATAATGCCAGAGACTCAGGAAGCTGAGACAGAAGAATTTTAAGTTCAAGGCCAGCCTCAGCCACTTAGCAAGACCCTCAGCAACTTAGTGAGACTGTCTCAAAATAAAAAAGGGAGCAGGGCACGGTGGCGCAAGCCTGTAATCCCAGCACTTAGGGAGGCTGAGACAGGAGAATCGCGAGTTCAAAGCCAGCCTCAGCAACAGCGAGGTGCTAAGCAACTCAGTGCGACCCTGTCTCTACATAAAACACAAAATAGGGCTGAGGATGTGGCTCAGTGGTAAAGTGTCCCTGGATTAGATCCCCAGTTACCACCCCCGCCCCAAAGTGCTAGGGATAAGGACTCCTGGCACCATAACCTCTATCCCACACCCAGCCCACAAGGATTACTTGCAATCAAAATTCGTCTCATAGTCTTGTGTTTTGTTTTTGATGGAATAGTGTACGTCACCTTTAACTGTGATGCTGTAGCCACTACCCTATGAAAGGCCCATAAGCATATAACCACTCCCCAGCTATTTATGTTGGGATGTTTCCGGTTTTTCAGGTATGATCATTACAGGGTGAAGACAGGGATCAACAAGCATTTGACAGCTAATTACGTGCCCTGCTGAACAGTCCCCACTGTGAAAGACACAGGACAAAGCCCTTGACTAAGACACCAACAAGAACATCCACCACAACCGACTCCACTGGAAATGCTTGGAGTTAATGCCCTTTGGACAATGGAAGCCTTCACTCTGATGTCTGACCATCAAGGGTAGGACAAAGAGTTCAGAGCACACAAAGAAATGACCACCCATGCTTCATGGTCATTACTCTCCTCCAGAGGGCAAATTCAAAGCTTCTCTGATCACCACCATCTTTAAACCTATCACACAATCTCAACTCATCCTATCCCTTCACAAATCATCCAGAGAAGACATCCTGCAACACAAATGCCACACCACCACCAGATCCCTAGCCATCTATTTGCCCATTTCAACTGTGGTCACTAAAGCATTTCTACCTCAGAAAGCTTTGCTCCACTCAATGCCTTAAGGCTTCCCACAGTGGTAAGAGGCTAATAAGTAAGCAGTGTCTGGACTCAGCCTTGTGACTGCACTAGGGATGTAGCAAGCAGTTACTTTTTTTTTTTTTTGGTACCGGGGATTGAACTCAGGGGCACTCACCACTGAACCATATCCCCAGCCCTATTTTTGTGTTTTATGTAGAAACAAAGTCTCACTGAGTTGCTTAGCGCCATGCCATTGATGAGGCTGGCTCTGAACTCGCAAGTCTCTTGTCTCAGCCTCCCAAAGTGCTAGGATTACAGGCGTGTGCCACCGCGCCTGGCTAGAACATGCTCTTATGTTTTCATTTCTAGAAAGCATTTCATTTTCTACCAAATGAACTCAGGTCTAGGATGGACTGAGCACCCGTGTGCACTGGGAAAGCTCTATACATTCTCCAGGCTGCTAATGCCCTGCCAGGGAATTTGCTGAGCAGCCAAACCCAGGCTGGCCACAATGCCTGTAGTAGTTGGCAGGCAATATGCTAGCAGCAATTTTCCCAGTTAAATGCCAACTTTCCCTGAGTGTCCACATGCTTAGGGAACACTGCTGGATTCAGACCAACAAGCAATTACTAAATGCCTATGAGGCACGAGGCTCAATGTGTTTGTATGTTATATTCCAATCTCATGAGAACCTTGCACATGGTAGGGTCTAGGATCTCAGTTTTACAGCTGAGGAAGAGGATACTAGAAGAAATCAGTAATTTACCTGAGATCATAGAATCCATAAGAGATTTAGAATCTACATGACTCCTCACCCTAAACCCCTCAAAATCATTTTTGGGTGGATCAAGGACATAATAAACTGGATAGGCAAAAACCTTACGACATTTAGATTACAGAATATATTTGATTTCAGGGTAATGTTCTTCCCATCTTCTGACGTACAGAAGGTACTACTGTGGGGCCAACAGATTAGGGGAAGATATTTGCTAAATATATTATCCACAATGATCTGGTACTCAGATCCTATAAAGAACTGCAAATCAAGGCTGGGACTGTGGCTCGGTGGTAGAGCACTTGTCTTGCATGCGTGAGGCACTGGGTTCGATCCTCAGCACCACATAAAAATAAAGATATTTGTGTCCATCTACAACTTTAAAAAGTATTAAAAATACAAAGGATGCTCAGTCAGACTGGCACATGCCTATACTCCCAACTACCCGAGAGGCTGAGGCAAAAAGATTACAAATTCCAGGCCAGCCTGGGCAACTCAGTTGAGACCACATCTCAAAATAAAAAATAAAAAGAGCCGGGCACGGTGGTGCAAGCCTGTAATCCCAGCACTTAGGGAGGCTGAGACAGAAGAACCCTGAGTTCAAAGCCAGCCTCAGCAACGGCGAGGCGCTAAGCAACTCAGTGAGACCCTGTCTCTACATAAAAACATAAAATAGGGCTGGGAAGGTGGCTCAGTGGTCCAGTGCCCCTGAGTTCAATCTCCAGTACCAAATAAATAAATAAATACATAAATAATTTTTTTAAGAAAGGGCTGGGAATATACCTCAATGGTAAAGCACCCCTGGATTCAACCTCTAGTACCCAAGTGGGGGGAGAAAGGAAGGACACTCAGCTTCATTAATTTATAACTCAGGTTACCATTACATTGTGTATGATCAAGACTAGAAAAAAATAAGTCCATTAATTAATGATAGTGAAAATATGGTTCAATGTTTTGGGATGTGGGAAGGTAAAGTGCTGTGACTGTTTCTGAAAATAATTTGACACTGGGTTATCCCTGATGGCCTTGCAATTCCTTTCCTGGGCATTTGCTGAGGACAGGCATTTGCATGTCTCACAGGCATGCACGAATGCAGAATGCTCATAATGGTGTTTTTTCCACCCTTCAATATGAACAACACTAAGGGCTAGGAATGCAGCTCAGTGGTAGAGCATGACCTAGCATGTGCAAGTTTCAATCCCAGTATTGCCCAAGGGAAAGAAAAAGAACAACTCTAATGACCCCAATGTCCACCAATACAAGAATGAATAAACTGTACCACATTCACACTTCACTGAAAATGAATGAGCTATACCTACTGCAACATAGTTAAACCATTAACCCGTTAAGTCCCAAGTTTTTAGTTTTGTGTTATTTCAATGAAACTGACAAGGATGCATTAAAATAGGTAGGAAATCTTAACCTATAGCTTATATATACTTTCATATATTTTCATATATATGAAGTATATTTTTCAAATGCCCTATTCATTTGCCTATTTTCTCACCAGAAAAGAAATAAAAAACAGTATTTCAAAAGTTTTCAAAAGTTCAAATAAGTAGTGTATTTGCGGCTCAATTTAAAGTCTTTTTTTTTTGGAACCAGGGATTGAACTCAGGGGCACTCAACCACTAAGCCACATCCCAGCCCTATTTTGTATTTTATTTAGAGACAGGGTCTCAATGAGTTGCTCAGTGCCTCACTTTTACTGAGGCTGACTCTGAACTTGCGATCCTCCTGCCTCAGCCTCCCAAGCCACTGGGATCACAGGCACAGGTTTGTACCACCACGCCCGGCTCAATTTAAAGCCTTATAGGTGTTCCACATCTGAGAAGTTGGGACTTACTTAGTAAGTTAACCAAAGAAGTGATCAAAGTCTGAAAATGGTGAACTGCCACTTATACTAAGCTCAAGCACAAACAAACATAGCAATGTATTGTTTCTAAGTACATGGGACTGAGAAACTAAAAGATTGGTGAACTTAAATTCAGGATGGCAAGGAAATACGGCAAGGAAAGGAATGCAAAGGAAGCAAAGATGACTGTCCTAGTCATACTAAATCTCACAATGGGAGTTACAAATCAGTCATTCAAATTTAAAGTGCAAACCAAGCAATTACCTACAAGTGAGTCTCACAGCATCTCCAGGAGATCTGAGCATTTCAGGATAGGTAGGTACCATGCTCTCTGCTATGCTTGACTCCCATCTGTACCAAGCAGAACTTGATCCCAAATGTAGGACCTCCACAATCTTGAATAGTAAGTGGAGTGCTTGTTACCCCATTTTTATTCATAAGAAAAGAGGCCTGGAAGCTAAGCAGCTTGTCCCAGATCACTATCCAAATTCCAGTGAGCGGATTGTTCTCTGTTTCAGTACTAACAGTCACAATGGTAGTTGGGAGACCAAGGCAGGAGGATCCCAAGTTCAAAGCCAGCCTCAGCGACTTAGCAAGACCCTGTCTCTAAAGAGAATATTTAAATATTTATCTGCTTACTTTTAATCTGTTCCATTCACCAGACTCCCAAACACATCAGAGAAACAGGTAATTCAACTAATCACACAACCCAGCACTGAGTGACTATCCTACTCCTTTCCCAAGACAAAATAACGCCAATGATGGTTAAATGGTAAAAAAAAAAAAAAAAAAAAAAAGTGGCTTCATAGACATGCCTGTTGCTAAACCTGTGAGGTACCACCTGCAGAAGATCCCTAATGAAACAAGTCTTCATCTTCCAGATGAAGCTGTCAAATGAAGTTGTTCAGCACAAGCTCAATGAGCGAGATGGGTAGCCTCAGGTATGCATGTGTGCTTGTGAGTAAAACAATCAAGAGAAATATAAACTGGAATCCTTGACCCAAGATCTCAGTACTGAACTATTAAAAAGATCAATTAAAATAGTATTGGAATAAAAGCACACAGAATATAAGTCTGATGATACAGACTTTAAATTTTTTAACACCTTAAACTGAGTGCGGTGGCACACCTGTAATCCCAGAAGCTCAGAAGGCTGAGGCAGGAGGATTCTGAGTTCAAAGACAGCCTCAGCAACAGCAAGGTGCTAGGCAACTCAGTGAGACCCTGTTGCTTTAAAAAAAAACAAGCCGGGTGCGGTGGCGCACGCCTGTAATCCTAGCACTTTGGGAGGCTGAGACAGGAGGATCCTGAGTTCAAAGCCAGCCTCAGCAATGGCGAGACACTAAGCAACTCAATGAGACCCTGTCTCTACATAAGATACAAAATAGGGCTGGGGATGTGGCTCAGTGGTCGAGTGCCCCTGAGTTCAATCCCCAGTACCAAAAAACAAAACAAAACAAAAAAACACCCAAAAACAAGCCGGGCGCGGTGGCGCAAACCTGTAATCTCAACATTTAAGGAGGCTGAGACAGGAGAATCGCAAGTTCAAAGCCAGCCTCAGCAACAGTGAGGCGCTAAGCAACTCAGTGAGACCCTGTCTCTACATTAAACCACAAAATCAGGGTGAGAATGTGGTTCAGTGGTCAAGTGCCCCTGAGTTCAATCTCCAGTACCAAAAAAAAACCCCCCAAAACAAACAAACAAACAAACAAAAAAACAGCATCTTGACCACACCATGCATTCAGGTCTGCGCCAAGGACGAGCTTGTAACTGGTCACATAACAAAACTCACTTAAAGAAAGTATATCCTCCAAGAATCTGAAAACATAACTACTTTTCATTCAATTGCTACTCGGAATGATAAGGGAAGGGTTATCAAGCAGAAGCCAGGTATAGTGTGTCCTCTAAAATCTCAGTTATTCAGGATACTGAGGCAGGAGGATCACAAGTTAGTGGTCAGTATGAACAACTTAGCAGGACCTTGTCCCAAAATAAAAAGTAAAAAGGGTTGGAGATGAAGCTCTGTAGTTGAGGGCTCCTGGGTTTAATCCTCAGTATCTTTCTGGTGAGTTTAAAGGAATTTGTGCTGTAATCAAGAAAAGAAATAACAAGTACTATAAAAATATGAAGAAATTAGAACCTCATATACTGCTGGTGGGAATGTAAAGTGGGGCAGCCACTTTGGAAAACAGTTTGGCAGCTCTTAATACCCATGAACCGATGAATAAACCATCTCATCTATAAGGGTGAACCAGATTTTCAGGGGGAGGGACCAAATTATATGGTAATCAATATCCAAGGTACCCTACTTACAAGGATTAATGTTCAATATCCAAGAATCACGGGATGAAAGAAGAGCAGAAAGTAATAAAAGTTGTCCAGACACAAGTCACAAAACACAGACTGACCCCTGGCTTAAAGCATTTCAGAAATTAAGCTCTCTGGATACATTTTGAGGCAATGCATAGAGAAATGGTAAGCCATCTTGATTCTGTGAGTCATTTCTGGATGAGAAAGCTGAAATCAAGACATAATTCAAACTACCTGTTACGTGAATTTTTGTGTAAAGTGGGTAGGATGAGGAAACTTATGAGACTCTGGCAAGTAAAGAAGAGGTGAGGCCTGATCCATCTTTAACAGGCCTCTGGTTTTTCTTTTAGGCTGCTCTAAAAGACAACTGGCACTGCTTAAACCATCTCCATTGCCCTTGGGTCCACTTTTCACAGCTATGCCCCCCAAAATCTCCCAACCACAAATCAGTTTCAGTGTGTAGGTAGTATCCAGGGAAGTTTGTAGGAACCAGAACCTTCTGTGTTCAACTCTGAGTTCATAAAGTGAAGAAGTATGTACCAAAAAAAAGGGGGGGGGAGGTAGTGGGGAGCTGGGGATGTGGCTCAGTAGTTAAGCACGCCTGGGCACAATCCCCAGTACCAAAATTTTTTTTAAATTTTTTTTTTTTTTAGTTGTTGATTAACCTTTATTTACTCATTTGTTTACATGCGGTGCTGGGGATTGAACCCAGTGCTTTCCACATGTGAGGTAAGAGCTCTACCACTGTGCCACACTTAGGGAGGCTGAGACAGGAGAATCGCGAGTTCAAAGTCAGCCTCAGGCCCCCCCCCTCAAAATTTAAAAGACATCTACCACACAATTATGTGCACATAGTTAACATGTTCTATACTGAAAACTGTTAAAGTAGTAAACTGGTGTGTGAAATACTGGAGATTAAACCCAGGACCTTGCACATGCTAGGCAAGCACTCTACCACTGGGTTATACCCTCCAGTTCTATTTTTGAGATAGTGTCTCCCTTAGCTGCCAGGCTAGTCTCAAACTTTCGAGCCTCCTGCCTCAGTCTCCCAACTATCAAATCCAGCTTATGTTAACATATCTTGATGACACCCCCTCCCCACCAACACACGTAGACAAGTGGCTTTATCTAAAATGAAGGCAAGACTCTCATGGGGCTAGTCTAAGGGTCAAAAGAGAAGCCACACAAAAGTGTTCAATAAACACCCAAAATTAATAAAAGTGAACGTCATAATTTACTAATAACTCTAAAATATTTACATTTCATAAATCTATGATCATGGAGTAAAACCAAGCAGGTGGCACAATCTGCCCTGCAGTCCCTGCAAATGAATTGTGTAGGAAGGTAGGGTTTATGCACCTTGCTTATACCTGACATCCAACAACTGGATGGTCCCTGTCACTCAGCACAAATTGCTAAATGACAAGACAGAACAAGTGCTCACTAGAAACCCCATGATAAAGGACAGAAAGGGGTACACAGGTCAAATTTTAGAATCTGCTATGGGAACTCAGGAGCCATCCTACATGAACTATCAGGCAATACTTTTAAGTCATCTTGAGTTGACTTACTCCACTTGGACCCAACACTGGCGCCTTCCAGAATCATAGCTCAACCTTGGATCCTCACTTGAACCTTTGTTCACATTCTCTACACATAAAGATAATGCACCAGCCGGGCGCGTGGCTCACGCTTGTAATCCCAGCACTTAGGGAGGCTGAGACAGGAGAATCGCGAGTTCAAAGTCAGCCTCAGCAACGGCGAGGTGCTAAGCAACTCAGTGAGACCCTGTCTCTACATAAAACACAGAATAGGGCTGGGGATGTGGCTCAGTGGTCGAGTGCCCCTGAGTTCAATCCCCGGTACCAAAAAAAAAAAAAGATAATGCACCAAAAAGGGTCAGTCTTGCTCCCAAGCTCTGCTCACAAAATGGGAGGGGAGGGGAAGGTTATGAAATGAAAGATGTCATATAAAACAAATTCCAAAGAGATGTGGGGAACTTTCTGCAAGAACAGAACAAAACTAGAGGACACGAGGACATGATCATTACATAGATAATTAGCATCCATTCCAGGACAATAGTTTTGAAAAGAAAAACCTTTCCACTGATGAGGGCAAATTCGGTGTTCTTACCCTCTCAGGGGCTTGAACTTTTCTCAAGTCTGGGACCCTGCTGGGACTCCATTTCCAAACTTCTACAGGGGCAATAGGGATGTGCCCATCTCCCACATCAAGATTCAGGTTTTTTTTTTTTTCTTTTTTGTAGTGCTACGGGAATCAAACTCAGGGCCTTATGCATGCTACCACTGAGCTACATCCTGAGTCTTTTTTTTTTTTTTTTTTTTTGAGACAGAGCCTCACTAAATTACTCAGTCAGGCTGGTCTGAAACTTGTGATCCTCTTGCCTTAGCCTTCCAAATAGATGTGATTATAGGCATGTGCCTGGCAGGAAATTCTTTTTGAGTTAGAGTCCCTAAATGGGGGAAAAAACACCCACAATCCAGAACTTACTTAAGGGCTGAGGATATAGCTCAGTTGGCAGACAGCTTGCCTTGCATGCATAAGGCCCTGGGTTCAATCCCTAGCACCACCAAAAAAAAAAAAAAAAAAAAAAAATCTAGAACTTAATACCACCCTACAAAAAGTTTTGCTTCAAGACCGAGAGGCTCCCTAAAATCCCAAGAGATCATCTAGCTCATACTGCAATTTTAACAAGCTTGAGAACCTAGATTAAGGATATACATGCTTCAGTTTATAGACTTCCCCACAGCCCCTCTCTATTCACAGCTTCCACTGGAGTAAAAGAGCAAATCCAAACCAAACCATGGAAGTGAAAAGATATCAAGGCAGCCTGGTGCTCTGGTGGAAACTTCAAGATGAGGTTAAATTTCACCTATGTGAATATCTTCAAAAACTCCTCAGCAGGAGTTTTTATTGCTTTTACTGACTAGCTGAAAAGGAGATCTACCCAGTTATGCAGCTCTCATCTGACCTTCCACCCTGGGAACACAGCCTATAGTATATAGGTTACCTACCTCCTTTCCTACACTCAGCTGAAAAGTTTCTTTCCCTCCTCAGTCTGTCTGTACCTTTCAGAGAGTTATTTCTCAGGTTGCCTTTTGAATATTATGCACCATCCAAACCGTGAGTTTCTGACAGCAAAGTTACGCATGTGGATTCCCTCCTTTCACAACTTGAGGCACAGGAGTCCAGAATTCAGAATTCATGGGCTCTGGAGCCTGCTGCTGCTACTAACCAGCTCTGTGGCCTTGCAAACACGCCCAAGTGACTCAGCTCTCCAGGTTATCACCTTCCTTATCAGGAAGTGGAGATGATACAACTGCCCCAAATTTAGTAAGATGGTTTTTTGAGGACTTAAGGAATACATAGCAACTTACAAATTCAGCACCAGGACACAATAATTACTCAAATATTCACTAAAATGGAGTGAGCAAAAGCAGTGGGCTCAAGCTCATATAGACAGCACATGGCAAAGGAGGAGTCACAAGCACTGCAGCTCCAGATAACAATAAGGCTGAACAGAAATTAGAATAGCTCGTCTCTGGCATTACCATTTCAGAAGAGGCATGCAGGAAGTAACAAAAAAATAAAAGATGTCAAAATATAGTTCTGAACTTTACAGGTAAGCCCATTCATGGGCAGCTGTCTTGTTGAAGTCCTGAACTTTTCATAGAGCAACAAAGAGAAGCACTGCCTTAGGGTGAACAATGGGAAATGGGGAGTCAGGAAGGCATGTGCAAAGAGCTATAGGCCAGAGAGGATAAACAGCTCTCACACACACAAAGGAAATTCACTGGTTACCAGAGCAAAGGAGGCCCAGATATGTCCTGTGAGATGACACCAAGGATAAGAAAGCTGCAGGCAGTGTGCGGTGCAACTCAAAGGGGTCCTACAGAGAACCTGCTCCAACACTGCTAATTCAAAACTACTTTTTGGGATTACAAAGATATGTGAGTTATTACCTTGAAACAGATGAATGTGAAGGTGGTGTTATTTTCAGACAGCTAATCTGTCAGCTCAATGGCTTCCTAGTGTCAAAAGAGAAACAAATGAAGAGTCACACATGCAACTTTATTACTTAGCAGTTTTTTTTTTTTATAATTGAAAGCACTTTAGAGTCAAGGAATTTTTTATGAAGATGAAAATGAAAACAACCAACACATGGATAGCACCACCTTCTATAAAACAAAATTCTTTCACACACTCAATCTCATTTCTGCTTAAGAGAAGTCATAACTGTACAGTAAGACTGCAATTCAACAGAGTAGTGAAATGGGATTAATTAAAGCCAACATCAGGCTGTGGTTGTGGCTCAGTGGCAGAGCGCTTGCCTCGCATGTGTGAGTCACTGGGTTCGAGCCTCAGCACCACATAAAAATAAATAAAATAAAGATACTGCATCCATCTACAACTTAAAAAAAAAAAAAAGCCAACATCAACAGTAAATGAATGAGGGAAAATACCCATTAGGGCATACAGATTTAATCTTTAAACTTTAGAGATGGAGGGTGAAGTTTGCAATAGGCATCGTTCTTAGAAGTAATAAAAATTATTTTCCACCCTCTGACTCAACTCTGCCCCAATTACAGAAGTATGAATTATTCTAGTTTATGGTATTGTATTACCTATTTGTTTCACCGGACAGAGATGTGGGGAGAAAGAGTAGCATGGCATCTCCACACACCACCTGGTGCTCATATTTCTAAGCATAAGCATGTTATACTTAAGAATGGTACTGTCTCACAGGCTGACTTCCTCAGTCTGCAGGTTCAAGTGCATGGTTAAACAAATGTCCCTCAGATAAAAATGGGCACTAAGCCATGTCAGGGACCACAGGCCACAAACCTTAGTTTCTAAGTCTACCCAACATCTAATACCACCAAATACATGATCAGGCTGGCTAGGGGCCCTACAGTGTTACCTTCTGCAATAAAGGCTCCAGAAACACCAAATCCTGGAGATAGCTTTATTAAACAGCAGCACCTTAGGAAGGAGTCCCAGAATAAAGACCTTTATCTGTAGACACTGCAGTTTGCCTATTCTTAAATTCCTCATCCCTCAGAAAGGGTGCAAACTGAAAAAGTGGGGAACTCAGCAATCTCAGACAGGTTCACAACACTGTTCACACACAGGTAACTTGATGAGTGTGTAAAAACCCTCTGTAGGCCAGGCGTGGTGGTGCATGCCTGTAATCCCAGTGGCTGGGGAGGCTGAAAGCAATCTAGTGAGAAAGGACTGGGGACGTGGCTCAGTGGTTAAAGCGCCCTTGCTACCCAAAACAAACATACAACAACAACAAAAACCCTCTGTAGGATTTTTAAAAACACAAATCCAAATGGGTATTCCACATCATTTTGGGTCATAAATTTATAAATGTCTACAAAAGCAGCATACGTGTGAAAGTCTTCAAAACCATCAACAGCTGGGCATGGTGGTGCATGCTTCTGCACCACCATGCAGAAGGGAGGCTGAAGCAGGAAGATCACAAATTTAAGGCCAATCTCACCAACTTAGCAAGATCCTTTCTCAAAAATTAAAAATTAGCCAGGCATGGTGGCGCATACCTGTAATTCCAGCACTTTGGGAGGCTGAAGCAGGAGAATCACGAGTTCAAAGCCAGCCTCAGCAATGGCAAGGTGCTAAGCAACTCAGCGAGACACTCTCTCTAAATAAAACAGAAAATAGGGCTGGAGATGTGGCTCAGTGGCTGAGTACCCCTGAGTTCAATCCCTGGTACCTAAATAAATAAATAAATGGATAGAATTCGGGGTGTGGCTCAGTGGTAAAGTGCCACTGGATTCAATCCCCAGTACCAAACAAAACAATCCATCAAGAGTCTTTTAATTAACACCATTATAAATTTCTTATCCTAGGAATATAAAATGTAGGAAATCTATTAGGTAGTCTGTATGGTTCAATGTTCACACATATTGGCAATTTTTGTGGAAAAAGAATCCACAGCATTCTTCAGATTCTCAAGGGGACCTCCAACCTCCTCTCAACTTAAGAACTGATGCTCTAGTAAGAAGCAGGGCTGGTTTCATTCTTCGCCACAGGAGTCTCCTATATTTTTAGTCCCTTAAAGAACACTGAATATTTCCAACAGTGAGAGCCGGAGGGAAGTAATTATTGTAGTAGAGCTAAACACTTGTTTTTGATTATGGAAATCTGAGTAGCCCTTTTGTAATACTAGAGGAATGCCAAGCAGCAGACTACAAGAACTTGAGTACAGAAACAGCTTAGCAAATAGCAAAATTACAACTGTAGCTTTTGCAGGCATGGATGATGATGAATCTAGTGTAGTGAAATGTCCTCCATTACAATTTCATTTGTATAAACATTTATTTAAATGAATTATCTACATGGCTTGTAATCTAAGACTTTCCTTGGATTCTTTGATGGTGTAAGGTGTCAACCTTTGTGCTCCCCCTCAGGGCTATTTCTTGACAAACTTAACCCTATTAAGGCTAGTGAGTCCACCTGCCCACACAAGTGACGTTTTTTTGGTACTGGTGATTGAACCCAGAGGTGTTTTACCACTGACCCACACCCCCAGCCCCTTTTATTTTTTCATTTTAAGACAAGGCCTCACTAAGTTGCTGAGGCTGGCCTCAAACTGCAATCCTCCTACTTCAGCCTCCTGAGTCACTGGAATTACAGGTATACATCACTGTGCCTGGCCCCAAGTGACTCTTGAGACTTGGTTTGATTCCTCCCAGAGCTCCCACAGAAGCTCCATCTATGCCTGACATAAGATGAACCATGTCTTTCATTTCTTCCTCCAACAACAGATTTGGTTGGGATACACACATCCTTTAGCATCTTCACTTTACTCTTTTCACAAGCAACTCATTCTAAAACGATTTCAGTGACTTCTGGTTTATCACCTAGATGGAAAATGAGCTTCCACTTCTCAGACATTCAAAATTTCTTGAAGTTAGGGGGCACACTCTATTTCAAGTACAGGGGAGATTGCTAAACAAGCATCCCATCTGATATGCTTCATAAATGATAAGCAAGATGCAGCTGGAGCTACTACTTGAGATGAGTGAATGGACAAGAGACTGGACAAAGGTGCCATGCTGGAGGAAAGGTGGTTCAGCATTTCCATTTTGCAAATGACAGACATGGGCAATGACCCAACCCAGAGTCCTCTGCCATAAGAGTGTGCTACTACAAGGGCATTCTTAACCTTAAGCCAGACTATCAGAGAGAGAACAAGTTCTGAAGCCATCATTCTGAACCCTTGGATTCAGCTCTGTCTGAGCCTGACTTCACACTTCCTTGTCACATCAGCCAATAGACTTCCTTTTGCTGTAACTTGTATCTGAAAGAGACCTAATACAGCCATTTTCTAACAGAACAGTCATTTTAATAAACAGTGTGGGAAGACAGTATCCAAAAATAAAGGGCAAGTATCTTATCACACAACCACAAGCACACACAAGACATTGTTTATATACTTCTTGTTTCAAAATACTAAGTAGACCTTCACCACTACATACCTCCTGAAACCTCTCCCCATCTCCAACAAAGGTTCTAGAAATCAGCAGGTACAAGAAAGAAAAGAAATAAAGACTTATTTATTTCACCAGCTACTAAAAAGCATATCAAACACAGCCACTCTTAGGTGGAACGATGAAAAAAATGGAAAGGGGGGGCGAACACAAAGTACTCAAAATTACCAAAGTAATAACAAAAACAATGTTATTTACATTTCTGACATGACCACACTAAGACACACATTTAATCATATACACAACATTTAAGATCAAAGCAAAGGTTTTATGAATTAAAATTTGAAATGTGTGACATTCATTCACATTTCTCTTTCTCCCTAAAGCAGAGATTGCAATCCACTAAATTCACTGTATGACCTGATTTGAAAAACCCAACTACAAAATATCACTTTTCCTTAAAACCCAGATTCCAGTCCAAGTTCTCTGAAACTCACACCTATTTAATACACTTTAAATAAAAGAAAAACTTGGAGCCAGGCACCATAGTGCCCGTCTTATAATCCCAGCAACTTGGGAGGCTGAAGAAATTCCAAGTTTGAAGCCAGCCTCTGTAATTTAAGGAGATCCTGCTTCAAAATAAAAAAAGACTAGGAATGTAGCTCAGTGGTAAAGCACCCCGGATTCAATCCCCAGTAAAAAATAATAATAAAAAGAGAAAGGTGGGTGAATAGTCCAAGGCAGGTGAGGTCTGCCCTAGCCAAAATGTGGCTGACCATACTGCCAGGCTGTACTGGAAGGTCCAATATTCTAGCTCATTTCAACCTGCAAAATAATGAACTGCTCCTACAAAATGTGTTTCCTCAAACTGCAGAAAAAATGTTTCAAGTGTAAAGTGCCCAAATTAAACACACCATCTTCTTATTCTTTTACACAAACAACATAATCTCATAGGTCAATCTGCCCACAAGCATGTATGTATTACTGCCTGAAGCAGGACAACTAGGAACATCAGCCTTACACAAAGACAGGGGAATTACTAATTGGGAGTTTCTGGAAATTGCATAATACCAAGCCCAACACCTCTTCCCTGGCACTAACTCCACAGTGTGCCAGTGTCTCTTGATGAAACAGCAGCTAGAAACAAAAACAAAACAACAGCAACAAAAAGGGGATGGGGATGTGGCTCAGTGATAAGAGTGCCCCCGAGTTCAACTCCTGATACTGCAGGGGGGGCGGTGGTTAATAGAAAGAATTTCAGCCTTGAACAGAAATCAAGACAGTGTGTGGCAACTGCAAAATAGGAAAAGCCTGACCAACTGTTCTCATAGTCCTTCAGGCACAGAAAGCATTCCTGGTCTCCACCTTTTCTACCCCAAGGAATTTTAATAGTACAATAAGACATGCAGCTCAAGTCACTACCCACATGGTGCCACCTTTGCCCACCATCAATGCTGAGGAATACTGACCCAATTTTACAAAGGAGAGAACTGAGGCTTATGAGACTATGTAACTTGCTGAAGGTCAAGGACAAAGGGGTGGGGCTGGGTCTGAACTCTGACAGGGGATTCCACAGTTCTCCCTTTCTTGCACAGTTCCACCCAAGCCTAACCAACTCTGCTTGCCACAGCATGAGGTCCCACAGCCTTTCTAAATTGTTAAACAAGCCAAAGAAAAGATCACAGAATAGCCTATACCTAGGATAAACTAAAAAAAGGTCTTTATTTGTGTCACAGATGAAACAGAACACTTGGGCAATTTATTCGAATTCTCTTAAGTTAATGCTCAGATTATCTAACCCATCTTTGAAAGAAATATAAGCTAATTATATTTCACAAGAACAAAAGGTATACCTTAAGGAACCCTAGCAATAATAATACCTTAAATGGTCCTAGTAATAATGACTGGCATCAACTGGTTCTTTTTTGGGGGGGGGGGGTACTGGAGATTGAATTCAGGGGCACTCGACCACTGAGCCGCATCCCCAGCCCTATTTTGTGTTTTATGTAGCGACAGGGTCTCACTGAGTTGCTTAGCGCCTTGCCGTTGCTGAGGCTGGCTTTGAACTCGTGATTCTCCTGTCTCAGCCTCCCTAAGTGCTGGGATTACAGGTTTGCGCCACCGCGCCCGGCTGATAAAGACAGATTTTTTTTTTTTAATTTTTTGTTGTTGTTGATGGACCTTTTTTTTAAATTTATTTATGTGTGTGCTGAGAATCAAACCCAGTGCCTCACGCATGCTAGGCAAGCGCTCTGCCACCAAACCACAACTCCAGCTGCATCAACTGGTTCTTATGGTCAAAAAGATCCAAAATGCAGTAGCAGGCCCCCAGCCTCCCAGTCAGGAACTCCATTTCCCTGGCCCATCTAGCTGCCTGGTTCACCATGCAAAACCCTTCTCAGATTATGACTAGCGGCACATAACTTCCTGAGGACCAGAATACTTTTTTTTGGTACCAGGGATTGAACTCAGGGGCACTCGACCACTGAGCCACATCCCCAGCCCTATTTTGTGTTTTATGTAGAGACAGGGTCTCACTGAGTTGCTTAGCGCCTTGTCGTTGCTGAGGCTGGCTTTGAACTCATGATTCTCCTACCTCAGCCTCCCCAAGTGCTGGGAGTACAGGCTTTCGCCACCGTGCCCGGCTCAGATTACTTTTACTAAGCCTAGATGTCAATATAATTTAAATCAAGACCAAGAGAAGCCGGGCGTGGTGGCGCAAGCCTGTAATCCCAGCACTTAGGGAGGCTGAGACAGGAGGATCGCGAGTTCAAAGCCAGCCTCAGCAATGGCGAGGTGCTAAGCAACTCAGTGAGACCCTGTCTCTACATAAAACACAGAATAGGGCTGGGGATATGGCTCAGTGGTTGAGTGCCCCTGAGTTCAATCCCCAGTACCAAAAAAAAAAAAAAAAAGACCAAGAGAGGTGAGGAAGGTATGGAGAGATGATGTGCCCATCTCTGGAAAAATTTCAGTCCACCAGCACCCCTGGTTTCCTATCCAACATCTTTGTTCAGATAACTAGGTTTTCATAAAGTGGGTAAGTTACATTTTAGGCCAGCAGATGCAGTGGATTACCTTCCCCTGCTGGATTCTTTTTCCAAACTCTGCAGCATACATCCCAGGGTGGATGCCTCCAGAGTTGCTTCATTTTCACTAATCCCACTATCACCATTCTTTACCTCATTATTAGGTAAAACAAAGACAATCCCTTTCAAATCCCCTCCTCCACTGATCTCCACTCAACTTCCTTAGAAGATGACACAGTACCTCTGCAAGGCACTGGAGGATTCTGGTATTACCTACTGACATGGCTGGGAACCAACCCCTGCATCAACTAGTACACATTCTTAACTGTCAATGGCTCTACTCTCATCCCTGCATCTTCTTCCTGTTTCTATTTATTTATTTTTGGTGTTGGGGATTGAACCCAGGGATGCTGAGTCACATCCCCAACTCTTTTAATTTTTTATTTTGAGACAGTCTCACCAAGTTGCTTATGTCGTTGCTGAATAGCTGAAGCTGGCCTCGAACTTGTGATCCTCCTGCCTGTCTCCTGAGTTTGCTGGGACTACATGCATGCACCATGTCCAGATCCACTTCTACTCTTTACCCTAGGCAATGACAGCAAGCAGCTAACCTTGAGAGGGCACTGCACTGGTGCCAAGATTAGTGCTGTGTGCCCTCTGAGCTCTTCATTTTACCCTCATTTGAAAGATGGGCAAATGAAGCTCAGGGAGGGTTGAATTAGAGACTAAAAACTGCACAGCAGGCAATAGAGCCAGGAATCAAACTGGGTTTGACTATATTAGAAAGGTGGTTTTAGAGTCTTTGGGACAGGACAGCAAAAGTGAGACTGGACTAGATGCCCAGAAGCTGCTCAAATCCTCTATAGTCATCCTCCCTAGCACATTCAAATAGCACTGGGCTGCTATCCCAGGGTCAGGAGACTTGATTTGAGGAAACAAAGTCCAACTCAGGGTAGAGAGGAAAAAGAACAAAGATCATGTGCCAAAAAGCTTTTGCTTCTCAGAATCCCCCAAAACACATTTTGTTTTTACACAACTGTCATTTGTAGGGAAGGAAATGCTAAAAACTTTACTCACACCTGTAATCCCAGCTAAAAGGATGCTGTGGCAGGAAGATTCAAAGTTAGAGGCCAGCCTGGACAATTTAGCAAGGCCCTGTACTTTACTGGGAGGAGGAGGAAAAAAAAAAGGCAAGGATGTGGGGGAAGCAGTTGGGGATGTAGCTCAGGAGTGTGGTAAAGTGCTTTGTTTAGCATGGGTGAGGCCCAGGGTTCCATCCCAGCAACGGGGGGGGGGGGGGGGGGGG
>CM053413.1:9756978-9889235 GCA_028644305.1 Xerus rutilus
CCCCCCCCCCCCCCCCCCCCCCCCCCCCCCCCCCCCCCCCCCCCCCCCCCCCCCCCGCGGCGGACGGACCTGCCTTTTCCCTAACCCTGAACTCATCATTTATTTCTACAGAATGGAATACATCCTATGCCTTATGCTTGTACACATGTATGTGGTTTTAATAAAAGATTGGCAGCCAGTTTAGACTGGAAAAAAAAATGAAAGTTTTTAAAAATATTAAAATCAACCTTTACAGTAACAGTAGTCGGTCAAGATTGGGGTATATCTTCCAAACTGTTTTTATATATAAGCATTTCAAACTGTTCTGTAAGCACAGACAAGTTAAAAATCAAATAAGGATCAAACATGCAGATCACAGTACAACATGTCAACATGCTGACCTTCTTGCACTTCCATTTCCTCATTAATTTAAATGGTTATACTGCACTCCATAAAGCTTTTCTTTTGACACTTGTTAAAAACTCTAGAAAGTGAATGAATTAAAAAGTCACTGTGCATCCATCCTTAAAAAGGTTCAGCACAATTACTATGTGACCTAGCCAATTCCATTCCTAGACAGCTGCACCAGGAAAGTTCATACCTGTCACACAAACACTTGTATACAAATATTTATAGCAGCACTATTCACAACAAAAAGTGGAAACAACCCAAATTCCATCACTGATTAATAGACAATGAAACATCATTCAGTCATAAAAAAGAATGTAGCACTGATTCCCACTACAAACCCTGAACCTTTAAAAACATCCTGAATGAAAGAATCAGACACAAAAGGTTACATATGATTACCAAAATATCCAAAAAAAAGTAAATCTAAAAACAGTATAGATTAGTGATTGCAAGGGTTGAAGGGGAGTGACTGCTATACAGATATAGGGTTTCTTTTAGGGGAGATGGAAATGTCCTAAAATTGATAATAATGACAGATGCACAATTCTGTGAATATGTTAAATACTCATAATTTGTCATGTGTGAAAATTATCTCAAAGTCAGTTATTAAAAATACAGAAAGAAGCCGGATGCAGTGGCTCAAGCCTGTAATCCCAGCACTGAGGGAGGCTGAGACAGGAGAATCACGAGTTCAAAGCCAGCCTCAGGAATGGCAAGGAGCTAAGCAACTCAGTGAGACCCTGTCTGTACATAAAACACAAAATAGGGCTGGGAATGTGGCTCAGTGCTCGAGTGCCCCTGAGTTCAATCTCCAGTACCAAAAAAAACACAGAAAGAAGCCAGGCACGGTGGCAAAGCCTGTAATCTCTGCCTGTAAATCCCTCTCTTCAAAGACTGAGGCAGGAAGATCTTAAGTTTGAGAGCAGCCTACGCAATTTAGCAGACCCTCAACAGCTTAGTTGAGACCCTGTCTGGGGGTAGAGGGGGAGGACTGACACAGCTCTAATGTAGCTTTGTGGTAAAGCACCCCTGGATTCAATACTCAGTATCCCCCAAAAGGAAAGGAAAAACACATACAAAAAGAAGTCTGACAAGATTTTTTACAATAACAGTGTCATCCTCAAATTATACATAACTGATATCTAATAAACATTCGGAGGATGAACACACTTTACAAAACTACACTTATCAAAACAATGTTATTACACAAAATACCTTGTTTTCCTCACAGTAACAATCTATTAATTATATAGATGAGCTGACTGTATACCCACGGAATCATATTAAAAAGAATGTGCTGGTTTTTTTTTTTTTTTTAAAGTGATCATGTTTTTTTTACTGACATGAAACTCGCATTAAGAAATGCTATCCCGGGCTGGGGTTATGGCACAGTGGTAGCGTGCTCGCCTAGCACGCGTGAGGCACTGGGTTCGATCCTCAGCACCACATAAAAATAAAATAAAGATATTCTGTTTGCCTACAACTAAAAAATAAATATTTAAAAAAAAATGCTATTTGGATTGAACTACAACCCAAATTCACTCATCACATTTCAAACTGTTAAGTATAGGGCTGAAGATGTAGCTCTGTAGTTGAGTGCTTGCCTAAGATGTGTGAGGCCCTGTGTTTGTTCCTACCACAAAAACAAACGAATAAATAAATAGGTGAATGGGAAATGTACAATAGCCAGTATATGGAAGCAATTGCATGTCTTGCTGCTCGCATTAAGTCTACGGAAATCCCTAGGGACCTCAATGTTATCTTAAAGTTCACATTCCTTGTAAGTCACTATTAAACAATTATGTCCATTAACACTATTTTTAAAGGAATTATTTGCATTTTGTAATATGGACATGCCAAAATTCTTGCTCCATTATCTCTTAGCTTAGTCAAAGAACTTAAGATGATCTTCTAAGCATTGAGTACATAACAGAATGACAAAGACAAACAAAAACCCCTACCTTCATGGAACTTACATTTTTTAGAAGTAGCTTAAGGAAACTGTTTTTACAAACATGTCTTATGTTAGCATCAATAAGGAATTCCCCCACAATTCACCTAGCAAATGTCCGGTCTTTTCTGAACACTAAAAATCACAAAGATTTATGAACTATTAGTAGCAATTACCAATGATGAGCTTTTCTTTCCTTTTATAAGACCAACATGGTCTACTTTACAAGATTATTCAAAATTAGAAATCAAAATAACTGACAACCATACAATCTTGACAGACCATACAGTGGGTTGTAGGAAGCTCATTTAACAGCCCAGTATTCAAATCACTAAGGCATCAAACAGGTTTTGCTTAAAAAACAAACTTCAAATCTCTCCAGAATCTGTCTATCTCAAGTCATTCAATAACCTGAATTGTGTAATGTGAAAATATTGCATTCTCCCTCACCTCCAAAAGAAATAGTACAATTTAGTACAAAGATCACAAAAACTGGCTCAAAAAAGTAACTTCTGGAAACAAAGTCTAAATTCTTTTAAACAATTCAATAATTTAGTGGACATTTTACTAAGTGGTCTGCAATTCTTAGCTAACCTTTCTTCTTCTTTTTTGCCTCGCTGTTCTCCAAGCTAGGAATATTGATACCCCCAAACATCCAAACTATCCTTAGCCACTTTCACGGTTCTAATTTATCAGTATTCAAAATTCCTTTATTTTTCAGCAACCTACATGTATGGAATGCTAGCAAGATACGGGAGGTGGAAGCTTTCAGTTGAAATCAACTAAAACCATCCTAACAGATTTAGAGACAACTTTACTCCAGCCTGAGCTTTTGGATACTTTCCAGGCCTACTCAAGTAAGAGTTATGGTGGATAACAGAACAGGAACGCATGCAGTTCCAGATTAGGCTTTTCCACCTTAATTTGATCAATGGAAATCATCTGAGAGGTTTACCTTTCCCTTAAGTTTTTTTTTGGGGGGAAGGGTTTGGCTATCTACTATGTCTTGGTGGAAAGATAACCCCTAACCAAATTAAACCGAAGGGAATGTTTTATTAAATTATTGTCAATGTCATAAAACTGACTGTGGCATACAAAACCTCTTTGAAATTGGAAACATCCATAAATTCTTTTGAATATCACTTTCTTCACAACTTCCAAGATGTACAAATTCCAAGGACTAGCAATTTTGGAAACTTAACAGCTCCATTCATAAAAAAACCTCCCAACCATTACTGGAGCACCAAAGAGTCACTGACTTACGAGATATACTGCAGCTTGGTTTTTGGTAACTAAGGACTAATAGAAGCCTCTCAAAAGACATTTTGATTCTCATGAGGCAGAGAGTACAAGAGGTCACTCGTAACCAACATGTACACACAAAAATGAACCCCAAAACCAAGACCATAAACCTCACCCGGCTGCACAAAACAAGTAAACAAGCAGACTTAAACAATTAATTATAAAAAAAAAAAAAAAAGCGTTTTCTTCAGTAAAAGGGAGGTCAGCCACTCAGCAGAAGCACATGACTCATCCACGGGCCTGAACAGAAGTATTTACACTGTCCACTACACCCAAAGTGGGATTTCCCATCTTCACCCAAGGCCGAGCCTTGGGGGCAATCACAGGCAAGTGAAGTTGTGCTATTTCCGTGTGTGTGTGCGTGTAGGGTGGATCATTTTATTTCGCTGAATCACAACTCCCCCACATTCCCACCTCAAACCAGAACGAACACACACACAACACCTCAAATAGGAGGCCATGGCAAGGACGCCAGAGAGACCGATCCAGCAAAACAAAGCGCCCAGCGAGGGGCTGCCAAACTGGGAGTGGGTGGGTCAGGAGAGCCCGGCTTGTCCAAGTCACCTCTCCCGTACCCTAGGGATGTCTTCCGGCAGGCCTGAGATGGCAGCCCCTTCCCTCCGGAGGGAACCTGCCTGGTTTTCGACAGAGCCACGGGAGACGTCTCAGAAGGTAAGAATACCGGGCGGGGGCGAGCTGCCCTAGCCCGGGCAGAAGAATCCAGGTGCCGGAAGAAGAGCGCACCGTACAAAACCCACGTGAGCGCCACGGCCCTGACGGCTCCGGAGAATCTCAGCCGGGTGCAGAGGCGCCCGCGGCCACCAAGCCGGGCCCAGACTTACCCCGGCCCGGCGCGCCGCGGACCCCGCGGCGGCCGCTTCCTCCTCCTCCTCCTCCTCCTCACTTGACAAAATGGCGGCGGCAGGAAGTGCCGGGCGCCTCGGCCCGCCCCCCGCCCGCCCCCGGCTGCCCGCCCCGCCGCGGCGCCCGCGCCCCTCGCCTGTAACCCTGCCCCGCCGGTCGGCCTGACTCTGGGACCACGGGGCCAAAGGTGGGACACCGGCGAGCCACCCGACCACCCCGACGCCAAAGGTGCAGCGGACCCGGCCCGGTGAGAGCGGGGCGGGAGGCCCACAGGCCCAAGCCCGCGTAGCCCCGGCCTCCCCGCCCCCGCGCCGCGCCGATGGCGTAGGTGGTGGCGCACCGGCCCCATTACGCAATGCAGGTTACGCGGGACGCGCCGTGGACCCCCGCTGTCCGCCCCGCGCCGCCCGTCGCCCCGAAGGGCACCGGTCCTTACCTGAGACGCTAGGCCGCACGCCGCCCCCGCCGGCCGCCCGCTCGCTGCAGCCGCCCCCTCTCCGGGGCTGCCTGCGCGGCGCCGGGGCCCGCCCGCTGCGCCCGCCGCTCCGCCGCACTCACAGGCCCAGCTCGCCTGCAGGCACCGCCGGCAGCCGCCGCCGCCACCGCCACTGCTTCGGCTCCTCGGCTGCGGAGAGCAGAACAAACAGCCCTGCTGCTGCTGCCGCCGCCGCCGCCGCCGCCGCCAGCGCACTGACGTCACCGCGCACGTTGCGCGCGCGACCACGTGCTGTCGCCGCCGCCCTGCGTGCGCGTTCTGTCCCGGCGCCGGGAGCGAGCAGGCTTCGTAGAGGTAACTCCGGAGGTGAGGCGTCAGCATGCCGGGGTTGGGGTTATCTCGCGGACTGATAGAAGGAATATATAATGAGGGCGATCCCTCAGACCGAGAGAGGGGACTCCGCCGACTGAGAAAAGGGACCCCACGGATCTTACAGACTGGACAGGGGGCCCTGCAGACCTAGAGAGGGAGCTGAGGGAGACCCACAGACTGTAGACTGCGCCTGAGAAACAAGATCTGAAGGTTGAGACAGACGTTTAAAATTTTAAGGAGGACATTGATGATAGACCCTCAAAGAGAGAGAGGACGTGCGCAGATATCCCGAAGACGGATGGAAGGGGCCGGGGAAGATACTCCTGTCTGAAGGAGGCCGCCTGGGACGCGAAGGCGTGAGCTACGATGAGGGCGCTGGGGCTGAGGTGAAGTGGAGGAAAGGAGGTAAGAGGAGGCTGTCACAAGGCAGAGACAGCACCTTTCTTAGCTGGCCTCTAGGATCTAAAGATCTGAAAGCGCTTGTCTCCGAGCCCAGGGCAATCTCCTTCCAAGTGTCGTCCCACTAACCTCTCATCCTTAAGATTCAACCCATAATAGGAGTCGACTCCTTCTAGTATGTGCTTGGTCTAGATGTGTGACTCCTGGACAGTCACAGACTCCTTCTGGGGCTTGCAAAGAAAACGTCGACCTGGAGCACAGAAGGTCTTAGTAAACATTGGGTTTATTTGTGATCTGTAAAGGGAGGGTAGGCTTAGGTCTCTTGCAACTTAATGTGACAATTCTGTGAAACTTTTCAAACCTGGAAACAACCACCGCCTCTCCCTTTTGCCTTTATCTTCACTTTCTATAATTTTAGTCCCATCTTTTAAAAATAGATGAGGTTTGTAGCTCAATAGTAGAATGCTTGTCCAGCAAGCACAACCCCCAACACCACTGAGAGACGGGTGGAGGAGAGTGAAAGAAAAGAAAGCAAACTGACTCGACTCCAAAAATTGTAGCAAGAAAGTAAAAAAACAAATTCTACCAGAGCACGGTGATGATGCACTCCATTAATTCCAGCATTTATAACCCCAGCAACTGGGGACGCTGCAGCAGGAGGATGGAAAGGCTGGCCTCAGCAATTTAGCTAGAACCTAAGTAACTTAGTGGGATCCTGTCTCAAACGCTAAGAAAAGGGCAGGGGATGTAGCTCAGTAAAGCACCCCTGCTTCAATGCCCAGGTTAAAAAAAATTATTATTATTATTATTATTTTGGTTCTAGGGACTGAACTCAGGGCACTCCATCACTGAGCCACATCCCCAGCCCTATTTTATGTTTCATTTAGCGTCTCACTGAGTTGCTTAGCACCTCTCTGTTGCTGAGGCTGGCTTTGAACTCGGGATTCTCCTGTCTCAGCCTCCTGAGCTGCTGGGATTACAGGTGTGTCCGACCGCACCCAGCTTAAAAATTTTTTTAATAAAATTAAAAATTCTAGGTAGTAAAAATTTTCCTCATGGCTTATTATTTTACAATATATTGATATGACTGGATACCAGTAAAATGAATTGCTTTTTGCTGGGCATGGTGGCACATCCTAGCATCTGCATAAACTGAGACAGGAGGATTGCAGGGTCAAGGCCAGCCTGGGTGATTCGGCAAGACACTGTCTCAAAATAAAAATTAAAGAGCTAGGGATATATCCTCAGTACCACCAAATTTTTAAAAATTATACATGTGTGTGTGTGTGTATATATATATATATATATATATATACACACACACACACACATAATTTTCTACTATAACGTTCGCTCACAATTAACCAAGGGCAATCATAAATTACTGATGAGTCCTAATAAGCAAACTAAAAACTAAATTTCACCTTTTATTTATTTATTTACTTATTGATTGATTCATTCATTATTTTTTTCTGGTAACCAGGATGAAACCTAAGGCCTCTCATGCTAGGCAGATTCTCTACCACTAATCCCCAACCTTTTTTATTTCATTTTGATCAGATATTACACTTGATCTTAGCAAAAAGGTCAAGAAGCAATTTTTATTTTGAGACAAGGTCTCCTAAACTGCCCAGGTTAGCCTTAGACTCCCACCTCAGCCTTTCAAATAGCTGGAATTATAGGTATGCACCACTGTGCTCAATTTACTCTTTATTTTAACAAAGCATGAGATAAATGATTAGTAACAAGAACTAAAGGTGAGCCGGGCGCGGTGGCTCAAGCCTGTAATCCCAGCACTTAGGGAGGCTGAGACAGGAGAATCGCGAGTTCAAAGCCAGCCTCAGCAATGGCGAGGCGCTAAGCAACTCAGTGAGACCCTGTCTCTACATAAAACAAAAAAGGGCTGGGGATGTGGCTCAGTGGTCGAGTGCCCCTGAGTTCAATCCCCAGTACCAAAAAAAAAAAAAGAAATAATAACAAGCCAAGTGTTTTGGCACAAATTTGAGGTCAACATAGGCAGTTTCGTGAGAACCTGTCTCAAAATAAAAAGTATTGGGGATATGGCTCAGTAGAGTATTCCTGGGTTCATTCAATCCCCAGTATAGGAAGGAAGGAAAGGAAAGGAACAAGGAAACAGTAAGTCCTGGGGTGAGGTTGAGGTACAGAAAACAATTAACAGAAGAAAACGACAATATTTATCTTTTATTATATAGTAACATTTCATTTTAGACAAAACCGTATGTCTAACTTGATAGACCAGACCCAACTACATGACTGTTGCCTATTGCTAGAAATTAAATCTAACCTAAAGAGACTATGAAAGTTCTCCTAAAAAGTTTTTAGGAGAACAATTTCTCATTCTTTTTTTTTTCCCCCCCCTTTCACAGGACTTAGCCTAACTCCTCATATAGCTCAAACTCAGAAAATTATTATCTGGTTGAATGAGGTTAATAAAAATGGTTTTGTTACTTAATGGTTTGCCTTTTTTTTTTTAAATTGTACTAGGAATTGAACCCAAGGGCATTTAACCACTGAGCTACATCACCAGCACGCCCACTCCCCAACACACACATCCTTTTTTAAAATTTTGAGACAAGGTTTGCTGAGTTGCTTAGGGTCTCCATTAGTTGCTGAGGCTGGCCTAAAACTTTCTGTCCTCCTGCCTCAGCCTCTCAAGTCACTGGGATTACACGTGTGTACCATACCATGCCTGGCTAATTGTTCACATTTTGAATTGGTTCTTTGTACTTTCTCTTGTTTATATTTTATTTGCAATAGTAAAACCTAAAGAAATTAATGAAAATATTAAGGAATGAAATATGAAGTACATAAATAATTCTGACTGATATTAAATATCTCTTACTCATTTTAAATAAAGTAATATATGAAACCAGTTTAATTGAATACAAAAGAATAGAGGAAAAATGAAAAATTTCCCATCTCTCTTCCCCTACCCCACCAGAATAACCAAAATTATGATCTTTTTTTTAAAATATATTTTTAGTTGTAGATGGAAGCAATATCTTTATTTTATTTATTTACTTTTATGTGGTGCTGAGGATCAAACCCAGTGACGCATGCATGTGAGGCCAGCGTTGTACCACTGAGCTACAATCTCAGCCCCAAAATTATGATCTTGATATGTTTGCCTTTAGTTTGCATCATCTAGTACAGTGGTTACTGGCCACATGTGACTATTGAGCACTTAAAATATGGCTGCCCCAGATTGAGAATTACTGTAAGTGTAAAATACATACTGTATTTCAAACACTATGAAACAACAAATGTAAAATATCTCTATAAATTTTTATATTGATTACATATTGAAATATTTTTCAATCTATTGTATTAAATAAAATATTTAATTTTAACTTTTTTTATAAGACTACTAGAAAATATAAAATTATGTATATGGCTTACATTATCTTCCTTCGTTTCTTCCTTTTCCTCTCTCTCTCCCTCTCTCCTTCCTTCCTTCCTTTCTTCCTTCCTTCCTTCCGCAATTAAACCCACAATCTCACACATGCTAAGTACATACTGTCCTGCTCAACTATACCCCTAACCCTCACATTGTATTTTTTTTGGGGGGTACCCGGGATTGAACTAAGGTGTACTCGACTACTGAGCCACATCTCCAGCTCTGTTTTTTGTGTTTTATATAGAGACAGGGTCTCACTGAGTTGCTTAGTGCCTCGCAGTTGCTGAGACTCTTTGAACTTACAGTTCTCCTGTCTCAGCCTCCCTAAGTGCTAGGTTTATTGGCGTGCACCACTGCGCCCGGCTCCACATTGCATTTCTATTAGACAGTGTAATCCCATCACTGTGGGAGGCTGAGGCAGGAGGATCACAAATTTGAGACCAGCCTCAGCAATTTAACAAGACCCTGTCTCAAAATAAGAATAAATAAATAAATGAAAAGGACTGGGGATGTAGTTCAGCGCCCCTGGGTTCAATTCCCAGTACCAAAAAGGAGGAAAAAAAAAAAACGGAATGATATCCCAGCGATTGACAAAATTTCATAAAAGAACTATAATAGTGTCTTAGTCTTAGTAGGCCACACGATTGCCCTAATGCTGCCAATTTTTGTAGCTCTACCTTTAACACAAGCAACCATAGTAATATGTAAGTGAGTGGATATAGCTGTGTTCCAATAGAACTTCATGAGCACTAAAATTTAGAATACCTTAAATTTCATGAGTTATGAAATATGGTTATTTTGATTTTTCTGCCATTTTAAAAGTAAAAAAGGAGTGGACTAGATTTGTTCCACGTGCAGTAATTTGCTGATCCCAGCTCTAGACTTTCAAGTAGGTATTTCTTTACTATCATATAGAAAATACTCTGCAGTTTTCATTTATGGATTTTTTTTGGGGGGGGGCACTGGGGATTGAACTCGGGCTCTCAACCACTGAGCCACATCCCCAGCCCCATTTTGTATTTTATTTAGGGATAGGGTCTCACTGAGTTGCTTAGCACCTCTCCATTGCTGAAGCTGGCTTTGAACTTGCAGTCCTCCTGTCTCAGCTTCCCAAGCTGCTGGGATTACAGGTGTGCACCACCGTGCCCGGCACCCATCTTTGTGTTTTTGTTTGTTTTTGCAGTACTGGGGATTGAACCCAGAGCCTCATGCATGCTAGGTTGCTTCAGCCATCTTTAAATCTGTTTGACTTTATCTGATGAAGCTGAAGTTCAGTGAACCATATGACCCAGTAATTCTATCTCACAGAAACTTGCTGACACACTTAAGGAAGTTTAAAGGTTTGGAATGGTGCTGTTCCTAAGAGCTCAGCAGAAGTCAAACCAAATGTCCATTTATGGTAGCATAAATAAATAGTAATGTAATACAAATGAACACGCCACAGGCACATATGGTAACATGAGTGATTTTTATAAACATAAGGGAAAGCCAAAGAAATGGGCACGTGCCAGGCACAGTGGCGCATGCCTTTAATCCCAGCACTTTGGGAGGCTGAGACAGGAGAGTCGTGAGTTCAAAGCCAGCCTCAGCAACGCTGAGGCGCTAGGCAACTCAGTGAGACCCTGTCTCTACATAAAACACAAAATAGGTCTGGGGATGTGGCTCAGTGGTCAAGTACCCCTGAATTCAATCCCTGGAACCAAATAAAAGGGTTGGGGTCTGGGGTGGTGGCTCAGTGGTGGAGCACTTACCTAGTATGTATAAGGCACTGGGTTCAATTCTCAGCACCACATATAAATAAATAAAATAAAGGTCCATTGACAACTAAAAAATATTTTTTTAAAAAATGGGCACATGTGTATATATGATGGTTTAATTTTTGTGTAGGTGTCAAAAACAGACAAAAATAGACTAAATAAATGTAAAAACAAACAAGTAATTATCCCTGGTTACCTGAGGGATTGATCAGGAAAGGATGGGGAAGGGAGGAGATGGCAGGTTTCTGAGGTTTAGCAATGTTCTATTTCTCTTCTCTTTTATGAGTTTGTTTTCCAAATCAAAGACTCAGCAGGGCGTGGTGGCACACACCTGTAATCCCAGGGGCTCAGGAGGCTGAGGCAGGAGGATCAAAGCCAGCTTCAGTGACTTAGTTAGACCCTGTCTCAAAATAAAAGATAAGAGCTGGGCATGGTGGTGCATGCCTGTAATCTCAGCACTTTGGGAGGCTGAGGCAGGAGAATCGCGAGTTCAAAGCCAGCCTCAGCAATGGCGAGGCACTAAGCAACTCAGTGAGACCCTGTCTCTACATAAAACACAAAATAGGGCTGGGGATGTGGCTCAGTGATTGAGTACCCCTGAGTTCAATCCCCGTACCAAAAAAATAAATAAATAAAAGATAAAATGGGCTGGGAATGTAGCTCAGTGATTAAGCACCCTTGGGATCAATCCCCGGTACCAAAAACAAAAAAAACCCACATCAAAGACTTAGCATAGCCCTGCTGATTTGTTCCCTGTTGTGTCCTGCCCCCGCCCCAATTAGGGAAAAACACAATATGAGATGTATCCTATAACCAATTTTTTTTTGGGGGGGGTACTATGGATTGAACCTGAAGTTTCATACACTCTAAGCACATGCTATATCATTGAGCCACAACCCCAGCCCTCTAGGGACAATTTTTTAAGTGTACAGTGTAGTATTGTTAACTATAAGCACAATGTTGTAAATTTCTACAACTTTTTCACCTTGCATGACTCAAAAGTGTTGTTTTCTGAATATGCATTAAGTTTGCAGTCATATACTACACGTGTGCTTTATGCATATGTTCTTTTTTGTTTTTGTTTTTGTTTTGGTACCGGGGATTGAACTCAGGGGCACTTGACCACTGAGCCATATCCCCAGCCCTATTTTGTGTTCTACGTAGAAACAGGGTCTCACTGAGTTGCTTAGTGCCTCGCCATTGCCGAGGCTTTTTTTCAACTCGTGATTCTCCTGCCTCAGTCTTCCAAAGTGCTGCGATTACAGGTGTGTACTACCATGCCTGGCTCAAACGTTTAAGGGAGAAAAAAAAAAGCATGAGTCAATCTATGAGGAAAATTACAAAAGCAGTGAATAGAAAAAGTTAATGATGAAGTTGAAATGGACAACCTTCTGTATGTGTGGCCAGGAAATGAACAGTTTTGCAAGACACCTCAGTTAAGGCTTATACCAAAGGCTGGCAATTTGAAAGTTTAGAGACTAAGCAAGGTGAAAGGTACTACTAAAATTTTGGGCACAAGGGCTAGGGTAGCTCAGTGGCAGAGCACTTGCCTAGCATGAGCAAGACTATGGGTTCCATCACTAGCACAATAAATAAATAAAATTTTGGTTGTGAGCCTCTGGTGATTCCCCTAAGTTCAAGGCCAGAATTGGTGGCAGTGGGTTAAGTGAGACTGCTTTGGGTGTTGAAGTACTTCTTTGGTATTTGCTGAGCAGGAAAGGGGAAAGTTTTGTTTTGTTTTGTTTTGCAGTAATAAAGATATTGAACCCAAGGGCACTGTGCCACAGTGCTACACCCCCAGCCCTTTTTATTTTTTTATTTTGAGACGTATCTCACTAAGTTGCCAAGGCAGGCCTAGAACTTGGGATTCTCCTGTCTTAGCCTCCTGAGTCACTGGGATTACAAGTATGTGCCACTGTGTCCAGCTAGGGAAGGGTTCCATGCCTTGGCAGATTTTCCCTGTAGTTGAAGCCAGCCTATTTTGGAGAAGGATGTCTGATAACTTATTTCAACAAGGAACCCATGGGAAGGCCTGTTCTAAAAATTTGTAGGAATAGCATCCTCCCCCTATTGGTTTACGTACATATCAGGAGGGAAAGCTTAAATCTTTTCTTGTCCCTTTTATCTTTCCAGAAAAATGAACTGATCAATCTAGATTTATACAAACATTGTGTGATAGGTAAATTTCAAATGATTCCCAATGATCCCACCTCTAAGTATCAGGCCTTTATATAATCTCTTTCCCTTGTATGTGACTTGCTTCTAAAAAAAATGAGAGTATGGCAAAAAGTGAGTGAAAGAAAGTAACTTTGACCATTAAGTTACTAAAGCCTTGACATACATCTATCTAGACTCAGCTTTCACATTTTTGGAGGAGGGGGTCCTGGGGATTAAACCTAAGGGGAATTTACCACTAAGCTATATGCCCAGGCCTTCTTTTTTTTTTTAGTACTGGAGATTGAACTCAGGGGCACTCGACCACTGAGCCACATCCCCAGCCCTATTTTGTGTTTTATGTAGAGACAGGGTCTCACTGAGTTGCTTAGCGCCTCGCCCTTGCTGAGGCTGGCTTTGAACTTGCGATTGTCCTGTCTCAGCCTCCCTAAGTGCTGGGATTACAGGCTTGTGCCACTGCACCCGGATCCTTCTTATTTTTTATTTTGAGACAGGGATTTCAGTTGCTGAAGGTCTTGCTAAGTTGCTGAGGCTGGCCTCAAACTAGCAGTTGTCCTGCCTCAGCTTCCTGAGTCACTGGAATTACAGGTGTGCACCACCATGCCAGGCAGCTTGCACATTCTGACAAAGCAAACTGCCATGTACAAGAGACCCATGTGCCAAGGAACTGAGGATAGTTTCTGGCCAATAGCCTTAAGGAGCTGAAGTCTTTGATCTAGTAGCTGTTGGAGCTGAGTTCTGCCAACAACCATGAGTAACTCTGGAAAAAGATCCTTCCACAATCAAGCCTTTTCCTCCCTTCCTTTCTCTTTCCCTCCCTTCCTACTGTGGATCAAATTCAAAGCCTCACTTATGCCAGGCAAGCACTGTACCACTGAGCTACAAACCTGGCTCTTTTTAATTTTGAGACAGGGTCTTCCTAAGATGCCCATGTTGGGCTCAAACTTGGATCCTCCTGTCTCAGTCTCCTAAGTAGCTGGAATTATAGGTATGTACTGCCCTGCTCAGCACAATTGAATCTTTAAATGAAATCCAGCCTTGACCAAACCTTTTTTTTTTTTTGGTACTGGAGATTTAACTCAGGGGCACTTGACCACTGAGCCACATCCCCAGCCCTATTTTGTGTTTTAGGTAGAGACAGGGTCTCACTGAGTTGCTTAGCGCCTCGCTATTGCTGAGGCTGGCTTTGAACTCGCAGTTCTCCTGTCTCAGCCTCCCTAAGTGCTGGGATTACAGGCTTGTGCCACCGCGCCCGGCTTGACCAACACTGTGATTGCAAGCTAACGGCCTAGCTAAGCTCACTTTGATTCCTCATCTACAGATATTGAGAAATAATCAATGTATGTTATCTTAAACCACTAACTTTTTGAATAAATTGTTAGCAATGGAAAACTGATGACATACATCCAGAGACCAAAAATCAATCCCCCTTTTCCTAGTGAAGACATATTTCAAAATTAGTGAGATTGATAAATAACAGCTGGCAAATTCTTCCTTCTCCCCTTAGTTTCCTCTGTTTTTGTCTCTTTTTTTCCCTCCTCAGTGCTATGGATCGAACCCAGGGGCTTTTTACCAATGAGCCATATCCCCAGCCTGTTTTCTTATTTTGAGACAGGATCTCACAAAATTGCTCAGAGACTTGCTACGTTGCTGAGGCTGGCTTTGAATTTGGGGTCCTCCTGCCTCAGCCTCCCAAGTCACTGGGATTACAGACATGTGCCACCACACCCAGTTTATTTTTTGTCATTCGTGAGCTAGACAAAGGGCTATTTTCAACATTGGGGAAAAGTGAACTGTTATTGTCTTAGTTCATTTGAAATAATCAGTACTTTCATTCTCATTGTGCTTCAACGGGGAGAAATTCAGAACTTAAAGTCTCTTTAAGGAGAATGTATGTTTCCTTTTGGGCACCAGTGCAGTAGACAATTCTTCATGCATACATACTCTAACCTTGAAGTTAGTCACTTGTCATTGACACATGAGGATCTTTTTATTTTTATTTTTTTATGGTATATGGATTGAACCCAAGAGTGCTTAACCACAGAGCCACACCCCCAGCCTTTGTTTTGTATTTTATTTAGATATAGGGCCTGGCTAAGTTGCTTAGGGCTCTCTGAATTGGTGCTGGCTTTGAACTCGGAATCCTCCTGTGCTTCCCAAGCCACTAGGATTACCTGTATGTGCCACCATACCCAGCAAGAATCTCTATTATTTTTGTTGTTGTTGTTAAGGTACTAGGAATTGAACCCAGGTGCATTCTACCACTGAGCTACATCTCCAGCCCTTTTTGTTTTTTGAGACAGGGTATCCCTGAATTACTCAGACTGGCCTTGAACTTGGCATCCTCTTGCCTCAGCCTCCCAAGTCACTAGGATTACAGGCATGTGCCACCATGCCTGTCTCATGAGGGCTTTTGTTCGTTCGTTCATTTGTTCATTCGTTCGTTCTTTCTTTATTTTGGTACTGGGGATTGAACTCAGCGGCACTCGACCACTGAGCCACATCCCCAGCCCTATTTTGTGTTTTATGTAGAGACAGGGTCTCACTGAGTTGCTTAGTGCCTCGCCCTTGCTGAGGCTGGCTTTGAACTCATGATTCTCCTGTCTCAGCCTCCCAGAGTGCTGGGATTACAGGTGTGAGCCACCGCGCCCGGCTACTACTTAGCACTTCTTTGAGATGATTTCTTAGCAGCAAATAAGGGAAATTTTCCATGCATTTCTGAACTCTGTATCTCATCCCTACTTAGTTGTTCCCAAATCCTTGTAGGCATCTGAGAATCTAAAATGCATAAGTATTTCCCATAGAGTAGGTTCAGGATTAGACTTCAGTGGGAGCTATTGGCAGGTTACTGAGCAAAGACATACATACACAGTGATACTTGCATCCACAATGCCTGAGCCTGCAGGCATTAAAATACCCAACTTGTTGACCTGTGACTCATAAACTTAGTACCCATAAGGAGATATGATATATTTTATTTATTTGGTGCTGGGGATTGAGCTCAAGGCTTCACTCATGCATTCTAACAGCTGAGCTATACCTGCAGCACTTTGTTCTTTATTCAAAGCATTCAGTTAAAATGATACTATTTGCAGGAATAAATGTCTTCCACATATATTTAATAAAATTCAGTCAGGAGAAAGATTACTGAGGATGTAAATATACTTTAAAAACTAAAAAAAGAAATGCTGCTGGTTGAAGTAGTTCATTCCTGTAATCCAAGTGACTCCAGAGGCTGAACAGGAGGATTGCAAATGCAAGGCCAGCCTCAGCAACTGAGCGTGACCCTATCTCAAAATAAAAGGAAATGAAAATGGGGATGTAGCTCAGTGATAGACCAACCCTGGGTTCAATCCCCAGTACCCGTCCCCCAACACAAAGGAAAAAAAAAAGAAAGAGCCAGGCGCAGTGGTGCAAGCCTGTAATCCCAGCACTTAGGGAGGCTGAGACAGGAGAATGGCGAGTTCAAAGCCAGCCTCAGCAAGGGCGAGGCGCTAAGCAACTCAGTGAGACCCTGTCTCTACATAAAACACAAAATAGGGCTGGGGATGTGGCTCAGTGGTCGAGTGCCCCTGAGTTCAATCTCCAGTACCAAAAGAAAAAAGAAAAAGAAAGAAAGAAATGTTACCTTCTGGGCACAGTGGCATTGGAGCCTGAGGCAAAAGGAACACTTGAGCCCAGGGGTTTGAGACAAGCCTGAGCAACATAGAGGTGCTCTGTCTCAAAAGAAAAAATACAAAAAAAAAGAAGGTAAGTTATATAATGATACCAACATGATAATGAAAGTTCTAGCCAGAGCAACAGACAAGAAAAAGAAAAAAGCCATCCATATAGGAAACTATCTGCATTCACAGGTGACATGACTATATACATAGGAAATGTTAAAGAATACAAACGCATGCTATTAGAGCCAGTAAAAAAATTCCACAAAGTTGCAGGATACAAGATAAACACAAAAATGAGTTGTATTTCTGTATGCTCACAATGAACAATCCAAAAATGAAATTAACAATTACATTTTATAGTAGCATCAAAAGAATAAAATAGAATATATTAACAGAACCATAAAAGTTATGCACTGAAAACTAAAAAACACTATTAAAGACCTAAATAAGTGGAAAAATATCTGTTCATGAATTGGAAGACTGTAAAGATGGCAGTACTTCTCAAATTGACCTATAGATTCCCTATCAGAGTACAAGTAGGCTCCTTTTGTAGAATTGACAAGGTGATCCTAAAATTCATATGGAAACTCAAGGAACACAGAATAACTAACATGGTCTTGAAATAGAGAAAGTTGCAGTATTAACACTTCTCAATTTCAAATCTTACGACAAAGCTACCGTGTTGTACTGGCATAAGGGCAGGTATACAGAACGGTGGAGTGCAGCAGAGTCCAGAAATAAACCCATGTAGCTCGAGTCAGCTGACTTGATAAGGGTGCCAAAAACACTCATCAGGAGATTAGTCCCTCCAACAAGTGGCTTTGGAGCAGGGCTTGGTGCTGGATGCCTGTAATCCCAGCAACTCGAGGCTGAGGCAGCAGGATTGCAAATTCAAGGCCAGCATGGGCAGCTTGGTGTCTGTCCTAGAAAGTGGCTAGGGTTGTAGCTCAGTGGTAAAGTGCTCCTGGTTCAATCCCTAGTACTTACTACATGCCTATAATTCCAGCTATTTGGGAGACAGAGACAGGAGGATCACAAATTAGAAGCCAGCTTGGGCAATTTAGAACTTTTCTTTAAATAAAATTAAAAAGGGTTGGGAGCCTGTAATCCCAGCACTTAGGGAGGCTGAGACAGGAGAATCGCGAGTTCAAAGCCAGCCTCAGCAAGGGCGAGGTGCTAAGCAACTCAGTGAGACCCTGTCTCTACATAAAACACAAAATAGGGCTGGGGATGTGGCTCAGTGGTCAAGTGCCCCTGAGTTCAATCTCCAGTACCAAAAGAAAAAAAAAAGGTTGGAGATCCAACTTGGTGGTAGAGCACCTGAGTTCAATTCCCAGTACAACTAACCCCCAAAAGCAAAGCCAAACCAAAAATGGATTATAGATCTAAATGAGAGCTATAAACCTCTTAGAAGAAAACAGGCAAATCTGATTACCTTTGATTTGCCACTAGTTTTAGATATGACAAAGCACAAGTAACACGTGAAAGTATGTGGGCAAGTTGTCTTTGCTTGCTCAAAATTAGTTTTTTTGTGCCAGGCACTGTGGTGCACACCTGTAAATCCCAGCGGCTCAGGAGGCTGAAGCAGGAAGATCATGAGTTCAAAGCCAGCCTCAGCAATCATGAGGTGCTAAGCAACTTGGTGAGACCCTGTCTCTAAATAAAATAGAAAAATGGCTGGGGATGTGGCTCAGTGGTTGAGTGCCCCTGAGTTCAATCCCCAGTGTGTGTGTGTATTTTTTTTTTTTTTTTTTTGCAACGTTGGGGATTATAACTTTTTGTGGTTCACTGGAGCTGGTGGCTCATGCCTGTAATCCAGCAATTTGGGAGCCCGAGGCAGGAGGACCGCAAATTCGAGGCTAAACTGGGCAAATGCAGGAGATCCTATCTCAAAAAAAGGAGGGTAGGGGTCCTGGGGATATAGCTCAGTGGGAGAGCACACCTGGGTTTAATCTCCAATACCAAAAAAACAAAACCTTTTTGTGCCTCAAAGGGCACTATCAGAAGAGAAAACAATCCATAGGATGGGAAGATATTTGCAAATAATGTCTGGTAAATGTTTAATATAAATTTCTGTAACTTAAATTTCCAATTTAAAAATGAAAGCTGGGTATGGTGGTATACACCTGTAGTCTCAGCTACTACTAAGCAAGCTGAGGTGAGAGGATTGTTTGAGCCCACAAGCATGAACCCAATGTGGGCAACATACCCATATTTGAAAAAAAAGAAATGGGCAAAAAACTTGAGTAGATTTACAAAGATACATGAATGGCCAACAAGTCCAGAAAGATATGCTCATTATCATTAATCATTAGGCAAATGCTAGTCAAAAGCACCAGGAGAGCCTGGCGCAGTGGCACACACCTGTAATCCCAGCACTTTGGGAGGCTGAGAGGAGAATCGCGAGTTCAAAGCCAGCCCCAAAGCAACAGTGAGGTGCAAAGCAACTCAGTGAGACTCTGTCTCTACATAAAACACAAAATAGGGCTGAGGATGTGGCTCAGTGGTCTAGTACCCCTGAGTTCAATCCCTGGTACAAAACAAAACAACAAAAAGCACCAGGAGGACTGGATATGGTAATCCCAGAAATTTGGGAGGCTGAGGCAGGAATGTTGCAAAGTTCAAGGTCAGCCTCAGCAATTTAGAGACTGTTTCAAATAAGGGCTGGAGATGCAGCTCAGTAGTAGAGGGCCCTTGGGTTCAATCTCCAGTACCAAAAACAATCCACAGTGAGATGCTGAGGATACAGTGCAGTAGTAGAGGCTTGCTTAGGATGTGTGAGCCCTGGGTTCAATCTCTGGTGTCTGAAGCAAAAACAAAACCACAGTGAGGCCATTCCTCCCACCATGGTAGCTACAAATTTTTTAAAAAGAAAATAGTTCTGTCAAGGATGTGGAGAGTGGGGTGTGATGGCACACGTGTAATCCCAGCCACTCTGGAAGCTGAGACAGGAGAATCCCAAATTCAAGACCACTCTCAGCAACTTAGTGAGACCCAGCTTCAAAATAAAAAAAAATAAAAAGGTCTGGGGATGTAGCTCAATGGTGAAACGCCTCTGGGTTCAATCACCAGTGAAAAAGAAAAGGAAAGCCAGGTGTGGTGGCACACGCCTGTAATTCCAGCAGCTCAGGAGGCTGAGGCAGGAGGATCACCAGTTAGAAGCCAGCCTCAGCAACCGCGAGACACCATGCAACTCAGTAAGACCCTGTCTCTAAATAAAATATAAATAGTGCTAGGGATGTGGCTCAGTGGTTGAGTGCCCCTGAGTTCAATCCCTGGTACACCTCGTCCCCCAAAAAAGGCAGAAGTAATCCTTACCAACTCGATGAAGATTAAAAATAGTAAATCATACATACAATGGAATGTTTTTCAGCCATAAAAAGGAATGAAGTTTTTTTTTTTTTTGGCACTGGAGATTGAACTCAGGGGCACTCGACCACTGAGCCACATCCCCAGCCCTATTTTGTGTAGACACAGGGTCTCACTGAGTTGCTTAGTGCCTCGCTGTTGCTGTGGGTGACTTTGAACTCGCCATTCTCCTGTCTCAGCCTCCCTAAATGCTGGGATTAAGGAATTAAGTTTTGATACATGGTATTAACATGGAGAAAATAATGCTTTAAAAGTATTATGGTGGATGAAAACAAAAAGATCATATATTGATTCCCTTTATATATCAAACATATCCAGAGACAAAGCAGATTAGTGGTTGTCAGAGGCTGTCGGGGACAAAATAGGTAGTTAATGGGTTTGTGGATCTCCTTTTAGGATGAGGAAAATGCCTTGGAGCTAGATAAAAGCAATGGTTGCACGACATTGTGAATGTGCCAAATGCCACCAAGTTTTTCTTTTAAAAATGGTAATGAGCCAGGTGTAGTGGTACACACCTGTAATCCCAGATACTAGGGCACTGCAGGGAAAAACAGTTTAGAGAACAAGCTCAATCTGCAGTTACGCCACACCTATGCAGCAGTAAGGAATGATGTGCAGAAACGACTCAGGGATCTTTCAGTATTCAGTTAATACTGACTTCCTCAATGTTTATCTTGTCTCCAATAAACCTCCTTGAGAGTTTAGAATTATGAATTAGTACCAGGTATACATGATAGCTCACCAAATATTTGACTGACTTATTTTAAATAACTTCCAACTGGCCAGTGTTTTTCAAGATGTGAGATGGATCCAGTTAAAAGGTTTACAAGGAAACAGACCCATTAGTGTCATTTCACAAAAGGGAAAGATCGTCCAGGTTTTCTAATTACATGAAACTGTAATTGGTGTATCTTACTTTCAACGCAGCTAGCGTCTATTTGTTACAGATTCACAAACATCCAAAGTAATATTTTTGTTGTTGGGGAATTGACCTTGGGGGTTGTTTTACCACTGAATTACATTTTCAGTCTTTTTTTGAGGCAAGGTCTAAGCTGCTGAGGCTGGCCTGGAATCCTCCTGCCTCACCCTCTCAAATCACTCGGTCCGGGCCTGGCGGAACTGTATCTAAATGAAATGTTTATTATCTTTGTTACTGGGATTGAACCCAGCGCCTTGCAAAGCTAGGCAAGAATGATATACCAAAGACTGTAGTCCTATTGCTGTTGGCTTTTTTTTTTTTGGTATTGGGTTGTGAACCCAGGGGCGCTTTACCCTAGCTACATCCCCAGTCCTTTTTATTTTTTTATCTTGCTAAGTTGTTAAGGCTGGCCTCAAACTTGCAATCCTCCTGCTTCAGCCTCCTGGGTCCCAAATATTACAGGTGTGCCACTGCACCTGGCCTGACTTCACTTTTTTTTTTTTGGTACTGAGGATTAAACCTGGGGCACTTAACCAGTGAACTACATCCCCAGACCTTTTTATTTTTGAGACTAAGTTGCTAGGTTGGCCTTGAACTTGAAATTCTCCTGCCTCAACCCCTGGAACCACTTAGATTATATAGGTGTGTCACCACACATGGCTGGCTTCCTTATACTTGTCAACTGAATGTATTTCCAGTAGTGCAGGTCTGCCAGATTCACCAAATCTTTGATAAGAGTTCACTATTTACTGATGTGACATGATCATCATCACACTAACAAGATGCTGCCACATCTTGTGAGAATCACACCATACAGTGTGCTAACAAAAGCAGAAGTAGCTGAAGCTTGAAGCAAATGCTTGGGGCAGTGGGGGGGAAATCCATTACAAAGCAATATATATAACTAACACTGAGTTGCTCCCAACCAAAAAGAAAAAAAAAAAAAAGAGGCATTCAGTCAGTGGCTATATTTAACAAGTATCAAGATCTAATTGCCTAAATTTTATTATTCCAATTGCTATGTAAAGAGAAGTGTCAGAGCTGCTTTGGGAATGTACTTCTGCCTTCAAACCAAGGTGGGAAGCCACGCAACTGTGGAAGACAAGCCCATGGGTCACATAGTTCAGAAGGAAATGGTTGAGTCTCTTCACCAAAATTAGCTTACAGCATATTCCAGTAACACACACCCTAGTACTGCTTATAAATCAAAGAAAGAACAATGCATTATAGAACACACATCCCTTGAAACAGGGAAAGAGAGGATTATTCTGCATGAATATCTTTGGCCTCTGCATCACTTTGTCCCACTTCAGATTCCACAGCAGGTGGGGCAGGAACATCAACTGTTAGGGCATTTTCTGACTGTGCTGCTAGCACTGTGGCCTCACTTCCCGCCTCAGCTTCGGTGCTGCCCTTCTCAGATGCTGTTCCACAGGAAGTGTGCTCTTCCAGTAGCTGTTCAGTGTGGACATCGCTGCTGGTCTCTGCTGCATCCACCGGGCCTTGCCCTTCGGCCGGCACTTCACAACTCTCTCCAGCTGGCACTCCTTCTCCATCAACAGCTCTCACGGCTGCTGTAACCACCTCTGCTAAGACTTCTGCAGCCACCTCCTCAGGTGTCTCTTCCTTATCTTCACCTCCTAAATTGTCATCCCCTTCTATTTCAGGATCAACGGTTTCATTAGTGAAAGGGTCCTCACCCTGTACAAAAGGAAACAGATCAATTGGAGAAATGAGTTTGAAAGAGGCCCAGGCTGCTGGGAGCTCATGTTTTCAGGCCTGGCAGAGTTCACCAGACAATCTCTTAAATTCCCAACAGCTTCAAAAAAGACCCCTCAGAAAATGTTCACCAGAACTATTTGGCAATCTTTTTGCTTTCTTTCTTTTTTTTGTGGTGCTGGGATTGAACCCAGGGCCTCACACATATGCCAGGAAAGTGCTAAGTACCACTGAGTTATACTCCCAGCCCCTATTTTACACTTTTTACTCAAGCATGTAACCATGAGGAAAAGTTTAAAAAGATATAGGATTAAAACAAAACAGTTAGCAGGAGGACTATTTTTATATTTCAGTTTTATTTAAGCTGGTGGCCCTTACATGAATTGTTCTCCTTTTACAGATAAGGAAATGACAGATCAGTAACTTGCCGGGCACAGTGCAGTGGCTCTAAAGACTAAAGCAGGAAGATGGCAAGTTCAAAGCCAGTCTCAGCAATGTAGAGAGGCCCTGAACAACTTAGCAAGGCCCTGTCTCAAAATAATAAAAAGAGCTGGGGATGTAGTTCAGTGGTTAAGTGCCCCTGGGTTCAATCCCCAGTATCAAAAACAAAACAAAAAAGTAACTTGTCTGAGGTCACATAGCTATTAACCATTAGAGTGAAGGTTCTAATTCAAGTCTTCCTCAGAAGCTGTGCTTCTCATGAGCACATACTAAAATTGTCCCTACCCTAAAAAAGGTCAACTAAATAGCATCTCTACAAAATTAGGAAGCATGTTTTAAAATGGTGCTTAGGTTGGGGGTGTAGTTTCAATGGCAGACTGTGTGCTTAGTATGTGCAAGACCCTGCATTCAATTTTCAACCATGAAAAACAAATAAGTGAAATCTATCTCTCAACTATTACCATCTAACCTTGATTTTTTTTAAAAAAAAAAACAGGTCTCACTAGGTTGCTCAGACTGACCCTCCAACTCCTGGGTCATGCTATCCTCCTGTTTTAGCCCCTGAGTAGCTGGGACTAAAGGTATAGTGGTACCCTGCTCAACTTGGATTTTTAAAAAATAGCATTTCTCCATCATTTCTGCATTATTTTTATGGCTAAACAGTCAGTGTTTCTCATGGTGAGAGTCAGCACCACTGCATAATTGATTAACCAAGCTGCATTCTATCCCCAGAATTCCTAGGCAAGCACTGTCTTAGGAAATCCCCAGTTGTCACACAGCCAAGGCTGATGTACTCTAGTATCCCTCAATTTTTCAAATGACTCAAAAATGGAGTCTTTTGACTATATAAATAATGCAGTCTGGATATAATTCCATACTCATCCTCCATTTCAAAGGCTTTTTCTGTCCACTGGATTCCAAAACACAAACCTTGAGGTATTTTTCCAGCATCTTCACTATGTGTCTGTTGTTCAAAACACTCTTAGCCACATGGAGACTTGTTTTCTTGAACTGTTCAGCAGCCAACTGCAAAGGGAACCAAACATGGGATTTCTAAAATGCAGAGGAGCAAGAGAACAAACCAGCCAGATTATGCCAAGCAGCCCTCAGAGGCAACTAATATCTTTGTTGACAAATATCAAAATGCCAGGCTCCAACAATGAGAGGAAGTAGGCATCTGAGAGCCTTTGAAACAAAGATGGTGAAACCATGTAGAACAGTTTAATAATCTGAAGATAAAAGCAGAGACAAGCCACTATTATCAACATGCTATGTGAAGAAGCAAGAAAATTTATAATTAGAAACTATATGGCTTATGTAGGGGAAATGGGTAAGCATTTCTAGCCCTTTGGGTTATACAGACTTCACAGTAAGTTTAACAGCAGCAGTAAGAATATGTGAACCTTCTGACTGCTTTAGAGCCTGCACATGCACATACTAATCCCCTGCTTGTAGAGTGCTCTTTTGCTCACATACTGGTAGCAGTATGTGGCACGGGTAGGCATCTACTGAAACCACCATTTACTAGCTGGATAAACAAAGATCAAGATGTTGGTGAAGTGTGCTGGAGAATGCCTGTAACCCCAGCTACTTGGGAGGGTGAAGCAAGAGGATTCCAAGTTCCAGGCCAGCCTGGGCAATTTACCAAGACCTTGTCTCAAAAACTAAAGGGTTGAGGAGGTAGCCCAGTAGTAGAGCCCCCTGGGTTCAATCCTTGGTATAGAAAAACAAAAATAAGAACCTAAGAACAACAATACCACATTAAACCAGAGGTCCATAACACTACAGCCTATGGACCAAATGTAGCCACACCCATTCTTTATCACCTGTCACCAGACAACACATACATGGCCTTGCAGGGGATGGGCTTTAGGAACCCTTCAGATCACAAAATTCAAAGATGCTAAGGCCCATATATAAAATGGTATAGGCATTTGCATAATACCTATGCACTGCACATTCATCCTCCCTACACTTTAGATCAGAGTACCTTATACAATGTAAATACTATGATACAGTTGTTACACTGATCAGCAACTACTTCAATCTATGGGTGTGGAACTCATGGATAAGGAGGACTACAATATATTTACAAACTGACTTAAACAACAACAACAACAAAACCTTGCTGACTCTTAGCCTCAGGCTCCCTTAGCTCATAAGAAAACAACCCACCCTGAGACCCAGGTCCCGCAGGCCACTCAGCTCCTAATGGCCCAGAGCCTCAGCTTACAGGTATCCATAGTTGTTAAGCTACTGTACCTGATGGTTAAGAGAACATTCTGAAATCAGGACAGTTTCAGCCACAGTATTTGATAAGTTCTTTTTTAATTTTTTTTTTAGTTGTAGATGGACTTTTATTTTGTCTATTTATATGTGGTGCTAAGAATAAACCCAGTGCTTCACACATGCCAGGCAAGCGCTCTGCCACTGAGCCACAGCCCCTACCCCTGATAAATTCTAAGTAACTTATTTTCTCACTTTTGTGTGTGTTGTGGGGGGTGTGAAGACACAAGTCTCAATATGTTACACAGGGTTATTTTTTAACAGAAATGGGAGTGAATCTTACAACTAATGAAATAAGACTCAAAATACAGCAAGAGCCCCTAAAGATGAAAGCACTTTGTCTGAGCCCCACCCTCCAGGTACTTATGCCAACATCAGAAGACTCACCCTGCGGTTGTGGTTGTGGTCCACAGAATGCAGATGCCGCTGGAGGAGCTGGTGCTGCGCAGGAATCAGCATGTCACAGGCCAGGCAATGCGCGGCCTCAATCTTCTTGAAGAAGTGTTCCTGGCCAATCCCTGTGATAGAACCCAAGCAAGTGATGCCTTCTCACTGCTCCACAACAAGACCCACATTTTTCTCCCTGCAATGCTCTCTAAGGATTCAGTTAGGACAGAATGAGAAAGGTATCGCCTGCTCTCTCACAGCAATGTGAGGTCAGAGTAGCTGGCCTCTACTCAGGAATTCTACATGTCAACTTTTCTGATCATTCTAGTCTCTCTTCAAACAAGGGGGGAAAAACCACCATATTGTTTAACATCACTCTGACAAGCTGCCTGTGGAACTTGTGATCTCCATTAGGCCACACTTGGGCCTTTTTTTTCCCCATTGGTAAGTGTTCTGCCCACAGGACCTGACTTCACATTGTCAGCAGCTCTCTGCTAGGGATGGAACTCTGGGCCTCTACCATGCTAAGAAGCATTCTACTGATAAGCTACACCCCTAGCCCCATTTGTACCATTATAAGGTCACTTCCCATGCCTTATGATCATTTAAAATAACCTGCTCCCTGGCATGGAACTCACCTTTGAAAGGATCTGGTTTTGGTTTTGTGCTTTCCTTGTCTATCAGTTCCTGACGCCTCTTCTCAATCTTCTTATTCCTGTTTATAATGTATTCCTAGAGGGGTGGGATATGGCACCAAATGAAATGAGAGGACGATATTTCTCACCTGCACAGAGGGTGGGAAGATGTCATCTGAGAGCTCCGTGGCAGAAACTATGGTGGCTGGAGCTCTCAACTGCACCTCTGACTCAGGGACTTGTACAACTATTTTAATTTGGGAAAAGAAATTGATCACATTTAGGCCTCTCATTTCCCTACCACTTTTCTTCTCTGCAAGGGACCTGACACCTGTGGAATAGTTGGGAAATGCTGTAGTGGAGGCCAAGTGTCTTTTACCTGAAGGAACTCTACTGTCTTGTCAGGCAGCTTGGTACTTATAAATCGCAGTGTCTCTTTGTGGAACTTGCTTTGCAAATGCTTCTGGATTTCTTCATCTTCAAAGCTACGAAACTTGCACACTGAACAGGCAAACTGAATCCTGAAGAAGGAACATGAAAAGAACAGTGGTGAGGCAGGGATCACCAGCTCATCTCTGGTTAGAGCTGAAATGGCAAAGGAAACACAATTTCTGAACCAAGCCTTCTCACTTCTCATAGGGAGGCAGAGCAGCAGTTACCCAAACTTCCCTCTACCATCTGAGGAACAGGATACAGCCTTGTAGCTATTTCAGGAAAACAATTCACATAGTAACTCCTTGCCATACCAATTTATCTTTGGCCCAAATTCTCTAAGAGAACACCCTGAGGTGGTGACTTTTTACAACTGTGAACTCCCCAAACTCTAGCTGACTGCTCTGGGAACTTGTTATTTAACTCTACAACTTCTTAGATGTGTTTGTCTAAAGACAAACTTTAGACAAAGGCTAAAGCCACCAAGATGACATATGACCATCTTATTTTATGAGGGAAAAATTCTAGTTGCTGCAGCACTGCACACTTGTAATCCTAGTGACTCAACAGGCTGAGACAAGAGGACCCCAAGTTCCAGGCCAGCCTCGGCAACTCAATGAGACCCTGCCTCAAAATGCAATTAAAAAGGGTTGGGATATAGGTTGGTGGTAGAGAACCCCTAGATTCAATCCCTATTACTGAAGGGATAAAAATTTCTGAAGACTTTATATAATTCAAAGCTCACATAACACAAAATAATTTCCTCCTTGGGACTTGACATTCTAGATTCTATAAATAAAAGCTTAGGCTCTTGCCATGTGCTTCCAAAGCCTCACCAAATACAATCAGATTGTATGGCAAGGGGGAGCAGCTTGCAAGTGAGAGGGTTAAGGGTGCAGGCAGGTGGCATTCAGGATTCCTCCGCTGCCAACTCAGAGTTCTGTTGGCTCCCTGCTTGGTTCTGATCTCTGACTATATCATAAGACACTGTGGGGCACAGTGGCACACGCCTGTTAATTCTAGCTACTGGGGAGACCGAGGCAAGAGGGTTGTAAATTCAAAGCCAGCCTCAGCAACTTAGTGAGGCCCTTAAAAAAAAAAAAAAAAAAAAAAAAAAAAAGACACTTTGGCTTTTACAGACAACTCCAAAAACAGGAGCAAAGAGGACAATTTCATGAGTCCCATGAAGAGAGCTACCAGGAAGCTACCAAAGAGAGGCAGGGAATTCATACTTCCCTACTGCATTTTTACCTCCCCTGTGACAATCTAAGATAACTGAGATCCTTGGTTACTGGTGAAATCTAAAGACTCATATTTTTTAAAAAAATTATTTCAGGGGCTTGGGATATAGTTCAGTTGGTGGAGTGCTTGCCTTGCGTGCACAAGGGCCTGGGTTCAATCCCTAGCACCATAAAAAATACAATAAAATAAAATAAAATTAAGGCATGCTATTCATCTGCAACTAAAAACAACAACAAAAAAGATATTTCGGTTTCCATGTTACATGAAAATAAACCTAATCTACCAATTATTTATCTGTTGAAAAACAAAGGTTTTGATGAGTTTCTGTACCAATCAGAAAGAAATGACCCTGTGGCTTCCCAGTCTCTATTAGTCTTTTGCCAAGCATTTCTTTGCATGGGAACATCTGTCCTGTTTGAGCCTTAAGGTCAAAAAGAACCCTGCAGGGGCTGGGATTATGGCACAGTGGTAGCGTGCTCGCCTAGCACGCATAAGGCACTGGTTTCGATCCTCAGCACCACATAAAAATAAAGATATTCTGTCACCTACAACTAAAAAATAAACATTTAAAAAAAAAAAAAAGAACCCTGCACAGAGAAGCTGCAAAATCTGGATGGTAGAACCATGTATATATGTATTCTTGCCATATCTTATTCCAGAGGTGGTCTGGATTTAGACAAAGCACCAAGTCACCTTTTTGCCAGCTCTGCTAAACGAAGGTCACTTTCTGGGATGCCAAATGCCAAGCTAGAAGACAGGGCACCCCTCAGGCCTGCTGGAACACAAGGGAGACCCCTGCTGGGCATGTATGGCCCACACAGGCCTACCAGCAAGGTCTAATTCCAGATGTGAGACTGAGAAGGAAGTCTGCCACAGAGGTTGATTCACCAAGCAAGAGCAGAAACGCAATTTCACTTATCTTTTCCATGTATTTTCAATTGTTTCCCACTTTTTTTTGGTACCAGGGATCAAACTCGGAGGCACTCAACCACTGAGCCACACGCCCAACCCTACTTTGTGTTTTTTTATTTAGAGACAAGGTCTCACTGAGTTGCTTAGCGCCTCGACATTGCTGAGGCTGGCTTTGAACTCGCGATTCTGTCTCAGCCTCCCTACGTGCTGGGATTACAGGCTTGCATCACCACACCCAGCTTGTTTCCCACATTTTGTCTACACTGACAGCTAAGATTTCCCAACACTCAGGAGTCAGATCAAACCAGACTCTCCTAAATTATGGAGCAAGGACAGGTAAGCTCAAGAAAATGTAGACAGTGCCCAGGTCTGTACACAATAAATGAGGGGTCTATGCTTAATTCCTTGGCTTTGCTCATCCTGCTGGCTTCTCACCTGTCAGCTGCTCGGTCTCGCATCCTGTCTCTCCTCCTTTGCTTTTCCCGTCTCTTCTTTACTTCCTCATCCTCCTCGTCTTTCTCTCCTGAAACAAAGAAGTCCCTTCGAGATGCTCTGAGGAGCCTGCAGAGGAACTGAGCTCCAAGGCCTTGTCGGGGGCTGCAGTTTGCCCAGCACACCCATGCCCGGCCTCTGCCTCCACAATGTGGCAGAGTCCAGACACCCTGAGGCATTGAGGGGCCATCAAAGGCTCCTGATGGACAAGGGTCTTTGATGAGAACCCAGAGGAGTCAGTCACCTCATTCCTCACATGGCCTGACAGGCTAGGATGGCATGTCCATCCCACTCACATGTAGCCCACCTGCTCTGACCTGCCCCAGTCTGCTAGTCCAGTCTGTGCCCTATCATTGGGTCTTCTCACATTGTCACTTAAAGAGAAAAGTAATTCTCCCCAGGTACCAAGGCAGCAGCTGGAAGGCCTGGGAAATAAAGCAAGCCACTGTACTGCCCTCCAGACAACCATCCTGTCAGCCTCATCTGAACTAGGGCCTCAGCAGGTCTGACAGTCCTTGCTGGCCCAACCTCTATCTTCCATTCACAAAAACCACCAACCTAGGGCTTTCCCAGGGTTGTGTGGGAAGCAATCCTAGAAACAAAAAAGGGAAGAGACCAATTGGTCCTCCCATCCGCCCCCTGGGGCCAGTGCAGGAGCTCATCGGAGAGCTGTGTGGCCAGCGTCTCAGTGTGAGACCAGAGAGGTCCTGCGGCTCAGGGCCAGGGCTGAGTGCTGGAAAAAGGTTGGATAAGCATCTGAACTGTACCCCTACCCCTGGTGCCAGTCCCGATACTGTCCCACGAAGATGGCGACCGGCGTGCGCTGCTCAGAAGCCTCTCAAAAGGGCGTGTGGGACTTTTGGCAAGAGGTCACTGCCTGAAACTATGACTGCTGTTTAATAGCAAAGTCATCCCGGGTAGGTAGCAGGACCTGCGCGCAATAAACACGTCACCTTTGCTTTAGCATTTACCCGGCTACATAGCTGCTGAACACTTGGTATGGTCCTGGACTAAGGACACAACTGTTTCAACATGTAGGGTGGGGGGACCTCCAAGATTCAGCTAAGCTTAATAACTTAAAAAGAGAAGCCAAGCCAAGGGCCTTCACCATTTACCACAACAGGGCCAGCCTGTGATCCTTGGGGTAACCAGTTATGGACAGAGAGCAAGAGAAACAAGTGGCTTTTGGGAGAACTCAAGCAGACTATGGCTCAGGTTTCTACATGTCCCTGCAAAGGGTATAACCTCATTCTTTGCTTACTGCTTACTTTGGGCTCCTAGGTCTCCTATACGGGAACTGACGACACTTGCTGAGCAATGGCTGCCTCTAGAGACCTGGGCCTGGTGTACCTGACAGGCTGCCCTCTACTACCTTACTCCCAGCCCTGGCAGGTACCTGCTGTCACACACCCCCAGGCACTTCAGGTGCCAGTTATCCCTAGCACAGAGACTGAAGGCACAGCTCTGGGTTGGTAACTGACAGACTAGATTCATAAAGTCCAGGACAGTTCAGGAAACTGCAATGGCTGGAGGGAGACAGAGAAGATGGGCCAGAATGGGGGCCTCTTCCCTTCGGCTTCTGAGACTTTCCCTTCCCTACCACCACAAATGTCACAGACACTGAGATGGGCTCCCCTGCTTCGCAGCCTGCATCAAGTAAGACAAATGGATCCATTTCCAGCAAATACTGCCCCAGACCTTTTGGAACAAAGCCTCAGAGAAATTGCCAAGGCTCAAACCCACCCAGCAGTCACAGCCCCTCCTCTACCCTGAGTCATGGGCCCCACCATGCAGGCCTGTGGCATGCTCATAAGCCCACCCTAACTGGGTGATGGGTGGTAAGTGTGGGACAGACACAGGACACTTGGTAATGCCTACCTCTCTGCCTCCCGGAGTCGCAGAATTCGTCCTCCTGAAAAAGGGCATATGCAAAGTTGGGCAGTGAGGTAGTACTTCCAGAATTCTCCACAAAAAGTCTAGCCCATGTCAACACTCGGTAGGTGGTCTCACCCTAGATCTAGGATGCTGTACCACCAGGAAGTGAGCCACTGCACATCAGACACGGCTCAAGACTCTGGAGTGGAGCTTAAAAAAGTCTTGCTGCTATTCATGGTTGTCTTCAGAGACTCTGATGACTTTTTTGTCTTTAAGTCATTGACCCTTTTTGAGTTCTTTCTAAAGCTAGAAAACTTGCCCCCTAGAAAATGCACACCTGCAGTTTTGCACCCCAGAATACCAGGAGCCCATCTATTAACTGTAGGTTAAGAAGCTATGATTTGTGGGATGCTAATTTTAGCATTCTTTTTTTTTTGGTACCAGGGACTGAACTCAGGGGCACTCGACCACTGAGCCACATCCCCAGCCCTATTTTGTGTTTTATGTAGAGACAGGGTCTCACTGAGTTGCTTAGCACCTTGCCATTGCTGAGGCTGGCTTTGAACTTGTGATTCTCCTGTCTCAGCCTCCCTAAGTGCTGGGATTACAGGCTTGAGCCACTGTGCCCGGCTTCCAGCATTCTTAATTGAAAATGGGCTTCACCAAATTTCCAAGCATTTGTTTGTATTTATTCAGTATTCTAATAAATCAGGTGTAGCTAAAAACACAATCACTCTAACTGAATACCTGAACAGAGCTCATGCCTTAGGTAGTGAGCCTAAGATTAAAGAAGCAATCAGAAGACCTGCAAGGCAGCCGGGTGAGGCGCTAAGCAACTCGGTGAGACCCTGTCTCTACATACAACACAAAATAGGGCTGGGGATGTGGCTCAGTGGTCGAGTGCCCCTGAGTTCAATCTCCAGTACCGAAAAAAAAAAAAGACTTGCAAGGCTTCCGTGACTCAAGACTTACGCCATGGGTTTGATAAAGAACTAAGCCTGATGAATAGGAAGCAAGTGAGAATCAGAAGCTACAAAGTCACTGTATCCTGAGAGCCCCCACCCTGTATAATCATCAAAAGAACCTGCAAAAAGCCTTCTCATACAAGAAACCTTCTCTAGACCCCATCCCTCACATGGACTAGAATTTGCAGAACACAGAGAAGGTACTCTCTTTAGGTACATGGTATAGTCCTAAGACCTGGCCTTAGATACCATTATCTTGTGGCTACCTGTGAGGACAGAAAGACATGAACTTGGCTCAGTCACACCTGGCATGCAGCTGGCAGCCAATGAGTCTCCAGTGTGTCTGCCAGTCTCAGCATGTACAACCCCTGCATTTACCACATTCATGGATGGGTCCAATATTACAAGGACATAGGCCAGGGCAAGGGGCTAGGAGCTCTTTTAGGAAGAGAATCATTCTTGTCAGAAAAATATTAGAAGCTGGGCGTGGTGGTGAATGCCTGTAATCCCAGCACTCTGGGAGGCTGAGACGGGAGAATTGTGAGTTCAAGGCCAGCCTCAGCAAGAGCGAGGCACTAAGCGACTCAGTGAGACCCTGTCTCTACATAAAACACAAAATCGGGCTGGGGATGTGGCTCAGTACCCCTGAGTTCATTCCCTGGTACCAAAAAAAAAAAAAAAAGAAAAATCTTAGAAACTCAGCTACAAGCTGGGATTCCAAATCCACTAGAGGTAGGTAAGTGGAGTCTAGCAGGGCAGTTGTTCCCACCTCTTTAAGAAGAAGAGCAATACAGGAAAAAAATCCCACTGAGACAAAGGGGGCTGGCCCCTAAAGGTGGACTTACACCCCTGAATTCTTCATCTCCTGATCGGAAGTCACCAGCTCCATCATCTGCCAGATACAAGGGAAAAGGAAAAGTCAGTCCCTGTGTGGGTGATGCCATTCTCTGTTTTCACTTTCCTGTGCTTACTAACCAGACCAGCAAGTCCATCCTAACCACAGTAGGGGGTCAAGGGAGCATGGGGTTAACACACCACCCTTGATTTCCCATGTGTCTACTGGGCAAACAACTGACTCATCTCATCCACCCAACCCACCGGCCACAGGGCATACCATTTTCAGAAAAATCTCCTTCGCTGTCAGCCCGTGCCAGTTTGGCTTCTGGTTCTTCGTACATGGGAAACTGCTTTCGCTTCCTGCCCACGCTGTCTGGTCCGAAGCGCTCAAACCCTCTCCTCCTGGGCTATAGATATAAGCACACCCCATGTACCCCATGTACCACTTCCCTGGGCCATTAAAATATCCCACAGAAATAATGAACAGAGTTCTTAAGATCCGAGAACAAAGGCAGAAAACAGTCTTTTTGAAAAGCAGAGAAAAAAGACAACATAGTTGAATTCAAAGAAAACACCGTGCTCAGTGAAATAACCGGACACAAATAGCCACATGTGTGATTCCATTGATAGGAAATGTCCAGAAGAGGCAAATCCACAGAGACAGGAAGCAGATGAATGGTTGTCAGGGCCTGGGAAAGGGAACAGGGAATGACTGCTAACTGGCAGAGGATTCATTTTGGGTTGATAGAAATATTCTGAAACAAAATTGTGGTGATAACTGTACAAATCTGTAAACTTGCTAAAAGTGGAATTGTACACTTAAAAATAAGTGGATCTTGCGGTACATAAATTTTACCTCAGTAGAGGGGCTGAGGCTGTGGTTCAGTGGCAGAGCGCTTGCCTCGCACGTGTGAGGCACTGGGTTTGATCCTCAGCACCACATAAACAATAAGTAAACCAAATAAAGACAGTGTCCATGTATAACTAAAAAATATAGCCGGGCACGGTGGCTCAAGCCTGTAATCCCAGCACTTAAGGAGGCTGAGACAGGAGAATCGCGAGTTCAAAGCCACCCTCAGGAACAGCGAGGTGCTAAGCAACTCAGTGAGACCCTGTCTCTACATACAACACAAAATAGGGCTGGGGATGTGGCTCAGTGGTCGAGTGCCCCTGAGTTCAATCCCCAGCACCAAAAAAAAAATACATATATATTAAAAAAATTTTTTTTTTAACCTGAGTAGAGCTAGTAAGAAGAAAAGCCAAGAAGACATGATGAAACTTAGTGCTTACCCGATCCCGAATTCGAGCTTGTGACCGACCACATCCATAAGGCATAGTGTTGTCATAACTGCCTGCTCCCTGCATGCCCATCATGCCATAGTCAGGGGCCATGGACTGGGAGAAGAGGGAAGGAGGTGGCCTGCTGGGGGAGGGGCCTCCCAGGCCTCGTCCCCCCACGTAGTTCAGCTCATTCCAGGAAACAGAGATGGGCTCCGAGGAAGCCGAGGGTGGCATGAAGTGGTCATTGCGCATGAAGGTGTTGGAGTTGCTTCGGTCCTGGAAGCGGCCCTGGCCCTGGCCTTGGCCCTGGCTCTGGCCCCGGCCCCTCATGAAGCTATCAAGGGAACCCCGTTCACGAACTGGGTCCCGGCAGTCGCTGTACTGCCCACCAAAGCTGCCATTGCGGTCGGTCCCCAAGTCAAAGTCATAGTCGTAGCTATAGCTGGGGCGGTAGGGATTATGTTCTGGCAAGCAAGGCCTGGAGTCATAGGACTCATATGGCTGAAAGCGGAAGGAGCTGTGAAGGAAGCACAAGCCATTAGGGGAAGCTGGAGGCTCTGCCCAGCTACCCAGCGTCCACTTCTACCCTCCCTCAGCATAACCTCAACACCTCCAGCAAAAATGACCCCTTATTTTCAGAACAACCAACCACACCATTGCACCCCTCCTGAATGCTATGAAGGCAGAACATGGGCAAGGACATTGTTTTTGCAGCTGGGATGGAACCAGGGCCTCGCACATACTAAGTGAGAGCTCCACCACTGAGCTGTGCCTACAGCCCCTCCCACCACACCCTCCACTGCTGAATGAAGGGCATGGAGCCCTTGGCCACAGGAGCAGCATGACGCATAAGTAATCTGAGGCAGCTTCAAAACTAAGCCCCCATTCAAACTAACAATGAAGTACTATTGCAATGCTCCTCGCACCACCCCAAATGGCCCAACTCAGGAGAAAGGCAAGGAAGAGTGACTGTCTGCTCCCATATGCATGAAGCTAGGCAGGCAAGAGTCTCCCAGGAAAGGCTCAGGTTGATATTCACCTCTCTCGGTCCTGCATGCCCTCCCCACCACTGCTGCTCCCGCCCCTGCCTCCTTCCTTGGACATCATGTCCAAACGCTGGTTGATCTTCGCAATAAGTGAATCAGAATTGTCGGTGCATGGCTCTGGGCCGTAGGATGCCATGTGCATGGCAGGGCCTCCTGCTGTCAAGCCGCCATCATTGGCCTTGGTGGCCTCCCACGAGGCTGGGCCATAGCTGTAGGTTGCTCCTGCAGTGACACTGGTGTTCTGGGCACCATAGTAATTGTAGTTCTCATAACCTATCACAGGAAAAAGGAAACAAGTCAGATCTCAGCAACCACAAGGATTGTCTATGGCAGACACATGTGAAGGAGCACCCACCAGTCCATCCACGAAGGACAGGGTCATGGGACCAAGTGCTGCTCGCATCACTCCACACTGTGCATATAACTTGCCAAAAGGCAGCAGGAAAAGGCCAGAGCAAAGAGCAGACTCAGCTTAGTGGTGGGTTTTCTGGGTCAAAGCCTAGAACCTGCTCTCCATCTCAAGCCAGAGGTGGCTGAGGGTCTGGAAGCGGTAGTTTGGGCTGTTAACAGGCCTGGCTCTGCTCTCAGAACACAATCCCAGCATCTTAAAGCTGGCTGTGTTCCTGGGCCTCCACAGCACCTCATGCTCAGTACAGTAGTCCTAGCCAGCTGGGTCCTCAGAAACAGAGCCAGGAAAACATTAAAGCTCACTGATGGCCCGATCCGCCCAGCTTTCAGGAAAGCTGTAAGTGCAACCAGGATGAAAGACAGGGGTGCCTGCTCACAGGCCAACTTGCCTATACATAATCTCACAAGGGCTTACCTTGCCAACTGGCCACATTACTTCCATATGTACCTTAGGAGGAAAAAAAAGCACACAAGAGCTTTACTGGCAGAACAATGGCATCCGAAACCCTTCTGGAGAGACAATTTTCATTTCACTTTAGAAGATCCAAGGCTACAGTGGCCACAGAAGTGCTCCTGAGGTACCCTTGGTTACCCTTAGGCTTGCTCATTTGCTATAGAAAGCAGGCTAAGCAGTATCAAGGCATCTCTTCTAGGCAGACCGAAACTCCCCCCATGAGGACCAGGGAGGGAAAGGAGGCTGCATAAACCACAGGAAGCTAGTTCACTGTGGACTAGCAGTTGAGAAGCCAGCCTAGACCCCAGGGACAGGCCTTCGAAAGGGTCAGTCTCAAACTGGGCACAGGGGTGCATGTACACCTGTAATCTCAGCTACTTAGGAGGCTGAGGAAGGAGGATTACAAGTTCAAGACCAGCCTGGGCAACTTCATGAGACCCTGCTTCAAAATTAAAACAAAAAGGGGTGAAGGTTATAGCTTAGTGGTAGAATGCCCTGAGTTCAACCACTAGTATGTGAGGGACATCAATTTCACCAGGTGCTAGAACTCAGGGATTGCCAACCAAACAGGGTACTAGTGGAAAATCATGTCCTCAACACAACTGAGTAAGGTGACATTTGTTCCACAAGAGACCTGGAACACAGGGTAATCTATAGAAAAGCAGCTCACTTCCACTAGTGCTAGGGTCCAGGCACAGAATACAAAGGAATCTCTGATTCCCTGGAACAGGAGCTGGCAGAAAGCAAAAGACTCTCACCACCTGACAGCATATTATGGTCCTCCAAAATAAGATAAAAATCATGATCTAGACTCCAGAGGGTCAGCAAAAGGCCCTGGGCCACATATAGCCTGCCTGCACAGTGCCTGTTTTTTCAAATATTATTGGGGATCAGAATTCAGGACAGCAAGCACTCTACTACTAAGCTACATCCTCAGACCCTTTTTTTTTTGGTACCAGGGATTGAACTCAAGGGAACTCCACCACTGAGCCACATCTCCATCCTTATTCTGTATTTATTTAAGAGACAGGGTCTCACCGAGCTGCTCAGTCCCTTGCCGCTGCTGAACTGAGGATCCTCCTGTCTCAGCCTCCCAAGCGGCTGGGATTATAGACGTGGGCCACTGTGTCCAGCTCAGACCTCTTAATTGAGACAGGGTCAGGCTGAGACCAAGACTAGCCTTGAATTTCAGATTCTCCTGCTGAAGCTCCCCAAGTAGCTTGGGACAACAGGTGAACACTAGTATACCCAGCTTACTGCCTGTTTTTATACAGCCCTCAAGCTAAGAAAGGGTTTTACATTTCTAAATGGTCAGAGAAAAACAACTCAAAGGAACATTTCATTACATGTAAACTGACATGAAATGAATCGCATATCAATACAATACAGTGAATCTTAATGTAGAATAGACTACGGTTAACAGAATAGTTACTAATGTATCAACATTGGCTTATTACTTGGAACAAATGTAACATTCAAATGTTAGATTTCTTTTTTTGGGGTGAGGGAACTGAACCCAAGAGTTCCCATATGCTAAGCATATCTCTACTACTGAGCTACATCATAGTCCCCTGCCTGTGTTTTCGGGGTTTTTTGGTGGGAATAAAACCTAGGATCTGGTGCATATTAGGCAAGTACTCTACTACTATATTCTCAGCTCTATTTATTTTATTCTGAGACTCAGCTTAAAGTTGCCCAGGCTGGCCCTGAACTTAGGATCCTCCTGCCTCAACTTCCCAAGCAGCTGGAATCACAGGCCTATACCCCCATGTATGGTTCCTGCCAGATCTTAATAGAAAAAACTGTGCCTGGGTGGAGACAGATATATAAAACTCTATGTACTATCCACTTCATTTTATAAATTTAAGCTGTAATGAAAAGTAAAGTATATCAAACACATAAAGAAAAAACAACTTCTGATTGTACTCTCAGTTGTCTGTTTATGTACTACCCCTACACACACACATTTTAGGCAGGTGCCTAAATGTGTTCATGCCCATAATCCCAGCAACTGCAGAAGCTAAGACAGGACTCTGTCTCAAAATGAAAAATAAAGGGCTGGGGATGCAGCTCAGTGGTAAAGCACCCATGTTCAATCCCCAGTACTAAAAAAAATTTAAAAAATTTTGCTAAAATTAAGAATATTTCGTGACATGAGAACCCTGATATTCAAATTTCAATATCCATTAAGTACACACTGACCTAACCTTATCCATTTTTTATTATTATCTATGGCTGTTTTTGTACTACAGAGATCACATGCAAAATCAAAGATACTTATACTATAACACATTAAGCAGGACCAGCTTACCCTGGGTGTTTGCAGGTCCAGCACTCCATGCCCCATAGCCTGTGAAAAGAAGACCCTGTGTGTTAAAATCTTATTTATCACACTAGTGAATGTAGGCTTTAAAGGTTCTCTGAGGAATCTAAAGGAATGTGCTCCCAAAAGTTCACTGCCAGCCTTAGAAGGGGACAGCATAGCCATAGCAGCACCATCCTGCTAAAAGTCATTCTCCCACCCAACTGGCTGATGCTTCATCACACTCCACCAGGTTAAGACCAAAACAGGAAAAGAAGGGAGGGAACCAGGCTTAGAAGTCAGCTTGGGCAATTACCATCCACCTTCAAGCCTCAATTCACAACTGAGGATGTCACAGGACAAGCTGTGCCTTAGGACAGAGTCCCCCATCCTGGCTGATCCACCACCTCGCAGCTGGGAAACCACCTCAAGCTACCATGAGTATCCTATACATGAAAGAATCTTAGGAATCTGGAAATATAAACTGTGCCTCTTGGGGTTTCCCTTCTGACTTTAAACCTTCTAATGCTCCCCAGGGCCTTTAAGTCTCAGAACTTCAGCCTGGCCCTAAGGCATCAAACTGGGCCCCCTTGTCCCTGAAGGCAGGAGGGTGGAAGTAGCTTCTCCTCATTTGTGTTCCTGGAGCAGGGCACAGGAGGTTGGCTGCCTGTGCCAATCAAATGACTTCACTTTGATGAAGCAAGAATGTAGCCTCCCTTACCAGAACAACCTCTGTCAGTAACCAAATGCCCACTGTGTACCTACATGACAGGCACTCAGCAAAAGCTCCTGCTCCTGAATGCCATTCAGAGACAAGGGCGCTAAGGCTCAGAGGTTAGAAGACTTGATCCATTGTTCTCCTGTGCTTTAGGTTTGCCCTCTGCTCACCTCTGCAAGCTATACCTTCCCCTCTCTACCTCATCCTGCTAAACCAAGCAGCCTTCTTCATTTGTTCAGCAATGAACACTAACCCTGGGGCACTGACTGTTTCCCTGTGAGGTACTGGTGTATCAACCCAATTTTACACTTCCTGGAACAGAAGAAATCAGGGAGGTTGCAGTATCTTAATTAATTCTGAAAGGTTTAGGGCAGGTAGGAAGTGGGGGTGGGGGATTCTCTAAACTAAGGGCCTTAAAACAGGATCGCAAAAATATCTGGCGGGTAGGAAGGCAAATACTGGAAGATCCAGCCAGACACCGAAAGGCCAGGACAGCCAGGCTGAGCCTCTCCTAGGACCCTGCAGAAACCCAGCACACGTGCACTGCCCTCAGGACCTTCCTTTCTGCAATTCTTGCTGCTAGCATCCTCCTACTTTGCCACCTCTCAAGATCCTTGCCCTTTCCAGCAGCTGCAGCCAGGATGAGACCACCAAGTTTTTTGCTCTAGGTCGGGCCCCACCCGGCATGTTCCAATTGTTCCCTATGGGCAAACTTGGCTCTCAGCACAGATCAAAGGCCTCCCAGGAGGCTCATTTCAGAGACTGGAAACAAGGAACTCCAGAAAATGGGCTCTAAGGCAGGGACATACTTAAGGTCAATGGAGATGGGGCATGTTCTCTCCTACACAACGCCCCCGGCCCTCTAGCTCCACAAGAGGACGGCTGAAGGAGAACCGCCAATCCTTCGCACAGCCCAAAGCACATCGGGTTTCCAGCTTTGCACACGAGATATTCAGCATCTTGATCAAGACACTCAAGATTTCGAACTACGCGGTCTTTAGCTCCCACGGCCAACAAACACCAGGTGGGCCCGCGCTCGGGCCCGCCGCGCAGCACCGCCGGGCTGGCGGCGGTAGGTCTGACCCCGCGCAGCCCAGATGGCTTCTGGGACGAGTGTTCAAGCCTAATGCTCCCAAGGAGGCCCCGCCGAGCCTCCACGGAAAGACCCAGGTGCGGCAGCTCGGAGACAGGGGACCCTCGCACTCGACCCCTGGCCGCAGACCCCAGGCCCGGGCCTCGACCCCACGACCGGACGCTGAAGCTCCGCCCCCTGACGCCGCCATTTTGTGGCGTCTTCGGAAGAGAAAGGCGGGACTTCGAACTTCGAGGTCGCTAATGCCCGCCCGGGCTCCGCCAGATCTTGGGGTAAAAGCCGCCCGGACGGCCCAAGGCGCCCCCCGAAGCCAGCAGCAGCGTCGACCCATCGAGCCCCGACCGCCCTTTCGGGCCCGTACGACCAATCCGCACGCAGTGCCCCGGGAGCGACTGCGCCGAGGACCAATGAACGGTGCGCGCGCGTCCCGGCAGCCTCTCCGCAGGGCCGGGCCTGCGGCAACCGCGCTCCGACTAAAAGCCCGATAATGCGGACCCCGTAGGACGGCGGCTTCACCAGCCAGACAGCACCTTCTCGCCCCGCGCTGAGCAGTTTATACTAACCTCCGTATCCCTGCTCCATGTCTTCGACGCGACTCGCCAGCAGACCCTTTTTCTAGCCTTCCACAAGACGCATGCGTCCAACGCACCTCCCGCCGCCTGCTACTGGAAGACCATGTGCATACGTCACTCGCCCCGCGCACTGCTATTGGCTGGACATCTCGGAGGGCCCGCCCCCGCCGTTCTGCCTAGCCTTCCGGGTTACTCAGGATGGGCGCCCATAGCATCTTGGGAGTTGTGGGAGAGATGCAGTGCCTCAGGGTTGATCCCGCCCGTGCGCAGGCGCGCCGCGCCCCTCCCCCCTCCCCCCGGTGCGCAGACGCGCTCCGCTATCGCGGTGCCGTCCGCGCGCAGACGTATCTCTTCGATCACTCCCCACACCCACCAGCAACGCCCACTGACGCACAAACTAGGCGGATAGGAAGAACTTTTATTAGGCTCTACTTCCAGCTTCGGCCACGCGGGCCACTTAGGCCACGCGGGCTCCGCCCGCCTGGGATCCGGGTCAAGGGGCACCACCACCGCCCTCCTCGTCATCCTCCACGTCGAGGCCCGGGATGCCGCGGATCTGGCGCTGCAGCGCCCCGCCCAGCAGGGGTACGACGCCCTCCTCCTCCTCTTCCGGCGGCGGGGGCGGCGGCGGCGGCGTTGTCGTCCCGGGGGCCGGCTCCGGGGGCACGGGGGGCTGCACCAGATCACTCTCTTCTCCTTCCACGACTCCGGCAGCTTCGCCCGGTGCCCCCTCGTCCAGGGCGCCGCCCTCCGCCTCCTCCTGCTCCTTCTCCTCCTCAGGGCTGTCAGTGAAAGGGTTCTCTCCCTGCAGGGAGACGTGAAGACACTGAAGGGAAGGACGGCCCGCAGGAGCCAGGACTGGGATTGAGGTTGGGGACCAGTCCAGGGCTGGAGTCGGGACTGACTGGTGGGGAGGAGGGATGTGCGCCTTCACCTCACCTTAAGGTAGCGCTCCAGCTTCTTGCTGATGAGCTTGTTGTTGAGGATACTGCGGGCCACCATGAGCGAGGACTTCTTAGACTGCTCCATCATGAGCTGAGGGCAGGGCAGATAGGGCTGGAGAGGCCACTCCAGGAACACAGCAAGCCCACTCTACCCGACCCGCGCTTCTACACCCAGGGCTCAGCCCCGCCAAAGACCCTAACCAGATTGAAGGTCTTTAAGTGTACCTCAAGTATAATCTTCTGGCCACTTCACAAGCACGGAACACCACCACCTGAGCTGATCTTTTGCTTAAATGCTCCATCCTTCCACATCATACTTACTGTGTGATTGATTAGAGAGAGATCTATAGGTCTATATATATCTTTATAGACCTACAGCAGAAATGTGATTTCCTCATATAAAAACTGGGCGTGGTGGCGCACACCTCCCAGCAGTCAGGAGGCTGAGGCAGGAAGATCACGAGTTCAAAGCCAGCCTCAGCAATTTAGCGAGACCCTAAGCAACTTAGCAAGACCCTGTCTCAAAAAACAAAAAGGGCTGAAGATGTGGCTCAGTGGTTAAGTATCCCTGGGTTCAATCCCCAGTACAACAACTAAAAAACAAAAACAAAAACCCCTAAAAGTGAACAAATTAAAAAACCTATTAAATGCCAAATGCACAACCCATAGAATCAATAAAGAGAATATAAAAACAGGAATACAGTAACAGTATATTTTATTAAATGAATCCTTTTAGGATTCCCAGCATGACAAAATACATGCTGGTAGGGCTGAAAAGAGACTGCTGGTGGGAAGAGCAATTTACATATTTTTTGGAAAGCAGTTGGATAGAATGTATTAAAAGTAAAGCTCTTAGTAATTACTATCTGAGTTTAATACCTCAAAACATGCATGCACACTGGTTGTACATGTACCGGTGAAAAATTGGAAAGTGCCTAAAGGTCCTTAAATGGAGAAGTGAATAAATCACAGATTTAAAAGAATACCGTACAGCCCCTACATGACTCATCTTTGTGGCATAGTAAGAAAGGTGTGTGATTGAGTTATCAAGACTGAGTTCTGTCTGCAATGATTTACACCTAGAAGTCCAGTCAATTCCTCAGTGGTGGGAGGCTAGGTAAATCTCACTTTCATCATCATAAAGCCATAAGCAGAAAGAGAATGAAGCTATTTTTGTCATGTGGGGAACAGACCCCACCTCTAGGAATCCAACTAGCTCAGCCAACTCTGCTTACATGTTTCTGGATGCCACAGAACTTGCTGTTTCTACTCCCTTTCCCACATTCACTTTTTTCTTTACACATTTTTCATTTTACTATTTGGGGAAAATATTAGCCTCACACATGCTTATAACAAATTAGAGATATACAATCAGTATTCCTTAGCAACTGTTTCTTGCTAACACATTATCTCTCTAGGCATACAGATGGACAAACTACAAATTCTCCCAACTGAGGCACATTTACTGTTTCCAGATTTTCATCATAACAACAAACTACCACCACAATAAATTAAGTAATTCCAGCTGGTGTTTTTAATTCTAACCAAACAGGTTCCTCAAAATGATAGTGCCCAATTACTCTTAAAAAAAAAAAAAAAAGATGCAAGTCACACTTCCTCCATCTGATTAAAACAACCAACTGAGTGAACTTGGTGAGGTGCATTCCTATAGTCCCAGCTATTGGGGAGGCGGAGGTGTGAGGATCACTTCTGCCCAGGAGTTTGAGACTGGACCAGGCAATATGGCTAGACCCTGTCTCAAAAAGCCACAAACTGGGGCTTAGGTTGTGGCTCAGTGGTAAAGTGTTTGCCTCGCACATGTGAGGCACTGGGTTCAATCCTCAGCACTACATAAAAATAAATAAAGATATTGTGTCCATCTACAACTTAAAAAAAAAAAAAAACCCAAACTGGTCCTTTGACCTTGTCAACACTGGATGTTGCTTCATCACTGTAGATATTTTTGCTGCCAGATGAAAAAGAAAAGAATGTGTGCTGCTTCCCATGACACTTCCCTGCCCACTAGCAAGCCTGAGTACTGATATGCATGCTGGTGCCCAGCACCTCTATGAGATCAACTTGTCTTGGTGTACAGATTGCCTGGCTTGCTCAGGAAGGCTTCTAACACACTCAAAGTACACAAATGATCTAAGTTTTCTGGAATTTAAGATATGGCATGAGACAGGGGTCCAACTTACTTTGCAGAAGTTTATAAATCACTTCCTTGCTAAAATGAAATATAGGTCCACAAATCTATTTTTAAAAAAAATAAATCTGAGGACCAAAAGGCTCTAGAAAACAAATATTTCCCCTGAAATTCATTTGGTGATAAGACATGAGATTACGTTCCATTTTTTATTTTATTTTTTTAGCTGTAGATGAGCACAATATCTTTATTTTTCAATTTATTTTTATGTGGTACTGAGAATCAAACCCAGTGCCTCACACATGCGCTCTACCATTGAGCCACAATCCCAGTCCCCACGTTCCTTTTTTTTTTTTTTTTGGTACTGGGGATTGAATTCAGGGGTACTCGACCACTGAGCCACATCCCCAGCCCTATTTTGTGTTTTATGTAGAGACAGGGTCTCACTGAGTTGCTTAGCGCCTCGCTGTTGCTGAGGCTGGCTTTGAACTCGCGATTCTCCTGTCTCAGCCTCCCTAAGTGCTGGGATTACAAGCGTGAGCCACCGCGCCCGGCTCCCACGTTCCATTTTTATACCAACTTTTTTTTTGGTACAGGGGATTGAACCCAGAGGTGCTCAACAACTGAGCCACATACCCGGCCTTTTTTATTTTTTAAGACAGGGTCTCTAAGTGGCTTAGGGCCTAGCTAAGTTGCTGAGGCTGGCTTTGAACTTATGATCCTCGTGTATCAGCCCCCCAAGCCACTGGGATTACAGGCATGCACCACTGTGCCTGGTTTATTCCATCTATCTTTCTTTCTTCTTTTTTTTGGTACTAGGGATTGAACTCAGGGGTACTCGACCACTGAGCCACATCCTCAGCCCAATTTTATATTTTATTTAGATAAATAAGCAACTCAGTCTCACTGAGTTGCTTAGTACCTGGCCATTGAGGAAGCTGGCTTTGAGCTTGCCATTCTCCTGTCTGAGCCTCCTGAGCCACTGGGATTACAGGCGTGCGCCACCGCGCCCAGCCTATTCCATCTTTCTTTATCCCACTTGTATGTCACTTGAGTAACTATTGATGATTCTACTACTAGACTCTTTCTTAGATCCTGGAGGCTAGTGATCACACCACACTGTCTTTCTGAAACCCAAAAATTAACTCAAACACCTGAAGTTTCAGAGAAAGGACCTGTACAAATACTAAGTTCTAAACCGTATTGAGACTTTTCCCTGGATCTTTTGGTTGTACTATTTTATTCTTGTGCCAACACCACTTTTTGCTGCTGTTAAAAAAAAAAAAATAAAAATATATATATATATATATACACACACACACACACACAAATATACATATATAAATCAATATATATAACACATATAAACATGTAACGTATATTATTTTTTTAATTAAAAAAAATTTTTTACTTTTATTTTTTGTGTGTGTCGTGCTGGAGATAGAACCCAGGGCCTTGTGCATGCTAAGCAAGTGCTCTACCACTGAGCTACACGCCCAGACTTAAATAAACTCCTTTTAAATTTTAAGGCAGGTTTTTGCTAAGTCATGGAGGCTGGCCTTGAATTTGTGATCCTCCTGCTTCAGCCAACCGAACAGCTGGGTTTACAGGTATGCACCACTATGCCTGGCTGTAATAACCTTTAATATCTGTCAACTCATAACTGCCCTTTGTATAATCTTTTTGGCTATAGTTTTTTGGAAAACTATGTCAGGCACAGAAAGACAAATATAGTATGTTCTTACTTACATGTGGAAACTTATAAAGCTACTCTCATAGGAGTAGAGAGTAGAATAGAGGTTACCTTAGAAAAGGGGTATAAGGGGGGCTGGGACTGTAGCTCAGCGGTAGAGCGCTTGCCTCGCATGCGTGAGGCCCTGGGTTCGATCCTCAGCACCACATACAAAGCAGTAAAATAAAGACATTGTGCCCATGTACAATTAAAAAAAAATTTTTTTTAAAAATTAAAAAAAAAAAAAAGAAAAGGGGTATAAGGGAAGATGGAGAGATGGTTCAAGAGTTCATGAGTGCATTTGCATAGACAAATAACTTCTAATGTACTTTACAGCATAGTTGAGTATTATTGACAATTAATTGTATATTTCAAATAGGGTAGAGAAGATTTTCAATGTTCCCAATACCAAAGAAATGATAAATGTATGAGGTAACAGATACAACAGCTACACTGACTTGGTTACGTGTTGTATACAAGTATTCAAATAGTATACTGTATCTCCTAAATATGTAAAATTGTGTGTCAATTAAAAATAAAAATAGCACACACCTGTAATTCCAGTGGTGTGGAAGGCTGAGACAGGAGGATTGTGAGTTCAAAGCCAGCCCCAGCAAAAGTGAGACACTAAGCAACTCAGTGAGACCCTATCTCTGAGTAAAATAAAAAATACGGCTGGGGATGTGGCTTAGTGGTCAAGTGTCCCTGAGTTCAATCCCTGGTACTCTGTCCCCCCCCACAAAAAAATAAAATGAAATAAAAATAAAGAAAAAAAATGTAAAAATTTTACAAATTTCAACCAACCAATCCACCTGTCCCTGACCTAGATTGTCAGGGAACTGTACTGTCCTCAACTGGAGAAGAACTGGGTTTTTGTTTGTTTCACTTTTAAATATTAACTCCCTATCTAAGAACACAGTATGTTCCTTACGTTCCTTCATTTGTATCCTTGGAATATTTGCAGTTCTTCTTAAAGGTGCCATGTCTTTCTTTAAATCTACATTCTGAGATACTTCATACACTGTGTAGTTACTGTGAGATTTTTAACCTCATTTATTGGTTATTACTACAATAAAGAGAACCAACTACTTTCTGTATGCTATCTTGAATCCCACCTCCTTATCAAATTCTACTAACTTTAAGATCAATTTGCAAGGTGCAGTGACAAACATCTGTAATAGCAGCTACTCAGGAGGATCTCAAGTTCTAGACCAGCCTGGACAACTTAGTGAGGCCTTGTCTCAAATAAAAAATAAAAAGGGGGGCTGGGGTTGTGGCTCAGTGGTGAAGCGCTTGCCTTGCACATGTGAGGCACTAGGTTCGATCCTCAGCACCACAGAAAAAATACATAAAAGACACTGTGTCCATCTATAACCAAAAAATATTAAAAAATAAAATAAAAATAAATAAATAAACGGGCTAGGAATATAGCTCAATAATAGAGTACTTGCCGAGCATGCTTACAGCCCTAGATTCAATTCCTAGTACCACACACACAAATATATATTATTAAAAAATTTTCCTGGCATAATTCCACTTCTCTAAGAACATAATCACATTATTTATACATAGTTTTCCTTTACAGTATTTTATGTTCTTTGATTTCATACTGAACCCTGCATTCCAGAGACAAATCCTAACTACACTGGACTATACATCTGAATTACAGATTGATAATTACTAAAAGTTCCCCCAAGCATGTTTGTCTTTAATTATAAACTAATCTACAGTTTCATATGGGTATTATCTTTTTTTTGGTACTGGAGATTGAACTCAGGGGCACTCGACCACTGAGCCACATCCCCAGCCCTATTTTGTGTTTTAAGTAGAGACAGGGTCTCACTGAGTTGCTTAGCGCCTCGCCCTTGCTGAGGCTGGCTTTGAACTCGCGATTCTCCTGTCTCAGCCTCCCTAAGTGCTGGGATTACAGGTTTGTGCCACTGCACCCGGCTGGATATTATCTTTATCTAATTTTTGGAATTAAATTTTAAAAGGTTTCCTAAAAATTAACTAGAGAGGACAGTCTTCTAGCATGGCAAGTGGAAGAGCCCTGTGAACCCATTCACCGATGAAACTGATAATTACTAAGAAAAGTCTCTGAGTACGCCCAAGGGACATATGGCATATTAAGAAATACTTAATAAGGAAAAGATACTAAAATCCAGTGAGAAAGAGTGACAGCTGTGTTTGACCTATTGCCTCTCTGTCCTCGCAGTTCAGTGTGATGGAAACTGAACTCCAGACAGTCCAACTAGGAGGACAAGCCCCAGTGTCTACCCACCTCATTACAGCTGAGGGCTGGAACAGGATGTCAGCACTTCTTATCCTGTCCCCACCTATGTGCAGCTGAGTTCTGAATAAGTACAGGTGAGAGATGACAGCTCCTTTATTCTGCCCAGTCCCCATGCACAGAATGGAGATCTGACCCAGGGTAAAATACGCTGAGAATACTGGAGCTCACATAGTGCTGGCTTGTTCATAAAGTAGAGGTCCAATGCCAAGAGAGGAAAACCAAGACCAGAAAGAGGCCACAGCCCATTCACTTCTCCCCATCTCTCCCAAAACACTCAGAGAGAAATACCCCTCTGTCCCCACCCTGAGCCTTGGCTCAGAGATTTTGCCCAGGAGAGTCTGGCCTTAAATCAGTGAGCTTTTAATCTCTTCTCAACTTCATTGGCAAGAGTATCAAAAGTTTGAGACTAAGGACTCTCTCAAACAAATGGAAGATGTGGAGAAAAGGAACTGGAAGGAGACTAGAGATTTGATAGTGATATAAACTAAACCATAGTTTAGCTAGGTTACCAGAGAGAACCAGAAAACAAATAACAAAAATAAACAGCAAACAGCCTCCCTGGGTTCAGAATAAATCTCAAACAATAATCTCAACAATCAATGCTGTAAAGGAGCACAAATTTAATAGGATGAAATTAGAGTACAATTTATGCACTAGGGCATTGTTGAGACCAAATAGCAATCAGCCAGAAAATGGAGTTTGTTTTTTTTTTTGGTACTGGAGATTGAACTCAGGAGCACTCGACCACTGAGCCACTGAGCTGCATCCCCAGCCCTATTTTGTATTTTTATGTAGAGACAGGGTCTCACTGAGTTGCTTAGTGCCACACCTCGCCGTTGCTGAGGCTGGCTTTGAACTCGCGATTCTCCTGTCTCAGCCTCCCTAAGTGCTGGGATTACAGGCTTGCGCCACCGTGCCCAGCTCAGAAAATGGAATTTAATTGCTGAGTATGGTCTGGGAGACAGTCAGAAAGAGCCCCTACTTAAACCATATCCGGGTGGTTCCCAGTCATCCCAACATGACTGCACATGCCCATGGCTTCCTCATTCAAGGCATTATCTCAGAGCTTCACAGTGTGGGGATGAGAGACTTCTCTGAAAGAGATCTCGCTAAAAGACTTTTTGGCTAGTCACTAATAAAATAGATAAGCAAATATAAGAACAAGATGCTGGATGGGGAGTGGGAGTACTCGGACTTGTCAAAATATATTATCTAACATGCCTGGTTGTGAACACAAAATTATGAGACATTAAAGCTGAGCATGATGGCACATGCCTATAATTCTAGCAACTCAGGAGGCTGAGGCGGGAGGATTGTAAGTTCGAGGCTAGCCTCAGTAACTTAGCGAGGCCCTAAGCAATTTAGTGAGACCTTGTCTCAAAAACAAAACAAGGGCTGGGATTGTAGCTCAGCGGTAGAGCGCTTGCCTCGCATGCGTGAGGCCCTGGGTTCGATCCTCAGCACCACATACAAAGCAATAAAATAAAGACATTATGTCCATCTACAGCTAAAAAAAGTATTTAAAAAAAAAAAACAAAACAAAACAAAACAAAACACAAAAAGCAAAAGGGCTGGGGATGTGGCTTAGTAGTTAAGTGCCCCTGGGTTTGATCCCTGGTACAAAAAAACCCCAGACATTGAAAGGAAACTCTGACCCAAATACAAGGCAGTGAAAAGATGTCAATGTTAACAAAGATTCCAAAGTAGTAATTAACAATGCTTAAGAAGTAAATGCTTAAATCAAATTAAAAAAAAAAAAAAGTAAATGCTTGAAGAAGGTATAGTGACACATCTCTTCAGACAAACATCAAAAAATTATACTAAAACTAAAATATCAATCTTGGAACTGAAAAGTACAATAACTAAAATATTTACCAGAGGGCCGGGGTTGTGGCTCAGTGGTAGAGTATTTGCTTAGCATGTGTGAGGCACTGGGTTTGATCCTCAGCACCACATAAAAAATAAAGAAATAAAATAAAGCCAATCTGTCCATACACAACTACAAAAAATTTTTAAAATAAATAAAATAAAATATTTATCAGAGAAGCTGGACCGTAGATAGGAACAGAATTAGTGAACCTGTAGCTCAATAGAGATTATACAATCTAAAAAACAATGATAAAAACGAAGTCTCAGACAATGGTGGGACACAATTAAGTGACCCAACTTATGCATAACAGGAGTATAAGAAAGAAAAAGGACTGGGCACAGTGGCGCATGCCTGTGTAATCCCAGCAGTTCAAGAGGCTGAGACAGGAGAATTGCAAGTTCAAAGCCAGCTCCAGCAAAAGTGAGGCGCTAAGCAACTTAGTGAGACCTTGTCTCTAAATAAAATAAAAAACAGGGCTGGGGCTAGGATTGTGGCTCAGTGGTAGAGTGCTTGCCTTGCGTGCGTGAGACACTGGGTTTGATCCTCAGCACCACATAAAAATAAACAAAGATATTGTGTCCATCTATCAGTAAAAAAATGTTTTTAAAAAAATAGGGCTGAGGATGTGCCTCAGTGGTCAAGTGCCCCTGAGTTCAATCCCCAGTACTCCACCCCTTCCCCCAAAAAGAGAAAGGATAGGAAAAAAATACATGAGGAAATAATGGCTGAAAGCTTCCTAAGATTGATGAAAACTTATTTACACAAAGAAAAATCAAACACCAAGTAGAATAAACAGAGATCCACCAAGAAACATATAATAAAAATGCTAAAAGTCAAAGACAAAGGAAAAATCTTGAAAGCAGCAAGAAAAAAACGAATCATCATTTACAAGAGAAATCCAAAAGTTCCAAACTAACATCAGGATAACATACTGAAAATGCTGAAAGAAAAGGCTATCAACCAAGAATCCTATACTGAGTAAAGCCATTTTTAAGGCAAAACTGACATTTTGAGATAAACCAGAACTGAGAAAGCTGAATGTGGTGATGCCTGTAATTCTAGCTACCTAGAAGGCCAGGAGGATCCCAAGTTCAAGATGAAGGAAGGCAGAAAGGAAGGAGAGAGTCTCCCTAAGTGCTGGGATTACAGGCTTGCGCCACCGCGCCCAGCTGCTAAACTATTTTAAAAGGCTCAGTAAGGAGCTGGGCATCGTGGCTCACGCTTGTAATCCCAGCACTTAGGGAGGCTGAGACAGGAGAATCGCGAGTTCAAAGCCAGCCTCAGCAACAGCGAGGTGCTAAGCAACTCAGTGAGACCCTGTCTCTACATACAACACAAAATAGGGCTGGGGATGTGGCTCAGTGGTCGAGTGCCCCTGAGTTCAATCCCCAGTACCAAAAACAAAAACAAATAAAAGGCTCAATAAGGGTGGGGGCATACGGATCCATGGTAGAGTGCTTGCCTGGCAAGTTTCACAAAGCCCTGGGTTCAATCCCCACCTCTGCAAAAAAAAAAAGCCCTCCATAAATTTAAAAAACTGAAATAATACAATGTATGTTTCTCCACATGGAATAAAATTAGAAATTAATTTAAAAATAACAAATTTGGGGAATTCTATATAAATAATGAATAAACTGAACACCAAAATTTATAGTATGAAGCAAAAAGCAGTATTCAGAAGAATATTTAAGCTGTAAACACCTACATTTAGGAAACAGCAGGAACAGGTAACAACAAATCCCATCATTATATACAACTGTAACACACCAATAAAAAAAAAAAAAAAAGTGGGAAAAAAAAATGGGAGGAAAATCCCCCAGAAGCCTAAATGTAACACAAGTAGAAGGAAATAATAAAAATTAGATTAGATATTAACAGAGAACAATAAATGAAGAAAAAAACCTCAATGAAACCAAAAGTTTGTTCTTTCAAATGTTAAAAACATTAACAAACCTTTAGCTAGATTTACCAAGAGAAACAGAAGACTCAGATGACTAGAGGACATCACTACCAACCTTACAAAAACAAAAGGAATTATAGAAGAATACTATAAACAACAAAATATAACAAACACCTTTTCAGGATAAAAATGGTAAACAAATTAGGACTAGAAAAGAACTTCCTCCGTCAGATAAAGGGCACCTATAAAAACCCTCAGCTATCATATTAGACCCATGAAGTCCCAAGTCTTCAATTCTATGAACATAATAAAGTTTTAATATTAACTGTAAAATATTATGTTAAGTTTTATTAAACATTAAAATATTAAAAATGCAATTATTATTTCAAGGTTACCATAAGTGATATATTTATCGCTCAGTTTTTACAGGTGTTCTACTTGGGACAATGAGACAAAATGGGCAATGACAGACTGGGGCTAGCCCCTTAAGATATAAACAATATAAATAAGACAAGGACATGCACTCTCATCACTTCCGTTTAACATAATGCCAGAGGTTCTAGCCAAGGTAATTAGTTAGGAAAAAGAAAAAATAGGCATCCAGGTTGGAAAGGAAAAAGCACAATGAATTCTGCAAATAACTGATCTTCTATCTAAAAAGACCGCTAAAATACCCTGAATAAACATTAACACTTGATTAGCATATGCAAGACCCAGGGTTTAATTCTACTTCTAAATGTATCAAATTTATTCTCATATATTGTTTTTCTTTTCAACAATCACAAAAAACCCACACAGAACATATTCTGAAAACTACAAAACAGTTTTGAAAGAAAGTTGAAGATCTAAATAAATTCAGACATCTCACATTCGAGGATTAGAAGACAATATTGTAAAGGTGGTAATACTCCACCAAGTGGTCTAGAAAACAAACACAATCCTGTCAGAATCCCAGTTGGCTTCTTGGAGAAATTGTTAAGTTGATGCTAAAATTCATGGACATTCAAGGGGCACAGAATAATCAAAACAATTTTGAAAAATAACAACAAAGTTGGAAAATGCACATTTTATCATTTCAAATCTCATCACAAAGCTATTTACTAACATAAAGTACTTATTAACATAAAGTAACATAACCGTATTAACATAAAGACACAATCATGGAATAGAATTTGAAGTCCAGAAATAAACCAACACAGCTATGGTCCACTAACTTTCAACAAGAATGCCAAGATCATTCAATGAGGAAAAAACAGTCTCTTTCATTTGTCTTTCAAATGGTGCTAGGACAATTAGATATCCACATGTAAAAGAATGACATTAGACCCTTACTTCACACCATATGAAAAAACAAAGTGGATCAAGGCCTAACTGTAAAAGATAGAACCATAAAACTCTTCAAGAAGAAATCACAGGGGTAAATCTTTATACTCTTGGATTTGTCAATGGATTCTTGGATATGACACCCAAAGTGAAAGCAATAAAAGAAAAAAAAATTGATCTGGGCATGGTGGTGCACTCCTGTAATCCCAGTAGGCTGAGGCAGGAGGATCACAAGTTTGAGGCCAGCCTCAGCAACCGAGTGAGACCCTATCTCAAAATAAAATTTAGAAAGGACTGGGTATATAACTTAGAAGCAGAATACTCCTGAGTTCAACCACCAGTACCACACACATACTCCCCCCAAAGATTTATTATTTAATCCAAGCAGTCCATTCCTACGTAAGTACCCAAAAGAAATGAAAACAGATGTTCACAGAAGAACTTGCACACCACTGGGTTCCTGAGAGCATTAATAGCCTAAAGGAAGAAACAACACAAATACCCAAATACCCAAATAAATGAATGGATAAAAACACAAACTGTGGCTGGATGCAGTGGTGCACGCCTGTAATCCCAGGGGCTCGGGAGGCTGAGGCAGCAGGATCAGAAGTTCAAAGTCAGTATCACCAACTTAGCAAGGCCCTAAGCAACTCAGCAAAACTTTGTCTCTAAATAAAAAATAAAAAGGACTGGGGAAGTAGTTCAGTGGTTAAGCACACCTGAGTTCAATCCCTGGTACAAAAAAAAGAAAAGAAAAGAAAGAAAGAAAGAAAATATGTAGCAGACTGACAACTGTATGAGGGGTGGATAAGAGGTGAGGGGTGATAGCTAAAAAGGGTATGGATTTCTTTTTGAGGTGAAAAAAATCTTGTAATTGATTGTGGCAGTGGCTTCTGATTATACAAAAATCTGTGTATAAACTAAAACTACTGATCTGTACATCTTAAATGGGTGAATTATATGGTATATGAATTATATCTCAGTAAAGCTATTACTAAAATAACGGGAAGTTTTCCATTCATGACCATAGCCCAGAACTTAAAAAAAAAATACAGTATTTAGCTGGACATGGTGGTATACATACAGTTACTTGGCACGCTGAGGCAAGATCATCACAAGTCTAAAAGTAAATAAAAAGGGCTGGGGGGGCTGGGAATGTAGCTCAGCGGTAGAGCGCTTGCCTCGCATGCGTGAGGCCCTGGGTTCGATCCTCAGCACCACATACAAAGCAATAAAATAAAAGACATTGTGTCCATCTATAACTAAAAAATATTTAAAAAAAAAAAAAAGGGCTAGGGGTGTAGCTCAGTGGTGTAGTGCTTGCCTAGCAAACACGAGGTCCTGGATTCAATCACCAGTACTGGGATGTGAAGGGAGGATTACATTAAAACACACACTGCATTTAAATTCTTTTTTTTTTTTTGGTACTGGAGGTTGAATTCAGGGCACTCGACCACTGAGCCACATCCCCAGCCCTATTTTGTGTCTTATGTAGAGACAAGGTCTCACTGAGTTGCTTAGCACCTTGCCATTGCTGAGGCTGGCTTTGAACTTGCAATTCTCCTGTCTCAGCCTCCCTAAATGCTGGGATTACAGGCTTGCGCCACCGCGCCCAGCTCGGCATTTAAAATTCTTTTAGGATCAACTGCTGTCGCTCATTTCCCATATATTGAGGAGGGGGGAGCCCACTGGGGATTAAACCCAAGGCTTCTCGTATGCTAGGCAAGCACTCTACTACTGAGCTATATCCCAGTACTAAGCTATATCTCACTGTTGCTAAGTTGTCCAGGCTGGCCTTGAACCTGCTATCCTGCTTCAGCCTTTTGAGTAGGTGAGATTATAGGAATATACCATTGCACTCCTAGATATTTTCAAAATTTTTTTTAATAATGTATGTATTCTGCATCCTCCACTGTCTTCTCTCTCCCTATCTCCTATCAGTTCCCAGTCTAAGAATCTGTTCTTATCGAGATCCATACAGCTTTTCTGTTGCCAAAGCCAATGGACACTTTCCTAATCTTTCTAGACCTCTCAGTGATAACTGCCAATTCTCAATCTGTGACTACCCAAGCCAGACCCCTCAATGAGAATTGGTGCACTGAGGAAGACCAGAAATGAGTTGGGACAGGTATGGAAAAAGGATGAGAGATGCTATTTCCTATGCTCACCTTAGGCGCCATCAACTCATAAATCCCACAGGTCTCATTCTGTGAAGATGGTCACATCTCCTTTTAGTTCAGAACCGGTCCTGGGCCTTTGAGCTCTCTCCCTACTGAAGTCCTGCCACATCACTTGACTTCTAACAGCTACCTCCTACCCAAAATGTCATCACTGCAACCAGAAAACACCCTCTCTGGCCTCAGTGCTAGGCACTCCAAATATGCTAGCAAAAAAGAACATACTCATCTTCTGCCAAATGTGCTTCTCTTTGTGAACTACATATGCCCCACCCCCTGCCACGCATAATCCCGGCAGCACCACTCTCCACTCAGTTCCCTGCGTCATGCCTGGCTCCTGGTCACTCCCATAGGCCAACCTCCTATTCCTGTACTTTGAAGGCTCTCCTATCACCCTAGATTATAGCAGCCCCTCATTGGCCTCCAACTCCCTCCACAGCAGCTGCTGAGGTCTCAAGGACAACATCAACTCTAGTCCTGTCAATCATCCACTTGAAAACTTTGCCACCTACAAAAACAAGTCTGAAGCCTTCAACATTGCACTTCTGAACCTCTGAAGTCCAACCACTACTCCAGCAACAAGTGCACTGTTATGTTTCTCCATCAGTTTTCTGAACCCAATCTGGCAGCTGGCCCCTATGGAAATGGTGGTTCCCATATCCCATGGTGCACTGGTCTTGAAGGCCCAGGCCATGTCCCCATCTCCTGGCTTTCTCTATGTAACCACACTGTACTGGGCTGGAACTGTCCTTATCTACAGTCCCCTGCCTTCCCCCTCTCCTCATTACAACCACAGGACCTCCCCAGAGGACTCATTCAGTTCACCCATAGGAGGGAGGGGCCACCTATGGCCACTCACCCTGCGGTTCCGGTTGTGATCCATGGTCTTGAGGTGCTTCTGGATGATCCCAAACTGCATGGGAATAAAGAGGTCACAAGCAGCACAGTGGGCTGCCTCCACCTTCTTCACAAAATGCTCCATGGCAATTTCTGTGGGGGGAGAAGGAGAGAGTCACCACTGGTCCCAAGTCCTAAGACAAATCCAGAAGTCTGGGGAAAATATCAGGCCAGCTTCTCAACTTGATTATCTATACAGGACTGAAGCTTTTCTCATTGACTCTTCCAGAGAAACAAGAGGTGTCACAATCAAGCAGAGGAGGGCAGGCCGAGGTGCTGCCTGGTGGGAGGTGGGATAGAACCTCCTCACCTTGGGTCAGATCCTGGTCTCTGTAGATCTGCTGAATCAGACCATCAAGATCCTCCACAGTTTTTCTGAGCTCCTCTGTCTTTTTGGTTTTGTTGGTTACATACTCCTGCCAGAGACATAGAATTTCATGTGAGCTGCCCTGTGTCACCAGGGTCCCAAGAAACCAAGAGTAACTATGCTGCTCTGAGGCTCACCTGCAGAAAGTCAGCTGTCTGTTTAGGGAGCTTAGTGCCTACATACTTAAAATGCTCCTTATGGAACTTGCTATCAAGATGGCTGGCCATCTCATCCTCGTAGAAGGTCCGGTATTTGCAGAGAGAACACACAAACTGGATCCTGCCACAGGAGGGAAACAAGCAGCTGAGGGTCCCAGGGTCCCAGGGAAAGGTGCTGCTGCCTCACCCAACCCAGCTGTGCAAGCCCTGAAATAGGGCTTGCTCATAGGCCTCTGAAGTGCGGTCCCAGCAGAGGGACAGGCTGGGACCAGGAGGATCGGGAGCAGAATGGGAGAGTCTGCAGGCTGCAGTTACTGCAACGTAGGGGACAAGGGAGGAGCTCTTCCTTCCCACAGGCAGGAGGCCGAAGCCTGAGGCAGCAGCTGCTGCAACAGGCAAGGAGTCGCTGGAAGGTTGCCGGAGGGCCACTCTACCAAGGCTGGGCAGGAGCTTGTGCACTTGGCCCAGGTGGGAACCGGAAGGAAGGATGCCCTGGCGTGAGCCAGGTGGCCCTGAGGTGCAGAGTGGAGTACGCAGTCCCGAGGCAGGGCCCGAAAAGGTGCTGCATCTTCCTTCTGGGTTCTGGGGAACTCAAAGGCCCAGCCCATCCTCTGCTCAGAATGCTTGGGGGTGGTGTCGGGAGGGATGGAAGGCAAGCAGGCCTGGGCACCTGCTGCCTCATCTTCCTCTTCCAAGAAGAGACCAGTCTGAGCTGGAAGGAGGGCGCCTGCCCGGCCTGCCAGAGGGCAGCCTGGAGTCACCTGGGCGAGGTGCTCTGTCTGGGCCTGGTGTCCACAGCAGAAGCCCGGGGTCTGGGGCCTGGGCTGGAGCAGGCTGCCGTGGCAAGGGGCGGAGGAGGCCAGCCGCCACCGAGGCCTTGGGGCGGGTCCCTACCTCTGCCGGACGTCCTTATCTGGGCCACGGGGTCAGCTTTGTCTGGAGAGCCCAGGGGCCGGGCGCCGGCGAGGCTGAGGAAGGTCCAGCAAGAGCAAGAGTCTGAGGCGGAGGAGGCAAGCGCCAGTGCGGGAGCCCTGAGGGCAGACAGACCCGACCAAGGGGCGTGAAGGGCTCAGCCACAGACAGGCCCGGCCTGACAGGGCCGGCGGATAGGGCAGAGGGCAGGCCCGAGGCTGCCATAGCCCACAGGTGCTGCCATCTCTCCTGAGCACGGCGGCGGCCTCTTGGCAGCTAGCTGGGGTGGCACAGGCGCCTTGGACCTTGAGTCTCTGATGAGCTGGCCCCCTCCCTCAGGGGCATCGGGCCCCCAGTGCACCTCGGGGCTCGTGCGCTGAGTGACCTAGCGCTGGAGCTTCTGGGCAACGGTGCCGAGCAGTGTCAGGTCTCAGGCCACAGATGCCAGCGGTCGCCAGGCGGCCACAGAGGGGCAGGGGATGAGTCAGGCCTTAGGAGCTGGGCCTGGCGGGAAGCAGGGTCCATGCACGGCCGAGCAGGTGCTGGCTCCCAAGGGAGGCCAGAGGGCGGCGAGATGGCAGAGCTATGGCCCTGCTCTCCTGGAGGCAGCCCCAGAGCGAGGCAGAGGCAAAGGGATGGAGGGAAGCTGGTTACCTTTCAACCATGCGGTCTCGCTGCCGCTTTTTCTGTTTGTCCTGGCTCTTCTTGCTTGCCTGCAACTTGCGTTTGGCCTGGCCACTCTCATCCTGGGTGATAAGGGCCCCTGTGGGAATAGAGGGGTACAATCACCAGCTTGGCTCTGCCAGGACAGGGCAGGCCCCAAGGCCTCTGGCTGAATCACCCGCTGTCCATTTCAGAAGGTCCATCTGAGAGCAGTTGTTCACGCAAGGCCTTTGACCATGAGCAGGGCTGGGTACCCTGGGCTGGGCAGGAAGTGGGTTTGGCCTAGGCACCAGGAGTAGGGGGATACACACTGATCCCTCTGCTCTCCAGGACACCCTCACTTTCTGTGGAGTGGGCCACGGGGAGGCTGGAAGGCAAAAAGAGGCTGTCTTGGAGGGGACACTGGCACATGTTCAGGGGGTCCAGGTGGTAGGAAGCCGGGAGGCCGCTCACAGGCCACTCACATGGCCCTGCCCACCCCCCACCGGGCACCGCGGCAACAGTGGGCTGAAGCTGGATTTACTGGTAGGTACCTGCTGGCGCTCATCACTCAGGTGGGGGGACACGGACTCCCAACAGGGGCTGGAGAGGCGCTAAGGGAGAGGACACGCAAACCAGAGCCGTAAAAACTGCACCAAGGGTCTCAACTCGGACACCAGCCACTGAGGACTCGAACTGCACATTACTGAGGGACCAATAGCAGGAGTTGTACCTAGGGGTCCCCACACTTTTGCTTGCTGCCCCCACCTGAAGGCAAAACCAATAATGCTAGACAGAGACACTGCCATCCACACAGCCTCCACCTGAGAAGAACAGGGTCAGGATGGGAAGGGGCAGGGAACGAAGCAAAGTCCCTGCCAGCACATACTCAGCCCCATAAGGCAGGTTCCCAGCCAGCCACATTTCTGCCACAACCCTGCCCTCACCTGGATAAAGAGCCACCCAAAACCCAGGCCCCCTAGGAGACTCACCTTTCTCTGACTCTTCTTTGCCTTCTTCTCTCCCATCCTCTTTTCCTTCCTCATCCTCTCCTTCCTAATATAATTTTAAAATCCAACTTTAAAGTGTGCAATTACTTATAATGGCTCTAAATGACAAGACCCAGGGCCAGGAGCCTTACAACCTCCTGCCAGCCAGTATACAGAGAGCTTGTTCCCCCACTTCCTCATAAGGAAACATGTTTAGGCAGCCTGCACTTTCTACCAGACCATACTGCCTCCTTGTGCTGGTCACCCACCACCCATGCACACAGGTGACAATACTGCCTATGACCCCTGTGGTGAGGCCTGCACTTTGGCTCAATTTGGTCTTCACAGGCCCACCTGCAGGGAGAAAGAGCTCAGAGCCAGGGGCCACTTACTGCTCTGGAGCCTTTTTCCATAGCGTCGATACCTTCAGTGCCCTCTGCGGCTTCCCCCTCAGTGCCCTCATCTGTAAGGAGAGAAAAGTCAAGCTCAGCCCAGATCTCCATAGAGGCAGGGGAAAAGGGAAGGAGGCAAGACCCCATGCTCACCATTGTCTGAGTCACTGTTTTCTGAGCAGTCCGTCCGGGTAGCTTTGCTGTCCGGCTCATCAGGACTGCCACCCTGCTTTCTCTTCTTCTTTTTGGTCTGAGCCAGAGAAAGGGAACTAGGTCAGAGGAGATGGCTCTACTCCAGCCAGAGATCAAGAGGGATAGGCCTCCTCACTTACCCGGAAGTCAGCCGTAGTCCAGGTCTTCCAGGTTCGTCTCATCTGCTTCATGCCATTGCCAAATCCGAAGCCAAAACGGGAGCCACCTGGGAAGGCGCCCCCGCCACGCATGCCCTGGAACATGCCATACTCAGGGATGATGTTCTGGGAGAAGAGGGAGGGCAGCCGGGAGGCACCAGGCATGCACTGGCCCCGTGCCCCCATGGGATCTTCCCACATGCGCCCATAGCCCGAGGCCATTGGCCTGCTGCTCCGGGCATCCCGGGCCCAGCCCTGAGCCCTTGGACCAAAAGTGTCGCCACCACGCATGCGGAACTGGTCACGGTAGGCATCGTACTGGCCCTCATAGGCCATTTCCATCTCGGGGTCAAGCTCGCCATAGTCATAGCCCGACCGATACAGGTCACGCTCACTCAGGACGGCCCTTGAATCACAGGCCTCATAGGAATCATATCTGCAAAGACATGTGGCAAGCATCAGGCAGAGGCCCCTCAGAATTGCTCATATTCAGCTGGCCCTTTGGACAAGCTAACTGCTCCTGCCCTCTCTTCAACCTCCCACACCTGGGACAGGAAATGCAGCTCTAGAACCCACCCACCCTCCCCTTCCCCCTGCTCCCTCGGCTCCAAGCTATGGCAAGATGGTGCACTACAGAGACTCAAGTCCATGTAAGCAAGTTCCTCCCTCCCCCAGCGGCCCTGGGGACACACTTGGTCATACCAGTAACCAGTCAGGCCCCTCCTTACTCTCCTCACTAGGGCACAAGTACCCCTGGATGGATACCAGTTCAGTCAATGACAACTGCCCACAGGCAATGCTCTGCAGTGTGGCAGATCTGGGTGCAAGTCCCAGCCCCACCACTTAGTCAATGGGTGCCTTCTGGCAAAGGGTATGACCTGACTGCACTTCAGTTTCTCTATCTGTAAACTCTTGAGGATGGCAAGAGTTCCTCATAAGAATGTTTTCAATAGGTGTATATTTATAAGGCATTGAAAAATGACCAGCAAGTGTCCATGTCTGTCCCTCCTCTATACGGAGGATGCCTAGCTCACAGTGGTCAGTACCAAGGCTTGTCCCACTCTTCACACAAATTCAATCTTTCCTTGCCCTATCTTACAGGATGTAAAGTCTAGATCAAACACCAAAGGGTTGTCCCAAAGAAAGGGGTCACAGTGCTCCCAAGGAACCATCCTCTGGGTACAATGAAGTCAAGCCAATACGAATTTATTCCCTGCCTGAAGCTAGGGAGAGGCTGACTATGAGGGTGGCATAGGTCAGAGAAAGGAAGTACAATGGACCCCACTGGGAGCAAAGCATCCAGCAGAACAGAGCAAGGATGGAGAAAAGGGTCACAGAAGTGCATTCAAAGGAAATGCCAGCAGGCAGGAGATGTCCCTGCAGAATCTCAGTTTCTCCACAAGCCCCCACTCACCTTTCTCCACCTGAGCTGTACACGCCTCCTTGTACCATGTCTGTCTCCAAGTGTGGAACCATATCTAAGCGCTGGTTAATTCTGGATAAAACGGAATCGGCACTGGCGCTACCCGAGGCACTAGGGTTTGCATTTGTGTCAGAGCTAGGCATTTCCCAAGAGTTTGAAGTGGCCATACCATACCCATAGTTGGTAGTATTATCCTGGCCATAGCCATAGCCATAACCATAATTCTCGTAGCCTGCAGTGAGGGAGAAAGAGATAGACAGATGGCAGGGCGGGGAGGAGACAGACAGAAACAAACACAGAGAAAAGGGTGTGTCTGTCACAAGAGAGAAGCTGGAGACCCTAGTCACCCAAGGCTGGGTGGGCCCCAGACATTCCAATAAGGACCTTTTGTGATGTAGCAGCTGGCCCAGAGACACTCAAATCCCCCTTTGGTTCTGGCAGTGGCAGAGAAACAACTGGTTCAATCCCAAGGGAGAGGAGAGTGGTTGTAGGAATGATACTTGCCTCTGTTTGTCCCAGAGTTCCAAGTTCCATATCCTACAAAAAGTAAAAGGGCAATTACATCTACAATCATGAATTTACATCTACAATCATGAATTTAACTCAGTTTAATTCACAAATGAAGACAGTTATTCCCAGTACCTGACTGGCTATAGTAGACTGTACCTCCTCTAAATGAAAGAGGTGCCTCATGCTAGACAGCCCCCTGCAAATGCACCAGGCTATTTGTTGCCCTGGTCCCTGGCCTTCTGTAGCTCTGAGCATTTGGTTTTTAAGGAGCCTCCTGGTCCCAAAACTCTCAGCTACTGAATTTGGTTCCTACACTCCCACCTTGAAAAGCTAAAATTAAAAGATGACATCCCTCCACCCATCCCCACTAAGTACTAATTAGAGGAAGAAGAAAACCATTTATAGTGTCTGGTATAGACTGCAGGTTAGAGCACTTGCCTAGCATGCCTGAAGCTCTGGGTTCACAGATAAGACAGATAGATGTCATAGACTATGTTGTGCAAGAGGCAGCTGGCACAATCCATATCAATGCTGAAATCATGTCACCCAAATTACCCATCAAGCCACATGGAGCAGGAAAACAAACCACCATAGTCCCCCAAATGTCTGCCTTAACAGGGAGGGCCAACAAGCCCTTGAAACATTCAAGTATGTTGTGTGTGGGAGCACATCACTGAGGGAAAGACAAGAAGCAACTCCTAGCTTGAGAAAAGCCACTGAAAAAACAATCTGGATTATAAGATGAATTATGCTCTGGATTTGATGATAACATGGTAAAAATTCATTCCTTCAGGAGCACAAAGCCACTAAGAACTGACAAGGGGAACTCTGAGTAACCAGACCATGGATCCTCCTCAGAGGAGCATATGAGAACAGGTAACTCCATTCACAGTATCTCTGGTGAGATCCTCTAGTTCCCTCCTATTATGTCATCTCTGCCCTGCAGACAGTCAAGACAAGCTCACCCCAGAGGAGGGGACCAAAGCTTGTTGAAATGGCAGCATGATGAATGGCAGAATCCAGATCACAGAAGAGAAACAGTGAAACTAAAAAGATGAACTGGGGAAATGGCCCTGCATTTGGGTTCTCCTACAACCCAACAAACGCAGAGAATGGAAAGGTGTCAGAAACCAGCCAAAGTACCCTAGATGATTGCAACATTTAATGAACTATGGGTACAAAAGAGCTCGCAAAGGAAAAGTCCTCTTTGGCCATGGAAACCAAATCCATGGTTCTATGCAACCACCTTTTTTTTTGGGGGGGGGGGGGACAGAGGGAGGGGTGGGTACCAGAAGGGTGTTGAGCTACATCCCCAGCCCTTTATATTTCAAGACAGGGTCTCACCCAGTTGCCAAGGCTGGCCTCAAGCCCCTGATCCTCCTGCCCCAGCCTCCTGAGTAGCTGGGATTACAGGCCAGCCAGCAACAAGTATCATTCTGAGCAGAGGCTGGCTGTCCCAGACATTGCACAAACCTAGAATGCTGCCTGATGTTAAGGGAGACTCTAAGAACAGAAAATAACAAGGGATGGCCAGGAGCTAGAAACCTCTTAAGGAAAGGGCAAAGAAGGAGCCATTCCCACAAGCAAAAGAGAGGCCAGCAAAGCCACACCGTAAACAACTAACAAGAGCCTGGCCTTTGGCTATTCAAAAGGAGACAGGATTGGCAGATAAAAGCAGATCCATTGGGGCTCTGTTTGAGAGTCACAATCTAGTCACCCCAGGCTTCAGGTGCTGAGGATCTGATAGAAAGGAGTAAGGTATTTTCTGTGACAGAGCTGCCACTAGCTGTCAGAGGAGTCCCTTTGGTCAAGCACTCAGTATGTGCTACTTGCTATGCCAGGAGCAACTCAGACTCAAGGAACTCACCAGCTGGCCTATGCCTAGACTGTGGTGTTTTGAGGACTCCATAGGACCTGCCAAGTCTGAAAGAAGATTCCAAATCACTTTTGTTCCCCTCTAAAAATGAGATCATGGTCAACAAAGGGAATTTTAAGGACATAGTTTTATTCTTTTTTGTTTTTGTTACAGAACCCTGGGGTACTCTACTAGTGAGCTATATCCTCGGCCCTTTCCGTTTTTTATTTTGAGACATGGTCTTGCTAAATTGCCCAAGCTGGCCTTAAAACTACAATCCAGCTGCCTCAGCCTCCCAAGTAGCTGAGATTACATGTGTGCACCACAGTGCCTAGCTAGAACATTTTTTCAAAAGAAAAAAATAAAAAGGAGGTAGTCACAATAAGCAACACTTACAGGCCAAACAGAACACAGTTTAAATATTCAACTTCCAGGATTACAGCCTATCTACTCAGGGAGAATATAGCCATCAAAACAATTTACAGACTCAGGGATCGTTTTTATTTTATACCAGTTTTGAGTTTTAGGAAATAAGATGCTCCACGGTCAGCTGCTTTTCGTCCCCACCATCCAGGCGAGAGCTTTAGGCCGCATCGTAGGTGCACTGGCATAGGCTCTTCGCAGTAAGACAGCAATGCGGAAGAACACTGGCCCAATGGTGCCTTTACATTATTTTGGCTTTGGCTATGCAGCACTGGTTGCTACTGGTGGAAGAAATGGCTATGCAAAAGCAGGTAGAGTGCCGTCCCTGGCAGCTGGGCTCTTCTTTGGGAGTTTAGCAGGTCTGGGTGCTTATCAGCTGTCTCAGGATCTCAGGAACATTTGGGTTTTCCTAGCTACATCTGAGACCTTGGCTGGCATCACGGGAATGAGATTCTACCATTCTGGAAAGTTAATGCCTGTGGGTTTAATTGCAGGGGTCAGTTTGCTGATGGTTGTCAAACTTGGAATTTGTATGTTGAATAGACCCTAACTGTACAGGTCACAGTGAAGAATTAGAAATCTCCACATTTCCACTGTTTTTGCTTCAAAAACCAAACCAAAACAACACTGAATTCTTTGGGGGGAAAATTAGTCATTACTGTCACAGCCCTTCAGCAGTGGCAAGGATATAGCACAAGAGCTTAATAGCTCCCTTGTATGGTTCAATTCAATGATGAAATCATAGGGGGTAAAATGTTAGGCGTCAACATTGGGGGTCCTGAAGTCCTATTCCCTGCTCAGAAGAACAGTGTAAAAAAGTCTCGTGGTGAGATTCGGATGCGTGTTCTTTTTTCATTTTGTAGCACAAATCTATTGAGATTATGTGAAATGAAGTATCAGTGAAAATAAATTTTACTATAAATAAAAAAAAAATTTTATAGCCAGGTATAGCCAGCCTTAGCAACTTAGTGAGACCCTATCTCAAAATAAAATATAAAAAAGGCTAGAATGTGGCTCAGTTAAGCTCCTCAGGTTCAAAATCTCTGGTACAAAAAAAAAAAAAAAAAAAAATTCCTGTTTTATGAAGCACAAGGAAATGCATCTAACATAAGCAAAATAAAGCAGGACACACAATCCTATCCACCTATAAATTATTCAAACATATAAAACAGGTAAGCTAACAAAGATTAAACATTAAAATGGTAGGATCCCGATTGACCATTGTTTAAATGATAGTTAAATGTTGTCATATTGTTCCTGCAATTTACAAAGAAGAAAGAAAAATCCCATTCTTTCACAACAATGGTCTATATTAAAAAACCCTCAAGGGCTGGGATTGTAGCTCAGCGGTAGAGCGCTTGCCTTGCATGCGTGTGGCCCTGGGTTCGATCCTCAGCACCACATACAAAGCAATAAAATAAAGACATTGTATCCATCTACAACTAAAAAAAAAACCCTCAAATCTACAAAAGAGAACAAGCTAAGCAACGCTTATTACAAGGTTAACATACAAACCAAATTTCAAATATTGTAAATTTATATATATACACACATATATATGTATGTGTGTGTGTGTGTGTGTGTGTGTGTATTTATTTATTTTGGTGCCAGGGTGTGAACCCTGGGGTGCTTTACCACTGAGCTACATCCTCAATGCTTTTTTTTTTTTTTTTGGTACCAGGGATTGAACTCGGGCACTCAACCACTGAGCCACATCCCCAGCCCTATTTTTGTGTTTTTATTAGAGACAGGGTCTCACTGAGTTGCTTAGCACCTCACCATTACTGAGGCTGGCTTTGAACTCGCGATTCTTTTGTCTCAGCCTCCCAAAGTGCTGGGATTACAAGCGTGCACCACTGCGCCTAGCTCCCAATGTTTTTTATTTCTGAGATAGGGTCTTGCCAAGTTGCTTAGGCTGGCTTTGAACATGCAAACCTTCTGCCTCAGCCTCCTGAGCTACTGGGATTATAGGCATACAGCACTCGCACCTGGATACATTTATAAATATATCAAAAAAAGCCCAGAGTGGTAGTATACATTTGTAATCTCAGTGACTTGGGAGGCTGAGACAGGAGGATCACAAGTTTGAGGCCAGTCTCAGCAACTTAGCAAGACCTTGTCTTCAAAATAAAAAATAAAAAGGGCTGAACATGTAACTCATTGGTAAAGTGCTCCTGGGGTCAAACCAAGGTATGCATGATTTTAAAAACTCAATTAATTAATTAATTAAACAAACATATCAAATACATAAATTGAATACTCATGTTTCTACATATTAGCAATAACAACTGTAAACTAAAAAAAAAAAAAAAAAAGACTGAGGGGAAGGTGCCAGGGATTCAACCCAAGACCTCATGCATGCACACCCCCAGGCACAGAGAAACTGAAAATTTTAAAAGTGAGATTTACCACAGCATTAAAAACATGAAATATTTAAATGTAAATCAACAGAATATGTGAGTTGAAAACAATAAAATACTAATGAAAAAAATGTCACTCAACATAGCCGGGCGCGGTGGCGCAAGCCTGTAATCCCAGCACTTAGGGAGGCTGAGACAGGAGAATCGTGAGTTCAAAGCCAGCCTCGGCAATGGCGAGGCACTAAGGAACTCAGCGAGACCCTGTCTCTACATAAAACACAAAATAGGGCTGGGAATGTGGCTCAGTGGTCGAGTACCCCTGAGTTCAATCTCCAATACCAAAAAAAAAAAAAAAAAAAAAGTCACTCAACAAATGGACATTGTGCCTGTGGTTCAGAAGACTAGATATTAAGATGTCAAATCTCCCACACTAATGTATAGATTCAAGGCTATCTCACTCAAAATCTCAACATGAGTTTTTGTAAAAATTGACACACTGATTCTAAAATGTATATTCAGAAGAAAAGGAACTAGAATATTCAAGACAATTTTGGAAAAAGAATAAACTCAGAGAACTCACATTAACTGATTTCAAGACTTTCTACCCAGTAACTAATACAATGTGGTACTAGAGAAAATTCAGATATACAAATTGACGAGAAGTACAGTCCAAAAACACAATATATGGTCAAGTGATTTTTAACAAAGGTACAAAGAAAATTAAATGGAGAAAGGATAGTATTTTCAACAATGGTACTGGAACAACTACCATACATATTATAGAATAATTAACTAAAAATGGATCACAGACTAAATGTGAAACTAAAACTTAAAACATCTAGAAGAAAAAACCTGTGACTTTGGGTTAGGAACAATTTGTTAGCTATAACACCAAAATCATGATCCATTAAAGAAAAAATAAAAATTAGATTTCATCAATATTTTTTTTTTAATATTTATTTTTTAGTTGTAGGCAGACAGAATATCTTTACTTTATTTTTATGTGGTGCTGAGGATCGAACCCAGTGCCTCACGCATGCTAGGCGAGCACGCTACCACTGCGCCATAACCCCAGCCCTAGATTTCATCAATATTAAGAATTTGTATTCTTCAGAAAAGAATGACAAAGAGTACAGACAAGTCAGTCTGAGAGAAAATATCTGCAAACGGCACATTTGCTAAAAGGCTTGTACCCAGAATATGTAAACCAGAGAAAAAAGAAGTTAAAAAGATGTGCCAAGGAGCCGGGCGCGGTGGCTCAAGCCTGTAATCCCAGTACTTAGAGAGGCTGAGACAGGAGAATCACGAGTTCAAAGCCAGCCTCAGCAACTGCGAGGCGCTAAGCAACTCAGTGAGACCCTGTCTCTACATAAAACACACAAAATAGGGCTGAGGATGTGGCTCAGTGGTCGAGTACCCCTGAGTACAATCCTCAGTACCAAAAAAAAAAAAAGATGTGCCAAGGGCTGAGGATGTGGTTCTGGGGTAGAGTGCTCACCTAGCATGCCCAGGGTTTCATGCCCAGACATGCCAAGGGCTGAGGATGTGGCTCTGGGGTAGAGTGCTCAGTTAGCATGCCCTGGGTTCCATGCCCAGACTTAAAAAAAAAAAAAAGATGTGCCACTTGGGATTACATTTGATTAAAGGGGGAAACAGAGACAACAGGATAGATAAGCCATTAAAACCAAGCTTCTCCTCATTTATGAAATATATGATATGTCCTTACCCAATTTCAAAACATTTTTAGTCTCTTCCTTCCCTGGGACTACTTTGTAATACATGGGGAGCTTATTCAAGTCCATTTATTCAGTGGCTCCTGAGGGGATGTCAGCTCAATCTTTTCCCAGATCTTGAGAGTAAGACAAATCACCCACCTCAGTAACTAAGACATTATTCATTCCAAAGATAGCTCCTTTCCTTCTCAACAAACATCCCTGGGGTCACAGACCGTGGAAAGACCGGCTTTATTGGTGTTCTGGGCTGCTGCAGCACATCAACAGAACAGCATCTGTGAATCTTGTTGGGTGGCTACTTCTGAATTAGAGAATTAAGTTTGTCTGTCCACAATTGAGAAATCAATTGGACAATTTAATTTAATGCTGTGTGTGTGTGGAGCCCACTGGCTTGATGTGGCCTGACTACAACCTCTAAAAGCCAACTAGAGTCAAACAACCTCTCCCCCAGAGTGGCCACATGTACCACCCTGGGGCTAAGTTAAAAGCTCAGTTTCTCCTGGACCAATCATTTAGACTTTGATTAGCTACTCTTCTTCCCATCCTCTCAAGGAGAATTTTCCGGAGCCAGATCTTTAGTCGAAGACCACAGGTACTTCTATAAAAGGTTAAAGGGCCAAAGAAACTAATCATTTATACTCTGGCTGTCTCAGTAACACAGATGTTATCATAATTGCCACAAAAGGAAGCACTAGCTATTCACATGGCCCACTTAACACTTGGTACAAGGAAGACAGGCTCACAGTAAGGCCAAGGCAACAAAGGTAGCACAGGATGCACTGCCAATGAAAGGCAGAAAACTCCAGTTCCCACTAGGGCTACACTTACCATAATCACAGGTGGGCTGAGCGCTGGTATCTGAATATGTCGACTGCAAAGTGGTTTCAGATCCCTGGACAAAGCCTAAACATATGCACAGTGTGGTTAATTTCTCCAAACAAATCACAGGAAAATGACTAACACTACCCCATGCAGAACAGACCAGGCCCTCCATTCAGTTGGAAAACCACCCAAGCCTCTGAATTCCATGTTTTGTTTATTTTTTCTTGTTTTGGTACCAGGGATTGAACCCAGGGGCACTTAACCACTGAGCCTCATCCCCAGCCCTTTTGGTTTTTTATTTAGAAACAGGGTCTCACCAAGTTGCTGAGGCTGGCTTTGAACTTGGTGATCCTCCTGCCTCCCAAGCTTCTGGGAGCTCCCAGCTATGTTCCATGTTTTAATCAGACCTCCAGAACATATTAACCAATGGATAGGTAGGCTATGTTTAACTTGCTACACCAGAAGGACTAGATAAAAACTTTTGAACATTTAAGTCAGTAACCCATTTTGCCAAATGAATACCCAAATTATTATTCAGTTAAGTCAGGAAAATACTTTTTACCAAATCACTGTAAAGTGTGCTACTTCCAATTCAAACAAGGATGAGGGCTAGTTCTGAAGTGATGTTAAAGCAAATGCCCCCCGTAATCTAAATCTGAAAAAGAAATTGCTTTATATTTTAGTTTTCTCATTAAGAAAATGTGTATGTTGGGTTTAAAAACACACACCTACAATCTCAACAACTTGGGAGACTCAAGCAGGAGGATTCCAAGTTTGAGGACATCCAGGATAATTTAGTGAGACTCTGTCTCAAAATAATACATAAAAGTCGGGTGCAGTGGCGCACACCTGTAATCCTAGCACTTTGGGAGGCTGAGACAGGAGAATCGCGAGTTCAAAGCCAGCCTCAGCAATGGCGAGGCGCTAAGCAACTCAGTGAGACCCTGTCTCTACATAAAACACAAAATAGGGCTGAGGATGTGGCTCAGTGGTTGAATACTCCTGAATTCAATCCTTAGTACCAAAAAAAAAAAGTCCAGGGATGTAACTCAGTGGTAAAGTGCTCTTGGGTTCAATTCATAGTACCACCAAAAAAAAAAGGAAGAAAGAAAGAAGAAAAACAGTGTGTATGTGTGTGCTACCTTTTTTTCTTTTGGTGATGGTGAAAGAGATCAAACCCAGGGCCTCACTCTACCTCTGAGCTGCATTCCCAGTCCCTGTTATTTCTCAGATATAATTATTTGAAGCTGGCATGCTTACATGGAAATATTAAGTATTACACTACATACAGGTGAGCATCACTAATCTGAAATGCTACAAAAATCTGAAAACTTTTTAAGCACCAATACAATGGCACAAGTGGCAAATTTCACATCTGACCTCCTATATGACAGATCATGGTCAAAATGGAGGTACACTAAAACTATACAAAATCACCTTCAGGCTAAGTATCAAGAGGCATATGAGGGCTGGACTTGTGGCTCAGTGGTAGAGTGCATGCCTAGCATGTGTGAGGCCCTGAGTCTGATCCTCAGCACCACATATAAATAAATAAAATTTAAAAATATCCATTGACAACTAAAAAAAAAAATGTTTTTAAAAGCATATGAAACAAATGAATTTCCTGTTTAGATTTAGGTCCCATTCCAAGATATCTTATAAGGTATAGGGAAATATTCCAAAATCCAAAAAAATCTGAAATCTGAAACACTTCTGGTCTCAAGTATTTGGACAAGGGATACTCAACCTGTAGTGGTATAAAATATTTTCTCTTCTCAACTCTGAAACTACTACTTCATTTAAAATGAATTAGTATCAAGTAAGGAAAACTTGAACCTCTATCAGGAACCACTACTCTTAAAGACTGATTATAATAAACTATGACTGACCCCAACACTTGTTTTAAAACTGTATTTTGGTGCATGCCTGCAATCCCAGCAACTTGGGAAACTGAGGCAAGAGATCATAAATTCAAGGCCAGCCTAGGTAATTTAGCAACACTATCTCAGAATAAAAATGAAAACAGCAGCCGGGCGCAGTGGTGCAAGCCTATAATCCAGTACTTAGGGAGGCTGAGACAGGAGAATCGTGAGTTTAAAGCCAGCCTCAGCAACGGTGAGGCGCTAAGCAACTCAGTGAGACCTTGTCTCTACATGAAACACAGAATGGGGCTGGGGATGTTGGCTCAGTGGTCGAGTGCCCCTGAGTTCAATCTCCAGTACCGAAAAAAGAAAATGAACAGGGCTGGGAATGTAGCTCAAGGGTAAAGTGCTTCTGGGTTCAATCCCTAGTACCCGCCCCCCAATACACATACACAAAGACTTACTTTTAGCACAAAAATTATGACAAATACTATTAAAGGCAAGACTCCTCTTTTCACTGGAGTCAATCCATGATCTGAAAATTAAAGTCAAACCCTCAAAAAGCTTATTTACAATAAAAATACAAAACCAAGTGCCTCCCACTTGATAGACATGCTCACATTTGACGACAGTCTCTATTTCATCTCCTAAGAGCTTAACAACAGAAATAACAGCAATAGCAGCCAACACTGAACAAGTGCTTCCCCTACAGGGTGCTAAGAGCTTTGTCCGCATGTCTTGTTCCATCATCTGGAAGCCAATAGAAAAGTACCAGAGAAGATCCCTTACCCTACAATTCCCAAGGTCCAAAAAGGTCTGCAAACCTACTCCTCTCCACAAATGTGTCAAAACTCATATTGGGAGCCGGGCGTGGTGGCTCACGCTTGTAATCCCAGCACTTTGGGAGGCTGAGACAGGAGAATCGCGAGTTCAAAGCCAGCCTCAGCAAGGGCAAGGCGCTAAGCAACTCAGTGAGACCCTGTCTCTACATAAAACACAAAATAGGGCTGGGGATGTGGCTCAGTGGTTGAGTACCCCTGAGTTCAATCCCCAGTACCAAAAAAAAAAAAAAAAAACACTCATATTGGAATTAAACAGACCTGTGAGGACATTTACAATCTTTCTTTAGACTACTTGGTGCAAAACTGCAGAATTAATGTGTTGTTTGTTTGTTCTATGGTGCTGAGGATGAATCCAGACTCATTCTTTATCACTGAGCTACACCTCCCACTCCTAATGTATTTAATTGATTGCAGGGTATTTACTGACTGGCCCTAGAGGAGATGCTGTGGAACACATTTCTCTCAAGCTAGAATTCCAAGAACATCCACTTCCAAAAGCTCCAAATAAGGAGCTGTGGACCAACTTCATCTGTACTTCCCAGAGGAAAGAACAGAGCCTGGAGCCTGGGAAAAGAGAAGACGAAAAGTATTCAGATCTAGCCTTTCCAATCTACCTTGATTAAAAAGGGGTGAAGTTAAATGGATTCTTTTCAGGGATCTGAGACCTTCCCGAGGTGCCTAAATTCCAAGCACTGATTTTAATAATTGTGCACAAGAAACACTGAAAGCATTCTTTGGAGAGTTCACCTACAGGGAAATCTCATAATGTAAGAAGTAGCCAAACCCCAGCTTCTCCACTTTGCTCAACTAGCTCCTCGAAACCTGTTTGTTCAGCATCAGGGCCGCCACCAAAATGCTCCCAGACTTTACATAACATGTGGAGGTTTTTTGTTAATTTTTTCAGATGGGGTCTTGCTGTGTTGTCCAGGCTGTCCCTGAGCTCCTGGACTCAAGCGATCCTCCCAACTCAGGAGCAGTTGGGACTACAGACATGCACCACCATGCCAGTCTACATAATGTGATTTTTTAAATACAGCCATTGCACAATACCTCTGGGACTTGGTTCTAGGATACTCTCTCCTACACAGAATAGCAAAATTCACGGATAAGCAAGTTCCTTATATAAAACTGGTATACTGCAGTGGCACACTCCTATAATTACAGTGACTTAGGAGGAAAGGGCAGGAGCACCAAAAGTTTGAGGCCACCCTCAGTAACTCAGGGAGACCCTCACCAATTTAGCAAGAACCTGTCTAAATATAAAAAAGACAGGGGATGTAGTTCAGTGGTAAAGTGCCCCTAGGTTCAATCCCCTCAACAAAGTGCACATTTGCATAAACTTATGTGCATCCTCCGGTATACTTTTTTAGGTACCAGGGATTGAACTCAAGGGTACTCGAAGCCGGGCGCGGTGGCTCCAGCCTGTAATCCCAGCACTTAGGGAGGCTGAGACAGGAGAATCGCGAGTTCAAAGCCAGCCTCAGCAATGGCAAGGCGCTAAGCAACTCAGTGAGACCCTGTCTCTACATAAAACACAAAATAGGGCTGGGGATGTGGCTCAGTGGTCGAGTGCCCCTGAGTTCAATCCTCAGTACCAAAAAACAAACAAACAAACAAACAAAAACAACAACAAAAGGGTACTCGAACACTGAACCACATTCCCAGCCCTATTTTTTGTGTTTTATTTAGAGACAGGGTCTCACTGAGTTGCTTAGCACCTCGCCATTGCTGAGGCTGGCTTTGAACACATGATCCTCATCTCAACCCCACAAAATGCTGGGATTACAGACGTGCACCACCAAGCCTGGCTTCCTGTATACTTTAAAATGTCTCCAGACTATTTGTGAGACTTAATACAATATAAATGCTATGTAGTTATACCACATTGTTTAGGAAATAATGACAAAAAAAATATATGTACATGTTCAGTACAGATGCAATTATTTTTCCTGAATGTTTTCAATCCTCTATTGGTTAAATAAATGGATACAGAACCTAAGGAAACAGAGGGATGACCATACTGCAACAATGGGGAACCTACCACATCCTGATAGGAATACATACATAGAATGCAGTAACCAAGCTACAGAGTAAAAGGTCTGTGGATTCAGGAGAGGCACCCTGTTCCTCTCTGAGAATAAAGAAAAAATAGGGCTGGGGGATGAGGTACAACACTTGCCCAGCATATTCAAGGTCCTGAGTTGGATCCCTAGTACCACCAAGAAGAGAAAGAGAAGTTAATCCAGCAAACTTATCAAACCTCCAGAGGGAAATAGCAATATCTGCTCTACTCTGTGTTACCCACATTAATATTCTATTCCATAACACTCTGGGGCACAGTCTCCTTTTAGCTCTTATGAATAAAATTTCATTGTGTGCAGAAAGTGTTTTCTTTGTTCCGTTTACAGACTGACTGATCAGCTCTGGGGGAAAAAATAAGCCTTGGATGGTCCTTTAAAGCTAAAGATTAGACTGTGGGATTCAAATTTGGCAGCATAACCCCTCCCTCTTAGCAGCCTTAAAAATACAAAAGCATCTCTAGTTTTATTCCTTTCCCCTTTTTTTGGAAGAGTATTATTTGAAAAAAAAATGACACAGTGTAACAAAAATTAGAGGACAACTAAAACTTGGTTAGGTTTTTTCCAACCTCTACTGAGCCAAAAACAGGGCAATAACCAGCCTCCAAGATGGCGTCCAATGATTCCTATGTCCTGGGCTGAAATAGTCCCTTTCCAAAGCAACAGAGGTAGCCAGTGTAACCAATAAGATTTGGGGGAAATGACTGAGTGACTTCTTTTTTAATTTTGGTACCGGGATTGAACCCAGAGGTGCTCAACCACTGAGCCACATTCCAAGCCCTTTTTTATATTTTATTTAAAGACAGGGTCTCACTAAGTTACTTAAGGCCTCACTAAGTGGCTAAGGTTGGCTTGGAACTTGTGATCCTCCTGCCACAGCCTCCTGAGCCATTGGAATTACAGGCATGCCACACTGCGCCCAGCTGAGTGACTTCTTAAGACTTCTGCCTTGCTCCTTCTTGGATCATTTGTAAGAGTTCTTCCAACAGCCCTACAGAGAGGTCCATATGGTAAGGAACCACTGCCAGCATCAATCTGCTAGACACAGGAGTTTGAGTCACCCTGGAGGCAGGGCCTCCAGCACCAAGCAAGCTTTCAGATGACTGTCTCAACTGACATCCAAAATGTAACCTAAATGTAACCCAAGCTAGAACCACCCAGCTAAACCACATGTGCATTCCTAACACAATGCAACTGTGAGAGATAATATTTCCATAAAAAGATGGCAGCTTTTCAGACCTTTTTTTCAAAGCCTGATTCTAGAATTTTCTTCTAGAATTTTTCACTCTCTCTAAAGAGGGAGCCACCCTTTCCCAAGTACAAATAAAGCAAATGAGTTCACAGCTTGATAAATTAACAAAAAGATAATTACTGGTCACTTTTTATGTTTAATAATAATGGTAACATTTGCTTTAAGGCTTCCAGGGCTTATCCTTAAAGCAGTCACCTGAAGGACTTAAAATGCCTTTGAATTTAGTGATCTGCTTCCTCCTCTTCTTTTTTTGGGGGGGCTGGAGATGGAACCCAGGGCCTCACACATGCTATAGGAGCACTCCCCACTGAGCTACACCTCCAGCCCTGACCTGCTTCTTAAAAAGAAAAGACCAAGCCCGGCACCATGACACACGCCTGTAATTCCAGCACTTAGGGAGGCTGAGACAGGAGAATCCGGGTTCAAAGCCAGCCCCTGCAACAGCAAGGCACGCTAAGCAACTCAGTGAGACCCTGTCTCTACATAAAACACAAAATCGGGCTGGGGATGTGGCTCAGTGGTAGAGTACCCCTGAGTTCAATCTCCAGTACCAAAAAAAAAAAAAAAAAAAAAGACAAGACCAACATTATGAAGCTACTGCAGTTGAACTTATCAATATGAAGAAAAAAACAATTAGCTTATTAGCCTATAAGATCTGGAGCTGAAATTCAGGATTAGCCACTAGTGACTTCTCTAATTCAGTTTCCTCATCTATAAAAATTAATGCTCTATTATTAAGTTAACCCACAGCATCCAACCATTCATTTTGTTTCTTCAGCAGTCCTGTGCCTAAATTCCCTAGAACCATCCTCAGTTCTTGCTAACACTTGGAGACGAGAATTACATCTCAATTTCAGAGAAGTCAGCAACAGGCCTGACTTTCCTCAAACTAGCACGCTTGCCTAATCTTGGCACCACTGATGTATGGGACCAGTAGTGGTGAGAGACTTACTGTGCACTGTAGAATGCTGAGCATCATCACTGGGTTCTATCCACTAGATGTCAGCAGAACCCCCTACTCCTAGAGACAACCAGATGTTGCCAAATTGGGAGTGGGGAGGAAGGGTCAGAATCAACCTAGCTGAGAACTACAGAGCTAGCAGATGGCTGCTAGAAACACTGGGGTTCATGCCAAGTTCTTGACCTAAGGGCCAGAGCAGGGAGAACTGGTACATAAAGTGGCCAACATTAAGTAGTATAGGTCAACATAAAGGAGCCCACAAAGAAGCTAGAAACTGAAATTCCATTCTCAGTCTTAAACATTCTGAGTAGAATGCAGGTTACCCAGCAACCACATATGCTCAAGCCTCAAATACCACCCCTAAAGGGGAGTCTCAGTCTAAGGTGCTGCCTGAGAAACCTCATTAGTCACTGCCATGGCAAACCCAGGTGGCTTTGGCAATTTCCCCAGAGATGATTTAGGAGTACCCAAACATACCTCTACCTCATCCCTTCTCTGGTTTCATCCTCCACCTTCCTCTTTCCTCAAATCCCACTGGTCTCCCTGACAGATCTACAAGTCAAGCAGTTCCTGCCCCTGGGCCTTTTACAACAGCTTCCTGGGCCAGCAATCTTTACTCCCTTCCACTCCACTTAGAATCTGTTTAACCTTCACGTCTACACAAAGGTCTCCAAGCTCTCCATGTAATGCATTAACCATTTCCGAGTACTGACCACCCCAGAATACTGCCTCTAGTCATTTATTTGCCTGTTAAAGTCTACCCTTGCCTCTAAGTTGCGTGAAGAATTCTTGTCAGCATTCCCAGTGCCTAGTCAGCACCTGACACGGTAAATTTGACAGACGTTGGGTGAATCGACGTGGAAGTTACCCATTCCTTGCCAAGGCTCGAGCTTACTCCCTATGGGCCCAAGGTTCCCCCACTCAGCCCAAATCCTTCAAATATTTACGTATTCCTCTGGGGCCTGGCGCCTCTCCGAGCTCCCGGGTAGGCGGAGGAGGGTGGGGTGGGGAAGTAGCTGCGGCATTTTGCGGCAAAATTGCGCACGGGAGGGGATGTAATGGCGACGGCATCGGAGCCCGCAGATTGATCTGAAAGGCCGAGACCTTAAAAACGACGACTGGAGGCGTCGAAATTCAAGAAGCACTGTCCAGGGCCGGAGGTAATGAGAACCGAGACCTCGGCGCCTAGGTTTCGAGGCCTACAGACAAAGGCAACAGAAGCCAAGTTCTTGGGTGGCCAGGATCGAGGACGCCGGGCCACCAGCATAGCAAACTGAGGCACCGTGGCGAGAGGGGCGCGACTCTGAAGCTACCGGCCCAAGGCGCCATTTTGTGACCGCAGAAGGCAGTGACCCCAGGGCCACGGGAGGCGTGGGCGAGCCTGGCACGGCACCGGCATGTCCCTGTCGCGTCCCCCATCCCGGGCGCGACCCCCACCCTGCCGGGCCCACCTGTGTAGCTCATGGCGGCGGCGAACACTACATCTGAGGACTCCAGGGAGCTGCTCTGCGCGTCTGACGCCGCAATAGCGGCGACAATCCCCGGGGCCCCGTCTACACACACCACAGTCCCGCCTCCCGACCGCATTGGCTCGTGCCAGCCACGGACTTCACGTCTATTTGACTATCTTACTGTCGATCTCAGAATCTCCTCGTGCCAGTGGCTTAAGGCCCTGCCAATCTCATTGAGGTCCCGCCCCTTACCCGCCTCCCGTTATTCTAAGCCAGCGTTCATTGGTCGAAAGGAGCCGGTGGCGAGGTAGAGTTCTGAGGGGTTCGGAGAGGTGGAGCTGTGAACTACGGAAAGACCCGAGGCTCAAGAATGGCCGCACTTGAGAAGTGCCTGTGCAGTGAAGACCCACCAGAGGGAGCCGACACTATCACGCAGAGCACTTCCCAAGTCTGCACTCTGCCACCGAAGTGCACAGCCGACCTGTGCTAAATTTCTATACTTCTCTGGCCTTCAGTTCTGAATCAAGCATGGTTAAGTCATACTGGAATGAGAAAATTAAGACCAAGTGGCAAATTTTACATGAACTAATATATGTAAAGAAATCATTCTGGTGTCAGGTGTCAAATAATTACATTTTCTTATTGCTACATAACAGTAGATTTGTAGGGGCCGAGGATGTAGCTCAGCGATCGAGCGCTTGCCTAGTATGCTTGGAGCCCTAAATCGACCAACACTTCACATTTTAAAAAGAATACACACACACACACACACACATATGTACATGAATATGGTACATATTAATGTTAGCGATGCATTGAATATATTTGTATTGTGTACCACTTCAAATGTTCCCTCAAACCTGGAAGGAGCTTTTTAAAAAATATTTTATTAAAGGAAAATAATTTCAAAAAATAAAAAGAGGACTTGGAATTCCTGATTTCCTCAAGGTCCTTGATGCTTAAATGTTAAAATTGGAACGTCTCTTCTAAACCCCTCTTGGTTCATTCTGAACTTCAGAGATTTTGCAATAGTTCTGGCTACAGCTAAGGGTGTAACTCAGTGGTAGAGCATTCACCTAGCATGCTGGAGAGCCTGTGTTTGATGCCCAGCAACATCACCCCACACAAACACACACAGTACAGCCCAGGGCCAACTTTGTCCTCAGCATTCTCCTTTGATTGTGGGAACCACTGTCAAGGACATCTCATAATTTCTGAGATAACAGAGAGCCAGACACTGAAAATGGTACTTAGTATGTTTGTGAAACCTCACAAAGGAGTGCAATTATGACTTGTGCACTTTGTGGTATGCTTGGAAGTTGTTTTTTTTTTAAGGTATGCTATGGCTTTAAAATATATATATATATATATATATTTTTTTTTTTACTTGTTGACAGACCTTTATTTTATTCATATGTGGTGCCTCAAACCCAGTGCCTCACACATGTAACGTAAGCACTCTACCATTGAGCCACAACCCCAGCCTTGCTATTGTTATTTTGTCACTTTAAATGATGGCATTTTTAAGTCCTTATTTTTCAGAGAAACATACTGAAATATTAAGAGATTAATTGAACCAATGGCCAGGATACGCTTCACTGTAACTTAGGTGGGGAAAGGGAAAAAGGGGAGGTAGGTAAAGGGTTATAGGTAAGTTCATGAGTTATAAGATCATGAATTAATAATTCATGATAATTAAATGAGTGTTACCTTTTATATAGTTGAAATTGTGTATAAATGTTTTGATAGCATACCTCCTCCTAGAATGGAGCTTATGCAGAACTTGCTGCCCCATGGAAGTCACTTATGATGCATTAGATGAAAAACTCCACATAGGAAGCATACAGGGCTCTGACGGATGTGCAGTAGTTTGGGGTGCATCTTTGTTATCCTCGGGGATGCCTGCCTGGCCTCCAAACTATGGCAAGGCCCTAGGACACCTCCCCTACACCCTATAGCTTCCATCATGGAACTTGGTACAGCCATCATTCACTGATTTGAAGATTTTAACATCCAACACCCTGACGGGCTGAGAGCGAGTAGTTCAAAGGCTGATTGTGCTTTGGACGGTACAATGTCTTAAGCAGGGAAGGGACATGCTCAGAAATTTTAAAAGACTTTCCATGGCAAGAACTATAGGTGACTCTCACAAGGACAAGCAGTTATTCGTGTACAATGGCAAGTGGGGAGGGGTCTCCCATGTTACTTTAATAAGAACTTGAATTATTTGAACTGTTTTTACACTCACCCACCATTTTATATTTTACTTTTTTATGGTATTGGAGACTAAACCTGGGGTGCTTTACCACCAAGCTACATACCCAGCCCTTATTTTTTATTGAGGCAAGGTCTGGCTTAAGATGCCCCAGCTGGCCTTTAACTTGTGGTCCTCCTCTCTCTGCCTCCAGAATAACTGGGATTACAGACATGTGCCTACTTGCCTAGCTAATTTTATGTTTTAAGAAATGTTGCAAAGTAAGCAATTTTGAGTCAGCTCTCCCTTCACAAATACACCCTTCTTGCTTCCCAAGTCTTGATTATACCCACCCAGTGCTGGATGGGAAGCATTATCAAGTAAGAGAAGCATGTGGGCCCAGACCACTTGTGTGAGCATGTTATTGCCACCTGTTAACATTTCCTTCCCAGGTGGTGGCACAGCACAGGGGGTAAAGGAAAAACAGGGTTAGGGTAGTTGAGGCCCCTGCAATCCACACCTCATGAGATCATTTCCACTTGGCTATTCAGTGAAAACAGTGAGCTGAAAACCACATGCAATAAATAAGGAGGGGCAGCCAACAAAATCTTACAATCTCAGAAAATGTTCAATAAACATTTGCCAAGCAGGAATTAGTAGTTCCTTTCTCCCCCTGGTGTTACTTGGGTTTGGGGTGCAGTGTCTCATAGAAATCATGTCTTAGGGCTGTAGCATTCAATGCTACAGTGCTGACTTAGCACTCGTGAGGCCCTGGGTGAAATCCCCAGCACCACCAAAAAAAAAATCTTCATGTTTTAAAGGCAAGTGAATTTCAGCTCTCTGCACCCTTACCAGCCCCCTGCCCCTGCCCAATGCTTCTAGTAGCTGTGTGCTGCTTCTTACTCCCCACCTCCCTCCATGGACAGCTCCTACCCTTGGAAAGCTCTTCCTAGCCTCAATCGTTTCTTGATCTTGGCTCCCTTCCCAGACCAGCCGCCCAAAGTCCTGGTTTCTCTGCTCACAGAAGCCACTTCACCAGCCAGCAAGTCCCCCACCAGCCGTGGCATCAAAGGCCAACAGCTGGGCACTTGGTCATACCCAGCTGTGTCTGGCTGATTTGGCGGCCAAAGGGGAAATTCAGGGCCTCCAGGGCTCTGAGCAGTGGATGAAGCCCTTATCCCAGCCCCGGCTACCAGCCAATGCCAGCCTGTCCACTAGACAGAAAAACACACGCTGGCCGCCTGCCCCGGGGTGTTTCCAGAAGAGAAATTTAATCTAATTTACATACTTCTAGGTACATCAATAACCAAAAGGTGGCCACTGAAAAAAGTTAAAAGGTCAATCTGCTCCCGGTATCTAGCTGGCCCAGGATTGCAAAATAAAAAGATCCACGTTCCTTATTCTCTACACAAAACGCGTTTTTAAAAAAGTGAAAGATCTAGGGAGCTATACATAGAAAGCAACAGTGAAAAGGGGGAGAGAGGGAGGGATGGGGGAGGAGAGTCCCATCCCCCCCACCCTCCGGCCCTGGAGCCCCTGAGGCTCTGGGGGGCCTTGACATGGCAGGAGGCAGCTGTCAGCTCTGAGCTCTTCCCCAGCTAGGAAGGCCCCTCTGGGGGCAACCAACAAGGATTTCCGTGGCATCGTGGGCTCAATGGGGGCTCCCAGGCCCAAACGGGCCCACAGAGGGAGCGTGGCTTCCCCTGAGCAAGCACCGTGGCATGATGTGATCGTTTGACTCAGGAACTGAGGGGCTAGGGCAGATCCCAGGTCTCACGAGGTGCATGTGTGCGTGTATGTTTGCATGTGCGTGTGTGAGAGGATATTCATGGGGACAAGAGGGGACCAGAACAGGAGTCTTTGGGGTCTCTGTAATGGCCATGGATAGCAGACACAGCCCTGTCTGGCTGCTAGACACGGGGTAATGCTGTCCTCCCATGACCAGATCAGCTGCCACCAGGGACTGGCTGCTACCCCTGCTGGACCAGGTGGGTGTGGACTGGAGGAAGACACCCTCGTGGCCCCAGAGTCCTCAGGCTGGGGGAAGGGTGGCTAGCTGGCTCCCGGTGCCCATCTGTAGTGTGCCCGGCCCCCGAGGGGCACCGGTTTGAGGTTTTGGCTTGCTCCTTTGGAAACGGAAAAGAAAGGAATAGAGGGAAGAGGACATAGAGGAGAAACAGGAGACAGAGGTGGCACAAGAGGAAATCTGGAATGCTTTTGTGTTAGGGTGCCTCTGCCGCTGCTGTCTGTGCCTGCGGGGCTTGGGGCTCCTCAGGTGCAGGGTCTGCTTTGGAGAAATTCATCTCCAGGATGTGCCGCTGCAAGTGTCGTACCCACTCTTCCTGGATGGAGAGGGGGCCCTGGAATTCCACTTCACAGAACCTGTGTGGGAGAACAGAAAGAGGAAAGGCTGCTGCCATGAGGAACAGGAACATATTTCTGTTCCCTGGTATACCTGCTACTACTCACTATAAACAGCAAGTTCAAGATTTGGGGGAAGAGGGGTCCAGAAGCTGTGTGTCTTCCTGTCAAGTCACCTCTATTCATCATGGAGTCATGGCAGGGTCCCCTGGAGACGAAGTCTCTGGTGCTGGGTAAGGGCCATCCTGCTTCCCAAGTACCTCTACCATCTGTCTAATGCATATGATCTGAGACAGTAGAAGGTACAGAGAAGCAGAGTCTACCCAACTCACCAGGCCCCTCTTCCTCTTGTCAAGCCAGCACCAACAAGACCTCATAGCACAGGGTCCCAGAGACTTCGGTTTAAATCCTACTCTGACTTGGCCTGTGTGGCCTGAGATGAGTCACTCCATCTCAAGATTTCCAGTTTCCTGGTCTCTGAAGTACACTTGGACTTTGGTAAAAATTAACTAAGACTTATTTTTTTTCTTAATCAGACACATATTTGTTGAGGACTTACCATGTGTCAGGCATAGTTCTGTTTTATAACTATTTTTTTTTTAATATTTATTTTTTAGTTGTAGGTGGACAGAATATCTTTATTTTTTATGTGGTGCAGAGGATCGAACCCAGTGCCTCATGTGTGCTAGGCGAGCATGCTGCCACTGCGCCATAACCCCAGCCCCTGTTTCATAACTATTTAACTTGGTCCTCATAAAAAGTTTTTCAAGTAGGTCTGATATCAGTCCTGTCTTAAGGATGGGGAAACTGAGACATGGGGGAGATTAAGTCTTTGCCTAAGGTCACTAACCCAGGTATCATTAGCTATAAAGCGTGGGGTGTCAGCCTGATGCTCTGAGATGCCAGTATCTGTAAGGAGCCCTTATCCTGGGCCCCACCACACCTAAGGGCAGCCCCTAAAACTATATCTGCCACCCCTGCCAGACCCCATCTGTTCTGAGGCTCCTGGTGGCCAAGGCCCAGGTGGGTATTCTCCATCACTCCCCTAGGGGCAGCATACCTGCACTTGAGGGTGTAGATGTTGCCGACAAACTTGACAAGTGATGTTTGAGGGGGTCGGGGCACCAAGGAGGGGACTGGCCGCACACGGGGTGGAGGTTGCCGCACCTCCTCCAGCTTCTGATGCAAGTCATTGGCCTCCTCATTCCCCCGGACTCCAGAGGAATCTGGGGGGCGGGCTTGTCGGCGCTCAAATTCTAAGGTGGGGAGAGGGACAGCTGATGAGCAGGAGGGCCAGGGCCCTAAAGACACCCTGCTTCAACCAGCAAAGGGCGGACACTCTGGAGACTCATACAGCTGGTGACTAGCTGCTGCCCTGATGTTGGAAGGATGAGTGGAGAAGCAAGCAACTGAGGAAGTGGATGTAGGGCAGAACCCAGTGGGTAGGCCCAGCAGGTGCCCACCACCCTCACGACCAGCCTCCACATGCACTCACTGTTGATATTCTGTCGCTGATGTTCCTCAGCCTTCACAGTGCCTGGTGGGCTGGCTGCCAGAGGCCGCTCACCGCTGTCAGCTGCCCGGCCAGCCTCGAGCCCTGGCTCCCCCCCAGCACTGCGGCCAACCAAGGCCAAGCCCCCAGGTGCCAGCCCCAGAGGTGGTCGCTTGTCATTGTCACGGCCATGGCCAGCGCTGCGGAACTTCTTGGTGAAGGGGCGGCCGCCCTGGATGTAACTGCGGTAGGCGCCCACCTTCTGGGGCCGATGCTTGATCCACTCGCTCAGCGTCTCGATAGGCGAGCCGTTGACACACCACTCTGTCACACCAAACTGCCGCAGGTGTGCCCGTGCATGGCTGGCCAGGGCTTTGCGGTTTTCAAAGTAAAGGCCACAGAGCTCGCAGCAGGCCTCGGTGGCTGCAGGCAGAGGGGTACTGCTGAGCCATGGCCCCCAGGAGACAAGCATACCCAGAGGACCTTGCTCAGGCCAGGAGCCAATCCCACCTCCCACAGGGACCTTGCCTCAGGGGCCCTGTCTGGGGTCAGTGTGGGTGTTTGCGGCATGGCCCGGCCTCGCAGGCCCTGGCAGATGCCCTCCCAGGACCCTGCCACCCACTGCTTACAGGAGTGGGAGGTCTTCTCATGGAGGGTCTTTGCCTTGAAGGGCAGTTCAGTCTGGATGTAGGTCTTGGCCTTGACCTCTGCGGGGAGGAGGCGGTCCTCCTGCAGGGGCCGCTTGGCTGCCACTGAGCCCAGGTAGCTGGTGGCTGAAGGTTTGGCCCCAGTGATGGGTGTCAAGCTGAGCTCCCGGGGAACATGGGCTGGCCCAGCTCCTGGTTTGCCTGGCCGGCCAGCCAGGGGCGACAATGGCAGCGGGGACTGCACAGGCCCAGGGGCCACTGTGGGGGACCCATCCTCAGCCAGGGAAGGAGCCAGGTCTCCAGCTGGCGGCTCCTTCTTGATGAGGCACGGCTTGGACTTCTTCTTCAGGATCTCCCGCAGCGTGTCGATGGGCGAGCCGTTGACAGACCACTCGGTCACGCCCATCTGTCGCAGATGGGAGCGTGCATGGCTCGACAGGCCCTTGCGGTTCTCGAAGAACTCACCGCAGAACTCGCAGCGGATGTCGCGCACCGGCTCTGCCCGGGACGCTGCAGGGGGTCCAAGGTTGGGATGGGAGGAGAAGGAGGCAGCGGCTGCGGGCAGGAAGCCTCCAAGCTCAAGGCCCATGTTAATGCCAGTTGCCTAGCTGCCCTTGTCCCCGCCCCACCTCCAGACTCCAGCGACTTGCTCCCTCATTTGGGCCTTCATAGGTCCTTGTGTACATCCAGCCCTTCTGCTTGTTCTGTCACCTCAAATTCTAGCTGGCTTCACAACAGTTTCCTGTGTGATGCTGGACAAGCCACCTCCCCTCTGCGAGCCTCCGTTTCCTCCTTTGCAAGATGGAGATGAAAATCTTTACCTCCCAATGTTACTGGGAGAATCTAACATGAGAATGGTTCAGAGCACTAGCACAGAGTTGGCCTACAAGCTCTAAGGCAGACCTTAGGCCATCCTCACCTGCTTGGCATACAATGGCACCTAAGCAGAATAAACAGCAATGTTGTGACAGGGCAACAAGTGACATTGACATGATGACAACTGCTACACACAGAGCTTTCTGTAACCAGGCACTGTGCTAAGTGCTTCATTATACTTAATCTTCAAGACAACCACAGACACGGAACTATGTTGGTCTCCATCTTCCAAATGAGGAAACTTGCCCAAGGTTGGATCTTATCAGATTATGGATGAGGAGAGATCTTGACTCAAACTTGACTCCAAATGTCAAGCAATTACTAGGAATGTCAGAAAGACAGTTTAGACGTCTACTGCCAGTCCCTCCACTAGTGCCTGCAGTAGGTATCACTAACTGATCTCCCTAGGAATCTGGTTGGCAGCCACTACCAACTGACTGAAGAGCGCACAAGAGATAAAATCTTTTTGCCATCACATATGACACAATTCTACCTCCCCTGTATGAATAAAGGAGAATCAAGCAGCAGCTCAGGTGCCTGGATCTGCACAGTAGGAATGTACAACTGGCTTCACATATATCCTCCCTTCCAATTCAACCCTGGGTGCTATGGATACCCACAAGGGGAGGTAGGGAAGAAACCCCTCCAATCCTTTTCCCTGCCCTGCCACAGGTTCACACTTACACAGGTTCAAGGGTGTCATGTCTTCCCGCGGCGCCCCCCAGGGACCCTCAGATGGGTGCGGCTCCCCATGAAGGGCCCCTGGCAGCATCTCCCGCTTGATCTCCACCCGCATTTGTTCAGGCTTCAGCTTCTTAGGCAGGGAGGTTGCAGTCAGGCCTGGGAACATCTTCCGGGCCGTGGGAGGAGGAGAGGCAGTTGGTGAGTGGCCCAGGGGGCTGCCTGGTGGCGGTGGCAACTTCTTAGCCAGAGGTGAGATGTGAAGGTCCGAGGGGTTGCGGGCTTCTAGTGAGCTGCCAGGGCCTCCGGTGCCCACCACCTTTGCCAGGGCTTTTGGGCTGGGCCCTGGCGGGTGGGGGGGTCCACCTGGTCGAGACTGGGTCCGTCTCTTCAGGATCTCCCTCAGTGTGTCGATGGGTGAGCCATTGACGTACCACTCGGTCACACCCATCTGCCGCAGGTGGGAACGTGCGTGGCTTGACAGGCCCTTGCGGTTCTCGAAGAACTCACCACAGAACTCACAGCGGATGTCTCGAGCTGGCTCTGGGCCGGAGGCTGCAGCAGGAGAGAGGAGCAGTTAGAATTGTATCATTACAATGGTCATCTGCAGTAGTGTCTTGGTCAGCTGGGTGTGGGCAGCAGCTTGCCCACAGACTAGGGTGGTGGTGGTGGGCAGGTGCAAGTGAGGGAGCTGAGGAATAGGGCAGGGGGGACAGATACCCAGCAGGAACAAGGGGAGACTCCAGAGAGCAAATGGGCTCTCAGTCCTGACAGAAGACAGAACCAAGATTCCAAAGCTCTGAGGAACCCAAAACGGATGGGGGCAGGAAGCCGTAACCTAGGCGCCAAATGCCACCCAGATTGGGGAGGCAGATGTGAGCACCTTCCACATCAAAAGGCAGGACCCTCCCCTTGGCCTTCATTCTCAGGGAGGGTCATGGTGATGGAGGTCAAAGGCCAAGAGAGAGGGCCAAGCAGCCCACTGCCAAAAAGATCTCTGGGCAGAGCCAGACCATTGCCAAGGGCCCCTGTCTACTCCCTGCCTCAACAGGGAGAGAGTAGGGAGGGGGCCGTGACCCCCCTCCCCCGGGAGGGGCTCCAGGGCCCGCAGGGAGGAGAGGGCGGCTGAAGCGAGAACCTACAGAGGTTGAGAGGAGATGGCTCCACATCAGAGGCCCAGAAAATGCCGGCGGCTGCTGCGGCCGAGAGGTCCTGCTTCCCCCAGGGGCCGGCCGTACCCGCGGCCTTCAGCTTGGCCTTCTTGGCCGGCGGTGGGGGGGGGAGCAAGGAGAGGGCCGCAGAGGCGGGAGGAGGCCGCCCCAGCTGGGCCAGGGCTCCGCGCCCGGGTGGGAGGCGGATCTGGACGCCGTCCCTCCTGATGAGCCCGTGGAGTACGTCTATGGGGGATCCCTTGGCGTCCGGGTCGCTGACGCCCAGGTGGCGCAGGTGGGCACGGGCGTGGCTGGACAGGCCCTTGCGGGTCTCAAACCAGGCACCACACAGCTGGCAGTCCAGCTCTCTGCCCCCGTCACTATCTAAAGCTGCGGAGACAAAACACAGGGGGGGTTCACGGCCGCCACCTTGGCCGGCCCTGGGGAAGGAGGCAGGAGGGTCTGGTGTGATTCTCAGCTGCCCAGGCAGTTCAGGGTCCAAGTCTCATGCCGCAGACTTATATTGAGAGGCTTTGGGCAGCAGAACATCTTGTTCCTTGCCTAGCCCTTTGGCATCAAGGTGAAGGAAGAGAGCTTAAGAAAGTGGGGGTGGACAGGCAGTGATCAAATTCCTGTGGCAAATTCTGGTGCTCCTGGGCCCTCTCCCCTGGGACTCTTGCTATGAGAGCTATGCAGGCAGATAGCAGGGGCTCCAATGGGCTGCTAAGCACCATATAGCCAAGGGCATAGTTGCCAAGAGTCCTGTTCCTAAAGACACAGCACATTCAGTAGAAATAGTTTCAAGTGAACATGAGGTGCCAACTTGGTGGGTGGGGGGTAGGGGTAGTGGTGATTAGACTCTGGGGACAACCTCAGACTCTAATACTCACAAATATATGGGAAAGCCTAATGTTCTACAGTACATCCTCACAAAACCTGCTCATTGCATTTGAAGGGTCTCTTCCCAAATCCTACTTGCCAGGCCCATAGGCAGCCCAGGTGGAGGAACTCCACCCCCAGGCACAGAGAAACCTCTGCAAAAAATGGTCAGGAAGATGTAAAGACAGGGCCAACTACAGGAACCTCCTATCAGATGGACTACCTGTCTACCTATAGGACCTCAGATGCCCTGAAATCCCACTGATTTCAGTCAGGCCCACAGGAGCCCTATTTACTTACACTACCCCCATCCTTAGCCCAGCAAAGGATAAAGAGTTGCCACCAAGTGGTAAGGATGACCCTAGCAGGCTCAACAGTTGTTGCTAGGCCTCCAGGGGAAGATCAGCAAAGTTGGAGACAGATGATTGTATCCTGGCCCAATAGGAGACACAGTGAATGCCTCAACCAACAATCTTCCTTGGCTGACTCAGGATGTGGGAGCTGCAGTCCCCATTGTCCCCACCCTGGACCATCCTGATCTGAGGCCCAACTGATATCCCAGTCCCTCCCAACACTGGGACCTCCCTCAGCTCCCAGGACCCACACTCACTGAGATTCAGGGGCCCCTCGTCCTCAGACTGGGGCCACTGTGCCTTTGGGGAAGCCGGCCGGGGGCTCAGGGACAGCTGGGGGCTCTTGTCTTCAGGATTCTTGGGGGTAGGGGAGCCTGTCAAGGCCAGCGGTGCCTTCTTGAGGAGTGGAGAGCTGGGTGGGTGGGCCAGGCCCTTGGTTGAGAAGCCAGGAGGAGACTTGATGGCTTTGTTGACAGCAGGGGCGTCCAAGGGTTTGGCCAGGGTAAGCAGACCTGGCCGGGTAGCCCCAGAGACCAATTCTTTCGGCGAGTTAGACTTCTTAGTTAGGCCTGGGGGCAGCCCAAGGGGAGCATCAGGCAGGCCTTTCTGCTTCACCAGCTCGTAGAGGAGGTCGATGGGGGCACCACTGCTCTCCGACTCCGCTACCCCCAGCTGCCGCAGGTGGGACCGTGCGTGGCTGGACAGGCCCTTGCGGGTCTCAAAGCAGGCGCCGCAGACCTCACAGGTGGTCAGGCTCTGGGCTGGAGGGTGAGATGGAGGCCAGGAGAACAAACTGTGAAGCCTGTGGGCTCAGCTTGTCCCTTCTCCTCCCCTTTCACACCCAGTCTCTGTGTAAATGTTTTACTTTTGTCAAGCCCCCTTGAGCCTCACAATGATTCTAATGAGGTGAAGATTAGCCAGTCTGGTTTGCAAGTAAGGAAACTGAGGCTCAGAGAGGGGAAGAGTTGTGCCCAAGGGTACACAGCAGCAGGGAGAGCCTTTCTGTGGTCCAGCCAATGGGGACACCTTTCAGATCTGCTATGCATAAGGAGGCCCTGGCAACAGGTTCACACAAACACTGACTTGCTAGCCATATGATTCACACTGAGCTAAGTCCTAGCTGCTTTCTACAGCTCAATCCAGGCCCCAAACACTGGGCTGGAGGCCCCAGTCATGGTCGCTCTGGTTCCCTTACACTTGTTTCTGTAGGACATTTCCCCCTGCCCACCTGCTTCTCTGCTTTTCCACCCCCCAACTTCAATGATCCAAAGGCAAGGGCCAGGTACATTTTGTTCCTCTTGCATCCCTGGGAACTAGCACAGTACACGTCACGACTCAAAACAACCTTAGAGTCAGCTAGGCACGGTGGCGCAAGCCTGTAATCCCAGCACTTTGGGAGGCTAGGACAGGAGAATCGCGAATTCAAAGCCAGCCTCAGCAACAGTGAGGTGCTAAGCAACTCAGTGAGACCCTGTCTCTACATAAAACACAAAATAGGGCTGGGGATGCGGCTCAGTGGTCGAGTGCCCCTGAGTTCAATCCCTGGTACCAAAAAAATAAAAAAATAAAAAATAAAAAACCTTAGAGTCAACAGAATGAATCACTGTCGGAAGATCACATAGATAATAAGGGTCAGTGGGCAAAAGGCCTGGCTTTGAGTGTGAGCTCTTGACCACCACGACCGCTGCTTCTCTGAATGCCCTTCCTTTGCCTAGTAAGGGTGAAGCGGATGCTGGGCATGGCCAGGGCTACATAAATTCAAGGAAAAAAACAGCTAAGTGTCTCCTTGGTACCTTAAGATGCTAAGAGAAAGCCACCGCCAAGCTGGGAACCCACATTAACCTCCAGGCCTGAAAGCTCCCCTGTGAACCAGGAACTTGGACCAGCCATAATCCCTGCCCTGTCACCTGGGCCACTCACCCTTGAGGTCTGGCAGCTCCTGTTTGCTGCCATGAGGAACCTCAGCGGCCACTTTGCTGCTCAGTCGACTAGCCACCTGTTCCAAGGCCCCAGGGACAGGCAGGCTCTTCTTAGGAAGCAGGGGAGACCCCAAGTCCATGGCCACCATTGTATTTTCCTCAGAACCCAGGCCTGTGGGGTGGAGGAGATGGGCTCAGCCCAGGCAAGGGTCAGGCTATCTACCCCAAAAAGGACGAAGAGAGTGGCACTTCTTCATTCTTGGTGCCTGCTCTCACTCTAAGAAGCAGCTCACCCCATGAAAGCTGAAGTTCAACCCATATCCCCCAACACAAGCACAATGAAGGAACACAGGAGAGATGAGCAGCAGCTTCCACCCACCAGAACATGGGATAGTCAGGGTACACAGTGCAAGTCCTGTGTACAAGTCTGAGCTCAGATACCCATCCTGGAGGATCTTAGAGAAAACATCTTTCTGGGCAGAACTTATAAAGGAGGTCAAGGTGGGTACAGACAGAAAGGGAATCTGACAAAAGGAGACCAGGGCCAGGAGGCCAGAGAGGCAATGCAAAGGCAAGGAACCAAGGACAGGGACTTGAAACTTAATGAGGAATCTCTGCTGGCAAGACAGCTTGGGCTGGGGCTTCAGAGACAATACCGGGAAGGGAAGGTCTACCCATTACCAGCTGAAACCTGAATGAAATATGGTAAGAATTGGGAGCCTGGACAAGCTCAGAGAGATCCAACTGGTAAAACAAACAGGGGTAATCACTGAATGTTGTACGGAGTTTCTGACTATCAGGCCAGGAAGATTCCCTGGGTAAGAGGTGCATGAGGACTCCTCAAAGGTGGGTTTTCATGGAATTTTTCACAGAAAGGAGCCTAGGAGGTCTGTTGAGCTGCAAGTTGAGCGTTCAGAGCGTGACAAGAGCTCTGTAGAATGGGAACTGTGTCGTGGATGGCCTCGGAGGCACTCAGTGGGAGGCAATGGGGCAAGAGTCCAGGCAGGTCCCCTGATCAGTTTGAGTCCTACAGAGATAAGGAGAAGGCAAGCCGGGAGGCCAGCGGCAACCGGGACACCAAGGGCTTTGTCAAAGTCTCCGCGTGCGGGGGGCGCGTCTGTCAGATGGGACAGGGCCAAAGTGGGTTTCCGCACCAACGGGACCGGAACCGTGACAAGGAACGATCCTGGGACTCCAAAAGAGGCAGGGGACATCTGTCAGGTGGGATGAGGATCCCAAGCGCCAGCGGCAGTGTTTCTGAGGCCCGGGACCCCGCGAGCGGCGACTGGAGGCCCGGGACCTGCGCGACTTGAGGGCCCGGGGGGAGGGGGCGTCCCGGAGACTGGACGGCGGGTGTTGGGGCAGCAGCGGCGGCACTGGCGGCCGGGACGCCGGCTTTCCCCACCCAGCACCCTCCCCGGTGCCGGCTCTTACCCGGCGGGGGCGCGGGCCCGGGCCCCGGCTCCGGCTCGGCCTTGGGCCCGTCCCGCGGCGGCGGTGGCGGCAGCGGGGGTGGGGGCGGCGGCGGCGGCGGCGCCGGCAGGGTCACGGGGCCCGGGCTCGGGGGGCAGGGCGGGGGCGCCCCCGTGGGCGCGCGCTCCCGGGCGCCCCCCGCGCGCGGCCCCGCCGCCGCTTTGCTCTCCGCTTTTGTCACTCGGCACTGGGCGGTGGAGGCGGCCATCTTGGCTCCGGCGCACGCGGGGCGGCCGCCCCAGGCGAAAGCAGCCGAGCGCCGAGCGCCACCGCCACCGAGCGCGCTCCGCCCCGCCCCTCGAGGCAAGTCCAGGATGGCCTGCCGAGCGCCTACCGCCACGAGTGAAGCGTTAGTCTGGGCCCCGTGGACTCACGGCAGCAGGCGCTGGGAGTTCTCCGCGGGGTCAGGCTCACCCACGCAGCCATGCTGCGCGCCGAGCGGCTTCCAACTGCCGCCCCATCCCGGGCTCGGGATATCCCAACGGCTGGGAGTGGAATCCTCCTGCCACAGGCATCCACCTCAATATTATCATTCAGACTTAAGAGACCCGACAGGGTGCGGGAAGCTAGGACCTGCCCCAGGACCCTAACCCACTCTCTTTCCTGCAAGTCTCCCTCTTTGAGTCGACGATTCTGTAAGACACTTGATCCTCAACCACGAGTACTTCCCCCAACATCATCCTGGTATCCAGCTGTCCATCGACGGTGCGTCCTGCAGTCCTAGGGAACACTCAAATACCTAACATTTCCAGCGCCACCGGCTCCTCCCTCAACTCCAAACCGATGGCACCCAGCTGTTCCTTGACAGCTGGGTGGGGCCAGAATCAGGCCCTTGCCCCGCCTCCAACTTGGCACCCGCCAGATCCAGCCCACTTGGGGAGAGGGGAGGAGACTTCTAAGAACAGCCCTGCAGGGCCACTGTCCACACCTAGCCCTGATCTTGGGCATCCTTACTCAAGACAAAGCTTCTAGGACCTGTCCCAACGGCTCCTTATCGTCATGCTCCCTGCCCCTACCCCCAGATGTTCACTGAACAAGTCATAGCTCTCTCTTTCCTCTCTCTGGACAAGGCCAGGGCAATGCCAAATTCACTTCCTCCCATCCATAGGCTGACTCCTCACACCCCAGTGGGTTGGTCACCTCCCTTGGCAGTCACTGAGGGCTGACACATTGGTATTCTGGTTAGAAACAACTTGGCCAGCGGTGAAACTGGTTGCTGAGCACATACTCCCATCATGTTCCAAGTGCCAGATAAGAAAGTATGAACCTGACATCCAGGTATCTGTTGGGATGACACAGAAGGAAGGGAGGCAGGGCTGGAGCCTACCAACCATCTCCTGCTAGCCACCCTTAGACCTAGCTATGCCTCCCAACCACTACTCAGGAACTAAAAACCAAATGGAGTGAGCTGAACACTATCAAAGACAAGAAGCCTGAGGTCACACCCCCACTCTGTCTCTCTTAGAGATAGGACCTCAACTAGCACTTGCTTCAATTGCTTCCTTGTTCAAGAAAGAGAAGGGTCTTTGATATCCCTACCCTACCCTTTGCAAACTCCAAAGGGCACTTCAGTGGGCTTGCAGTTGGGAAGAGTCCAGTCAAGCCTAGAAAATAAACCTGGGTAGGACCCTGAAACTGCAAGTAAGGAAAACAGAAGGAAGCCCCAGACTCAAACATGTCTGGGTCACTTTCTCTTGTTCAGACATCTTTAATTTCTCAGGGCCCGACCACTTCACAAAGCCAAGTTCTCTGCTTTATAAAAGTTTCTGCAAAGTCAGCCTTTGCAAGGCTGGGATCTTCACTTTTCTACTTCCTCTACCATAGCCCTGACCCCCTGCACTAAATATTGACTCTAGATTTTGAGTATGGGAAAGATTTATCAGTGCTGGCTTTGGTTGAGCATCTAGAATCTGGACTGCAGATCTGCCCCGTCCAGTAGGATTGCCATTGGTTCAATACTAGCCATATCTCAAGTGCTCAGCTGCTACACATGGCCAGTGGTGACCCCCCAGGACAGCACAGATAGCTAAAGAACATTTTCATCATCTCAAAGTTCTATGAGACAGCACTGCTTAAGATAGAAAATTCATCAGAACAAGGAATCTGGAGCCCAACTTCCTGAACTTCAGAACTTGTCTCCTTCTGGCTGTGTAACTTCAGAAAGGTTCATTAGGCTCTCTGTGCCTCAGTTTCCTCATCTGTAAAATGTAGATGGTCATAACACCCACTCTAATAGGGTTGCTATAAGGATCTCAATGAGTTTGTGACTGTAAAGTGCTTAGTACAATGTCTGACTCCTCCTAAGACTTTGATAACCATTTTCAGGGAAAAATTAGATCAGAAAGGGCACTGGCCCAGCCCCTGAGTAAAATAGAAATGACCCCTAAGTAGCAGAATGGTGGTAAGGACAGTTCTCAATATACTTTGTAAAGTGACTCAAAATGCTTTCAGAAAAGTATACAGTGGCTGCCCCCAACCCCCACCCCTCCCTCCATCCCTCTGAGTCCCTGAAAGGGTCAGGGCTCCAACCTGGCCCGCCCCCTCCCCTTACCATCTCCGTAGGCTGGCCCAGGGTCCTCAGCCCAGGTGGGTGGGAAGGGCATGGTAAGAGGTAAGCGAGGCCGACGGGAGGTCAGGAAGCTGCCAGGTGGCCCACCAGGCTCTCGGCCCAGGGGACTGGGGGGCAACTCAGCAGCTGAGGTGGCTAGCAGCTCCTGGAGGATGTTGATAGGCGAGACGGTGAGCTCCCAGTTGGTGATACCAAAGTCACGCAGGTGGGCCCGGGCATGGCTGGAGAGGCCGGCCCGAGTATCAAACCCAGCCCCACAGAAGTCACAGCGCATCAAGCTGAAGGTGCCAGGATCAAAGTTGGCCACTGCAGAGAGAGGACACAGACTGTCTATGGTGGGGTGGGGGTAGGGGAAGCCACTTTCTAGGCTCAACCCCTTCTGGTTCCCAGGACTTCTTACCCTCTGGACCACAGACTGCCTTCCCTTTGCCATTGGCACTCCTGCCTGCCCCACAGCATTCAGCTACTGCATCCCACCCCCAGACACTCCAGAAGGCTGATCTCTCTCCCAAGTTCCCCCAGGGACCCTCTCCCTCAGAAAGCATTCTCCAATTGTGGATTTGTAAGTAGTTGGGTGAATATTCAGTGCATGACCTTCTTGTGTCTACGTTGGCTCCCCACTGCCCCAGTACTGTAGATTAAACCCGTATCATATAAAAAATGGCAAACAGAGGATGCGACGCCCCCTCCTCTGGGAGCCTTCTCCAAGCGCCACCCCCAGATGGAGTCAGGGATTTCCTCGCTGGGCTTCCCCAGCCTCCTGGTTCTCCCAGCCCCCATCACTTGATATCGTAACTGCCTGGTTTCCTGACTGTCCACCCCACACCCCCACCTTAGTGCACACATACACATTCTCTCACACATACTCAAACACCACACTAGCATCTTCCCAAGTGCACTCTATGACTGCCAATGTCAGAACCACCCAGGGCACTCCTGTTAGAGATAGACCTTCAGAATCAGAACCTTGTCACCTGAGAATCTGCATACCTCACAGGCAGTACCAAGTTGTGAAGTCCACCAAAGGTCCCCTTGTTCTTGGCTTGGGCCATGAATTCCAGGAGAGCAAGATCTCCTGTTTTACTTCTGTGTCCCTCGGCCCCTGTGCCCAGAACAGAGGGGACCTCACTCAATAAATATTTGTTGAATGAAGGAATTAAATGGAAATCTCTGCCTGGGGCCAATTCCTCTGCCCAGGCTCCTTCCTCCACTGCAGGCATGGCCAAGACATTGGGGCGTCCCCACACATCCACCAACCTTTGGTGGTGACCTTTGTTGTGGCTCCCAGGTCTCACAGGAAGGAAGGCCCCAATTTCACCCTGTATGGCACTAAGGGAGGATTTAGAGTGAGGGCAGGTGGGTGTAGAACTCAGCTGCCCAGCCTCATGGCACCCAGGCTGTGGAGGGAGGTGGGTGCCAAAGCAAAGCCACTCTACCTTTTTTCTTCTTCTTCTGGAAGGAAAACCTGCGCTCAATGGCCTTCACCTCCTCGGCAGAGATGAAGTGCCGCACATTGTAGCTGACGCCCACGCGGTTCAGGTGGCCACGGACATGGTTGGCCAAGCCGATGCCATTATGGAAACGATCAGGGCAGTAGGGGCACTTCCGCTCCTCATGCTTCAGGGCCATGGCCGGGTCTCCCTCCAGGAGTGTGTCTAGCCCCAGGGGGCCGCTGAGTGGAGCATCCAGGAGCAGGAAATCCAGAGGGTGGGTGCCTTGCAGCCCCAACTCCTCTGGCTGTAGTGTTGGGGGTACCCTGGCTGCCGCTGTCATGACCTGTGGCCCCATCTTCGCCACCAGAACAATGGGCACCATCCCTTGGAGCTGTTGCTGTTGTGCCCTCGAGGCCTCGGCTGCCTGCAGGGTGTCTCGGAAAGTCCGCTTCAGCTCTAGGGCTGGCTGGGGGATGAGGCTGGGGATGGATGGGGGTGGAAAGACCTCATTTCCCGGAGAAAAATCCATTTCAGAAGTCAGTGCTATATCCTCATCCTCCTCTTCCTCCTCCACCTCCTCCTCCTCTTCGCTCCAAGGGTGGCTACGGTCCCCCAGCCCCTGCAGGTGGACAGTGCTTTTGTTTCTACTGAGCTGTATGGAGTAGGGGGTAGATGACAGGGGTGAGGGAAAGACCAGCCTTCCAAGAGGCCTCTGGCCTGAGTCGTGCGGGAGTGGCTTTGACAATGAGAAATCCCTCATGCCCAGCTGCTGACAGTCTGGGCCATAGGCCAGGTCGGGGTCGTATCCAACAGGGTTCTCTCGCCATGTGGGGGCCAAGAGCGGCTCAGCTTTGCCAAAGTAGTCCACAGTGCTGTCAGGGAAGCGGGTATATGTATCCTGGCTTGTGCTTGGCTGGCTGGCTGGGTCCCCCTCGAAAGCCTCACCATCCTCCTCCCAGTGGGAACGGGCGTGCAAGAGCCTCACATGCTCCCTGAGCAGGCTCTCACTAGGTGCAGGGAAGCCACAGAAAACACAGGCACTGAGGCCCGAAGCAGCTCCATACGTTGGATACAGGAGAGTGCTGGCATCTGGGCCTGGGCTTCCAGCCCTGCTGCCACCACCAAAAGGCTCCTTGGCTGGCTGGACTGATGGTCCACGCACGTGCAGCTTAGCATGCTGCACAAAGGCCCTGGAGGAATTGGTGCCAAAAACGCACTTGGGGCACTGGAGCCGTGCCTCACGGCCCTCATCACCTGGAAATTGCTTCAGCTTCTGGATTTCCTCGATGATCTTCTCCCGGGAGGCCTGATGCAGTTGCCGGTGCTGCTCGAGGGTGGCAGGGTCAGCAAAGGCCCAGCCGCACTCTCCACAGGCTAGGGGGGCCAAGTCAGCAGGGGGCTCCTGGCCCGGGGCTCGGCGGTGCTGGCTCATGTGTTCCAGAAGGTGTTCCTTGTGCTTGAAGTAGATACTGCACTCAATGCAGGGGAACACAGTTGGCTCTTCATCTTGGTCCTCATCAGGGCTGGCCACCCCATCAGCCACCTCCAGCAGCTCACACAGGTATGGCCCTGTTCGGACTGGCGGCAGCAGAGGCTGCAGCCGCTCCACAGATGCTTCCGAGTTCACTGTCCAGGTCTGCGTGGCTACTTCAGATGCCGATGTTGGCAGGCCCCACTCAGAGGGCTGGGCCAACCCTTCCAGATCCTCCAGGTCCTCTCTGGTGCCCACCATCTCCATGTCCAATGTCTTGGAGGTATCTTCCATGGGCACGATCACCCTCCTGAAGGAGGCCAGGGGTGGTGGCTGGGGAGGCAGGTCCAGGGGCAGCCTTGAGTCCCGTGGGGACTCCTGCTCATCCATGTCTTGGAGCCAGTCAAACCTGGGGTGACCCCTGGGGGCTTTTTCCAAAAGCTTCAGTTCACTCTGGTGGTGCAAGAACCTTCTAGAGCCCTCGAGCTCAGCATGGGGTTTCATGGTTCTCACAATGACTGAGTCCTCGAATCTCCGCTCAGATGGGATGCCCTCCCCGGCCTCCTGGACCAGGGGATGCTCCCAGGGCCCACGGCCATCTGGGGGATCAGGGAAATGGCCCAGGAGATGGGGTGGTGAGGAGCCTGACTGGAAGTCCAGGCTGCCTCCATCCCAGCAGCTGCAAGGAAGTGCCAATGGGGACAGGTTAGCCATGGGCCTCAGTTTCCCTTCCTAGGGTAGTGGTGGTAAGGAGTCCTCCCAGGCAGTCTGAGGCTGGCCCCAGATATCCAGCCCAAGAGTGACCTCAGAGAGGCTCATAGTATTGGGGTGAGGGTAGGGAGGAACAAGGAAGTCCAGGCAAACCCTTCCAAAGCTGTTGGGTCAAAAGCCAGATTCAACTCCCAGAATACACCTGTCCATACAGCCTAGCCCCACTGCATCATAGGGGAGGGTCTGGAAACCACAGGGGGATAGAGTTACTTCTAAGGAGTGTCCCCAAGTCTAGTGATCCAGTCAACTCTCATCTCTCCCCCAAGAGGACTTAAGGCTCTGACCTGCATACCAGGCTGCTCCTGTGCGGGTCCTCCCCAAAAAGGAGTGACTTAGTTAATTTAATTATACGTCTCCCCTGAATTTGGTGAAAATTAACTTTGTAGCAGAAAGGTTGAAGGATGTACCTGTTTCCTGCATTTCCCGTCTTGGAAAGGCAGAGTCAGAAAAGCTTGATGGTTCCCACTCAGCCTCTGGTCCCAGTGACCTGACTCTCTCAAGTGGGAGGTAGATGGGAGTCAGGGTTGGGAGAGGCAAGGTAACTTCTCTGGGCCTCAGTTTTCTAATCCTAAAAATGGGGATGATATCCAAGAACCGGGGACCTCCTTGTCCTTGTCTAAGAAGCCTTATCATGGGTGTCATCAATTAAAACATCACACATGGCAGAGGCTTATTTAAATGTTGCAACCACAGCCTTTAAACAGGGACCTTGACCCCACAAGATACCAGATGAAGATAGACACAATTTGATGTTTAAGAAAACATTTTGCTTCACTGGATATCTGGCTCCCGGTTAGCCAGTGACCAATGCAAGTTCTTATTAAGACTGTTCCTGATCAATTATCCCTTCGTTATTAAAGTCCTGCCTCCATGAGGGGTATCAATCATGCACATGGAACAGATGAGGAAATGGGCTGCACAGACAGGTGAGGCGGAGACAATGATGTCATCTCTCTGATTTTCATTGGTGACATGCATCACTAACAGAACTATCCTTGCAGGCCTGTGGCAAAGATTCAGTGGGATAAACACATGCTGAGCACCCAGCACTTAGCAGTTATTAATTCTGAAAGCTAATGATTAATCATGATACAATTATTATTATATTTCAGCACCTGCCAGTCTGTTTAATAAAGGGTGGCTGGATATGAGCACTGTGGTTGATTCTTTTTCTTACCCAGTGCTCCTTGGGTTCTTTTTTTTTTTTTTTTTTTTTTTTTTGGTACCGGGGATTGAACTCAGGGGCGCTCGACCACTGAGCCACATCCCCAGCCCTATTTTGTGTTTTATGTAGAGACAGGGTCTCACTGAGTTGCTTAGTGCCTCGCCATTGCTGAGGCTGGCTTTGAACTCGCGATTCTCCTGTCTCAGCCTCCCTAAGTGCTGGGATTACAAGCGTGAGCCACCACGCCCGGCTGCTCCTTGGGTTCTTAAGGCAAATTTGTGAGATGCATCTTATGAACTTGATTCTGCAGTTGAGGAAACTGAGGCTCAGAGAGGCCTAGCATCATTCTAAGAGTCAGTTGGCAGAAACAGGACTCCAAGGGTCCAGTCTCCAGGCCCTTGCCTTTCTGGCCCTGCTCCTGGCAGGGATAATGAGAGTTGACCGTCTGTGTCACCCCAGACTTCTCCCCCACCCTCAACACATACCCAGGGGCTTGTCTATTGGGAGCCACCGCCTGCCTAGCCTCCTGATTCCCTCCTGACCCCTTCTACTCCCCAGGGACTTCTCTTAGGCCTGGGCACATCCTGCTTGCCCCCCTGCCCTCCCTGAGGTCAGGGCCAGCATGGCACTCACCAGCTGCTGATCCGATGGGTGGCGGAGGTGGCACGGGGGAGGGCTTCGCTGAGGCCAGGATGGGACTGCCCGTCTGCAACAGAGAGGGGAGACCCTGAGGGGCTGGGGTCCCCCTGGCTGGGGCTCCATGCCCCAGCTCTAGGAGCCCTGCAGGGTGCCTCAGAAGGGCCCTGCCGGCTCCCAACCACTCTCCCCAAGAGGCCGTTGGCCTCTGTACTGAGCACTGAAAGGGGTTTCTTTGGAGGAGTCCTCTTCAGTCTTCTGGGGGGTCCCAGGGCCTTGCTACCTTCCGAACCTCCTCTCTTTCCCCCGACCTGGCAGCCAGGGTGATTTTTTAAAGTCACACACTGGTTAAAAATTCACCTGGCTTCTCATTATACTTACAGTAAAAGCCAGATTCCCAACTGCCACCACAATGCCCTGACTGCAGGGCCCTTCTGTGAAGCTCCAAGGCCACCTAACTCCGCAGCCTCCGGCCTTTACACTTTCTATGCCCTCTGCGTGGAATACACTTTCCTGGCCAGCTACTCAAGTGAGTCTGATTTTTTTTCTCTCAGCATCTGTTTCATTTTTTTCTTAGCTGTCCCACAAGTTGCTTGGGTCCCTCTCGGGATGGTTGCTTGTGTGGGTCGCCTGCAAGCACATAAGCTCCACTGGAGTATGGACTGTGTCAGCCTTACCCACTATAGTCTCCCAGTGCCTGGCACACAGTGCTCAACAAATATGTGCCAGATGATGAGTGATGAGCCTGCCCAGTCTGAGCTATGCAGAGCCCTTGCCTGCCTTCTGGACCCTCTCCCAGTCCTAAATCCTAGAATAGAATTCCCTCCCGGGAATCCCCTGACACAGATAGGGTCAACTCTCCATTATCCGCCTGTGGAGCCAACGCCTGGAGCGACCACAGGAATCCTGGCCTGTGTCTCCTCTGCCTGCCACAGGCAAGCATGCCAATCGGGGAGCGGGCCAATTTCCCGGGCCAAGGTTAACACACTGGGGGAACTTGTGCCCTGGCCAGGGCCCGACAGATGCAATTGCTGGACTAGCCTCAATTTGAGGATGGTCCAGAAAGAGGGCAAGGGCTGGGACTAATTCTTTTTCTAATCCTCCACCATCCAATTGCCCTGGAAATTAAGAGCTGACCTTTGGGAATCAAAGAATAAAAACTGGAGGGGGTGCATTAGGTCACAGCCTGAGGGTCTGGCTTCTGACCCTGAGAAAAGGGCTGTGACAGTGACATGGCTTCTGAAGGGTAGGGTGGCGTGTACTGAAATTTGCATATTCCAGAGCAGAGTTTCTCAGCTTTGGCACTGTTGACATTTGGAACCAGATCATTCTTGGGGTGGGGGTAATGCAGGAGGTTGAACAGCAGCTTTGGCATCTGCCCACTAGATGCCACTACCTCCCTATGCCATAATCACGACAACCAGAATTGTCTCCAGACATTATCAAGGTATCCCCTAGGTTGCCTGACTTCCCCTATTTGAAAACCACTAGTGCAGATGGGCAGGGAGCAGAGCTATACTTGAAGTTAGGATGGGTGGGGGATGGCAGAGTGTGAGGGCTGGGAAGCTGGGCTTGGACCCCAGGACACAGGCTCAAAAACAAACATTCCAGTCAGAGATGGAAGCTTCTTAGGAGAGGGTGACTGATTTGCAACTAACTAGTCCAAGTACAGCCTAGAGGTATGAGTTGAGGGTCCTAGGTGTCCTGCTTCTAAGATTCTGAGACCCCAAGCTCCTGTGATTCTGGGTGTCCCAGATTTGGTAAGTCTGCTGTTGTCTAAGAATTCCAAGAGCCAGGGGGCCACACTGGCCTCTTTGTCTGAGCAGCTCCGGCGAGGCTCCTATTTTTAGTGGCAGCAACTTTGGAGGAAGGAGGCCAAGGAGGGCCCATGTCTGAGACACGTTGGAGATGGGGGATTTGCCCAGAGGCCTCCATACCAATGGGGATCCAGAAGTCCCCGTGGATTGCAGGAGGTGCCTAGGATGCAACTTTCAAGCAGTGACCATGCCAAGGAGCCCTCATAGGCTCCTACCATCTGGGATCCCAGAGAGGGCTTGCAAATGACAGAAGGAGGTATCCATGGACAACTCGAACCTCAGGCCAGGCAGCCTGGCAGAGTGGCCAAGAGCTAGACTTTGGAACCAGACAGATCTGAGTTCAAGTGTCAGCAGTGTGACCAAACGGCTTGCTTTTCCTGCTCCAAGGCTCCATTTTCTCCTCTGTACAATAAGTACAACCACCGAACAAGTCTTGTAGGGATAGCGATGGGTACCAATGAGGTTACAGTAAATGCTCCATCTGGAGAAGTAGTGGTGGAAGGAAAGAAGGGAAGCAGGATTTCCACGGGTTCAGGGCTGTCTCCGTGACTTCTTAAGGTGGAAGCTGGAGGCTGAACTCAGAGCCTCAGGCCTGCTGACTCCAGTCTCTGATTTCCTCTCCAGTCTGGGGCCTCAAGAGGGCACAAATGATGTGTCATTTGTCCCTGGGTCCCCTGTCCCCAGTACAATGTCAGGCATGCACCAGGCTCTTCACTGATCTGTGTGGAATGGTAAGCCCCCTGAGACTTCTTGTACCTGGGAGCCCCAACCTGAGAGGCATATTGAGTAAAGGCTTCAGGGCAGTTGTGAGGACTCCTGGCCAAAAGCCATAAAGAAGACAGAACAGGTAGTTGATACATCTTGTCCAGGCAGAAAAGTTTGAAGGTGGCCACTCCAGGGAGTCCTTGGGGGCTCCAAGGGCTGAGTGAGGATGAGGGAGGACCCAGCCTTGGGGTGGAACAGCAGCCCCAAAGGCTTTTCTTATCTACAGGCATCACAAGACTCCCAGGTCCGGTGCCCATGTCCTAAAGCAGGGGTTGAACAGGCAGAAGAGGGCAGTGGGAAAGATAGAGTGTCTGAAGCCAAGACCTTCCTCTAACCTCCAGGCCACCAGTCCATCCCCGCCCCATTTTCCCATTTGCTCAAGAAAACTGACACAGAGTGGCCCTGACCTCCCTTGGCAGCCACAGTCCCCTCCTCCCCAGGCTGTAAAACAGGTGCATGCAGTAATCTGTCTGGTTGATCCCTAGGGGGAATGAGAACACACATATCTACCTAACTTTTCCCTCTCTCCAGACCTGGGGTTTCTGCCAGGTGGAGAAGAAATACCCAATCCCTCAAAACCTACAGAGAATTTCAGGTCTATTTCCTTAGACCTGAACAGGCAGAAAAACAAAGTCAAAATTTCAGCCTTGCGGGCTGGGATTGTAGCTCAGCGGTAGAGTGCTTGCCTCACATGCGTGAGGCCCTGAGTTCGAACCTCAGCACCACATACAAAGCAATAAAATAAAGACATTGTGTCCATCTACAACTAAAAAAAAAAAAAATTTCAGCCTTGCCCTGGCCAGCTGTGTGACCTGGGACAAGATCCTGCCATTCTCTGATCCTTGAGGGGCTTTCTAAGGTTCACTGAATACTTGGCTAACCCTCAGCCCAAATGAGTCTCACTTCACTATAACCACGTTTCCTGACACCTGCAGGTGCCACCACCTCTCCAGGCTTTGCATGTGTGGAGATGCCTGCCTGGACACCCCTGAGCCCTTCATCAGGCTCATCACCCCTCATCCTACTTCTTCCGCTTTCTGAGAGACTACTGGATGCTCCAAGGCTGGGCCAGGTACTTCCTCCACTCATAGCCCCAGCAACTGTGTCACAACACCTGCACAGTGTATATCTATCCCTCCTGCTCCAGATGGTGGGGTCCATGGTTGCTGCTGTGCCCAGTACCAGGCCCATGAAGATGCCTCTATAAATACCTGAGCAACATGCGTGGTGCTGACGGGCAGAATCCACAGGATACAGCACAAGGGAAAGGGATGAGGGCTGTCGAGACATGTTACCACCTGGCTCTGTGACTTTAGGCAACTTATGTCACCATAGTCTCTTGGTTTTCCCGATCCCTAATAGGGGATAATAGTCACCAAGGCCACCCCTGAAGGTTCTTTTAAGAATGATGTGAAATGATCACAGAAAGGACTTGGCATGTTGGAAACCTCTGACAAGGTGCTTGGAAGTTCCTGAAAAACATCCTCTGGGGACAGGCCAAGGAGATGAAGGGAGAGGTCTGATGTATCAGCCTACTATTCTCCAGCCACACCAGGCTCCTCTCCACCACAGGGCCTTTGCACTTGCTCTTCCCTCCATCTGGCATGCCTTTCCCATCATTTGTTTCATGCTCCACTCAAATGCCACCTTCTCAGAGAGGCTTTCCCAGGTCCCCTCGGCATGATACTGGAACTTTGTTTAATACCTTCACAACCTATGTCACCTGCCCTTATAATATGTGTTTAGTTGCTTGTGTCCATCTTCCTGTCTAGAATGCCAGTGCCTAGTGCCCATCTGGCCTCTTTTGTTAATAGCTGTTTTCCCAGCACCCAGAACAGAGCCTGACACATAGTAGGTGCTCAGTATTTAATGCATTAATAACAAATCTGGAGATAGGGACAATGTGAGATATCCTGTTGCAGGGCAAACCAAGGCACTAACGGGTGGCAGGCATACCTGACTCCCCAGTCTTTCCCTAGCCACTAGAGGGCACAAGCTGTTTTGGCCCATGGCTCAGGAACAAGACTTCCCAAGACAGCAAAGGGACCTGAAAAAGACTGATTGGAATGAGGTGCACCTGGGGAACAGGTGTGCTTGGGCAGGTTGCTCAGGGTGCCAAGATGGGCATCTGGGTCCAGCTGGTTCTGGCTCAGAGGCAGGAGCCAGACCAACTTGAGTTTGAGTCCTAGCTCCTTGCCACCTAACGGGAGGGTCTTGGTTTTCACAACTGTAAAATGGGAAACTAAAGAATGCAAAGAGAAGGTTCTGAAATCCCAACTCAGACCCTGCCGGGCTATGTGACCTGGATCTCTCTGAACTTTGGGGACCAGGCTCAATGCTCCCTCAGGGCCACAGGGCCCACCTTCTTACCAGAAATGCCACCTCTGCCATCCAGAATGTCCCGGGGGCCTTCCTTGGTGATAGGCAGGTAACGGGTAGATTGGAAGATGCCACCTTCCCCTTCAGCAGCCTCAGCCCCACCTTCAATGTCTTCCCTCGGAGCAGGGCCAGGCAGTCTCTCTGGGCCTCGAGGATGATCTGGGGTGACCAGGCCACCTGCCAGAGGCCCCTCCATGGGTGCTCTCTGCTTGACTCTTTTCAATGCTGGGTTGGCTCAGTGGATCATTGCGGGTCTGGAGACAGAAAGAGGAGAGTGCTTAGCAGAGGTAAGAAAAGGACTTCTCAGTTTCTTTTCCGTCAAAACCCTGATCCTTACCCTTGCGGTTCATTCCCTCAGTTTACCTCCCAGTCCAAGTGAGCTAGATAAATGGTGCTGAGGCCTCATCCCTACATATTACATTCCAATGACCGCTACTAGCAGCATGCCTGTCTCCCCATGAATAACTCCTTTATTTACCCAGATCCTTTGCTGCCTCAGTTTACCCCATTTTTACACATGCACACTCAGCCACCTTGTTTTCATCCATCATGAATCCTATCATTTCTCCCAGATTCCCTCTGTTCATTCACATACAGCTTCACCTTAGCCAGTTGCACCCTGGCTTCTCTGCACGTGCACACCTTATGACCATGCCTGTGTCCTCACATCCCAGCCACTTCCACATTCTGACCCCACACACTTACTTAAGTCCCCCCATCATTACTCTTACTTTTCTCACTTGGGTTGCCCATGCACTTTTCCCACACTCCAACCCTCCCGGAAAGACCTTAGGGTTCTCCAGCGTTAACCCCTTCACATCCACATACAGCCTCAAGTGACCCTACCATTAACCCTTTAACTTCTCTCCAGCATGATCCCTCATGCATACCCAGCCTGGGTTCCTCCATTCCCCACCCTCCACCAAGAATGCTCTGGTCTTAGGCCAAAAGGGACCCCTGGGGCTTCTGGTCTAGAAACGAGGACCTCAGGGAAAGGGGGGCTGTTCTCTCCACCTATAAATACCTTCAAGGTAACAGCAGAAAGTGAAGGGCAGGAATGAGGCGCCCTCCCCAGGGAGATGGTGGGGAGGCCGGGCCCAAGCAACCGGGGCGGGGCCGGGGCTCCAGGCCTGGTTGCAGGCGCTGACCTGGGGTGGGGTGGGCCTGGGAACTCCCAGGGGGCCCCTCGGTGGACTGGCAGTCTTGGTGGGGGTTCCTAGCCAGGCCTGGAGGAAGCACCAGCAGGTGCCCACCGGGTGGGCACTGGCCGCGGAGAACAGGCAGACCGCAACTTCGGAGCACTTTGGCAGCTTGGGGAGGGGTCTCCCGCCCAGACTACCCCCAAGGGTCGCAGAGATGGGGGCTGCGCTGCGCTGGTGCACCCCTCGGGGGTCCTGGGTCCTGGGATGCGCGCTTCGCCCGTGCACCCTGGGGCGGGAGACCCCGCGGGGCCGCCGAGGTAGGGGGAGACACCTGCCCCAAGACCCCCTCCCCTCCCCCCACCTGCGCGGCCCCGCCCCCGGCCAGGCCCCGCCCCTGCAGGCCCCGCCCCGCCCCCCGCCCTGGGGGGTCCCGCCTGGCCCGGCCCGGCCCAGGCCTCCCCCTCCCCGCTCCGGCTCCGCCCCGCCCTCAGGCTCCCCAGGCCCGGTCGGGCCTCACCGGGGAGGCGGTGCCTCCGGCCCGGTGCCGGGGCTCGAAGCTCCCCTCCTTGGTGCGGCCCTCCGCACCGCTACCGTTGCTGCCGCTCCTGGTGCCGGTGCCGCGGCCTCCGCAGCCGCCGCCGCCTCCACCGCTCGGGGGACATTGTCCCTTTAAATTGCTCCCCCCGCCGCCCCGCCCCCCCGGCGCGCCGCCGTGACCTCAGCGCGACAGCCCCGCCGCGCCGCCATGATGGGGAGGTCTGGGGCGCCCCCCCCCCCCCCCTGCGTCGCCCCCGGGGGGGTGGCGGCCAGCGGGCGCGCAGCCATGTTGGGAGTGTCCAAGCAGGTCACCCTTAAAGGGCCCGCGCGACCTGAGTGTCCAGGGAGAGGCTCTATTACCATGACAGCCCCCTTGTCCTCGCCCCCAATGGCTCCCATCACCCCACTGGTTCTCCCAATGCTAGGTTTGCTAATAGCACAAGCGGAACGGGAAGGGTGCAGAGAAGTTCCTCCATGGGTCATTCATAGGTCATTGAGAACTCTACTCAATCCTTAGTTCCAGTCCCTTGTCCACTTGAGCAGTCTTCCAACCACAAACTCACTCCATCTTTCACCATCGTTCACACTGGACTAAGCATCTCCATGCCCCTAGAACTGCTCTAGGTCCTCATTGCTAAGGCCCCCTACTACGCTCCTCCTCCAGGACTAGCCTATCACAAGCCTGCCATCCATCTACCTTCCCACCCTTTCATCTGCACGCTCAATCAGTCATCGACTCTACCCTTCCAATCAACTAATCACCTATCATCCACCCCTCCAACCACCCATTTATCTATCCAAACACACTCATCCATCCATAGCCCATCTCACAGCATATCCCATCCTACCTGCCCATCCCTCCACCACCCAGGAAAATATCTATTTATCTGGAAAACCAAGTAAGCACGCAATTATTCCTACCCACACCCTTCCACTCTGTTACCCATTCATTCATCATTTGCATGCTTATCTTCTCCACATGAGGACAGGGGTTCTGCCTGTCTAGTTCATTGTTTCCCCACAAGCCAGCTCAGTTTTAGAAGACCTTAACAAATGCACATACTGTGTGTATGTGTGTGTGTGTGTGTGTGTGTGTGTGTGTATAAACAATCAATCAATTCAAATATTTATTTCCTACTATGAGCCAGGCCTTTTCTAAGTAGACATATCCATCCTGGTTACCCATCTCCCTAACTACTCATCTACAGGTCAAACAGCCAACAAATACTAACCTATTCATCTGCCTAATGTTCCACCCTACACCTCACCCATGATTTAAAGGCCTATTTATTTATTTTGGTACCAGGGATGAACTCAGGGATACTCAGAGGCCACATCTCCAGCCCTATTTTGTGTTTTCTGTAGAGACAGGGTCTCACTGAGTTGCTTAGCGCCTTGCCATTGCTGAGGCTGTCTTTGAACTCAGGATTTTCCTGTCTCAGCCTCCCAAAGTGCTGGGATCACAGGTATGCGCCACTGCACTTTATTTATTGCACTGCAATAAATAAAGGTCTATTTATTTACTTACCATTCACCCACACAACTTCACATTTTCTTACCCTTCCTTCATCTGTCTCCCAGACTTATGCTGTTCATGCCATGAAGGAGCTGGGTGGGGATTTGGGGTCTAGAAAAATTATCTTATCTGGGGAGCCTGAGTATTAGCCAGGGAGGGTGGAGTGGGATAAATGGGTTTGTGGGCCCATGCTTCATTGAGAAGCAGATACTGCCCATACCAGTGTTGAATACCTTTTATTGAACACATTTAGGGGTCTGCCACTATGTAGGGAAACTTCAGATCCATTTTACAGATGAGAAAATGAAGGCTTCTAGAGTGATGGCCTAAGGTCAAATAGCTGGTGAGAATCTGCTTACATATCCCTTTGCATGAGACCTCGAATTAGGAGAGAATTTGGGAGAATTGAATGGGGGCCAGGGTCTGCTCTCTGATTAGCAACTCTTAGGAACAAACAGAACACCGATTTTACTGAAATCAAGATTTTACTGGGCAACCTCATAGTGCTAGAGTGGTTGGTTGGCACCTACAGTGCCACTCCCCACTGTAGGTCACATAGGACTAAGGCAAAAAATCAGATAACCTTCTAAGACAGCTCTCTGCTCCCAGACCACATGGGATGGAATGGGCAGCTCAGGTGGTATCTCCATTGACGCAAGGTGCTTTGAGGAGCAGAGGCTGGCTCCGTGACCCAGGTATCTTTGGAAGAAATTGTAGGCTCTGGACAGAATCCCTCAGTTGGACCTGAGTATGCTCCAAGTCAGTCAGGCGGCGCTCCTGGGGAGGCAGTGAAGGTGGGTTTGTAGCCAGAGGAGGATTGCTCTCCAGCCCTGGCTCCTTCCTAGCCAGATCTGCCCCAGGGCTCCAGCAGGAGTCTTACCATACTTTTCAGCCTGTGGCCCTCACTACTTGAAAGACCACCCTCTGGATCTGACTCCAAGGTCCTGTAGGGGTCAGGGACAAGGGGGAAAGATCAGAGGCTGAGGAAGTCTCTTCCAGCTCCTCGGGGGACAGGGAGACCCAGAGGGCAGGGCTTGAAGTGAAGGCAGGGTTTGTTTAGGCTGGAGGGCAGGGCCTAAATATGTCTGAAGAGGGGTCTGATCAGAGCCTGGCATGGTTAAGATGCAAGGACAGGTAATCAACTGAAGGCGGAGATCAGCCAGTCCTGAGAGAGGTCGTAACTGGGTAGGAGAGCCCCCAGACTAAGTTATCCCTGTCCTGGCCCAACCGGATTAAGAGGGACTGATTGAGGGGTGGGGACCTGGGAAAAGAGGACTTGTTAGGGAACTGACCACGCCGCATGGAGGTGGGGCTGCCAGGGCCTGGACCAGTGGCTTGGGGACGATCTGTTCAAGGAGAGATTTGGGAGCACCTGAATGAAAGCGGAGTTTGCCGGGAGCGGTGGTGCACGCCTGTAATCCCAGCACTTTGGGAGGCTGAGACAGGAGGATGGCGAGTTCAAAGACAGCCTCAGCAAAGGCGAGGCACTAAGCAACTCAGTGAGACCCTGTCTCTACATAGAACACAAAATAGGGGTGGGGATGTGGCTCAGTGGTCGAGTGCCCTGAGTTCAATCCCAGGTACCAAAAAAAAAAAAAAAAAAAAAAAAGGCGAAGTTTGGACAGATCTCATTGGTGCGGACCCGGCTGGGGGTGGAGCTAGTGCAGAAGGCGGGGCTCACCTAAGACTAAGCCTGGAGTCTAGGTCTTGCAGCTGACACCGCAGCTGCTCCTGCTGCTCCGTCAAAGCCTGGATGTGGGTACTGAGTGATTCCACGAGGCGGGACAATGCTTTCTGCTCCTTGCGAAGCGCGGCCACCTCGCACTGTAGCTCTGCCAGCTGTGGGGAGACAGCAGCTGTTATCTGAAGCGTCATCTCGTCCCTTCCTTTCCCCAGAGATTCTGATCTGCTTCCCCGTGGTTCTTCCGTATGATGTTCTTGTTACACGGAGGGAGAAACTGAAGCTCAGAGAGGGTTAGTCTAGACCTAGAGTCACAAAATGCAGCGAGCTTGGTATTCGAACTCAGTCTTGCCTGGCTTTCAGTCCTTTCTCCAGTCCGGTTCCTATCCGCTCCCAGGCCCGCCCACACGGACCTGGGCCAAACCTCACCTTGCCCACGGGTCGATAGGAGCCCAGAGCCTGGTCTCGGTCCCGCGGCTGGTCCAGATGGCGCTGCCAGGGCACCGATGGCTTCCGAGGCAGTGAGGCAGAGGCACCAGTCCAGGGCCGGCCACGGGGTGCGGGGCCGGTGCGCAAGGAGCCTTTGGGTTGCGGCCGGGGCCCGGCAGATGGGCGGCGGCGGGCCGGGCGCCCGGCGGGGACGCTCTGAGTGCGCTGCACCCGCCGGGGGCGGTGCGGGGCGCACTCCTCATCCGGTCGCGGCCGGGCCCAACTCCCTGCACCGTGAAAGCTGCGCAGAGACTGGCTCTTGGAGATGAGAGGAGTGTGCTTGGGGAGGTCTCGGGGGGCCAAGAAGCCGGGCTTCTCCCCTGGGGAGAAACTGGGGTGCGATCGAGAAACTCAGACCCTTAACTAGCCCCTGAGATGACCTCCTCCCAGTGTTCAAAAATGACCCCAGCCCTGTGACCTTGTCCCCAGGATCATATTTTAACCTGTGACCCTAATGAGACCCTATCCTTGATTTCTGACTACCATACCGTCATCTCTATGACCTTTGATATAACCTTTGCTCTTTCTAGCCTGCCCCTGACCTCTGACACAATGTAACCCTTGATCTGATCCTCCCCATTACCTCTGATTACAATCTGATCCTGAGCTTGACCTCTGCTTACAAGGGCACAATCTTCCGAACCAATGTGACCCCATCTTCTCCCCCAACAAATGTTAAGCTGATCCTGTTGTTCCTGTTCATTGGTAGAACATGATCCCTGACCTATGATCCCAAATATGACCCTGCCCATAATGCTTCATGTCTGCTTACAATATGAATCTGCCCTGACACTTGATGACTGTGTTCTAACATCTGATCTCAACCCAACCTCTGATTTTACCCCAGACACAACATCTGATTGAAAAGTGACTTTAGATGTCTGATTGCAAAGTTACTCTCTCTCTGACCTGAGGTGACCTCTCTCTGCCCCCTGACATGACTCTATAACCACCTTATACTCAATCTGACTCGGTGACTAGCTGCCCTCTACCATATGTGAGCCCCCATCTCTGACCTCTGTCCATTCTCACACTGTCCCCAACATGGTCCCAACCATGACCCCTGACATGGTCTATTTTCACCTGTGACCCCAGTGTGAGCCCTGCCTCTGCTCCCAACCATCAGAACCCAGACCAGACTCGAGGTTACCTGGAATTGACCTGGGCAGAGGGTGGTGGGAGACGCATTGGCACAGATACAGGTACAGGCCGGCCCTCCTCGATGGCTCTCAGGATGGTGGGCAGTGGTTCCAAGCTGTCACGGGTTGTCTGGTGAGGCATGCAAGGAGGATGCTGAGGGAGCTCTCTGGGGCCAGTCTCCCAGGCTTTTTGCCTCCCCAGCCCATGCCCAGGGCTCTGTGCTCAGGTCACACCTGGTCAAGCTCAGCAAAGATTGTACAGAGCTGGGCATGCAGGACTGCCAACTGGAGGGCCAGGTCACTACTGCCCTGGTAGCCACTGGGTGCGGCGTCCACATCCACCATGGCCACCTGGTCCAGGAAGTGTTGCATAGCTGGTCCATGATCTTCCAGGAAGCTATTCATGAAGCCCATGTAGGCTTCCTTCTCACCAAACCTAAGTCAGAGCCAGGCTGGGTGAGTCAGGTCAGGCACATGCCACCCTCGTGCCCCAGCATGGCCTCCCAACCTCCCAGCACCTACGGGGCACGGTTGGCGAGATTCTGGATCACTTTGGCGATCAGTGTGAGGGTGCGAGCCGGGCCAGGTGCTGGGTGCTCTGGTGCCAAGCCAAAGAGGCTGGGTGCCAGGAGAGCAGGGCACAAGAGCCGCAAGAAGAGGGAGGCACACACCAGTCGGGGGCCCAGTGCCTCGGAGCCACGTGCTTTGCATGCTTCTCTCCAGCTTGAGAACACAGTACTTAGCTCTGACGGGAACCAGCTGGGGCAGAAGAGGTAATAGTCAGAGGAGGAAGGTCCTGGATGGTTCAGGTTATAAGATCGGGGTCATACATCATACATGGCTTGTCTATGATCCCCCAAGAAGCTATTCATGTAGCCATGTAGGCTTCCTTCTCACTGAACCTGGGGTCCAGGTGCCAGGATTGGGGATATAATGATACTTGGGGTTATAAATCCCCATAGGATCAGTACTTTAGTGTAGTTATTATGGCAACCTCTGGAATCAATACTCTTGGATTTGGTATCCAGGATCACATAGAAACAATATTCATGTGCTTGGGATGCAGTTATAACCGGAGATGAGACCGAGGTGTCAGAGTACATGATATGAGGTAGGATGAGATTAGGGTTACAGGGCCACCTAGAGTCAGAAGCCATGGGATTAAGCATGAAAGTTAAGCTAGAGTCAGAAGTAGTCAAGGGACAAGAATCCCAAGTTTCCTGCATTCAGTTTCATAGGATTTGGGATACAGGGTGACTTAAAGTTGGGGAGTTATGGGATTAGCGGTATACATCATCTGGAATCAGAAGTCATAGGACTGAGGTTAACTAGGGTCAAATGGTATGAAACTGGGGTATGGAATCTCCTCAAAGTTACCTGGGGTCAGGGGTCATGGCATTGGGTATATGGTTGACAGCAAATAAAATTTCAGGACATCCAATTAAACTTGACTTTCATATAAATTATGAGTAATATTTTTAGTATTAAGTAAGACCCAAATATTGTGTCAAATTTAACTTAGGGAGGCTGAGACAGGAGAATGGCGAGTTCAAAGCCAGCCTCAGCAATGGCAAGGTGCTAAGCAACTCAGTGAGACCCTGTCTCTACATAAAACACAAAATAGGGCTGGGGATGTGGCTTAGTGGTCGAGTACCCCTGAGTTCAATCCCCAGTACAAAAAAAAAAAATTAACTTAGTGTCCTGTATCTCATCTGACAGCCCTAACACGAAGGTCAGGGTTATCACAGTGGTTGAATGGTGGGGATGGAGATGAACTCAGGTGCTGGGTCCTTGATTCTTACTCATAGGAGTGAATGATGGTTTCAAAGACCTCCTCACAACTGCTTCGAAGTCTGGATTGGTGCTGGGGCAGCTCTGATGCTGGGCACTTGCTGGGGTCCACCTCACAGTCCTCAGTGGAGGCACAGAGACGCTGAATGACCTGCCCTGAAGCCAGGAAGAATCAGATAGAGTGTAGGGTCACTATGACCCAAACCCACTGCACCCAGCCTTTAACTCTATCTCCAACTTACTCCAGAGGCATCTAACATCTTGGGGAGTTCCCAATTCCTCCCAGGATCCTAGCACCCCAAAAGAACCACCAGACTTCAGGTTACCCAGGGTCCCCTACATATCCCCTGGAGTCTCTTAGCCCACCCAACAAGCCTCTGACACCAGCCACTCCCTTCCGCAGCTCACCCAGGGTCTTCTGGAGGTAATCCTGGGCCACTAGCTTCATGTATTCATCAATGGCCTTGGTGGCTAACGTGTTTTCTCGGAATAGCAGTGCCTCACGGCCTCCACAGCGCGCCAGCTCCGCAGTGCCCAGGTCCGTTACCAACGCCTGAGTAAGACAGGGGTCAGTCACATTGTGCAGACTGAGCCCAGGTAATGTTGGTCCTAGACCCGTTCTTCACACCTGCAACACACGTCTTGCTCCTTCTTGTTGACAGGCCCAACCCTCACTGCTGGGGCTCAAAGCTGAGACCAAAACCTCTGCTCTTCAGGACAAAAACAAGCCGTTTAATACAGAGGCTCTACTCAGGCTCCGCCCCTCACAGCTGAAGATCAAGTCCTGCCCCTCACAGGTGATGCTCAGGCCCCCGCCCGAGATTCCCCTTCCCTTACTGGTACTGCTCAGGTTTTGTCTCCGCACTCCACTCCGGAGTGCTCTATGTGTCCCTTGGTTGCCCGGGTCCGCGCGGTCTTCACGCCTCACCTGCGCCCGGCCGGTGGCCTGCAGCACGCGCACCATGGCGCCTGCCAGCTCCTCCTTGGCCTGCGCAGACAGCGCGGGCTCGAGCGCTCCGCATAGGCGCGCGTAGTGGAAGGTGAGAAACTCTGCCAGCTCCTTGTAGCGCTCCGACGGCAGCACCCGTAGGCGTCGTGCCCGGATCCGCGCCCGCAGGGCTGCACCAGCTGGCTGTCCCAGCAAGGGGAACCAGCGCTCCAGGCCCGCGGCGGGCGCCCGGGGAGCGCTCAGCTCCTCCAGAGTCAGCGCCACACGGCCCAGGTCTGCTCCCGCCGAGCCTCCCCCGCGAAGCCGCAGCGACAGGCGACGGGCTGGTGGCAGCGCCTCGAAGTGGAAGCGCTCCGCCCAGAAGAGCTGGCCTGGGCCAGCCCGCGGTGCAGTGCGCGCCAGCAGTGAGCCATCTAGCCACAACTCGGCACGTACGCCCGGTGGCCCCGCCGCTCGGGGAAGCCCCTTTGCCTCGTGCACCCACACGCTCAGCCACGTCTCTTCCCGCTCCACGTTGTCCTGCGGGAGGGACAAAGTGTTTCAGAGGCCTCAGCGCTCCAAGTTGGACAAGGGAAACGCGCGGGGCGTCCTCCTTGGTGCCCCAGGGAGATTGGTGGCCCCAAGGAAAAAAGCATGAGGCCTCAGGGGTCCAAAGGTAACTACATAGGTGGTTTCTACCTTTGGGGGGCAGTTCCCGCAGAGGTCGGGGCTCCATGATAAAGAGGAGTAGCTGCGGAGTGAGGACTTGGAAACTATTTGGTAGGTAGGGCTTTAGATGCTGATCGTGCCAGGATGCATAGGAGGGGCTGGTCTGATAATGCTGGTGGCTGGTGCCGTAACAGATGGAAGGGGAGTCTTGGTGGTTGTAAAGGTGTGACCGAGGCCAGCATGTTTCAGGGGAGAGAGTTTGGATGGCGCAGGGTTTGGGTAGAGTGGAAGGGACTGGCCTCGGCCCGTGGGCGGGCGGGGTCTCCCCGTCCAACTTTTCCCAGGGAATGACTGAATGACCTGACTGGGCTGGAAGTGGCGACGAAGGTCCTCGATCCAGCGGTCTCTCTCAGCGCCCGAGCGACAAGAAAAGCAGCGGCTACCGCCCACCCACGTTACCTGTTAGGGCAGGGGATCCAAGGGTGTGGTTGAAGCCAAAGGTGGTGCCAAAAGGTCTGGAGTGGGACCCAGGTGGAGGATTGCTTGCACTTACCTGGAAGCAGTGGGGCTCTCCCAGGAGGCTGGGGTGCAGTGGCCAGACCCGCACGTCCCGCTCAGCACCCAGATCCAGCTCAGAGAGTGTGGCCAGTGATTCCCTAGAGCCCAGAGCACTGGGGGGTCTGGGGCGAAGACCGAGGAGCATGCGTCATTCCTCCCTCCCCTCCACACCCACCAGAGCCTGAAGGGTAGAGGAAGGCCAGGGACTTGAACTTAAATTGGATCCTGTCCCTACCCTGTCTCATTGTGGCCTGCATGACCTCAGAAGGCCCAATCCCTGTTACTTTTGACCTTATCTCCCTCTGCTTAATGGCTCTTTCTGAGCTCCCATCACCCCAGTTTGCCTTGTTTTTCCCCTTTCTACCTCTTAGCCTTTGCACTTTGTGTTCCCTATGCTTTTCCCAACCTTTGGCCTAACTTTCAACCATCCTTCACATGGCAGCTAAAGTGCTCCTCCCCTGACCCTCACAGACCAGGAGCTTGACTTAACTTCCTTCTAGAGCTCACCCCCACCCTTCAACCAAGGGCTGGCTCTGCACCAGGATATTTATGGCCCCAGCATCAAGTGACCTGGGGCAGAACACAGAGGAGGGGACAGGTGGTGTTTAGGCAAGGTGGGACTGATAGGTACTGGGGGGTGCATATTGAACCCCAGGCCCTCTGCCTACTCCAGCCCCTCAGAGACCCTTACCCATCCCTGGAGGTATTGGTTCCCAGCTCCAACCTGGCCTTTTTCTTCTCTTTCAGCCTCTTGAGCAACCCCTGGGAAGAGGCGGACATCAGCTGGGAAGAACCCTGTGTTTCCTTCTCATCTCTTCCCTCCCAGGATGTCCTAGAGGATCTGCTGGTCTTAGGGGACCCAGACCAAACTCAGGCTGTATTACCAGCAATAATAAAGACACTCGGCAGCTCACATCTCTAAAGTATCCATCATCAGCTTTTCTGCATTCTCTATTGACTCCTTGTAAACAGACCCAAGAGGAAAAATTCTCATTATCTCTATCTGATGGATAGGGGACACAGAGATCCAGAGAGGATCAGCAACCTACACCAGATCAGACAGTAAAAGTGCCCCTTCAGCTCTGGGTGTTTGGTAGTCCTTGCTCACCCCTGCCCGCGCTCCCCTCTTTCCTCTGGCTACCTCACCCGAACATTGTGGACCTGGTTGGAGCCAGCAGCCTCTGGCTCTGCCTTTCCAGAAGTCCGATCTGTGGGTGGTCAGAGGTGGGAGTTAGGGATTGGAATCACTTTGAGAGGCTCCCAAATGCCCCAGCCTTCCCCACTTCTCAAGAGACTTACCCGCATCCCTGAGGTTCCCCATGGCCACTTGCATGCTGCTTTCTGAACCAGCACTTCCCATCCGGGGCCTGCGAGGACCCTGTTTTCCCACAGGAGATAGGCAGAGGGAGGGGCAGATGCCTTGCCATTTTTGTCCCCTTCCCTTTCCCTCCTTCCCTCCCTTCATCCATGTGCCCCCTCTCACTTCCTCCTCGCCCCCAAGCAGCACCAGCCTTCCATCGAGCAGGGTGAAGCCTCCAATATCCCAGACAGGCACATCAGGGGTGGGGGCCTCGGGGATCTGTGGGACATGTGGCTCCAGCTCTGGCTCTGGAAAGAGAAGATGCTAAAGGACTTTAGAGTCCTTTCTTCTCTTTCTAGTCAGCCTCTCCATGCACCAAGGCTCATCAGGGGTCCCCTCTTAGGTGCACTCTCTGACAATCATTCCAGGCATGCCTATACAACTCTCTGGACCTTGTCCCCACCAAACATACAGCCCAACTGCTTGCCCAGGGTCACATAGTTTGTGAGTGGCTGAGCTAGGAAACAAACACAACATTCTTTTCTTCACCAAGGTAGTGGGTAAGTTTAAGAGGCTAAAAGACAGGGGCTGGGGTTGTAGCTTAGTGGTAAAGTGCTGGCCTAGCACATGTGAGGCACTGGGTTTGATCCTCAGCACCACATAAAAATAAATAAATAAAATAAAAAGTTATTTTAAAAAAAGGCTAAAGTACAGGACAGGAGCCATGAGTCCTTACACAAATAACTAGTCTAAGGTGGAAAGTATTCAAAGTTTGATAAAGGCACAGAGAAAGCTCAGGGTAGGAGGAGGTCCCTTTCTTAGGGAAGTAGAGGTGGTAGTCAGTGGGTCAGGGAAGGCCTCCCAGAGAGAGTGAGCTTGTGGTAGGTCTTGAACAAAAGGTTATATTTTGGCAAGCAGAGATGGGAGAGAAGGTGGCAGGAACATCTTGAACAAAGGCTGATCATGAGCATACCTACAGAAATAGAGGGAAGGGCTCAGAGGCAGGAGGTGAAAGCCCAGGAAGAGATGGGAGCCAGGTCTTGGGTGCCTGTTGGAAGAACCAGGGTTTTATTCTAGGGGTATTAGAGGCCCATGGGAGGTGTCTGAGCAGATCTGCTTGTTGGAGAGAGCTCTCTCTGGATCCTATGCAGTGTGCGAGCCCTGACATTCTGGAGAGAGTAGAGGAGATGCCTCTGCAAACTGGAAATATGAATAGAGAGATTTAAATGAGCTTCCAGGAAACAGAAGAGTTCAATCAACCCTGTCAAGTGACTGTCTGCTCCTTTGCTTTACCACTAGGGGCAACAATTGATAACTCCTACTTGTTAATGGATCACTTACAATATACTGGGCTGGGCTAGTGCCATATTCCTGAGCTCTAATCATCTTTATATACATTGCCTTCTAGATCCCTATGCATGACACTTGGCACCATTTGTCATTTTTTTTTGTTGGCTATTTTTTTTACTGTCTGTTGCCCCACCACCACCACCACACTGTGAGCTCCACAGGGCAGGGAATGTCATCTGCCTGGTTCACTTGTGCATCTTAGTGCCTCAGCCAGGGACTGGCACACAATACTCAACAAACCCCGGCCCAAATGAATAAATGGAGGGATGAATAGGAATGAATGAAACATTGTGATTCAAGGTAGATATCATTATTTTCCCACTTAACTAATGGGGAAGCTGAGGCTCAAGGAGACATAGAGAATAAGACACAAGGCTGGAGATCGGGAGGCAGCGGAGGTGGGTATCCAGGCAGAAGAGACTGATCCTGTACCATTGAATACAGGAGAGACCTGTTGGGGCCGAGAGCCATTTGGCATCTGGACAGTACTACTGTGCCTCTGTTTCCTTTCCTTTCCTCAATATGAACCCCCTGACCATAGATCCCTGGCAACTTCCCATCACCCCTCTTTAGGTGAAAAGAAGGAAGAGAGCTGCTGGGCCCCAGGCACTTCCTGCTGGGTTTCTGCACTCCCCACAACTTCCTGCGTCTAGAGGGTTGATGCTCTGGTAGCAGACAAAACCCAAGCATCCGGCCACCCAGCCCTGCTCAAGTTCAGGGTGGGGGGAAGCATGTACCTGGGCCTTCTGGCTCCAGGTCTGGCTCCAGGTCTGGCTCCTGCGGTGGATTCTTTTGTCTTCCCCAGAGGCTCCTGGATAGCTTGAGGCGACTGGTCCGTGACTCCTTGGGGGGTGCAGAGAGGACCCGACGGAACAGCAAGCGCGGGGCTGGCTGGCTGCTAACCATGGGCTCCTGGTGGCTCAGTGCCCTCCCCCAACCAACAAAGCGGCCCCAGCGGAACCCTCCAGTCCCCTTCTCCCCTCCACCTCCTATGTGCCAGCGGTAGGATGTTGGCAAAGGTGGGGCAGCAGGCTGGGTTTGGGAGTTCTGTTTCGGTGATGATGAGTCCATGGTGGACGCTCTCCTAAAGGACTAGAGGGAGACAGTTCTTCTCAGTGTCTGCCCACATACTTTCCTCATCTTACTGTTCCTCCATTCTCGGCTCTGCCTCTAGATAACCCACTTGGGGGCCACACGTACTCTCCCCCTTACCTTGATTTCCTGGCCAGCCCCAGAATCAACAGCTTTCTGCACCCTGCCTGGCTTCCTCCCACTGAACCCAGTTCCACGTGACCCAGTCTGTCCCACCCCACACCACAGCCAGGCTGGGAGGGCAGAGAAGGGGCAGGATGCAGGGGCGGGGATGGAGGGTAGGTGGCAGAGGGGAGGCAGCAGAGTACACTTCTGGCAAGAAGGTCCCAGAATCCCTCACTGACCAGGAGGCAGCACATACTTCTCTCCCTGAATCTCAGTTGACTCCTCTGCAAAATGGGCACATGCTGAATAAGTGTTGGCAAGGATACGGAGCACTGAGAGTTCTTATCTGCTGCTAGCCAGTGTAGATTAATTCATTCATATTGAAAAACTGTTTGGCATGATCTCCTTACAGAAAGGAAAAAATCTTTTTTTTTGTTTTTGGGGTTTTTTTGGCAGTGCTGGGGATTGAACCCTAAGCCTCCTGCATGCTTGGCAAGCGATCCATCACTGAGCTACACCTCTAGCTCCTCCCCCTTTAAAATTTTTAATTTGAAACAGAGTTTGCTAAGTTGCCCACGCTGGTTCCAAACTTTTCCATCTTCCTGCCTCAGCCTCCAGAGTAACTGTGATTACAGGTATGCACCACCGTGCCCAGCTTTTTTTTTTCTTCTTAAAAGGAAGTGAAATTCACATAACACACATTTAACATGTTCTAGTTTTTTAGCTCAGTGCTGGTTACTTAGGTGTGTTCTGTTGTGAAAATTCATGAAGTTACATGGTTTGGTGCACTGTCCTGTATCTTCTGCCTCAATAAATGTTTACTTGAGAAGGGGTGCGGGAAAATGCTGTTCTGACAAATAAGTGAGTCAGCATCTGACTCACTTATTTGTGGGCCCAAAAACTGGACAGGGGTGGGTTTGAGTGCCAGCTGGCCCCTCTCTCACTATGTGACCTCAGACAAGTCACTTCCTCTGTCTGAGCCTCGGTTTCCTTATTTGTACAAGATGATAATATCAGTTTCAAAAGATTCATGATGTGAGCCTTCATTTATTTGACAAATGTTTCCTGAGTGCCTGCTATGTGCTAGGTGCTGAAGAAGCCACTGGGAACTAAATAAACTTGATTTCTACCCTCCTGGAGCTCACAGTATATTGAGGGACACAGATAATGAATGCAAACATGGTGGACTGGAGGGAAATAGACATAGTGGAATCCAGGTTGGGCAGAAGTGACACTCTTTGAGCTGGAAAAATCCAGGAGAACTTCTCTGATCTTTGTGATATCGTTGCAACCTGAAGCATGAAAAGAAAAAAGAAGATCATCCCAAGGAGAAGGAACAGTTTGTGTAAAGGCAAAGATAACAAGAATCCATGGAGAGGCAGAGTGGGTATTGTAGTGCAATAAGCCTATAAGCTCAGTAACTCTGGAGGCTGAGGCACGAGGGTCTCAAAATCGAGACCAGTGTGAGCAATTTAGCAAGATCTTGTCTCAAAACAAAATCAAAAGGGCTGGGAATGGAGCTCAGTGGTAACGTGTGTGTGAGGTCCTGGGTTCAATGTCCAGTACTGAAGAAAAAGAAAACAAGAATCCGTGGAGTGGGAGGGACAGGACTGACTCCCTAGGCATGTGGTTCTGGGCAGTCACAAAGGACCCAGACCCAGAAAGGTCCTATGCTTAGTTTAACACTTTGCTGTCATTGTCTTGAAATTTTTACTTTGAACAAGAGATCTTATATTTTATTTCACATGGGGCCTTGCAAACTCTGTAGCCCATTTTGAGCAGGAGTGTCTTTGTTTTTATCTCTTTAAAAATATTTCTAATCAATTAATTTTAATTTTGAGGTGCTGGGGATTATCACTGAGCTACATTAATTTTTTTTGTTTGTTTGAGACAAGGTCTTGCTAAATTGCTGAGGCTGACCTCAAACTTGTGATCCTCCTGCCTCAGTTTCCTGAGTCACAAGGATTATAGTTATGCACCACCATACTTGGCAATTATTATTATTATTTTCTGGGGAATACTGAGGATTGAACTCAGGAGCACTTGACCACTGAGCCACATCCCCAACCCTAGTTTGTATTTTATTTAGGGATAGGGTCTCACTGAGTTGCTTAGTGTCCCACTTTTGCTGAGGCTGGCTTTGAACTTGTGATCCTCTTATCTCAGCCTCCCAAGCCACTGGGATACAGGTGTGCACTACTGCACCTGGCCCCTGGCAATGATTTTTATTTTAAAATTTTATTGATTTATTTTGTGGTGCTGGGAATTAAACCCAGGGCCTCGTGCATGCTAAGCAAGTGCTGTATCACTGAGCTACACTCCTGGTCCTATCTTTATTTTTATTTTTTTAATGTTTTTTTGGTACTGAGGATTGAACTCAGGAGCACTCGACCACTGAGCCACATCCCCAGCCCTATTTTGTGTTTTATGTAGAGACAGGGTCTCACTGAGTTGCTTAGCGCCTCGCCATTGCTGAGGCTGGCTTTGAACTCACGATTCTCCTGTCTCAGCCTCCCTAAGTGCTGGGATTACAGGCCTGAGCCACTGCGCCCGGCTCTGGTCCTATCTTTATTTTTAATTGATAAATTGTAATTGTTTCTGTTTGTGGAGTACAATCTGATGTTATGATATATAGATGCCATGTGGAGTGATTAAATCAAGCTAAGGGGGCTTCAGTGAGAGCCAAAGACCTTTCTTCTGGAGCTGGATGTATTCATGCAGGTGCACATACACCTCAGGTATGTCCACCTTAGATATGTCATTCAGACAACACTTACGCCACTCACTGTACGTGTGGTCGAGACTGTGTTCTACCACATCATCTCAGCCTTTACTGTTTCGTTGCACACCAGCCCCACTCCCAGCTCCCAATACCCTGCATCTTTTTGTGTGTGTGTGTGGTGCTGGGGATTGAACCCAGGGCCTTGTGCATGCTAAGCATACACTCTGCCAACTGAGCTGTACCCCTATCCCCTACTCTGCTGGAGAATTTTCTCTAGCTGAGTCTACTGAGTCTACTCTACCCATGTGATAAGCAGTCCCAAAGTGCCATCCAATTAACACTTCCCCAAGTGTAGTTCTTTGCCAATGACCCTCATCTCTTGGGTAGGATAACTCTGAGATATACGTCCTCTGCTGTCCCCCGGTGGGTTTAAACCTTGGTTGCTCACAGTGGAAACTTGCTAGAAAACACATCTTTTCCTGGTTACTTTTCTTTCCTCGCTTTGCTTTCTCATTCCGCAACTGATATGTCCTGAGATAACCTCCCAATCAACCACTTGTATTGGATTTCTTTCTTTCTCTTTTTTTGTAGTGCTGGGATCAAATCCAGGGCCACCCGCATGCTAGGCAAGCGCTGTACTGCTGAACTGTATTCCCAGCCCCTTGTACCAGCATTCTTGTCTTAGGGTCTGCTTCTGGGCAAAGTCAAAGCAGAACAATGCATGCAAACACAGACAATGTGTGAACAAAAACTTTCTTTCCATGGTGTCTTTATTGGAGATCTGTGGCTGCTGGCAGGATCATTAGAGGTGGCTCCCTCCTGGATCTCTGAGAGACCCTCTTGGTAGTTCTTAGTTTTTCAGTCTAGGAGAGACAAGAGAGTATGATTCTTTGGGATGTTTGTAGCTGGGTCTGCTCTCCCCCTGAGACCTTGGACAGGGGAGAGGATTGGGGTTCAAAGTGAGAGAGTGAACATAAAACTGATTGCAGCCGGGCACGATGGCTCATGCCTGTAATCCCAGCGGCTCCGGAGGCTGAGACAGGAGGATTGTGAGTTCAAAGCCAGCCTCAGCAATGGCAAGGCGGTAAGCAACTCAGTGAGACCCTGTCTCTAAATAAAATACAAAATAGAGCTGGGGATATGGCTCAGTGGTCAAGTGCCCCTGAGTTTAATCTCTGGTACCCTCCCTCAGAAAAAACTGATTGCAGGCCAGGATGGAAAGATCAACAGCTTAATGAAATGGAGTGGCAGTTATACAGGTAGCATGATTGTCCAGATATGATTTTTTTGTGGTCCTCAGGATTGAACCCAAGGCCTTGAGCATGTTAGGCAAACACTCTACAACTATGCTACACCCCCAGTCCTTTTCATTTTTATTTTGAGACAATCTTGCTAAGTTGCTGCAGTTGGCCTTGAACCTTGGATCTTCCTGCCTTGGCCTCCCCAGTAACTGGTATTGCAGATGTGCATCACCACACCTGGCTTGTGATTGTTTTAGGGTTGAGGTCAGGGACTGGGATGAGGTCTTTAGGCAGAGATTGTGCTGGCTGGGCCTACATTGCTCCAAGTTGTCACCAGGCTTCAGAGGCCAAACAAACATCTTCAGGGCTGAGATTACATGGGCAACTCACAACCGGAGACTGGACAGGCAAAGGAGTTTTGGGTGGTGTTACAGTTTAGATGTGATGTCCCCAAAAGCTCATGTGGGAGACAATGCAAGAAAGTTTGGAGGAAAAATGATTGGGTTATAGTCTTAGCCTAATCAGTGAATTAATCTCTGATGGGATTAACTGAAGTGGTAGGGTATGGCTGCCCGAGATGGGAATTGGGGCGTGGCTTTGGGTATTTATTGTATCTGGTGAATGGAGTCCCTCTGTTTTCTGATCATGGTGATGTGAGCTGCTTCCCTCTGCCACCTTCTCCCACCATGATGTTCAGCCTCACCTTGAGCCCTGAGGAATGAAGCCAGCCTTCTATGGACTAAGACTCTGAAACCGTGAGCCCTCAAATAAACTTTTCCTTTTCCTTCTCTATAGTTGTTCTGGTGAGATTCTTTAGTCACAGCAGCAAAAAAAGCTGACTAAAATAGGTGGAGAGCCACAGGCTAGGTTAGTGTCTGTGGACAGAAGGCCTTTGGATAGGGAGGAGGTAGGGGCAAGAACAAAGTTGGGTATGCTGGGATGAACTTAGGGGCGCTCAACCACTGAGTCACATCCCCAGCCCTATTTTGTGTTTTATGTAGAGACAAGGTCTCACTGAGTTGCTTAGCACCTCGTTTTTGCTGAGACTGGCTTTGAACTAGTGATCCTCCTGCCTCAGCCTCCCAAAGTGCTGGGATTATAGGCGTAGGCCACCGCACCCTGCTTGCTGGGATGAGTTTGTGCAGGCGGATGGGTTATGACTTGGATATAGGTCAGGAAGGCCAAGCTGGGGTTGAGAGGGCAGAGGGATGCTGGCAGGAGTCAGGGCCCAGGCAGTGGTGGGAGGGCAGAGATATTGGGGCCTGGGCAAAGGACAAACTTGCTGGCTCAGGATTTGGGCTGAGGTGGTGCAGGCAGAAATTCCAAGACAGGGGATATTGCCAGCAGGGACTGAAGACTGGGCTTTGGTTGCCAGAATATAAGGGCTGCAAATAAGATCCGAGCCTGGTTCAGGCTGTACAGGCATAGCATTGATAGGCAGGGATTAGGGGCCACTGAGCTGTGCACACTTAAGGGCGGACTTCTGTGGGAGTGCAGACTGACCTCAGTGAAGTGCGGCCAGGTGCGCAGCAGAGCAAAGAGCGTGTTGCCGGGGCAGTCAGTGTCCACGAGCTGGCGGTGGCCTAGCAGCTTGTAGTCTGGTCGCAGGAGGCCAGCGCGCAACGCGCAACTCGGGAGCACTTCGCGCACCGTGCGCAGCGCGGCCTCGGTGGGCAGTGTCGCGGTGTAGTTACCCACGAAGGCCACGCCGAAACCACGGGTGTTGTGGCCCAGCGTGTGCGCGCCCACCCAGTGCCAGCCGCGGCCCTCGTACACGTAGCCGTCCGAGCCCACCACAAAACTTCAGAGGGGAATGGGAAGAAGGCACCCCCGTAGCGTGAGTGAGGCTCTGCCCCTCATTGGGACCCTCCCCTAGATGTTGCCCCAGGGCAGGGGCTATCTGACTGCAAGACCCGCCCAGACACACTGCTCCTACCCTACCCCGCTCAGTACCACTCCCACACCACGTGCCGCCCCAGAAACCGACTTGCCTCTCTGGATCCACTTTTCAGCACTGGCCACGCTTCTCCACTCTCTTCCCCTGTCTCAGGTCCAGCTTTTGACCAATTCACAGCTTTTTTCTGTCTTAGGTCTTTACTGCCCCACCCCGGACCCAGACACTACCACAGGGTGCGTCCTTCCCTCAGGCTACGCTTCCTGTCCTAGTTCTTTCCCTTCACCCAGGTGTCCCACTGTGTAGCTATTTCTGACTCCTGTTAAAGCCCCTTGCTTAGTCTAGACCACGCCCCGATTCTGGCCTGGCTCCACCCACCATAAACTCCTCCTCCACCTTGTCAGGCTCCGCCCACTCACTCTAATCCGGGATCAGCAGCTCCGCCCCTGGTCTGAAGGGGAGGAGGAGTCTGGGGAAAGGTCATCTCACCTGTAGCCAATATCGGCCCAGCCTTGAGTGTCCTGATGGAAACGCTGCATGGAGCGCATGTTGGCAGAGCACTGAGTGAAGGTGGTGCAGGGTGGAGCTGGCACGTATGTGTGATGCACATATAAGAACCCGAGCGGCAGCTGCAATGGCGTCGGGAGGCCCCGGTATGGTGCCGCTTCCCAGCGACAGCGGGGATGGATGGCTGGGCATCCTGTGGGCAAAGGAGTCCAGGGTGGTGTCAGCAAGCATTTCCTGCCTGCCACGTGCACCCCCATTAAAGTGCACTTATGGACCATCACTCCAGGATCCTCCCAGATTTAGTAAGAGTGAAGCCTCACCCTACAAAGTCTTTCACTGGGATCTTCTTTACATTTAACAGCATCCCAGTCTTGTAGGGATATCCACTGTTCCCATCACCTTCAGAATAAAGCTCAAGAATTTTAGCTCAGACTTCCAGGCCCAATGCTTTCTCGAGATGGCCTTGTCCTGAGCCCTACGGAGGTGCCACACTGAGGGGGAAAGAAATCTCAACCCATTTACTGAGCTCCTACAGTGTGCTACTTTCTTTTTCTTTTTGGCACCAGAGTTTGAATCCAAGGCTCATCCAATATGAGCCACATTTCCAGACCCCCCTTTTTTATGTTTTATTTTGAGACAAGTTCTGGCTAAGTTGCTCAGGGCCTCCCTAAGTTGCTGAGGCTGGCTTTGAACTCACAATCCTCTTGCCTCTGTCTCTCAAGACACTGGAATAAGAGGGGCGCACCAACACACCCAGCATGTGTTACTTCTTAACCAACCAGCAAATCCAAGAGGTTGCAATGGTTTATCAGACTTTATTGAAGAATATAGGTTCAGAGGAGTGAAGCATCTCACCTAAAGATGCACAGGAGAAACTGGCTGAAATTCCAGTGAACCTCTGTGCATTTGCTGAGCCCACTCCCTAGAATGTCCTTGCTTCAGTTTGGATCTGGAATGTCTCCAGAGGCCCATGTATTAAGATCTTTGTCATCAGCTTGGTGCTATTTAGAGGTGGGGCCCAGTGGGAGGAAGTTAAGTCACTGGGGGCATGCTCTCTAAAGGGATAAGAGAGGAGAGTAGCTTCTTCTGTCACTTAACCCTTCTACTATGATGTACTGCTTTGCTACAGACCAGAAGCAGTGGGTTAACCAACCATGCACTGGAACCTTCAAAACTGTGAGCCAAAATAAACCATTCTTCTTTTCAGTTTCTTTATCTCAAGTTTTTTTCCTCCCCAGTAACAGAAAGCCATCATAGTCCTCTTCCTGTTTAAGAAAATCAGATGAACTCCTATTCAACTTTCCAGGCCCAACTTTAGCATTTCCTCACCTGTCCTGGCTCCCCACCCTTATCATTGCTCTTATCATTGCCTCTGGACTCCTTTGGCCCTGGATCCCCCTGACCGTGGAGCTGGGAGTGTCTGTATCTGTGAGAAGGAGGGTCAAGAGGGTAGGGGAACTTCTCACCCAAGAAGGCCTCAGTGAACTCCTTGGCAGCATAGGTGGCCACCTGAGCCAGCTGTTCTTGGCTCATGTTTTGCAGCTGTATGTGTTCTGGCTTCAGTCTCTGTAGCAGGACAAGGGTCCCCCACACCTGCTGGGCCAAGGTGGAGGCTGAAGTCAGCTCAGCCCCATTCTGCCGTCGGAAGTTGCTGCGGAAGCCTGGGTCTCCAGCCACCCCAGCTCCATAATATTGGCTCAGCAAGTGACTGAGGGGTGGCCGAGGCCCAGGGATGCGGCTCAGGTAGTCTCCAAGGAGGGCCCCATCCAGCGCGCCATTGAGGAAGGCCATGGTAAGCATTGATGTCTTGGGGTCCAGCAGTGTGAAGGTCTGGGGAGCAGATAGCTGGTCCCAACAGCCCTCTCTCCCCAGGCCTGGATGGCTCTGGGTCTGGGAACCCTGGAGGAAAGTCAGGCCTAGTTCTGCTGCAAAGGTGACTGCCAGGAGGCTGTCCACAGTGGTGGGGGACTTGGCTTTGTCATTTGGTAAGGTGGCTTCAGTATCTGAAGAGGCAGCTCCAGCATCTGCAGAGGTTCCATCTGGAAAAGGATCCCTGAGTTCTGGAGTAGTGGTTCCAACATCTCGAAAGGCAGCTGCAGCATCCCAAGGGGCAGCTGGGCTATCCAAGGGCAGGTTGACAACCCTGCGCCCCTGCAGCCCAGCTTCCAGCCCTGCCAGCAGAGGTTTCACAGCCACTGTGGAGCCATCAGGTACCAGCACCACCCCATGTTCCTGCCCTCCTCGTATATCGTGTTGGGCCACCTCCTTAGTCAGGTCTTGAAACTCCGGACTCAGTGGGTGGGCATCTAGTTCAGCAGCTTTGTGACTTGGTGCCCCAAGCAGGAAGTGGTGAAGGGGATTGGAGACGCCAGAGTCCTGGGCTGATAGCAGCCACGCAGAGGCCGTTAGACTGACTTCTGTCACTGGTGCCTTCTGCTCCAGCTCAGCCAGGACCTGGATGACAGAATCCATGACCAGGGGCAAGGAGGCTGCAGGAGGAGAGAGTGCATCAGCCCAGCCACCCAGCCTCACCTGTCCCTGAGGGTCCTCTGCTGTTTCACATCTTCCCAATGCTCATAGTGCTCCATCTGATAACAGTGTGGCTCCCAGCCTTGTCCCTATGTAGAGGAGGAAACCAAGGCACTCAGCCTGTTGCCCAGTGGTTGAGGGGCTTGGATTCTGAGGACGATTGAGCTATGGAGCGATTATAAGCAAGAGAGAGATACAGCTGGGCTGGCATCCTAAGATTGTTCCTTTGGCCTCCATGTGCAGATGGATTCTTAGGGAGCGGGAATAGAGAAAGGGGGACAGTACAGAGGTGACTGATGAAGGTGGTTGATGGCAGGGTGGTGGCAGTGTGACCTACGGGACCCAGGAGAGTCCCCAGATATCTAGAGGGAAAGATGGACAGTTACTGGTGACAGATTGGAGTCAGGGAGTTTTTTGAGGGAAAGATGTCTTCCAAGATGCCCAAGGGGAGGAACGGGTGGATTTGTGCCTTTAAAAATATTTTTTAATTGTACATGGACAGAATACCTTTATTTATTTATTTTTTTATGTGATGCTGAGGATCGAACACTGCCTCACACGTGCTACACGAGCACTCTACCACCGAGCCCCAGCCCCAGCCTGATTCGTGCCTTTTTTTTGGTGGGTAAACCTGGAACCTAGAAGTGCTAGGTGACCTGACCCAGAGCTGGGTTGGGGGTGGGTGGTTGGGTAATCGACAGTGTTTATTAAACATTTACCAGAACCACGCTAGGTGACTTATATAATTTACTTAATCTTCATAAGGCTACGAGGTAGGTCTTATTAGCTCCCTTTTACAGATAAGGTACCTGAAGCATAGAGAGGTTAAGTTAACTGCCTAAGGTCACACAGCTAGGAAGTGGCAGAGGCAGGATTTGAACCCATCAAGTTTACCCTGTACCCAGGGCCTTATGCATGTTAGGAAAGCACTGAGCTATATCTCAGCTCCAAACCCAAAAAGTTTTAATCCCCGCACTTTGCTGTCTAGAATCCTGGATTTTGTCCAGATAGTCCATTCTGTAATTCCTCTGTAATTTTTTTTTTAATGTTTATTTTTTAGTTGTAGGTGGACACAATATTTTATTTTTATGTGGTGCTGAGGATCGAACCCAGTGCCTCCTGCGTGCTAGGCGAGCACGCAACCACTGCGCTATAACCCCAGCCCTCCTCTGTAATTTTGTACTAAGTTTGATGCCTTGGGGACCAGCAGCATGACCCCAAATCCTAGTTCTATGATTCTCTCCTTCAGGAAGCTTTTCCTAGATTTTGCTTCCCAGGTCTCAGGCTTTTCTCCCCATCCTTGTCTTTTTTTTTTTTTTTTTGGTACCAGGGATGGAACTCAGGGGCACTCAATCACTGAGCCACATCCTCAGCCCTATTCTGTCTTTTATTTAGAGACAGGGTCTCACTGAGTTACTTAGTGCCTTACTGTTGCTGTGGCTGGCTTTGAACTCGTGTTTATCCTGTCTCAGCCTCGCAAAGTGCTAGAATTACAGGCATGCGCCACCGCACCTGGCTCACCCATCCCTGTCTTGATGTATGGGTTGGGAATATTTAAGTCGCCAGATTGGAGGGTCCCTGAGATCCAGAGCTTCCTGGGCCCTTTGGCTTCACCCCATACAGGAGCAGATATGGAAAGGGCCACCATACACTTCTGCAGAGCTGAGAGTCCTGGCCCCAGGGCTGTCCTGACTTACCCGTTCCTGGCTTAGACCATAGCAGAAAGGCAAGCAGGATCCAGAGGACACCCTGGGCTATCATCATGGGGCTCCAGCTTCCAGGGGACATACCCGATTGACCTCAGGAAAGAAACTGGCAGTGCTGGAAGGAGATAGGCATGGAAAAATGGAGCACAACCTTTGGCCCCTGTCAAAGTCCAGTGGTGAATGACACGGCTGCCCCTTGCAGAGCTGTGGGCGGGAGACAGTGGGGACATGGGAGCTGAGTGCCCTGGATCAAAGTTATCTGAGCCTCAAGGGCTCTTCCCTTCTATCCTGTCCTGTCCCTCCCAGGCTGATATCAAGGGCTAGTGAGCCAGGCCCATTCCAAGAGGGGACTGAAGAGCAGGTAGTTCTGACTCCTGCAAATTCTGCCCAATGTTGAGAGAGGTCAGTAGAGGCCAATCCAGCAAGCCCTGCCCGCTTCTAGCAGTGACAGTTCTGTAGCTGCTGCTGGCCACCAAAGGGGACTCTCAGTTGCCTGCTGAAACAGGCTGTGCTGGGAGAGTGGATTTTTCTGTTAGTCATATTTTTGTCACTGTGACAAAATACTGAGATAATCAGCTAATGAGGAAGAAAGGTTTATTCTGGATCTCTGCTTTGGAGGGTTTAGTCCATGGTCAGATGGACCCACTGCTTTCAGGGCCTGTGCCCATTATGGCAGGCACACCATAATGAACACCTGGCAAGAGAGTTGCCCACCCTGTGACAGATGGGAAGCAACAAGAGAAACGGTGCCAGGGACCCAGTATTCCATAGAGTATGCTCTATGAGTTGATTTGCTCTCACTAGGTTCCCCCTCATAGAGGTCCCACCATTTTCCAATAGAGTCACAACCTGGGAGCACAGACCTGCAACACATGAGTCTTTGGGGGACACTTTAGATACAAACTAGAGCGAGCACAGAGAAGCCCAGACTGGCCTTGCCGCCTGTTCCTGTGCTACCCACAGTCTGGGCCCAGGAGAAAGATGGATGCAGGAACTGAGAATTACTTTATCTGAGGCTTGCTGCAAGCCTCTGGGGACCATGGTGATGTCAACACTCACCCAATACAGCCCCTGATCCCAAGACACTAGACGTAACTGAAAGCAAGGGGTTGGGCCTCAGCAGGGGGCCCTGGTTTTGTCCCAGGAGTTAGCTATGGGCTTACCTGGATTGACAGTGCAGGGTCCTTCTTCCCTGGGTACTCATGGCTGTGTCCTATCAAATGAGCTCATCTCCCATTTATTCTGCCATTAGATAGGGTGGGCTTGATGAGGTTGAGCTGCTGTGTATGTAATTAAATTGCTTTCCTGAGGGCCTCCCACCCCAAAACCTGCCCTAGGAGTTTCTAGGAATTCCTCAGGCAGGGGATTAAGCATGAAGCAGGCTCTGGGTGGGCCTGGAAAAGCCCAGGCTGACCCAGGCCTGGAATTCCCCTGGGAGTCACCCCTGGGATCTGCAGCTATCAGTGATGCTTTTTCTGGGGACCCAGCATCACTTAGCACAAAGCTGGGCAGACAATGGGGAGGCTAAGGGATTGAGCAAATGGAGTCCATTCCCCAGGAAGTCAGAAGCAATATCCAAGCCTGAGGTTTCAAAGATGGTACAACCAAGCGAAGATGTGGGCTGTGTATTACCCTGAGGCAGGTACTAGGGTAAGACATCTTCCTTGGGTGCAACTGAAAATCTCAGTCATTAATTTTTTTAAATTTTGGTACTGGGGATTGAACTCAGGGGTGCTTGACCACTAAGCCACATTCTCAGCCCTGTTTTGTGTTTTATGTAGAGACAGGGTCTCACTGAGTTGCTTAGTGCCTTGCCGTTGCTGAGGCTGGCTTTGAACTCGCAATCCTCCTGCTTCCGCCTCCCAAAGTGCAGGGATTACAGGTGTGTGCCACTGTGCCCGGCAAGATAAATTAATTTTTTTTTTTAGTTGTTGATGAACACAATGTCGTTATTTTATTGCTTTGTATGTGGTGCTGAGGATCGAACCCAGGGCCTCACGCATGCGAGGCAAGCACTCTACCGCTGAGCTACAATCCCAGCCCCGATAAATTAATTTTTTTTTTTTTTTTGGTACTGGAGATTGAACTCAGGGGCACTCGACCACTGAGCCACATCACCAGCCCTGTTTTTTTTTTTTTTTTTTTTTTGTGTTTTATGTAGAGACAGGGTCTCACTGAGTTGCTTAGCGCCTCGCTGTTGCTGAGGCTGGCTTTGAACTCGCGATTCTCCTGTCTCAGCCGATAAATTAATTTTTAAGACTACTTTTTCCATTACTAAGGACTGAACCCAGAGGTGCTTTACCACTGAGTTACATCCCAAATCCTTTTTATTTTTTATTTTGAGAGAGGGTCCCTCTTATTGCCCAGGCTGGCATTGAATTTGCCATCCACCTGCCTCAGCTTCCCGAGTAGCTGAGTCTACAGGCCTGTGCCTCTGAGCTCAGCAAGACTATTTTTCAAAGAGCAATTTTAAGTTCAAAGCAAAATTGAGCAAAAGGCACAGAGATTTCCCCTAACCCCCTGCTCCCACACATGCACAACCTCCCCCACT
>CM053413.1:9889735-9959583 GCA_028644305.1 Xerus rutilus
TCCACATCTCTCTCTGCAGCTCACTTTATTTTCTTTCTTCTTTCCTTTTTTTAAAGTGCTGAATAATATCCCATCATCCGGATTACCACTGTTTGTCTGTTCACTTACTGAAGGGCTTTTTGGTTGCTTTCAAGCGCTGGCAACTATGAATGAAGTTGCTATAAATACTGGTGTGCACAAAGTATAACAAAAGTGTACTTAGGTTTTCAATTCCTCTGAGTGACAAGGAGTGATATATAAGAGTATGTTTAGTTGTGCAGGAAACTGCCAAGCTGTCTTCCAAAGAAACTTCCAAGCTGCCTCATTTTGTGGCAATGGATGGGAGTTCCTGTTGATCGACATCCTCACCAGCATTTTGGTCATTCTAATAGGTATGAATATTGTCTCATTCTTAAAATTTGTATTTCCCAGATGACATGATGTGGAGCATCTTTTCATATGCTTATTTGCCATCCATATATATTTTTTTCTTTTAGGGAGGGGACTGCCCAGGTCTTCAGCTTATTTTTAAATCAGGTTGTTTGTGGGTTTTTTTTTTTTTTTATTGTTGAGGTTCAAGAGCTCTTGGTTTATTTTTAGATTCCAGTCCTTTATCGGATTTGTCTTTTGCCAATAATTTCTTCTGGTCCGTGGCTTTTCTTCTCATTTTCTTGAGATAAATAAGTTATTGTTGTTGTTGTTTTTTGGCACTGAGGATTGAACTCAGGGGCACTCGACCACTGAGCCACACCCCCAGCCCTATTTTGTGTTTTATGTAGAGACAGGGTCTCACTGAGTTGCTTAGCACCTCGCCATTGCTGAGGCTGGCTTTGAACTCGTGATTCTCCTGTCTCAGCCTCCCAAAGTGCTGGGATTACAGGCGTGCACCACCGCGCCCGGCTGATATATAAGCTTTGAATACAATATCTTTAAAGATCAAAGTGAATGCAAAGATTCAATGATAAATAAAATGTTCAGATTTTAAATAAGACAGGATCAGTTGCAGCCCTGTACCTAAACATATTGGAACCAGAGACAAAAGGAAAAATCAGGAATTCTGATCTCAACTTTTAGGTCACTTGTCTGGCCCTGTGGCCACCAGGCTAGGGCACCCAGGAGGCGGAGTGGGTGGTTCTTACACGAGCTTTCCACTTGGTGTTCACCATGTTTGGGAACAACCTTGGCTAAGCATCAAGAACTCTGAGATTGCTCCTCTGTCTCCCCACTGACTGGGGTTGCGGGGGGCCCTGATGGTTTTATCTAACCACCCATTTATCCCCATTCTACCCAATAGGGAAGCTCAGAAAGGTTATGGAAGTTGCCTAAGGTCACACAGTCAGAACCCAGGGATGGGAAGGGCCCCAAGCCTGACTCTTGTTTTCATTATTCCCTGATTCTTCCAAAGTGCCAGCCCAGGGTTGGTCACAGCCAGAGTAATTATGACCCTTCATGAAAGGGAGATGTCTGCAGATTGGCCTCAGAGAAAATTCAGAAATTCACAGGCCAGCCAGACACAAAGCCTTAATTTCCTTTAAAAACTTGAACCGTGGGTATGCTAAAGTGGTAGAGCCCTTGCCTTTATGCACAAGGTCCCGGGTTCCATTCTCAGGACTGAAAAAAGAGAATTGGAGAGGCTACAAGGACTAGGTTTGAGCCAAGGACATGTCAGTAGCCAGGCAGTAGCCATTTCTCTTAGGGTCTATCTGGGATTTGTGACCTTCTAGAGGAGAATCCGCTTCAGGAAGACTCCATGACTGATTGCCTTTGGGCTCCCTGGCCTGCCTGTCTTTGATCCAGGCCTGTGCTTTCAAGCCTTTGAGTCTCAAAGAGTCTTCCACAGAGTAGGAAATGCTGAGTCTTTTGGGGGTGCCCAGAATGACCCAACACAGACTCAGGACCAAGTGGGTGTCAGGGAGGGTTTGCTGAGTAAAATCTGATTGAAGAAGATTGTGAGGTCAGTTTGGGGCTGGGCTCTGAAACACAGACACAGGTATGCACATTCAGGCACCCACACACCAAGGCACCTGAGCAGGACTAGACTTGAGTGGCAGCAGAAGGATTGGGCTCCTATGATGAGTCACCCTCTACCCCAAGTTTCCCTTCCATCTCTGAAGTCCACTTCTAGGAGAGATCAAGGCCCCTCAGGCTGCAGGCAAATCAGGGATCTCTTGAGAGAAGCCACTGGCTAGGGAATAGGACCACCTCTGATGGAGATGGTATTGGTGGCACAGATGGGCAGAACTCTGGGCCCTCCAAGGAGTCTGAGACCATCTTAACCCTTCTTAAATGCACAGTTCACCAGTGTTAAGTATGTTCATATTGTTGTGAAGTTCACCTTTAGACTTTTTTTTTCAGTACTGTGCTAGGGCCTCATGCATGCTAGACAAGCACTTTACCACTGAGCTCCATCCCCGGTCTTTAATTTTTTTTTTTTTTATATTGAGATAGGGTCTACTAAGTTGCCCTAGCTGGCCTTGAACTTGCAATTCTCCTGCCTACAGGCATGTACCACTGCTCTGGGTTTAAACTCTTCCCCCTTTCTTTCTTTCCTTCCTTCCTTCCTTCCTTCCTTCCTTCCTTCCTTCCTTCCTTCCTTCCTTCCTTCCTTCCTTCCTGTGCTGGAGATTAGATCCAGAGCCTTGCACATACTTGGCAATTGTACCACTGAGCTACAACTCCTGTCTCATTCCTTCACCTTGCAAAACTGAAACTCTACCCATGAATTTTTTTTTACTTAACAAGAAATCATGAGTCAAATACTCCATGATATTATTCTCTACCATCATATTATTGTTGCTATTTTTCAGTGAGAGGGATGGAACCCAGGACCTTGTGCATGCCAGGCAATTGTGCTGCACCCCCAGCCCTCCCTCCTTATTTTTAATGGGTATGTAACAGAACACAATGGTTCACTCTTTGGTGAGCACAGGGCTGATAAGCACAACCAGGAGATAAAACAGTGAAGAAAAATTTATCACTTGCAGTAAGTAAGGAGTGTACAGGGAATAATTCCCAAAGTGGTGTCTCCGGGAGCAAACAAACAAGGATTTTTTATTGGGGGAAACTCATACATACTCACATTCATGCAGGAAAAACTCATTATTGCATGTGCACTGCAGGCACATTCTTGAGCTTGGCTCAGTTCATTGTCACACTTCCAAAAACCGCAGGTAAGAATGCCATTGGGAGCAGAATTTAGTATTATCATGAGCAAAATTTACTCCAGGTCACCTAAAAGGGGTGGGGCAGGATGCCCCAGGATGCTAGGTTTGTGCTATCTCCTTGTAAGTTTATCTGGTAGCCCCCATCTGAATTTGTTTCAGGAAGTTTAGAGGCAGGTTTACAGTCATTTATAGGGGGCAGCACTTTTTCCTGCAAGCTTAGGTGATTGTCTCTGAAAGCATCTGCCTCATGGCTAATGGGTTTATAAAACTCACAATTTAAAGTGTACATCTGGTGGTTTAATGTTCACAGTGTTGTACAACAATCTCATGTGATGATGTGCCCAAACACTGTCACTACTCCAAAATAAAACCTCATCCCCATTTATCCCCTTTGACAGTCACTCTCCAGGGTTAATCTCTGAGCCCCAGCCCAGTCCTTTTATTATTATTATTATCATCTTTCTTTTGAGAAAGGACCTCAGTAAGTTGCTGAGGCTGACCTTGAACTTGCAATTCTCCTGCCTCAGCCTCCCCAGTTACTGGGATTACAGACATGTGCCACTGCACCTGGCAGCATCATGTTTTTGAGGTTCTTCCATGTTGTAGCATGAATCACTGCTTTATTCTTTTTTATGGCTGCATAATATTCCATTGTGTGGAAGGACTGGGATTTGTTTATATAATTGGAGTTTAGTTGATTGGAACACATCATTCCCATTTATTTACATATTGTCTCTGGTTATTTTCATGCTATAACAGCCAGAACTGTGTTACAAAGCTAAAAATATTTACTATCTGGCCTTTTAATAAAAAATGTGCTAGAGGAGGATCTGAAGTTCAAGGCCAACCTGAGCAACATAGCATGACCAACTCATCTCAAAAAAAATAAAATAAAAAAGAAAAGCTTGTTGAGGTTTGGGCTCAGAGATAGAGAACATGCTTAGCATGTGAAAGGCCCTGGTTCCCATCCCAGGAACAACAAGAAGTTTGTTGACCCCTGCGGAACCAGCCCAATCTGGATTCAAATCCTTGCTCTGCAGCTCAGTAGCTCCATCATTTCATCTCTAGGCCTCACTTTGTTCATCTCTAAAGTGGGAGAAGAGTACCAACCTTACAAGATGGTGTGAAGGTAAAATGAGGTCACAGGCATGCAATGCTCGGGATGGTGCTCTGCAAGTGGGAAGCAGCTGATGAGTAGGGAGTTGGGGACTGTGGCAGCCCAAGTTCCTGCTGTCCCTACCTACCTCAGCCTCCCCAGCAGAGACTCAGTTCAGCCCATGAAATAATCCGTTTAATCATTAGAAGGTCCACACTCCCACATCCTAGATGGTCACAGATTATTTCTGTATCTGGGGCACCTGTCCAAATGCAGAACTTCCCTGCTGGCCCCCTGCGCCCGGCAGCCAGCAGAGCCTTAGGGCTGGGCCTGGAGCCAGTCTGGAACTGCAGCCAAATCACAAAAGGCACAGTTGACCAGCCTAAGAATTGGTCGAACTCAATTTGCCGAAGGGAAAAAGCAAGTCGTGGTTCAAGCTATTGACCTCACTGCCTCCGGGCAGGCAGAAGTTGACATCGGTTTTATTTTTCTGCAAGAGCAGAGGTGAGATTTAATCTCTCAGGTACCTGCCCTGGAACTGGGGAGGAGGGAGTTTTGTAATTGAGGACACAAGATATTGCACAGATAGTCTGAGCTCAGTCCTCAGTGGTGTGGAGGGGCATGAGTCGGGGGTGGGTGGGGCCACTGCGGGCATCCGCTGGGGGGGACATTTACCATGTACCACAGGCTTCTAGTTACCGCCAGCATCCTCAAGAGAATGACATAGGGCAAAGTGTTTTAAACATTTTTTTTTCTTTGTGATGCTGGGCATGGAACCCAGGCCCTTGATCATGCCTTGAGCCTCTGGTGGTCCCTCAGGCCTCCAGCCACCTGTGGGCAGGGCTGGCCAGGCCAGGTGAGACAAAGCCTGGTTTTCTGTTGGGTTCTTCTGAGAACAGGGAGCCCTGCCTTGCTTTTTCTCCTGGACACAATCTGAAAATAATCTCAAATGTACAAAAAAGTCACAAGAACAGTACAAGGAACAGCCCAATACAACACCTTCAGCTCCCCCACTGGCTGCTGTGAAGTCATCCCCTGCCCCGGACCCCCACACATTCCCTCTGTACATCCCCAGCCCTAAACTTTTTTTTTTTTTTTTGAAACAAGGTCTGACTATTTTTCCCAGGCTGGTTTCCAACTCCTGGGCTCAAGTGATCTACCTACCCAGCCTCCCCAGTAGCTGGAACTGCAGGTGTATGTCACAGCATTAGGCTCCAAACATTTTTTTTAAAATAGAAAATCTTGAACATATTCAAAAGTAGAGAGCTGGGTGCAGTGGTGCATGCCTGTAATCCCAACAAATCAGGAGGCTGAGACAGGAGGATCTCAAGTTCAAGGCCAGCCTCAGCAATTAAGGGAGGCCCTAAACAACTTAGCAAGACTCTGTCTCAAAATAAAATAAAAATAAAAAGAGTTGGGGGTGTAGCTCAGTGGTAAAGCACCTCTGGGTTCAATCCCTAGTACAAAAAAAGTAGAGAAAATTATAAAATGAGTCTCTCTATACATCCATCGCTGCAGTTCACCTCAGATGTCCTCTTGTGATCCATCTTATTTCTTCTAAACCGCCATCTATTGTGGGTAGTATTTTTGTGTGTGTGTGATATTATCTGCTCTTGACAATCATGGCCAAGATCTAGTAATTCATTAGAAGCTACAACATAGTGCTTTCTAAATGATATTATTCTTACTTCCTTTATTCTCTGGAAGACTTCTCTAAAGGGAAACAGTGCCCGGTGCACAGTTTGCTTTCCCTGTGGTACAGTTCATATGGGACAGGCAAGATACATGCTTGATTCTTTCCCTTTGCTAGTTTTTTTTCCCCCCTTTCCTTTGGGGCTCTATCACTGAGCTATATTCCCAGACTCCTTTGCTAGTTTTCAAGATAATAACTAGGTTCCTTAAAAATCCTCTAAAGGTAAAAGAGATTCCACTCTCCCCATATATTTATGAATCCGTATATTTGAACTATTGAACTGTACATTGCTGTTCTTCTCATTACTGATAATTAGATTGTCTCCTTTCTCTGAACAATGGAAATCTCTTAGAATTGGCTTCTGAGCTCTTCTGACATGGTTTGGAGTTTTAGGGAGCTGTGTCTCTTCTTCTTCTCCTTCTTCTGTCCCTCCCTCTCGTCAGGGATGGAACGCAGGGTCTCTTGCATGCTAAGCAAGCACTGTACCATGAAGCTCCAGCTCCAGCCCCTAATCCAACTTTTTAGAACACACTATACATCATGAGTTGATGCTGACACTTACAATTCATATTCAGGATTGTATGACTTTTATTGAATTGGATAAATCTTATTTCTGTGTTTTCATTTTTCCACACTGAAAATCTATATGCACAGTGACGTCAACATAATCACTAATTTGCTTTATTCCACAACATGCACACACCCATCTCAGAACACACAGCATCTTAAACAATATGAGTATTGAAAGCAGTTTATGATTTTTTTTCTGATTCTTTTTGACATGTGGGTAATATCCCACTGGAGATGTGTCATCAAAATACTGTGGTTGTAAAGTCACCTCCAATAGTTACTTTTTATGTGGTCATGCCAACAACCTGAACCATTTGACTTTTAGGGAATATTTTTTTGCTTTTTGAGTGCAGAAAGTTTTAGATTTTTCTTTTTCAGGAATGGGGATGGAACCCAGGACCTTGTATATGCTAAGCATGCACTGTACCACCTAGATGCACCCCTAGTCCCCTTAAAATAGCAATAACAATAAAAATAACATGTCACAATAACATCTTATATTATAATTGTGCAACTAGAACCTGTGCAGTTAGAGACTGAGGATGTAGCTCAGTGGTAGAGGTCTTGCCTGATAGCCTGGCATGTGAAAGGCCCTGTGTTCCATCCCCAGCACCACAAAACCAAAACAACCCCCCGCAAAGAAGAAGAAACTGTGCAATTAGAAAACAGCTCAAATAACAGGATTGGTGCTGCTCTAATAATAATTATTTATTTGCCTTTTTTTTTTTTTTTTTGGTATTAGAGATTGAACCCAGGATCACCCAGGATCATTTCCCACTGAGTTACACCACCAGTCTTTTTTTTCTTTTTCTTTTCTTTTTTCTTTGGTACTAGGGATTGAATTCAGGGGCACTCAAACCTACTGAGCTACATCCCCAGAACATTTTTTTTTTTTGCATTTTTATTTAGAGACAGTGTCTCACCTGAGTTGCTTAGTGCCTCACTAAATTGCTGAGGCTGGCTTTGAACTTGCGATCCTCCTGCCTCAGTCTCCTGAGCTGCTGGAATGACAGGTGGGCACCCCTGCACCTGGCCCCAGTTCTTTTTATGTTTTATTTAGAGACAAGGACTTACTTGCTAAGTTACTGAGGCTGGCCTCAAACTTGTGATCCTCTTGCTTCAGCCTTCCCAGCAGCTGGGATTACAGGCATGTGTCATCACGGCCAGTTATTTATATGCCATCATTGCAAAATTTCTCTCACTTTCACACCCGCCACCCATCATATTTAAAAATATCACTGAAATAGCTCTGTTGCAAGTGTGAGAGGTACTGAAACATTCACATAAGGTAATACTGCATTGTTTTTTGGTGTTGTGATAAAACACACCTGACGTAAGATCTACCATCTTAAACCTTTTTTTTTTTGGTACTGGGGATTGAACTCAGGAGCACTTGACCACTGAGCCACATCCCCAGCCCTATTTTGTGTTTTATGTAGAGACAGGGTCTCACTGAGTAGCTTAGCGCCTCGCCATTGCTGAGGCTGACTTTGAACTCGCGATTCTCCTGTCTCAGCCTCCCAAAGTGCTGGGATTACAGGTGTGAGCCACCGCGCCCGGCCATCTTAAACCTTTTTAAGTGTGTAGCACAGACGCATTGAGCACATTCACATTGTCATACACCCATCACCACCATCCATTTCCAGAGCTGTTTCCATCCTGCAAAACTGAAACTCTGTCCCTGCTGAACACTCACTCTCCCACCTGCTTCTTTGGCGCCTGGCCCCCACTGTTCTACTCAATGCATGTGATGACTCTAGGTACCTCATATAACTGGAATCAGACAGGCTTTGTTCTGTGATGGGCTTATTTTGCACAGAAAAATACCTTCAAGGTTCATCCACACTGTGGCATATGTCAGAATCTTTCCTTTTTTCATGGCAAAATTGTATTCCATGGTGTGTGTGTGAGATATTGTTTATCCATTGATGAGCATTTGGGCTGCTTCCACACTTTGGTTATTATGAATTATACTCTTGTGGACATAAGTGTATAAATACATTTTGAGCTCTTTCTTCAATTCTTTTGGGTTCATACCCAGAAATGGAATTGCTGGATTGTCCTCAGTTTATTTTATGGCTGTATAGTACTTCATGGTATGGATGTGGTATAGTTTATCCAACTCCCTCCTGCTGATGGTCATGTGGACTATTTACAGTATTTCTTTCTTTGTTTTGGCAATGCTGGGAATTGAACCCAGGGCCTTGAGCACATGCTCTACCCCTGAGCTATGTTCCCCAGCCCTTCCAGCCTTTTGTTATAAAAGTCTTGTCCATAAGTCTTTTCTTATTTTTGCAAGTTAATCACTGGGAACTATTTCTTTATGTGGATAAGTGTATGTGTAATTTTGCCAGATATTACCAATCTCCCCTTCCCGGGGATTCTAAAACTTTGCATTGTAACTAGTAAAGTATGTGAGCATAATCTCATTTGACCTGGTAGACTCCTATACATTCTTCACGACCCAACTGCAATATCCTACTTTCTAGGAAACCTTCCTTTTCTTTCTGGCTTCCTTCTCTTGGCCTTCCTACTTCCAGGCTCCTTTCTCTAGTTCAGCCCTAAGAGGTTGGGAGCCTCTGTGTCTAACCTGATAGTATTCAGACTGATAGCTCTTTGAGATCCAGTCCCAGTGCTGAGTCCTGGGGCATTCAGCACAGGAGTGGCATGGAGCAGTGAAAACTCCAGAAGGTTCTCTGCTTAAATAAAGGGACAGTCCCTCAGCTTTAGGCCTCCCTGCTGGGCTTTCCTGGGTCAAGGAAAAATTACCAGGTCAGGCTGGCCGATATCCTGAGTTCTGCTCTCTGCCCTCTCTCTGAGTCACTTATACCCAAGGGCGGTGACTTTACTGTGGGTGTTTGTCACCTGTGTGGTTTCTTGGCCAGAGGAGCAAAACCTGCCTAAACTCAGGGAGACTTCAGATCCAATCCACACTTCCCAGCTCCCTGGGTGGAGCACCCCCTTTCTCTGCGCTTCAACTTTTCCTTCTCTGAAATAGGAATAATGATGTGTCTGTCTCCTGGCTGTGGCAGAGGAATTGGTGACACACAAGCATGTCAATTCACTTTCCACCATTTACTTGATTCTTTATTAAGTGAAATCCATAGGACATAAAAGTTGTCATTTTAAAGCAAACAATCCAGTGGCATTTAGGACATTCACGGTGTTGTGCAATCATCACATCTAGTTCCAAAACATTTTCGTCACCCCAAACGGAAGCTCTGTACCCATTAAGCAATCACTCCTTGCTCCCCCCTCCCACCAGCCCCTGGCAACCACTTATCTGTATCTATCTCTGTGGATTTGCTTCTTCTGGACGTTTCATATAAATGGAGTCATACATTATGTGGCCTATTGTGTCTGGTGGCTGTCACTCAACGTTACGTTTCCAAGGTTCAATCATGTTACGGCAGTTATCAGTGCATTAGTCCTTTTCATGGCTGAATAACATTCAACTATCTGGGTATATGGCATTTGTATATCCATTCCTCGTTTGAGACCATCTGGACCATTCCCACTTTGGTCCATCATGTGTAGTAGTACGAACTTTTGTGTACATAAACTTGTTTGAGTACGTGCTTTCCATTCTTTTGGATATATACCTAGGAGTGTTTTTGCTGAATCTTTTTGAGGAACTATAAAACCCCACTGCTTATTTTTACACACTTGATCTCCGATGCCTCCCAAAGCCAGTGAGAAGAGAATTCTAGGTGGAAACTATTTCACATCCCCATTTTGTAGACAAGGATGCTGAGGCTAGGAGAGGTGGCCCCATGCCAGCCTGAGGCTAATGAAGCTCAGAGGAGCTCCTGTTTGCTCCACCACTGGACCACTGGATGCCAGTCAAGTGCTAAGAAGGTTCTTAGGACTGGCCACCCAATGGCCTAATGGTCCTTGGAATTCAACAGCTCTAGTTTCAATTTCTAACTTGGATAAGTTACTTCCTTATTCTGAGCTCTGTATTTCTGCCTGTAAATGATTAGAGTCTAACTCCCTACCTCACAGCGTTTTGTTTTTGGTACCAGGGATTGAACTCAGGGGCACTCGACCACTGAGCCACATCCTCAGCCCTATTTTGTGTTTTATGTAGAGACAGGGTCTCACTGAGTTGCTTAGTGCCTGACTTTTGCTAAGACTGGCTTTGAACTCGCTATCCTCCTGCCTCACCCTCTCCAGGTGCTGGGATTACAGGCATGTGCCATTGCTCCCGGCCTCACAGTCTTTTTGTGGAGACTGAGTTTGATAATATGGGCCGAGGATGGAGCCTATATTAAACATTTGTTTTACAAATGTATCAAGCAAACAAAAAATGGTCAGCTGAGGCTCAGAGGGGTGAAATAATTTGCTAAAAGTCACACAGCAACTGGATCCAGCCTGCAAGAATTTTTGAGAAGTTTTCAGAACTTCTTAACCCTCTGGAAGCCAGTGCAGGGAGATTGCAAAGCCAGATCCTCTTGGGAGGGAGTTTGCTGCTGCATTGTTTTGCTCTCTGGGGAGCTGACCTTTGACAATGAAAGATCTTGTCAAATTAGCCTGAGGTGGCCTGTGGTCATGAATGACACAGCTGGTTCCCTTATGGAGGTGACTATGTTGCCTCTGCTCCAATTCACTCACTCCCCCTCTCTACTTCTCTGTTTATATTAGCACAACTATAGGCAAGGTAACTTCTGGGACCCCAAATGGGGCAAAGTGAAAGGCATTTCTTTACCTGCAGTCATTGACCACTGCTGGTTCCTTTGCTCTGGAGCATCCTTTCTCTTTCCCTGTCATTTCTTCCTGGCACATAGTGGAATTCCACAAGAACCTTGGTGATTTGGCTCTGCTGATTTCTTCTGATGGGTTCTCCACTCCAGTCTACTGTCCTCTGGCTCTTCAAGGATGCCACTCTCATTCCAGCCACAGGGCCTTTGCACTTGCTGCTCACTTTGCTTGGAATGCCAATGGTACTGTCTTCCCTTTCATTCAGTGATTACCTCAAACTTCACTTCTTCCTAGAAGCCTTCCTTGGCCACTTTATCCAAATTAGGTTCTCAATCCCTCCCTGTGTATTTACTCAGATTCTTATCTGACATTTTCTAATTCATTTGCTTGTTTACTGTTGCCTTCCCCAATTGGATGGGAAGTGCACGAGGGCATAGACCTGTCCTGCTCAGTGCTGGCTCCATCCCCAGGCTGAGCCAGCACTGAGACAGTATTGAGACCAACACTCGGCACACAGTGCTCAGGAAACATCTTCCCACTGACTGGCTATTTGACTTGCTTATTATTATAAATATGACTTTTCTTTCTTTCTAAATTGGCTCATGAAAATGAAAGCTTCTGTGTGTGTGTGCGCGCGCGCGCGCTTGCATCAGAGTCTAGGGAAGCTCCTCAGATAGGTCACAAGGGTTCAAGTACTGACTCTCACCATCAGGCCATGTGACCCTGGGCAAGTAACTGCTCTTCTGGTTAAAAAGATGACTCTCAGCATCCCTGGAAAAACAAACTCATGACATCGCACATGATTTTAAGCAAATTAATGACTTACCCAAAGTCCAATTCTAGGACTTTCATTCCTGATAGCTGATAGGCATTAAAGTTATTTTGTTTATTGACTCAGTTGGTCAGGAATTATTCAAGTGGCACCTGCGCTCTGCCAAGCCTCATGTTGGGAGATTCTGGGGCCGTAGAAGGTTTCAGCTCTGGACTCTGAGGTTCCCGACTTGGGGACAGTTGCAGACAGCCACTCTCCGTTCCAAGTGGTCAGGAATGAACTAGCTGGGAGAGCCCAGACAGAAGCTAGGATTTAGCCTGAGGAGGGAGCATAGAAAGTTTCCCGGAGAAGGAGTTGCTGAAACTGGGTTTTAAGAGCAGAGGGGACAACTTTCAGGGATTTGAGGGAAGGAAGAGAAATAATAAGGGATATTTACACATTTTCCCAGCTATTTGCCTCAGGATCATCCTAAGAGGAAGGTAGGATGACCATGCCATTTTAAGTTAAGAAAAATGAAGCTCAGAAATGCTAACTGGTGTGCAGAAGGCAAGAGAGCTAGTGACAGGGCCAGGCCTAGGTACCTTCTGACTTTACCTCAAAGACCATTCTTATTGACTGAGGAACAGAGGTGGAGTGGAAGTCAAACCTGATTGGCTGAAGGATGATAATGTGGAAATAGTTGGTTAAGTGAACAGGCAGGAAAATTCTGATTGGCTGGGAAGTAAGAGAGAGACTCTGATTGGGTGAGAGTTAGGAGAGTAGTTTAATTGGCTAGCGAGCAGGAAAATGATGTTTAATTGGCTGCAAAGCAGACAAGTGTCCAATTGGCTGAAGGGAAAGAAGACAGTGCCTGATTGGCTAAGAGGGAGGAGAGTAGAGTTTAATTGACTGAGGGGCTGGGGGCAGCATCTAATTGGATGAGAAAAAGGAGATTGGCGTTTGATTGGCTGAGAGATAGGCCATCATGTACTTGATGGAGGGGTGGGAGGGTGAAGGTCAGAAAGAAGTGAGGGAAACCAGGCGAGGCTAGGGTTAGAACCGCAAGTTCAAAGCCAGCCTCAGCAAAGGCGAGGCACTAAGCAACTCAGTGAGACCCTGTCTCTACATAAAACACAAAATAGGGCTGGGGATGTGGCTCAGTGGTCGAGTGCCCCTGAGTTCAATCCCCGGTACCGAGGAGAAGTAGGAGAAAGAGAAGAAGAGGAGGAGGAAGAGGTGGAGGAGGAGAGGAATGGCAGAATGAAATATCTGTGGTTTTAGAAGAGTCATTTATCTTCTTCGCAAATCCTGTGTCTCTGAGCTCTGGCGGAGGGAGGTGGAAATTAATCCCTGGGGACTATGGGGAAAGGAGGCAGGTATGTGTGGAGGAGGGGAGAGGTTGGGTCACTCTGGGCAAAGGCCAGAGAGGACACCTTCTCAGACGGACCTAGGTGAGAAGGTATCTTTTTCTCCATGCCCCCCACCCCGCCCCATCGCGCCTCATCCAGAGTGACCCAACCGTTAGGATTTGTGGCTCAGGTGAGAGAGGCGTCCTCTCCTCCCCTGCTCTCAGGGCAGAGGAGCGGTGCTTTCACTTCAACACCCCAGCTCCTAAACTTCCCTGGCAGCGCCGCTCCACCCACTCACCTCCTTTTAGGGCAACAAGTTCTTAGTGATTTTTGAATATAAGGGACCCCTCCTCCGTTCTCTGGCCCCAAGGCATCCCCTGCACCCATCTGGGTCTTTACTGCTGTCGCCCTCCCTACTGAGTGCTCCCTGCTGCCCGCTGAAGCCCTCTCTACCTGGTGGCCTTTCTCTCTACCCTTTCCTCCCCTGTCCCCTGCTTTTCTCCCGTTCCCTCTATTGAAAACTACAGCCTAAATGTTGCCCAGGCCAAAACACTGCGACTTTTCTAGTTCTCTCCCCTCTACATCCAACCTATCAGCATATCCAATCAATTCTACCTTTATAACGAATTCCCAATTTTGCCAGTTTCTCCGGTGCTGAGTGCTGGGGGCACTCTTGCTCCTCCTTCAGTCTGTCCATAGTATTGCAGTCAGATGGAGCCGGTTAAAACTCAAGTGAGGCCATGTTTCTCCTCTGCTTAGAACCCTCCACGGCTCCCTCCTGCCTGAGTAATAATCTTAAGTCCTCTCTGTATTCCACAAGGCCCTACACAGTCTATCCTGTGACCTCCACGCCCTCCTCTCCTCCCACTTTGGGTTTTTTTCCATAACACACTTCACGTGCTTTTAGATGCTGCATTTCTGTTCGTTTACTGTAGAACGGCGCCTGGCATTCTTTGGGAACTTGGCATTTGTTGAATGAATCTACACTGTGCACCAGCTGGGGACTGGGGAAAAGGCACAGAAAGCAGGAGAAACATTGTCCACCCATGTGGTTATCACAACTCCATCTGGGGAGTCCATAAATAAAACATGCCAATCGCAATTTTGCTGGAACTGAGTCTGGGGCCTGAACTGAGTTCAGTGGTTGGGGAAGCCCTCAGAAAAATGGCCTTTGAGCTGAGACCTACGGGATAAGTGGGGGTTAGTTGAGTGGGTGAGAGGAAGAGAGTTCAAGCAGAAGGCACAGCTTGTGTAATGGCTTAGAGGTAGGACACATGATCTTGGTGGGTTTGGCAAAAATGGTCCCAGGTGGCATTTGTGTAGGTGGTTAGGCGGGAACAGCTTGGGTTGGGAAGGACTGTTTGCTCCCACTTTCACCCCCTACTTTTATTTTATTTATTTATTTTTATGTGATGCTGAGGATCGAACTCAGTGCCTCACATGTCCTAGGAGAGAGGTCTACTGCTGAGCCATGACCCCAGACCCAGTTTAAGCATTTTACCTTCGCAAATGTAAACATATGGCCCTAGGACCTTTGTGTGTGTATGGTGCTGGGGATCAAGCCCATGGACTTGTGCATGCCAGGCAAGCACTCCACCAACTGAGCTATATCCCCCCACCCCTCACTTTTGAACTATTTTTTTGGCTCCAAATCTCTGCTCTCTCTGTCCTGTCTCCACCCTTCTGTTCCTGTGTTCTATGGCCCAGAAGGCTGACCTGTTTGGACCACTCTATGTGCTCCTTTGCCTTGAAGCTTCTGGCTAGGTTCAATTAATAGGGAGCCACAGCAGGCACTGGAGGTAAGGAGAAGAGTGAAATTGGGCATTTATACCTCATCACTTTCCTGTAGTCCACGCAGGCTGGTTTGTCCATGGACTGAAGATTTCCAATTCCTTTCAGGCAGCCTTATCCACAGAGCCCTCTCTAGTTCATGTTCCAGTAACTGCTTAGGCCCCTTGGCCCCAAGTCCTAGAACTGGTGGAGCTCTTGGCTGTTTCTACCCGCCCAGGGTGTGCCACTATTCCTTTGAGAATAGAGTTTCTCTTAAACCATCTTCAAATTACCCCACTTGAGTGTTTTATTTGTTTCTTTCCAGAATCTTTTTGTTTTCTGGTGCTGAGGATGGAACCCAGGGCTTTGCACATGCTAGACAAATGCTCTACCACTGAGCTACAACCTCAGACCAGAAAATCTTTTTAAACAATATGACACAAAAGTCATGTAAATAAACTGAACTATTTATTTATACTGGGGATTGAACCCAGGGTATGCCATCACTGAGCTACACCCCCAGTCCTTTCTATTTTTTTTACTTTGAGATAGGGTCTTGCAAAGTTGCTGAGGTTGGCCCTGAACTTGGGATCCTCAAGGCTTAGCCTCCCATGTCACTGAAATTATAGGCATGCACCACCACAGCTGGCTATTTGAGGTGGGGTCTGGCTATGTTGCCTCAGCTGTTTTCAAACTCCTGGACTCAAGTGATCTTCCTGCCTTAGCCTCCCACGTAGCTGGGATTATGGGCTTGCACCACTGTGCCCAACTAAAAATTAACCACTTTAAAATGTACAATTCAGTGGCATTTAGGGCATTCACAATGTACACTCATCATCTCTATCTAGTTACCTCCAAAAGAGATCCACAACCATTATCCCTGGACATGGGCTTCACTCCCTACTCCTCCTCCTCCAGACCTCTGGCAACCATTATTCTATTTTCTGTCTCTGTGAATTTACCTATCTGGATACTTTATGTAAATTAAATCATACCAAGTATGACCTTTTGTGTCTGGCTTCTTTCACTCAGCACAGTGTTTCTGAGGTTCATCTACATTGTGGCATGCATCCAAACCACATTCTTTTTTATGACTGAGTATTATTCCATTGTATGGATGGACAATTTTCATTTATCCATCTGTTGATGGATGTTCCACCTTTCAGCTCACATACACAGTGTTGCTGTGAGCATTACTGGACAAGTGTATGTCCTTGTTTTCTTGTTTGCATTTTTTTAGTTTATATCCACAAGTAGAATTTCTGAGTCAGATGGTAATTTTTTTTTTTTTTTTTTGGTACCAGGGATGGAACTCAGGGGTACTCGGCCACTGACCCACATCCCCAGCCCTATTTTGTGTTTTATTTATAGACAGGGTCTCACTGAGTTGCTTAGTGCCTCTCTGTTGCTAAGGCTGGCTTTGAACTTGTGATTCTCCTGTCTCAGCCTCCCAAAGTGCTGGGATTACAGGTGTGCACCACCACAGATGGTAATTTTATGTTTAACTTTTTGAGGGCCTGCCAAACTGTTTTTCCCCAGCAGCTGCGCTGCTTTCCATTCTTGCCAGGAGTAGATGAGGAAGTCTCTCTCTTGTGCATTGCTGACCCTAAAAGTTAGTTGCTCGCTTCTGGAGGCCCTGGGAAATGCCCTTTGCTGGACCCAGCCATGTTCCACCTTCACTTCAGGCTTTCTTCTACCATCTCCCAAACCCAACCACTGCCTCTGCTTCTGATGACTTTGGTGACCTGGTCACCATACAGTTCCATCCCTTCCTAGGTCCCAGGCTCCTTGACCTCTGGGTACATGTGATGATACTTATTACCACCTTTCCCTAATCTCCACCTCCAACCGCTCGCCTCTGCCTATCCTCTCTCTAAATGCTACTGTCACCAACAATTCCATCTTCTCATCCTCTTCGGAACTCACCACTTCCCTCCCTGAGTGGCCTCATTTACCTACTCCCATCTTCCCAATGATCTGTCATCTTTTCACTGTAGGTGACTCATAGATACACTTCTGGTGTGTCCACACATGATGGGCCCAGCTGCCTCCTAGGTGACTCCTTGAGCATCCCACGGGCCTTTTAGACTGAAGGTGACCTAGCCAAGGTTTCCCAACCTCAGCACTGTTGACACTTGGGGCTGGATCATTCTCTGTTGTGGAGACATTCTGTGTATTGCAGGATGTTGAACAGCATCTCTAGCCTGTACTGACTCCATGCCAGCAGAGCCCCCCCCATCAGTGTGACAAAAGTATCACTGGACATTGCCAAAACTTGCTTTAGTTGAAAATTCCTAGGCTAACCCTAATCAGATTCAAAACTCAAAGAGCTGATATTTGTACAGTTCATGCCCTCAGCCCTGCAAACACCACCTTATCTCATGATTCATTTCATCTATAACCTCCATTTAAGCTGTAGAGGGATGGAGCAGACATATGACTTTCCCAAGAACACAGAGCCAGGAAGTCAACTGTCAATGCCTTCTTATCATCAGACTCTGGTTCATTCCTCTTCCTGATCTCCATCTCTCTAAGAGCAGAGAAACTGGAGACCTCCCTCTTTTCCTGTCCTTCCAGCCAGTGGATGACCTTCTGGGCCTCAGTTCATCCTTTCCCAAGTCTCAATCATCCCACCCTTTACCCCTGTCCCCTTCAGCTACCTCTAGGATCCCTCTCAAATTCTCAAAATTCAATATTTTCCAGTATCCCTAATGAGCTCCTCTTTGCCAGCACCACTGGCAGAACCAAATCCACAACCCTGGAAAAATAAATCAACTCTACTATGCATTAAAACCAGCCAACAGGGGCCTCTTTCCTTTCTCAAGTACCATGCATGGCCAGCTCCTGTGCCCCTCCAGCCTCCTCACCTCTCACACCTCAAGGCAAGGGAAAGCCACCTGCCAAGCCACACCTTTCAGTTTCTGAGAGCCTGAGCCCCACCCCCTCTCCTGCCCCTGTTGAAACCCAACCTCTCCCTGCAGTCTCAGCTCAGATGTCACATCGTTCACGTCGCCTTTCCTGGCCTCCCTTCTGCGTCCTCTAAACAGCCAGTTTCAATTATTTGTATCTCTTCTTCTTCACTTGGAAACATGTTCACCGTGATCCGCCACTTGCAAAGGGCCAAGCACTAAGTGAAACGGCATTATTGAAATGCCGAGGGGTAGAGGAATCTCCTAAGGTGGGGCAAGTGGAATTAGAGCCTCCCATCTCTCTGCCCACTTGCCCAAGTCAGTCACTCACCCACCCACCGACTCAGGAGTTGTATCTGCCCCACATCCAAGGGCAGGGCTGAGTGGACACATCTGGAGCAGATGGGCTGGCCAAGGGCAACATCCTGGCAGAAGGGTCATGGTGTCTGGCAGTGGGTGGGGAGGGTTGGGAGTGGGGGAGCAGAGCTGGTCTAGTGCGGCTTCCAAGAGGTCTTCCAGGAGGGACAGCTGCTGCTGGCTGCAGAACCCCAGAGGGGCAAGTTGGGCCCAGGACCCAGAGAGAACAGAACGGCTGGTTCTCAAGGGCTGGTGGAGTCTGAGAATTCCAGAGGGCCCCAGAGGAGGCTTCTGGGGCTTAGCAGGGCTCAGAGGTGATGACTTAGGGACCCCTGTCCAAGTTTGGGAGCCAGCCTTGAGGCGGGAGCCTTGAGAGACTCTGGAGTGGGAGGGGAGAGGTCCAGAGGGGAACTGGGCACTAATAAGCCAAGCAGGGGTGGGAGGGCGGGGTCTGCTGGTTTGGACTTCCAGGTGTTCCAGTCTTCGTGTCTGTCTCCCTGACTCCATCCGTGACTCTATTCATCGCAGCCCCAGTTTCCCTTCCCTTCTGTCTGTCTCCACGCCTCCACGTCTCGGTCTCTAGTTCTCTGCATCTCTGGGGGCCGCGCTGGAGTCCCCGCCCAGAGGCCACCTGGACCGGGTGTGGGGCAAACGGAGGCGTGTCCTGGGGGCGTGTCCCGGGCGGAACTCAAAAATTAGCCGGGCGGGGTTAAAGGGCTGGGTCTCCAGGCAGCGCGGTCCAGGCTGAGGTTGCGGCGCCCACTGATCCACATCAAGGCCTGGAGGCCGAGACCCGCAGGGTGAGTGCGTGTTGGGGGCTGTAACCTGAGCGCGGCCGCGGCCTCGGCTGTAACCTGAGGCTCGCCAGGCTCGGTGCTGGCGGTGCGGGTGCGAAGGTCTGCGCGTGGTGGTGGGCAGGGATCAGCCAGCCTCTGAGACCACTGGGACCTAGGACCCGGCTGCACGTCCAGGACACCTGGGGAGTATACTCCACAGTTGCTGCTTTTGTTGGCACCACCCCCCGACCCCACCCCGTGTGCGCCTCAGAATCCTGGTGTGTTTTCTTGAATGTGCATGGTGGAGAGAGGGTCCTCTCCTGGCCGGGACATCCCAGATAGGTTCAAGCTCTGCGCTGTGACGCGTCCTTGGGGCTGACTGAAGTCTCTGGTATTTCACCACTGCATGTCGTCTTGAAGGGGAGGCCACACGTCCTGCAGATAGGGTGTATGCTGGTGGTCCAGCCACCATCCAGGACCCTCTCCCCATCCCTGGTAGACACAGAGCCTCTGAGCACCCTTGTAAGATAAGATCTCCTTCCAGGCCACCCGAATTGCCGGTGAGGGTCGTGTGAGATCTTTTAGTTGGTCCCCGGTGATATTTGTCTAATAGATGCTATCTGGTGTCCCAGGGGTCTGATTCATTCCCCTGGGTGTCTGGCCAACTTGGGCCTTGCAAAGCTGCTGGAAGCCCACCACCTGGGGAGTCTCAGGCTGGAAGATGAGAGGGAGACAAGGTGGTAGAGAATGACAGAAAAAAGAAGGCTGCCTCTGGCCTCCGTGTGGGCTGGCTAGAGGTGCCTGAGCTCAGGGCACCCCACCTGGTCCGTCTGCCCACTCACCTGCATACCCGGTGCGCTCAGGGCACATCACTCATCACCCCATGGGTGAGACTCTTTTTCCTGCACTCCTCCCTCTCCCTATTTCTGGCTCCTGGAACTGAGCCCATCAAGGACTGGCAGCTTCAAACTTCTCCTTGAGTACTTCTAAGCTTCTGGCCAGCCCTGAAGAGGAGGAAATTCCCATCTTCCCTTCCACCCTCATTTTACAGGTGACAACACTTTGCCCCCTGACACTCAGTGGGGGAGCTGCGATTTGAACAAACAAACCCGGTCTGACTCCAAAATCCTGGGACACTTTCTGATGGCCCCAGTGTCTCTTAATAACCCAGCTTGGGTTTCTAAGCAGTAACATTAGCTCTCGACTGATGTCTTGGTGGTGACCTGGGTCGGTATCCATAGAGGGGTTTGGATGACCTGGCAGACATTCAGAAAATGGGACTCCACCTCTCCCCTTCCTTCCATGACAAACCTTGGATTCTTCAAATCCCAGATGGCCAGGTAACAATAATGAAGACGCTGGCAATGCCAACAACAATGCCATGTCATCACAGTTGTAAGATGAGGAAATACAATTACTGTCTTACAGATGAAGAAATCGAGGCTCAGAGAGGTACAGAGACTTGCCTGAGGTCACACAACTGAGGGTAGAGCTTCAGTGAGACTCTCCCCATCTCATTTGGTGCCTTGTCTTCATTAGTCATAACTGACCCTGAAGTTCTGTCTCATAACTCCAGAAATTTGAGATGCTTAGTGTAGGACACTCAGACCTAGAACCACCCCCTCAGTTAGGACCTTCTGGAGCTGGGCACCCTAGGGGGATAGGAATCTCTGGACAAGGCAGCCCTTTGGTGTTGAGAGAGTCAAGGAGGGGCTGCGGATATAGCTCAGTTGGTAGAGTGCTTGCCTCGCATGCACAGGCCCTGCGTTCAATCCCCAGTAGCACCAAAAACAAAAGAAAGAGAGAGAGAGAGAGAGAGGCAGGGGGATGCTCAAGGAGGCAGCTTGCCCTGACTACAGGATGGGACAGAGAGTGGAGCGGGAGGCTGGGATGTGTGGTGATGGGGCCGGCTTTGGGATGCCAGGCCCTGGGCCAGCATCTTCCATGTAAGAAGGGCCATGTGTGTGGTGCCTGGTACTAGCCAGGGTCCAAGTCCTGCATTCCTTCTCTCCTAAGCAGAGAATCCACACACCTTGTATAACAAGTCCCCATCTGGCGGCTGGCTGGGCCAACCTGACAAACCAGCGCTGCATGGGCGTGGGTTATGCTGCAGGGCTAGTCTCCATTGACAGATAAGGCTGGGCCCCAGCAGGGTGGGTGGAGCCACCTCTGCCAGGGCGGGGCTGCTAGGCGCCTCCCTTGGCATCAGGGAGGACCTTGGGGATTGGTGTAGAGAGAGAATGGGCATACCAGCTGCCCACAGCATTCTGAGGTGCCAGTTTTGAATTTCTTCCACTTCTATAAAACAGTAGCCACAGGAAGAGCAATAACGGCTTGGGTGTTGTGTGCTATGTGACAAGGGCTTGCCATGCCTGGTCTCACTGAACCCTCCCCAACAACATGAGAAGGCAGATCTTGTTATTACTAACTCATTTCACAGATTGGCAGAGGAGAGCTGAGGGATAGGGCTGAGCTCAACCCAGGTTGCTCTCCTGGGGAGGGACAGAGCTAAGTTTGAACCTGAAACTGTATCACTGAGCTACCCTTGGCTTTTTTTTTTTTGTACCAGGCATTTTTTTTTGTACCAGGGATTGAACCCAGGGTTGCTTAACCACTGAGCAACATCACCAGCCCCTTTTATTTTTTATTTAGAGACAGGATCTCACTAAGTTGCTTATAGCCTCACTAAGTTACTGAGGCTGGCTTTGAACCTGCGACCCTCCAGCCTCAGCCTTCAGAGCCACTGGGATTTCAGTGTACTGCCACCACACCAGGCAAATTATTTTTAAATACCCTATTTTTAGAGAAGTTTTAGGCTTATAGAAAAGTTTCAGAGAAAGTACAGTCCCTACGTGTCCCCTCTTCTCCCCTGTAGTTCCCCTATTATTGCTCTCTCTCATTATTGCTAATAAAATTGTAACAATTAGTGAACCAATGTCAATACATTAACTAAACTCCTTAGTTTACATTAGGATTCACTCTTTGTGTTGTGTAGTCAACAAATAAATTTTTGTAATTAATGACAACACTGTTTTTGTGCGTAGCACTAGGGATTGAACCGAGGGGTGTTCTATCACTGAGCTACACTCCCAGCCCTTTTTGGTTTTTGTTTTTATTTTGAAATAGGGTCTCCATAAGTTACTCAGGCTGGCCTCAAACTTGCGATCCTCCTGCCTCAGTCTCCCAAGTAGCTGAAATTACAAGTAGCTGGGCCACAGGGCCCAGATGCTACAACACTTTTGAATGGGTTACATGGTTTAGAAGGTCAAAAGTTTGGAAAGGTGGAGAGTGAATTAGGTTTCCTCTCTACCCCTGTCTCTAGTTCTTTCAGGCCCCTTTCAGAAATAGCCACCATGATCAGTTTCTCCAAAGTGTTTTTAAGAAATTTTATATACATATAAAATTAACTTTTTTTTCTTTTTCTTTCTTTGGTAATGGGGATGGAACCCAGGGTCTTGTGTGTGCTAAGCACATGCTCCAGCATTGAGCTATCTACTCTGGCCTCCAAATTAACCATTTTATTTTTTCTACATTTTATTGATGCATTCTAATTGTCCATAATGGTGAGATCTGTTGTTACAGATTCATGTGTGCACACAATGTAACAATATACTTTGGCCATTATCATTCCACTGCATTTCTCTTTCCCTTCCATCTTCTCTCTCCCTGTTCCCTTTCCTCTACTGATCTCCCTTCTATTTTCATGGACAACCTCCCCCTCACCCCCCACAACACACTTTCTTTTCCTTTTTCCTCTCTAGCTTCCACGTATGAGAGAAAACATACAATGCTTGAATTTCTCATTTTGGCTTATTTCACTTAACATAATGTTCTCAAGTTCCACCCATTTTCTTGCAAATGACATAATCCTATCCTTTGTATGGCTGAATAAAGCTCTACTGTGCATATATATCACATTTTCCTTATCCATTTATCCATTGATAGACATCTAGGCTGGTTCCATAGTTTGGCAGTTGTGAATTGTGCTGCCATAAACATGGTATGCATGTATCACTGTAGTCAGATGACTTTAATTCTTCAGGATAAATACCAAGGACCGGTACAGCTGGGTCATATGGTGGTTCCATTCCTAGTTTTTTGAGGAACCTCCATACTGATTTCCATAGTGATGGTGCTAATTTACAATCCCACCAATAGTATAAAAGTGTTCCCTTTTCTCCACATCCTCTCCGGCATCTATTATTGTTTGTATTGTTCATGATTGCCATTCTGACTGGAATGAGATGAGATCTCAGTGTAGTTTTGATTTGCATTCCTCTAATTGCTAATGATGTTGGACATTTTTTAATTTATTTGTTGACCATTTGTATTTCTTCTTTTGAGAATTGTCTGTTTAATTCATTTGCTGATCTATTAATTGTGGGGTTTTTTGGTATTAAGTTTTTTGAGTTCTTTATGTATTCTGGATTTTAATCCTGTGTCAGAAGAGTAGCTAAGAAAGATTTTCACCTACTTTGTAGGCTCTTCCTTGACATTCTTTTTTTTTATTTTTTAGTTGTAGGTGGACAGAATATCTTTATTTTATTTTTATGTGGTGCTGAGGATCGAACCCTCATGTGTGCTAGGCATGCACTCTACTACTGAGCCATAACCCCAGCCCCCCTTGACATTCTTAATTGATTTCTTTGCTGTGCAGCTTTTTAATTTGATGGCCACCCCATTTATTAATTGTTAGCATAAAAAGTTGTGGCCTATGCCTGTAGGTTAGAGTATTGACCCTACATTTTCTTTGTTTTGACCCTACATTTTTTTCTAGGGTTTGCATAGTTTCTGTTCTAAATCTGAGGTCTTTGATCCATTTTGAGTTAATTTTTGTTCAGGGTGAGAGATAAGGGTCTAGTCTCATTCTTCTGCATTGGATAACCAGTTTTCCCAGCACCATTTGTTTAAAAGGTTGTCTTTTCTCCAATCTATGTTTTTGACACCTTCGTCAAGTATTAGATGACTGTAGGTTAGTGGGTTTTTCTCTGTGTCTTCTATTCTTTACCATTGGTCTGTGTATCTGTTTTATGCCAGTACCATGCAGTTTTTGTTACTGCAGCTCTGTAGTGTAATTTGAAGTTGGGTATTGTGATGCCTCCAGCATTGCTTTTATTAGCTTATAATTGCTGTGGCTATTCTGGATCTTTTATTCTTCCAAATGAATTTTAGGACTGTTTTTTTTCTAGCTCTGTGAAGGATGTCATTGGTATTTTGATGAGAATTGCATTGAATCTGTATATTGCTTTTGGTAGTGTGGCCATTTTAATAATATTACAAGTTAACCATTTTAAAGCGCATAGTTCAGTGGCATTTAGACCATTCATAATGATGTGCAATCATCACCACTGTCTAGTTTTAGAACATTTTCATCCCTCCAAAAAAGATTCTGTCATCATTAGCTGTCACACCCTGACCCCTAGCACTTGGCAACCACTTCTCTGCTCTCTGTCTCAATGGAATCGCTTGTTCTGGATGTTTCATATGAGTTGGATCATACCTTATGTGGTCTTTTGTAACTGCCATCTGTCACTCAGTATCATATTTTCCAGGTTCATCCATGTTGTATCATGGATCAGTATTTCATTTCTTTTTATGGCTGAATAATATTACATTGTATGGACATACCATATTTTATTTATGCATTCATTCATTGATGGATGCTTGGATTTTACCACTTCTTGATGATTCTTGTGTACAAGAATTTGAGGACTGAGATGCAGCTCAGTGAGAGAGTGCTTGCCTAGTGTGCATGAGTCCCTGGGTTCCATCTCTGGCAACACACACACACACACACACACACACACACAATCACAAGAATTTATTTGAACATTTGTTTCCCATCATTTTGGATATACACCTAAGAGTGGAATTCCTGGATCATGTGATAATTTAATGTTTAACTTTTTGAGGAACTACCAAACTATTTCCCACAGTGGCTGTGCCACCATAAAGCTTTTTGTAACATCTTCTTTAGGGGTGTCAGAAAGAAATGCTCTTATTCAGAGGGCAGAAGGAATCCAACTGTGGAAAGTATATGACTTTACCAGTACACTATTTATTCATGTGTTTATCAGCAGTACTGGGGATCGAGCTACATCCCAGCCCTTTTTAAACTTTAATTTGGAGACAGGGTCTTACTACATTGTCTAGGCTTGCCTCAAACTCTCAACACTCTTGCCTCTGTCTCTGGAGTAGCTGGGATTACAGGTATATATGACCACACCTGGCTGCCCCCTGCCCCTAGTGCACTATTTATTGAACTTCTCCCATAGGCATCAGATGAACCTTTTGATATTATTTCCATTTTGTAAATGAGAAACCCCAGGCTTCTAGGGAGAGCCCCAGTTGGAAGCCCACAGCATGCTCTCTCTTAAGGTCAGAGTTGGGGCTCTCTCCTAGAGAGGGTGACAGCCCAAACCTGGCATGAGGTGAAGGGGAGGTGGCACAAGGCTTCTGAACTGCTCTGTCTCCCCTTCCTCATGCACTCACCTTACCATGCACCCAGCCACTCAGCAGAGACTCTCCATTTAGGATTGGCATTTTTTAAAGTTCCGATTCCTTCCCATTTCCATTTTTCAGGGAGACATTTCCTTTGTTGGGATTTTCCTGGATGGGGGTGGGGACTTTTGCTGTGACTCCATTCAGAAGTCTTTCAGCCTCCTGCGAAGGTTGCTGGAAAGATGAAATGAATTGTGAAAACCATCGCCCACAGCAGGTACTCAGTCATTCTTCGGCAATGGCTGATTTTGGTGAAAAGAGAATGGACTGTTGAGGCAGAGCTGGGCTTGGAGGATGAGAAGGAGCTGGCGCAGGTGGAACTGGGGGAGAGGTATATGAGTGGAGGAACAGCATGTGCAAAGGTCCTGAGGTGGGAACCAGCGTGACCCATGGCTGGAGTGGGCTGGAGTGGTAGAGAAGAGTAAGTGAATGGAAGAGTGGACAGAGAGGCATCAACAGGGGTCACGCCATGAAGAGTGCTGTGGTCCAAGAGGAATCTGATTTTTTGTTTCAGAATATAAGGGAGAACAATGACAGGATTTTGAACAGGAGAAGTTCAATTTTAGGAAGGTCCCTTTGGCTGCTGTGTGGAAGATGGCATGCTACAGGAGGGCAAGGATGGAATTCTGAAGACTGTTAAGAGGAGGCTACTTTACAGTGGCAGCCTGATGCATGCTGGAATCATGGGAATGGAGAAGAATGAGAGGGATGTGAAATAAGCTTAGGATAGACAACTAGCAGGACCGGGCAGGAGTTTGGATGTGGGGACAGGAGGGAGGATGGGGGTGAGGGGAATCTGAGGGTCTGAGAGATGCCCTCAGGGGAACATCCAGGCAGTGGCTGAACCTGTTGAAGGATACTCAATGTTGGACACCGAGACATAGAAATGACTCAGAGACTAGGTCACTGAAGCCACAGGAGGAGCTGACATCCCAGGAAGTGTGCCCAGAAGGAAGGGAAGGAGCAGCCTTATGGAACCCCAAAATGTGTAAGTTGGATGAAGATAGAGGGATCCAAAGAAGACTGAGAAAGGGGGTCTTTGAGGCTGAAGAGGAAGGTGGGCAGGGCTGAGATTCTGAAGGGTTTTGGATTCCAGGCTGAGGGAAGTCTGGAGCCAAGGAAGGTGTTAGAGCACAGATGTGACAGGCATTGAGAAGCCGATTATGGTGGCTGGGATGGGAGCCAGAGAGCCCAAGGGGCAGAGGTGATGCATATGGCCCCCTGTTGGCTGAGTAGGTTGAATCCCTGGAAGAACTCTTGGGTCAACCAATATGGTGCTGTTCCCCACCATTACTGGGTTACTTTCAGGAAAGATCACCATGGGGTTGACCCAGAAATCATCTCTTACAATCACCTGCAGGTGCACATGGGGAAACCAAGGCCCAGGCCAGATAGTCAACCACTGAAGGAGTCAGAATTAGACCTAGATGTTCACATGTTAATGGAGTGTGTACATGTATGCATACATGTTTTGTATGCATTTAATAAGAAATCCTCCCTTCATTTAGGTTCCTCACTTCACTCAGGTCTCTGTCCAGATGCCCTTACCACGGAGGTTCTCCTGGATCATCTCATGTAAAAGAATTGTTCTTCATCCCCTTACCCTGCGTATGAGTTTTCTGTGGCTGCTGTAATAAAAATGACCACAAACTGGGTGACTTCAAACAACATATATCTATTTTCCCACAGTTCTGGTGGTAGGAAGTCTGACACTCAGTCTGCTGGGCAGACACATCAACCCTCCAAAGGCTTTAGGGGAGATTCTGTCCCTCACTTTTTCAGCTTCTTGTGGCCCCATCATACCAACTTCTGCCTTTCTCTTCACGTGGCCTTCTCCTTTTCTATGTGACAAATCTCACTCAGCTTCTTTCTTATAAGGACACTTGTGATTACATTTAAGTTTAGCTGGGCAATCTAGACTTATCTCTCTAGCTCCAGATCCTTAATTTTCACATTTTGCTGTCATGTATAACTAATTAGAATAATTTTTTAAAAAATTCTTAAATATTCTTAATTTAGCCAGGCATGGTGGTGTACACCTGTAAGTCCCAGTGGCTCTGGGAGCTGAGGCAGGAGGATTGCAAGTTTGAGGCCAATTTCATCAATTTAGTAAGAATCTGTTTCAAAACAAAAAATAAAAAGTGCTGGGAATGTAGCTAAGTGGTAAAGCAACCTGGGTTCAATCCCCAGTATGCAAAAACAAAAAAAAATCTCCAACTTACTCACATCTGCAAAGACTTTGCCATAGGAGGTTACATTCACAGGTTGATTAGGAAGGATTAGGAAATAGTATCTATGAGGGGACATTATCCAGCATGCCATTCTGGGCTTTACCTCCTTTGCAACTCTATCAGATACTTCATATCATGTTTTATCATGCCCGTAAGTGGTTTCCTCCCTTAAGAGCCAGGGCCATGTCCATTATACTCAGACCATCATTTCCCCAACACCTAGTGCTGAGTCACACACAAAGCTGGGGCTCAGAAAGTATTTGCCAATGGAATGCTGAAGAAATACATGTAAAGCATTTAGTGAGGGTGTGGCACGCGCAGGCACTCAGAGAATGGTCACAATGAATCGTAGGTAGCTGGCTTCCCTGGCATTGCTAGACAGAATCTTTAGCTATAGTTAAATTGACAATGAAATGAAAACTCATGGCTGCTTCAGTGGAGTGTGTCAGCTCAAGCTGCCTTGGGGCAAAGAAGCCCACTTGCACTTCTGCATTCGCAGGTCAAAGCATCAATCTGGGACTTGGGACTTGGAGCTCCTTGTGCTTCCATTTGGGAATTTGCTTATTTTCCACCCTGATCCCAATCCCAGGGTAAAATCCAAAGGGAATATTGCCAACTCTAGGATTGTGGATCTTCAGAATTTTTAAACATGATAAAATACACATAGCATAAAAATTTCCTTCTTAATTTTTCTTAGTGTACAGTTTGGTAGCATTAAGTGTTCACATTGTCGCACAACCTTCACCACCATCCATCTCCAGAACTGTTCTCATCTTGCAAAACTGAAACTCTGTACCTATTAAACATTCACTTTCTATTTCCCCGCTCTAGTCCCTGGAACTACTTTCTGTCTGTGTGGCTTTTACATTCTGAGGATGCCATATAAAAGGACACACACAATATTTGTCTTTTTGTGATTGGCTTATTTCACTAAGCATGATGTCCTTGAGGCTCCTACATATTGTAGCATGTGTCAGAATTTCCTTCCTTTTTAAGACTGAATGCTTAATATATTCTATTATGTGGATACACTACATTTTGTTTATTCCACATGGATGGACATTTGAATTGTGTCCATCTTTTGGCTATTGTGAACAGTACTGCTGTGAACATAGGGGTACAAACCATTCTTCAAAGCCCTACTTTCACTTCTTTGAGGTTTACACTCAGAGATGGAATTGTTGGATTTTATGATAATTCTATATTTAATTTTTAAACAAACAGCCTTAATGTTTTCCATAGCAGATGCACCATTTAACCTTTCCACCCATAGTGCACTGTTTCTAATTTTTTCTAGATCTTTTCCAGTGCATGTTATTTTATGGTTTTTTTTTTCCTTTTCTTTTGTTTTGATAGTGCAGGGGATGGAACCCAGGGCCTCAGGCATGGTAGGCATGTGCTCTACCACTGAGCTATGCCTCAGCCCTCCTTTTTTTTTGAAAGAGTAGCCATCCTAATGCATGATCCTGTAGTTCTGTGTTTCAGTTAGACTATCCTTCCAAATTGAGGTCTCCAAATTTGCTGATGATCCACCTAGCTGTTTTCCCAGGATGTGATGAGGGAAAATTCCACTTCTGCCTGGATGAAGTGGTTTGGTGTTGACTTGGAGATAAGCTCTGAGTGGAGGACATCATTGGTGGAGCGTGTGGGGATGGAGGACCCAGGAGAGGACCTGAGTGCAGAGATTCCTCTAGCTATGTTGTCCAAGCAGATAGGATCACTGGGGGAAGCTCAGTTGGTAGGATTGGAAGGAAAAGAGAGAAGAGGGCAGGACCTAACCATTTTCAAGAATCTTCTTGGGGTTGTCTGGGTCCCCAAAGCGAGAGTGATTGAAGTTGGTCCCTGGTAGGGGCTCAGGGAACCTCTTCTAGCTCCTGTCTCCTTTGAATTTCAGGGACTGGGCCTGGAAAATGGAGAGAATGGTAGAACCTATTTCGAAGGACCAAAGTGAGATTCTATGAGGAAGGTTTTGCAACCTGATCATGGTGCACAGCACACAGTAAGCACTGCATCCCTGCTCACTGTTTTCTTTCTATTCTTGTTTTGGTCCCTCCAGGAGCTACCCTAAGGCAAGGATTTGACTGCTAACTGTATCTTTGAGAGGCAATTGCAGAAAATACCAGTAAGGACGAAGGAACCCAAAAGAATTGAAAAGGTACTTAAAAAAAAAGTGTGCATATGTGTTCAGAGCAGTATATTTCTCAGTTGCCCAAAAGTGCAGACAACCCAAATGACCATCCAGCAGATGAATGGATTAACAAAATGAGGCATGTCCATTCCGGGGAATATTACTGAGCAATGCAGGGAATGAAGAGCTGAGTCTTGCCAAAGTATGGATGAACCTTGACAGCATTATGCCAAGTGAATTAAGCTAGACACCAAAGGCCACATCCTCTATGAGTCCTTTTTTTTTTTTTTGGTACTGGGGATTGAACTCAGGGACACTCGACCGCTGAGCCACATCCCCAGCCCTATTTTGTGTTTTATGTAGAGACAGGGTCTCACTGAGTTGCTTAGTGCCTCGCCGTTGCTGAGGCTAGCTTTAAACTCACGATTCTCCTGTCTCAGCCTCTCAAAGTGCTGGGATTACAGGCGTGCGCCACCGCGCCTGGCTCTATGAGTCCTTTTATATGAAACATCCAGAATAGTTAAATCCATGGGGATAGAAAGCAGGTTAATCGTTGCTGGGGGACACAGGGAGGGAAAATGGGAGTGAATGCTAATGGGGATGGGTTTCTCTTTGGTGTGATGAATGTTCTGGAACTGCATAGAGTTGATGGCTTCACAACCCTGTGAATGTCTTGAATACCACTGAATTGTTCACTTTCTAATTAATTTTAAAAAGTTTCAATTATACATGTTTATGGGATGCAGGGTCAAAATTCAATACCTGTGATCAGTGTGTAATGATCATATCCAGGTAGTCAACATTTCTTTCCCCTTAAACATTTAAAAAAGTGATTGACACATCATTATCATACATACTTATGGCATACCGTGTGATCTTTCAATATGTGTATATGATAGGTACTGATTTGATTGTGGCAATGGATATTTTCACCTCTCACTTTGTGTTTGAAGCCTTCAAATTCCTCTCTTCTTGTTCTTCATAAAAAACATACAACAGGTTGCTAAGCACAGTGGTGCACACCTGTAATCCCAGAGACTTGAGAGGTTGAGGCAAGAAGATAGTGAATTCGAGGCCAGCCTCAGCAATTTAGTGAGATCCTCTCTCAAAATAAAAAATAAAAAGGGCTGGAATGGGAGTGCACCTCTCCATTCATTCTCGCTACTACTGTATATGTCTCTATATATTAGCCCGCTGTGCACAATGGTGGTCTCAATGTGCTGCAGAACACCAGAACTTATTCCTTCAATCTAACTGTGTTTTGGTACCCGTTCTCCTCTCTGCCCCCTCCCCTCCCTTTCATCTTCTAATGATTCCTTTTACATATTCCAAATGAATTTCTTCTTAAATATCCACATATGAGGGACACATACATATTTATCTTTCTGTGTCATATTTATTTCACTTGCCAGGTGTGGTGCTGCAGTCCCAACTACTCAGGAAGCCAAGGCAGAAGGATCACTTGAGTCTAGGAGTTCAAGGTCAGTATGGGCAACATAGTGAGACTCTAACAAACAAACAAATAGGTTGAGTGACTTACTTCAGGTGACATAAAGTCCTCCAACTCCATTCATTTGGCTGCAAATAGTAGGACATCATTCTTTGTTATGGCTGAATAATATCCCTTTGTGTGAATTGTTCACTTTAAAATGATTCATTTTGTGTTATGTGAATTTCAGTTTAACTGGGGGTGGGGGTGAGAGGAAGAAGAGGGAAAGGAAGGTAAAACAGAGGAAGGCAAGCAGCCAACGGAGAGTTTCTGCCGTGGGCAGTTGGAGTTTAGTCCTGCCAGGGAAGCCAGGCCAAGGGTAGATACACAGCTCAGAATCATCCCGCCAAGGGGACAGGGGGCCGGGGTTTTTTTGTTGTTGTTTTTTTGGTACTGGGGATTGAACTCAGGGGTACTCAACCACTGAGCCACATCCCCAGCCCTATTTCGTGTTTTATTTAGAGACAGGATCTCACTGAGTTGCTTAGCGCCTCGCTGTTCCTGAGGCTGCTTTGAACTCGAGATCCTCCTGTCTCAGCCTCCCAAAGTGCTGGGATTGACAGGCGTGGGCCACTGCGCTGGGCTGAACCGGGGTATTTATCCACCACTGTGCATCCGCCATTGGTTGAGAGATGCTCCTTGGAGGAGTTCTAATTTCTCAGGACTTTGACAAGTTGTGCAGGGGCAGAGATCTCTGTTGTGGAGGTCACAAGGAGTGGCCTTCCAGACATCAAGGCTTGAAGGCATCGGGGCGGGGCTGAGTGCCCCCAGCTCTCCAGCTGGCCGTCGTGGCTGGGGATGCAGAGGGGTCTTGGTGCCTGGGACTTGGGCGCACTGGGCACCTGCTATGCCAGGCACACCTTGCTTGACCCCCTTGGCAAGGTGTGGCACAGGGGGCGGTGGTTCTCACCAGCACCGACTCTCCGCCTCGTGTGGCCTCTAGATGCTGCCCATCACAGACCAACTGCTGCACCTCCTGGGGCTGGAGAAGACGGCATTCCGCGCATATGCAGTTTCTGCTCTCCTCCTCTCGCTGCTGTTCTTCTTCTTCCGCCTGCTGCTGCGGTTCTTGCGGCTCTGCTGGGGCTTCTACATCACCTGCCGCCGGCTGCGCTGCTTCCCCCAGCCGCCCCGGCGCAACTGGCTGCTGGGCCACCTGGGCATGGTGAGTACGGTTGGGCAGAGCTGGGCATGTCCGAGGATCCAGTAAGGGTTGTGGGCCTGTTGGCCTCCAGGACTGGTTGGGGTTATGCGTGCATCCACTGAAGCTCAGAGACAGCAAGCAGCTCACCCAAGGTCACACAGTTGGGATGGTCACAACTGTGACACAGTTGACTTTAAAGATGAATAAGGTCACACAGCTGACTTTAAAGATGAATTCTTTCTAGAATTCTGTAGCTACTGCTGTACCACTAGGTAAAGTTTGGGATACAGGGGCTGGAATAGGAGTAGGGAAGGAGGCTCCTATAGATTTTGTTGCTTCCTCTACACCCCAATATGGCTTCACTCTCTCCCTCTAGTGCTGTGATCCCAGATCATCATTCTAACCCTTTCCTCGCCTTACAATTTTTATTTCATGAACATATTCTAAGTATTATTGTAAGCAAATATTAACTCATTCAGCCCTCTTGATCATCTTAGAAGTTAGGTCTCAGGACTATTATCATTTTGGACCTAAGAATACTAGGTGCAGAGAGGTTAAGCAGCTGGCCCTAGGTAACCCAGCAGGTATGTGGCAGACCCAGGGTTCAAACCCAGGCTGTTTGGCTTCACTGTCCCTGCTCTGGATGAGACAGGCTGGACATTTTCAAAATGCCTACAGAAGCCAGAAGAAATGGAGATCCTGAGAGCAGAGAGGTTTGTGGGTCCCAGAATGCAGCTGCTTGAACCCCTGGTCCACTTCCAGGCCTCAGTGAAATTCAAAAACTGTCTCAAGAGACTCCTGGTTCAGGCATCATGCTGAGCTTCGAGGTGGACTTTGGATAGGCAGGTGGGAGTGGTCATCGTTGTGGATTTTGGAGCCCTGGGTGGGCCCATCTCTGCCATGTACTGCTTCTGTGTCCTTGAGCAGGTGACTGAACCTCCCCATGCCCCAGTTTTCCCAATTGCTACTGGGGGCCTCTAATAGTTCTTGGTAGCCTCATGGTCATTTTTTGGATTCCTTGGGGTTACGCTTGCTGTGTGCTTGGCACTGAGCTTGATATTCAGCAGGTGCCTTGTGGCAAAAATGTCTGCTCAACTGTTGGGTCCTGCAGAAACCAGAAGCATCGAATGATTTTAGAAATATTTTAGGTATTTCTGGGATTGACTATCTCAGAATAAGGAATAGGATATCTGTTTCCACTTAATAGCTCAAAGAATATTTTATTTAATGGTGAGAATTATCTCAAAATGGAAGGCTTAGGAGGGAGGGGAGTCCCAGTCCTTCCTCCCACTGGGGTCCATCAAATTTTGCCTGTGTGTGCCTGAGTCTTCTTCCTTTCCCCCAGCCTCAGCCCTGTCCATCTTCCCCAGCTGAGCTCCTTTCTATCTCTCTCCTTCAATTAGTCTCCCATCCTGACCCCAGAGGCATTCTTTTTTTTTTTTTTTTTTCTTTCCCCTTTTGCAGTGCTGGGGACTGAACCCAAGGCCTTGCACTGTGCATTGAGCTATGCCCCCAGCCCTCCAGAGGGATTCTTGAATCAAACACAATCCTCTCCTGTTCACATACCCTCCATGGCTCCCCATTGCCCTTGGGAGAAAGGCTCACCCTTTAAACTCTGACCCCCACCTTCCTTATCTGCTTCACCATCATCCCCAGTCCCAAGGACTGGCTTCCTGTTTCTGTAACAAGGCTCCAGCTTCCAACGGCCTTTGCTGAATTATTCTCTCTGTCCAGAATATTCTTCTCTGCTAGATTAACTTCTACTCAGTCTTCATGCCCCATGTCCAATGTCCTTACTCCAGGAAGCCCTTTCTGGTTTTGATGGTGGTCCTAGAGGCAGTGGTGACTAGACTCTGAGGTTCTGGGCAGTTAGTTGGCCAGGGCTGACTCTAGCCCAGCCTCAAGACCATGAGGTCCATGAAGTCTGAATGAGGCCACAATTTCCCTCGGGTACAGATGGGCTCAGGGCTAAACCCAGTAAAGAAGGAGATGCTAGAGCCAAAGAAATATAATTTGTTCATTTGTTCATTTAATAATCACTGGGACAAATCACTGGCCAGGCACTGGGTTAGGTTGTTAGAATCTGAGCCTTTCCCTATTCTTTTCTTTTTATCTATATATATTACTTAGTTGTCGATGGGCCTTTATTTTATTTGTTTATTTAGATGCAGTGCTGATTATCGAACCAGTGCCTCACATATGCTAGGCAAGTGCTCTACCGCTGAGCCACACCTCCAGCCCCTCCCCTATTCTTTTTTTTTATTAAAATATTTTTTTTAGTTGTAGATGGACACAATATCTTTATTTCTTTTTTTTTATGTGGTGCTGAGGATCGAACCCAGTGCCTCACGCGTGCAAGGCAAGTGCTCTACCACTGAGCCACAATCCCAGCCCCCCTATTCTTTTTTAAAAAATATTTTTTAGTTGTAGATGGACACAATCTCTTTGTTTTATTTATTTTTTTACGTGATGCTGAGATTTGAACCCAGTGCCTCACACGTGCTAGGCAAGCGCTCTACCACTGAGCCACCACCCCAGCCCTGCCTTCCTGGATTTCTCACAGTCTGTGAAACAAGGATGGATCTGCCCTATTTTATGGATTCACTTTTATTTGAGCCCAGAGAGGTCGAGTGGACTTGCCCATGGTCATTCAGCTGCTGAAGATGAATTTGAACTCAGATCCATCTGACATGGATCCTGAAGGGCTGCCTCGTGGAACATACTGGTTAAGAGCAGAAGTTTTAGAGCTGGGTGGTCCATCCTCGAACCTGCCTTTGCCACTGTGACAGACAATACCTATACCTGCCCATATCTCCTGTCCCATTTCTGGGTGCAATGGCCCATCTTTTGGCCACCAGCACCTGCCTCCTAGCGGTTTGGGAGTTAATGCCCCCAGGAGCAGCCCTCAGCCAAGGACTGATGAACACCAGTGGATAAACGCTCTGGCTCCCTGGCCCTTGGGACAGCTCACCCTCCACTGGCTGCCGTCCCTCCTGCCTCACTTTTCCACACTCTGCCCACATTTGGGGGATCACCTCCCACATGAACTACTTCCCCAAAACCCTTGTTTCTGTGCCTACTTCCGAGGGAGCCCCACCAGGACAGTTGCCCACTTGTAACTTCAGATAAGCCATTTGACCTTTTGAACAAAGTCAAGCAGGAAAAAGAATAAACCTCACCGGGTTCTTGTACAAGTCGAGTGTGTCACTGTACGAACAGGTGCTCACACAGCACAAATATGTGTGCATGTGTAGTTTTACAATTAAGATCGAACATTATAAATACAGTGATTATCAGAAGCTGTGAATGGCTAGGCTGAGGGTTAAGGTCGGGTTGTGTTCCAGTGGCTACTTACTATTCATCCTACTGGGTAGTTGAGGATGGGCTAGGGTTTTCACAGCTGGGTTTGGTTAAGTCCTCCTCAGCCACCTGGGAGGATCGGTTGCAGTGCTGTGGTTATTATTAGTGGTGGGTTGGTTGATGCAGCTTTGAACACAGTTGAGACCCGTGCTAGCTCTTGTCATGGTAGAAGAATGAAGCCTGAGACAAGTGGGATACCTTGTGTCACTTCTGGTCCTCAAAAACAGAGTGGGCCAAATTATATTGTTATATTGTATATTATGTGCATGTACAAATACGTAACAACAAATCCTATCATGTACAACTATAACGCACCAATAAAGGTGTGGGGAAAAAACTCCAATTAAAAAATGAAATGTGAGGGCTGGGATTGTGGCTCAGTGGTGGAGCACTTGCCTTGCACGCGGGAGGCACCAGGTTCGATCCTCAGCACCACATAAAAATAAATAAATAAAGGATATTTGTGTCCATCTACAACTAAAAAAATTTTAAGAAAATGAAATGGGGTTAATCCTATTTTCATGGATAGGGTTAGTGTTAGTATGAGTTATATTTGCACTGCTGTGAGTGAACTTTTTTTTTTCAGCACCAGGGATTGAACCCAAGGGCATTTAACCACTGAGCCACATCCCCAGCTATCCCCAGCTCTTTTTTATTTTAAAACAGGGTATCATTAAGTTGCTTAGAGCCTCTCTAGGTTGCTGAGGCTGGTTTTGAACCTGTGATCCTCCTGCCTCAGCCTCCTGAGCCACTAGGAGTACAGGTGTGCATCATAGCACCTGGCTTTGAACTTTTAATAAGCTTTTCTATAAATAAATATATAATATGCATTTATGCATACATATACAAATACAAATGGAAATGGAAATATAAATATATACATATACACATACGTACTAGAATTGAACCTGGGATGCTTTACTACTGAGCTGCACCCCCAGCCCTTTTTCTTTTTCTTTTTTGAGACAGGGTCTTGCTAAGTTGCCCAGGCTAGAACTGAACTTGAGATCCTCCTGCCTCAGCCTCCCGGGTAACTGGGAATCTAGGCGTGTGCTCCAGTGCGAGGCTCCTACTGGTATTTTTTAGCAACATAGCAAATATTTGATAAAAGCTAACACGTACCATTGATGCGTTTACAATTACTACTTTTCTTTCATTTTTTTTTGTGATGGGGTCTTACTATGTTGCCCAGGTGGCCTTTGAACTCTTGGAATCAAGGGGTCCTCCTGCCTCAACCTCCCAAGCTGCTGTTATGACAGGCATGTCACTGAGTTGGGCCTTTCTTTCCTTCCTTCCTTCCTTCCTTCCTTCCTTCCTTCCTTCCTTCCTTCCTTCCTTCCTTCCTTCCTTCCTCCTTTCTTTCTTTTCTTTTCTTTTCTTTTCTTTTCTTTGTGTTTTACCAGGGATTGAACTCAGGGACATTCAACCACTGAGCCACATCCCCAGCCCTATTTTGTGTTTTGTGTAGAGACAGAGTCTCACTGCATTGCTTAGCACCTCACTGTTGCTGAGGCTGGCTTTCAACTCACGATCCTCCTGTCTCAGCCTCCCTAAGTGCTGGGATTACAGGTGTATGCCACAGCACCTGGTTGGCTTATCTTTATTTCTTGAGATAGCCGTGTGCTGGGTCCTGTGGTGGGCTCTCACTTTCTTTCTCTGATCCTCTGGGCTGCCCTCAGAGGGAGACTTGGGTGTTCCCCATTTTTCAGATGAGGAGGTAGAGGCTCAGCCAGGTGCAGCCAACTGCCCACCACCATTTAGCACTTCTGGACTCATTTTGAGATGAGGGACGTGGCAGGAGGGTGGGACTCGGGGAAGCTGAGGCTGAGCATGTCCCCACTGCCCCTCTTTTATCCACTGCAGTACCTTCCAAATGAGACGGGCCTTCAAGACGAGAAGAAGGTACTGGACAGCATGCACCATGTGGTCCTGGTGTGGATCGGACCCGTCCTGCCACTTTTGGTTCTGGTGCACCCTGATTACATCAAGCCCCTGGTGGGCGCCTCAGGTAGGCAGCTTGGGCCTCTTGAGTGCTGACTGAGCCCTCAACTCCCATATTCTATCTGGGCTTCTAGGCAGATGGGCTTTCCAGAGGAAGCGTCACTTGAGTAGGACTTCAAGGAATGAATAGGAGTTCTCCAAGGTGGGAATGGCAATACGGGTTGTGGAACATCATGGAAAAAAGTGTGAAAACACCTATGAGTCCCAGTAACTTTAAGAGGCTATCCACCTACCTGGAAGTCAGGACCAAGCACATTTGGGCAGGAAGTTGTTCACTTAAGGTTTTGTTAAGAAGGTGTTGCTTGATCCCAGCCCATGACGCACCCATCATTTGGGTTGTGACACTCCCACCATGACTGGGCTCTTTGTGGCCCATCCTTCAGCCTGCTTTCATCAGCTGGGCTGACCTTGACTAGCAGGGAGGGAGATGTGGAAGGCTTGCTTCTCCTTGCCGTGGTCCACACCTAACCCAAGGTATGGGACTCCCAGCTGTGCTTGGCAAGCTCTTACTCATCTCTCAACACCTAACTCCAAAGCCCCATGAGTCTCACCTCGGGACTTTCTCATTCTTTCTTAATCCACTGAGACTGGGTGAGGCCGCATCCAGCTCTTCTGCCTCATGATGGGACAGTCTTGCATGGAGTTGGGCATCAGGGGCCAGTGGAGCATGGAGGGATGTGGAGCATGGACAGTGGAGCATGGAGCTCCAAGAATTTGGGGATCTCTGGCCCCAGCTTGGGCCTCTACAAACCCACATCTGGAGACTGCCTCCAAAGCTGCCTCCCAGGGGTGGTGAAAGAGGACAAGGCTGCCCTCCTTACCTTCCCCAGCTATACCTTCATCCTGCCCCTTGGTCCCGCTTACTGCATCTGTGAAGGCACTACGGGGGAACCTAGACCCTGGGAGCAGCGATTCTTCCAAGTACTGGACACCCATTTGTGGTCAGAGGTCTGGATCAGGGCTCCAAGGGGCTGGGTCCAAATCTTGGCTTCTGCATGTACTTGCTGTGTGATGCTAGTGATTTTCTAAGCCTCTCAGGGCCTGTTTCTGATCTATAAAATGGGGACTGTTATAAAGACTCAGTAATACAATGTGAAGACTGGGGTGGGTGTAGTTCAGTGGTGGAGTGCTCACCTAGCATGATGAGTCTTGGGTTCCACCCCCGAGTATTGCAAAAGCATAGCACAATGATATAAGGTGGGTAGGTGTGAATAAGGGTTTTTTTCTATTTAGTATTTTTTTTGTTTTATATTTTGTGGTGCTGGGGATGGAACCCAGGGCCTCTTGCATGCTAGTTAACTGCTCTAACACTAAACTACATCTTTAGCCCTTTTTATTTTATTTTATTTTGAGACAGGCTCTTGCTAAGTTTCTCATTTTGGCCTTGAACTTAAGATCCTCCTGCCTCAGCCTCCTGAGTAGCTGGGATGACAGACACCTACCACTGCGCGGGCTTCATTTGTCTTTTTAATGTACGTTGCCCTCTTCTCTCCCCCACTTCCTTCCTCCTTCCCCCTTCTCTCTCTCTCCCCCTGCCTTTCATCTTCCTCCTTTGCCTCAGTCTCCTCCTCCTCTTCTTCCTTCATTGGCCTCCTTAGAACATCAGTGTCCTAAGCACCATCGAGTGGTGGTTAAGTCTCCAGGTAGAGCCTCTGGCATGGTCCCCGCACTCAACAGACACTCAGACCTCTTTCTCTCCCCTCCTCTTCTCTCCTTCAAGACAGGCAGGATATCCACTGCCTCCCACAACGGAGGAGCTGGATGGGGAACTCCTGACAGGATAGGGTGAGGCTGTCAGTTTGGAGGAGGCCTCCTGGCCCAGAAGCTCCCATCCCTCTGTGCCTGCCTGCTGGGATTGGACTGGCCTGGCTCCAACTCACAGCCTCTATCCTCCCTTGGGGCCTCCTGGGGCTGCAGCTGGGGGCTGCTGCTTTGGGGTTGAACCTACACGGTTACTGGGTTCCAAGGAAGGCATGGCGCCTCTTGGAACTTCCATCTCCTAATCCTATGGGCATGTGGAATAGGGACTATTCATGGGCAAAGTAGGTGAAAATCTTTACAGAGGACAAGTCATGATCTATAAGTGTGTAATTACAGCTTGTTGGTATATGTTCATTTTTTATTGAGGTGAAATTTACATAACATACAATTAACCATTTTAAAGTGAATAGTGGGTGGCATCTGATGTATTCACAGTGTTGTGCAACCACAGGTCTCTCTAGTTTCAGAAGATTTTTCATCACTCCATAAAACACCCTGTGTCCAGGTAGTGATCACATCCCATCCTTGCCCACCCGTCCCTGGTGCCACCTGCTTCCTGTCCTGTGCATTTGTCTGTTCTAAATATGTCGTATATAAAAGCTGGGCATGGTGGCACATGCCTGTCATTCCAGCACTTTGGGAGGCTGAGACAGGAGGATCGCGAGTTCAAAGCCAGCCTCAGCAATGGCGAGGCGCTAAGCAACTCAGTGAGACTCTGTCTCTACATAAAACCCAAAATAGGGCTGGGGATGTGGCTCAGTGGTCGAGTGCCCCTGAGTTCAATCTCCAGTACCAAAAACAAATAAATAAACAAACAAACAAATAAATAAATAAGTGATATAAAAGGAATCACATACGTCTCTCTACTCTCACGTCTTGGTATAGCCATACATTTCCTTCTTCCTTTCTTCCATCTCTTTTCTTCCTTTCCTTTCCTTTTTTTTTCTTTCTTTATGTACTGAGGATTAAACTCAGGGCCTCGCACATACTGGGCAAGCTGTCTACCCCTGAGCTTTAGCCCCAGATTCTGTATTTTCATTTCTTTTGGAATACCTAGGAGTGGGGTTATTGGTCATTTGTAATTATATATTTGACTTTGTGTGTGTGTGTGTGTGCTGGGGATGGAACCCAGGGCCTCACACATGCTAAGCACATGCAATACCACTCAGCCACATCCCCAGCTGTATAGTTGACTTTCTAAGGAAGCCCCTTTTGATTTTCCACACCAGCTGTGCATTCCTTGGTCACTAATAGGGGACTTGGATATCCATCTCTGATGCCAATAAGCAATAATTATAATTGCAGTAACAAAATATCCAGCAGTGGGTCAATTATTCATCTACATACACACATATTTAATGAGCATCTACCAAGTGTCAGGACACATTGGCTTGTTGAGTGTCACAGGATGCTATGAGGCAAGATAGTTCTATTTCCTCCTTCAGCAGATGAGGAGATGGAGGGGCAGAGTGTGAATAGATCCAAGTTTAGACAGCTAGTGAGTGGCAGGGCTGGAGTTTGAACCCAAATCAAGCCCTCAACCACAGTGATCTGCAGTATCTGTGTGGAAGAGATACTCCTTGCTGGGCTCCACGTGGGGCTTTTCTGCTGCAGTCTCCTCTGAGTGAGGCATTACTGGCTCCTTTTTGCTGGAGAGGGAAACTGATGGGAGGAGGCAGCCCGGATGCAGACTCTCCTGGCATGGGGATAGGGTTGGAGTGGAGGAGGAACCTGAGGACAGGAGAACAAGGGTTCAGCTGGGGAGAGGGATTGGTGAAGCTTTTCTGGAGAAGATATCAGTGAAGCTGGGCTTTGAAGGATGCATAGGAGTTTGCCAACTGGAGGCACCCTGCCATTCCAAAGGCACAGCTGTGGAAAACACCAGGGGAATTCAAGTGACTGGGTTGGCTGGAGTGCAGGTGTGTTATGGGAGGGGGAGTAGGAAATGAGACTGAGAGTTAAGCAGGAGCTGGATGAAAATCAAATGAACTTGCACTTGATCGTGGGAGTGATAGGGAGCTAGGGGAGGTATTTGAGCAGCACAGCCATTGATCAGATCTGAGTGTCAAATCAAACCCCGTGGGGTTATAGGATGACTCCAGGGAGGAGAGGAGTAACTAGGCTCCCATCTTCCTCTCCAGTGCTGACTCCTCCAGGAAGCCTCCTCCAACGCCTAGTAGCCCTCTCTCTGGACTGCCCTTAGCACCTGGCACACCTTCTGTCTTCTTGATAAGTGGCCTAGTGTGCCTCTGCTTCCTTTTTCCCACACCACCCCAGAGCTCCTCCAGGCAGGGCGTGGAGCTGAGCCATCTCTGGATCCCCAGCATCATCCATAATGGGCTGGGCAGAGAATGGCAGCTGAAGGGGTGTGTTGAATGGGAGGATGAGTGGATTGATGAGTGTGTGTATCAACTGGCCAATTGCTGGGGAGCATGTTGGGGGAGCAGCTGAGTCACATTCAGTCTTCTGTGACATCATTTGTATCTCAGATCCTTCCTTCTTCAGCCACTCCCCATTCAGTACCAAATCTTTTCGTTGTATAGAAGGGGGCTGCATCTATCCATGCATCCACCCATTCGTTTTTCTTTTATTCTCCCATTCTTTGATTGATTGGTCGGTTCATTCATTGAATAAAAATTTCTTCAGCACCACGTTAGTGATCAAAATGGTCTCTTTCCATAGGAGGCTTAGAACTGGACAAATACAATCTGGTGTGATTGTAGGGAGAGGGTACAGCACCCAATCTGAGACCAGAGGATAAGGACAGAGTATTTGGGGCTGAGATGGAAGCTCATGGAAAGACTTGGAGTAGAATGGACACATGGCCTTCTTGAAGAGCTGAGAAACGTTCTGTGATATTGAGCAAGAGGGTCCTGGGTGACAGAGGTGTCTATTTTTTTGTACTGGGGATTGAACCCAGGGATGTTTGACCACTGGGCTACATCCCAGGCCTTTTTTTTTTTTTTCTAGTTTTTGAGACAAGGTCTCCCTAAGTTGCTTAGGCCCTCATTACATTGCTGAGGTTGGCCTTGAATTCACAATCCTCCTGCCTCAGCCTCCCAAGTCCCTGGGATTACAGGCATGCACCACCACATCCAGCTAAAGGTGTCTGTCTTGACAGAGGTCTGGACAAGGGCAGATTATTCAGGGCTCTGGAAATGGGCAGAGCTGCTGGTGCTTGAGGATGACAGGTGTGTGAACTGGGAGGGACATGATCAGATCTAAGAGTCAGATAAGATCCCCCTGGGGCCAGCGTGATGGACAGACAGGGAGGGTGTGACTGGAGCTGGGAAGCCCAGGAGGTATAGTTTGGATGGCTCCAGGTGGCAGAGAAGAGTGGGGAGGGTGAGAGGATGACTCCATTGCGTATGGAGCACACAGCTTGGCTCTGGGCTTGGAGGGGAATGTCAGCGTGCAGTGAGAAGCGGGTTGTCGGCTGTGTGTTGAAGAGCGCGTGAGAGGCCTGTGGGGGCCGGGGTGGGCCTTTCAGCACTAGGCTGAGCTTGAGCTCTTTCACAGGGGCAATGGGGAACCGGGGAGGTGGGTGAACAGGGGTTTCACGTTCAGGTCAGTGTCAGGGATCTTTCTGGTTTGGATGTGGAGGGTAGACTGGCAGGGGGAGGTGGGGTGGGAGAGGCCCAAGGAAGTCCTCGGGAGAGGTTGGGGTCACAGCTCTGTCCTGAGTCATTGCATTGCTTCCCCTCTCTCCACAGCTGCCATTGCTCCCAAGGATGACCTTTTCTACAGCTTCCTGAAACCTTGGCTAGGTGAGTGCCGAGTGGGTAGGCCGGGCTGGGGCTTCAGGGAAGAGAGGGGAGGGCGAGGGATTCTTTGGAGGGGTCAGAAGAGCAGAGAGAGGGTCCCCTAACCTCAGTCTCCTGGGCACAGGGGATGGCCTTCTGCTCAGCAAAGGTGAAAAGTGGAGCCGTCACCGCCGCCTGCTGACCCCTGCCTTCCACTTCGATATTCTGAAGCCCTATATGAAGATCTTCAACCAGTGCACCAACATCATGCACGTGAGTCTCCAGGCGTCACGGGAAGAGGGCAACCAGTGCTCCAGCCCAACTTCAGGGCGAGCAGCTCACTGTTGGGAGGCGTCACGTCCTTGATCTGTACCTCGGTTTGTAGTGAAGATGCAGCCAGGTCCTGTCAGCCTGGCTTGCTGTCTGAGGTCTCCACACCCATTTGTCATGTGTCTCTCTCTTCCAGGGTAAATGGCGGAGGGCTCTGGCAGAGGGCTCGATGGCCTCCTTTGACATGTTTGAGCATGTCAGCCTCATGACCCTGGACAGTCTTCAGAAATGCGTGTTCAGTTACAACAGCAACTGCCAGGAGTGAGTGTGACCTCCCTCGGGAAGACAGAGCCAGCTGCTCCAGGGGCGAGGTAGTGGGAGGAGAAAGGAAACTCCCAGTTGTTAAGCAACCCAGGCTGCTGGCATCTGTCACTGATAGACTGATGGGCCATTTGGTTTCAAAGAAAATGACATCACCAGGGCTAGGGGTGTAGCTCAGTGGTAGAGCACTTGCCTAGCATGTGTGAGGGACTGGGTTTGATCCTCAGCACCTCATAAAGATAAGTAAACAAGCTGGGTATAGTGGCTCACGCCTGTAATCCCAGCACTTAGGGAGGCTGAGACAGGAGAATCGCAAGTTCAAAGCCAGCCTCAGCAACGGCGAGGTGCTAAGCTGCTAAGCAACTCAGTGAGACCCTGTCTCTACATAAAACACAAAATAGGGCTGGGGATGTGGCTCAGTGGTCAAGTACCATAAATAAAATAAATAAATCAACAAATAAACAAAATAAAGGTACTATCTCCTCCACCTAAAAAAATTTAACAAAATGATATCACCCCTTTGAGCCTCAGTTCCCTTTGCCCTCAAAATAGCCATTATAATTTTTCCCCATAATCATGGTGTAAGAATCTTAATCAGATGATGTGTTAATGGCTTGGTACATAGTAGATGCTCAGGAAATGCTACCTTCCCTCATTCCTCCACAAAGCGTGCACAGTCCTTGGAAAGTGTGCCTCCCTTTCTGAGCCTCAGTTTCATTATTTATAAAACAAAGATGATAATATCTGACTCTTGGGGAGGTGCTGGAAAGACAAAATGATGTCACAGTGCCCTGGCACATGGTAGGTGCTCAATAACTATCCGTTGAATGACCTGATAAAATAATCATAACCCTGGTTTGTTGGTTAATTCATTTATTCATCAGATATTCATCATGGGGGCTGAGGATATGGCTCAGTGATAGAGCTTGCCTAGCATGCACCAGGTCCTGGGTTCCATCCCCAATAGTGCAAAAACCAACACACACACACACACACACACACACGCACGCAAACACACACACAATCTACAGAAAAAAAGAAAATATAGGTAATATGAGGCCTCTCTTGTCATTAGCCAATGGAGAGAGGAGGCTTGACCTAGCCAAGCTGTGCTCCTGGCTGGCCTGGACTCGGCAGGGTCCTCTGCTCATGGTTCTTCTCCCCGGCAGGAAGATGAGCGATTATATATCGGCCATCATCGAGCTGAGCGCACTGGTCGTCAGGCGCCAGTATCGCCTACATCACCACCTCGATTTCATCTACTACCTCACAGCGGATGGGCGGCGCTTCCGCCAGGCCTGTGACATCGTGCACCGCTTCACCACCGAAGTCATCCAGGAGCGGAGGCAGGCGCTGCGCCAGCAGGGGGCCGAGGCCTGGCTGAAAGCCAAGCAGGGCAAGACCTTGGATTTCATTGATGTGCTGCTCCTGGCCAGGGTGAGGCGGGGCCCTGGAGCGCGGAGCCTGTGCCAGAAGGCTTCCCCAGGAACTGCACCAAGTGTGCAAAATGACAAATGCCCAAACTCACATAGATCTAGGATGGAGTCAGATGTGGGCATGTAAGGGAGACCTACTGCGTGTCTGCTCAGGCTGCTGTAACAAACATTTCGGTCCTTTTAGATTAACTGAGGGGTTTTTGTTTTTGTTTTGTTTTGTGGTACTGGGGATTGAACCCAGGAGCAAGCTACCTTTGAGCAACATCCCAGGCTTTTTTATTATTTTATGTTATTTTGAGACAGGGTCTTGCTAAGTTGCCCAGGCTGGCCTTGAACCTGTGATCCTCCTGCTTCAGCCTCCTGAGTAGCTGGAATTACCGGAGGGCACCTTGAAGTTTGTTACATAGCCTAGCATGTGGGCTTCCTGTAGAAGGTTCCCTATGTGCTTGAAAAGAATGTGGATGTTTGGTCCTCCCTCCATATCCACACGCTCCACAGGGGCAGATTCAACCAATCTCAGGTTGATCACATTTGAAAAACATTGCAACTGTATTTGAGTATGTACAGACTTTTTCTTGTCATTATTTCCTAATATAGTACAATAGCTATTTACATAGCACTTACATTGTATTAAGTATTCTAAGTCACCTGAAATGTAAGTATGGGAGGTTTTGTGTAAGTTACATGCAAATACTATACTATGTAATTTATTTAATTTTTAATTTAAATTTTTTTCCTGGGGATTGAATCCAGGTCCTTGTGCATACTAGGCAAGTAAGTGTTCTACCACTGAGCCACACCCCTAGCCCCATGCCATTCATATAAGGGACTTGAACATCCGTGGATTTTGGTATCCATGGGGATGGATCCTGGAACTAGTGCTCTGTGGATACCAAGGGATGCTTCTGCCTCAGACAAGGTGGCTTGAACAACAGAAATTTTTTCTCTTTCAGTTCTGGAAGCTAGGAGTCCAAGATGCCTGCAAGGTTGAGTTCTTAGCGGCCGTGTCAGAATGGTCTGCTGCAGGCATCTTTCTTTGGCTCATGGATGGCCAATTTCTCATGTCTGCATATCATCTTCCCCCTGCATATGTCTGCAACCTAATCTTTTCTTATAAGAACACTAGCCGCGTTGGATTAAGGACACCCTTATGACCTCATTTGCACTTGATTACCTTCACAAAGACCCTCCCTCCAATTGTGGTCATATTCTGAGATGCTAGGAGTCAGGACTTACAAATTCTAGGGGATAGGGCACAATTCAGTCCATAACCCTTACAAAGATGAAATATATGACCTAGAAGACATGTGACACGGGATATATGGTCACCTCTTCATGATATTTCTGTGGATATTTTTTAACGTGCTGTAGATGGAACTTAGGGTCTCATGCATGCTAAGCAAGCACTCTTCCACTAAGCTACATCCCCAGCCCTTCTGTAGAATTTCTGAGCAGCATCTGGGTTCTGGATCCAGAGAGTTCTGAATTCCACCCCTGTCTCTGCCACTGAGTGGATATTTTTTTTTTTTTTTTTTTTTGGTACTGGGGATTGAACTCAGGGGCACTTGACCACCGAGCCATATCCCCAGCCCTATTTTGTGTTTTATGTAGAAACAGGGTCTCACTGAGTTGCTTAGCGCCTCGCCGTTGCTGAGGCTGGCTTTGAACTCGCAATTCTCCTGTCTCAGCCTCCCTAAGTGCTGGGATTACAGGCTTGAGCCACCGCGCCCGGCCTGAGTGGATATTTAACCTTAATCATGTCACTCTTTTCTGTGAACCTCAGTTTCCTCATTTATACCATGGTGATTCTAAGATCTGATCACCAAGTTATTGTAGGGCAGCCTTGAGATACATGGTGTCAGCAGCTGCTCGATCAATCAGCCATGTGCTACATGATGATGTTTTGGTCGGTGATGGGCTACATGTGTAACGGTGGTTCCATAGATTTTATCCTCCAGTGACACCATAGCAATCTTAGTTCGTGTAAGTGCACTCTGTGATGTTTTCACAATCATGAAATCGCCTAACGATGCATTTCTCATAATGGGTTCCCATATTAAACAGTGCAAAGCTCTATGAACCTCCTTCTTCCCCCATCTTTCACTGTCCTTCCCTCTTTCCCCATCTTTCTTATACAAGTAGCATATCTCCTTCCACCTGGATTATTTCTCCCCACAGCTTGACTTAAGAGAGCAGGGATATATCTAACGCTCAGGAGCCCCTAGGATGCAGAGGGTGGGATGAAGGGGCCTGAGCATCCGGTACTACCCATTCCAGGATGAAGATGGAAAGGAACTGTCAGATGAGGACATCCGAGCTGAGGCAGACACCTTCATGTTTGAGGGTGAGGAGGTGGAGTGAAACTGAGGGAGAGTGGGAAGGGCCACCATTGTCCCTTTAGGGGACACCAAAGTGGACACTATTGTCTGCCTGGAGATGGCAGCCTCCATTCAAACACCTCATCTGCTCGCAGGTCACGACACAACATCCAGTGGGCTCTCTTGGGTGCTGTTCAACTTGGCAAAGTATCCAGAATACCAGGAGAAGTGCCGGGAAGAGATCCAGGAAGTCATGAAAGGCCGGGAGCTGGAGGAACTGGAATGGTCAGTTCGGAGGGGAGGTAAAGGGGTTGAAGGGGCAATGTTGAGGCCAGAGCCTTGGGTGTGAATCTCTGCCCTACTACTTATTGATTGTATGACCTTAGACAAGTCACCTGAGCTTCCTGAATCCCAATTTCTTCAGCTATCACATGGGGATGATAATGATGTCTATGCCTACCTCAGGATGCAATAGTTCTTAGTAGGAAGTTCTACAATAATGCTAGAGAATAAAGATCTCTCAAATGCAACCATTTATTTTTAAATTTTTAAATGTTATTTTATTTTTATACCTTTATTTGATTGATTTATTTTTATGTGGTGCTAAGGATCAAACCCAGTGCCTCACACATGCTAGGCACATGCTCTACCACTGAGCTACAACCGCAGCCCCAGCAAGCATTTATTTATTGTTTATCTGCACATATTGTTGTGGCTGCTGGGCTTGAATGAGTGGAGTGGGGTTGCTTTCAAACCGAGAGTTGATTCATGTCTGCTCCATAGGTGGTCTCATTCTTATTGGATCAGTGACTATTCTGGGGCATATTCTTCTTAGTGCTGAGTCTAGAAGCAGTAACCTCCACCCAACCAGCTTTCCAAACAAGTTACATTCGGAGGCACTGAGGGTTGGGACTTCAACATGTCTTTTTTTTCTCTCCCTCGTGGACACAGTTTAACCTATAGTTCTCTATTTGGGTTCTGCACATGGTACAGATGGTTTTGTTATGCCTTTTATCAAGTGTACACATGGTTTGGTATACATGGTTTTGTTATTCCTTTTATCAAGTGTTTTAAAATTATAAAATAGTTGGGTCCAGTAGTGCATGCCTGTAGTCCCAGCTACTAGGAGGCTGAGGTAGGAGGATCATTTGAATCCAGGAGGTCAGGTCAGCCTGGGTAACATAGTGAGACCTTGTCTCTATAAATACATATATACATAAATACATACTTTAATGGATCTGTACAAGCAAATAAATTGCTGTTGCCCTGAGCCTCTCTAGTTATGCTGGCACCTCCCCTGAGTGCCCCCAACCACCACATAATTCATCAATTTAAGCATTAATGCAGGGCCCAGTAGGGACCCCAAGAAATGAGCCCCAGTGCTTGCTATTTTTGTGTGTGAGTGGAGGGAGAAAAAAGGGGAGGGAGGGCTAGGGATTGAACCCAGGGGTGTTGTACCACTAAGCCATATCCAAGCCCTTTCATTTTTATTTTTTAATTTTGAGACAAGTTCTCACTAAATTGCTGAGGCTGGCCTCAAACTTACAATCCTCCTGCCTCCTCTTCCCAAGTTGCTGTGATTACAGGTGTACACCACTACACTTGGCTTGCAGTTTTTTTTTTTTTAGTTTTTTCTAGTTGTTGATTGACCTTTATTCATTTATTTATATGTGGTGCTGAGGATCGAACCCAGTGCCTCCCACATGCAAGGCAATCACTCTACCAGTGAGCCACAATCCCAGCCCCTGGCTTGCAGTTTTGATTGGTTACATTTCTGATTGGTTGGTAATCAGATATTTTGCACCCTAAGTGTTAGTGGTACAACACGGGATAACTGCAAATAGCAGAAAATGGGGCATTTTTTCCCTGCCTAGCTGCTCGTATGTGTGTTTGGGACAGTCTCAGTTCCATTCTCTCATTCTCTCCAGGGACGACCTGACCCAGCTGCCATTCACCACTATGTGCATTAAGGAGAGCCTGCGTCAGTTCCCACCAGTGACTCTCATCTCTCGTCGCTGCACAGAGGACATCAAGCTTCCAGATGGACGCATCATCCCCAAAGGTGACCACTGTGTGCCCCCTCCCAATGCTGGTGTACTGTCCCATGATGTGGCTGCTTTGTTGTCCACAGGGTCCTAGGCAAGCTTGCCCCAGGTGCATTATCCATGTAGATGTGGCAGCTGTGTCCCCTCCTGGTTTCTGGGGTGCTAGGGGGATGCCTGGTTGTGAATGGGGGAGATACAGGTGGGTGAGTCCTGTTGGAAAGAAAGGAGCTGGTGTGGCAGGGTTGGCCCTGGGAGGGTGGTGGTGGGGGGGAGTCAGTTTCATTCAGTCACCAGCTGTCACCTGGAGACCTTTCCTGGTTGATGCTGGGGATCTAAAGAAGCCTCATTCCCAGGCCCAGGCCTTGAAGACCACCCAGTCTGCGGGGAGAAACAGCAGGGCACAGACATTCCCAGCCACTTGGCTCAGGGATGAGCTAAAGGGAGAGAGGAGGGCCAGAGAAGCCCAAATATGGAGGGATGGCTCCACCTAGGGAGGAATGTCAGGAGTGCTTCTTGGAGGAGGAAGGACCATCGTGGAGGCTGGAAATGAAAGAACAAGCATGCTCATGGAGCAGAGCCTCAGGTGCCGACTGTACAAAGCCTCGAATGCCAGGTGCAGGCACTTGACCTCCATTCTAAGGGCAGTGGAGAGCCAAGGGAGGAGAGTGAGCTGAGGAGGATGATACTATATTTGAGAGAAAGATCCCTGTGTGGCCAGTTCGACAACCAGAAAGGCAATGAGGGCTTCTTAGGGAGAGGCAGGGGAGTGGATAGGGCAGCAGGGCTTTTCAGGGAAGGATGGACAGGAAGTGGTAGCAGATGGCTCACGAGAACACCATGGCTCCAGGGAGGGCCGGGGAGAAGAATGTTTCCAGAGGAGGCCCTATCTCCCTTTGGCTCCACTGATCCCCCCTGTCTCCCCAGGAATCATCTGTTTGGTCAGCATCTATGGAACCCACCACAACCCGACAGTGTGGCCTGACGCCAAGGTGAGCTCTGCTCTAACCTTGCCCTAAGCCCTGCACACTTGACAGGAGGCAGGTGTGGTTGGATTGTAATGAGTGTGGTGTTGAAGGGAAGAGGTCCTGAAGTGCCTCCGGTCCCCGGAGGTTGAGCGAGGGGACCAGGCTAGAATGGCCGGGCCAGCTCTCAGACTCACCTCCAGTCTATTTCTGTCTAGGTGTACAACCCTTACCGCTTTGGCCCAGACAATCCACAGCAGCGCTCTCCGCTGGCCTATGTGCCCTTTTCTGCAGGACCCAGGTAAGCCACATGGGGAAGGTACAGAGTCAATGGGAATTCAAGTGTGTGCCAGCAGAAACACAGACCACGCCCCACCTAGGTATCCCTTCCACCAACCCAAGTCCTCTCTGCACCCTCAGCGAAGCAAGAGACCCCCAAATTAGACTTTGCAACAGCATTACTGGGTGCAGGGCATACCTACTGTGTGCTAGAACCTGCGTTCTGGGTTCACACACTTCCAGCAGCTCTATGCTGCTGCTGTCTACACTTTACAGATGCGGGAACTGAGGCTCAGAGAAGGTCATTTATCCGGAGGCTGCACCAGGATTTTAATACTCGACCCCAAAGTCACATTTATTCAGCAATTCTTGGGGTCTCACTAACCCTCGTCTAGCCTAGGATGTTCGCCCTATTTTAAAGAAGAGTCATGTTGAGGCCCAGGGATCCCGCACACATAGCGGCGGGGCCTGAGCCCATGCATTCCTTTCTCCAGGAACTGCATCGGACAGAGCTTCGCCATGGCAGAGATGCGCGTGGTGGTGGCGTTGACGTTGCTGCGCTTCCGCCTGAGCGTGGACCGTACGCGCAAAGTGCGGAGGAAGCCGGAGCTCATCTTACGCACGGAGAATGGCATCTGGCTCAACGTGGAGCCACTGCCTCCTCGGGCCTGAGTCCCGCCAGGAGAGGTCCAGGCCCCGCCCCTGAGGAATCAGGCCCCTCCCCAGGTCCTGAGGGAATAGACCACGCCCCTCGACGTCCAGGCTCTGTTACCGGAGGACCAGGCTCCGCCTTTGAACAGCCTGTTGGTGCTGGCCATGCCCCTCGAGGCAGGGCTCCACCCACGAGGGTCTGATCCCGCCCCTTGAGTTCCCGCACCTGCCCTCCTGCTTGAAGGACCAGCCTCGGCCCCGCCCCCTCGGGCTCAGGCCCAGTCCCCGGAGAATGATGGATTGAGGTTCTCAGGCCGCGCCCCTGCGGATCAACGTTCCCAGGCCCCGCCCACTGAGCCTTCTGAGGACCTAAGACTCACCTCTCGGACTCAAGACCCGCCTCCCCAGTCTGGCTTCTAAATTGAGGACTTGGAAGTTGGAACCTGGGGTCAGACCCTGAACGTGGACATCACCTTCTTGGATCCCCATCTCATATGGCGGTCTGCTCAGGAGTCATCCCAGAAATCGGGCTGTTTTCTTTTGTTGTTTTGTAAGCCCAGATGCTCACAAGCCCCTTCCTACCTCTCTTACTCAAAGGCCTTTTGCTGAGGGGTTCTAATTTTTGAAGAATAAAAAGAAATGTTTGCAGACACCTCCTCCTACCCTCCATCCCCTCGCCTGCCAGACCCTTACACCTGGAACCCAGATGGGAAGGAGGGGCTCTGGGCAGCTGGGAAGCAACTGAGGGAAGCTATGTGTGGGCTAGGAGGCTGGGACGTCATTTGTCCTAGGACGTAAACTGAGATTTTGGGGGGACAGTTTGTACACGCATTTATTTTAATAGAATGTAGGGTTTGGGAGAAGCAATGTGTGTGTTGGGTGGGGTGGTCTAGGGGGAAGCCGGAGGGTGGGGCTCTAGGTTTGGACTTGAGCCCCTGGATACAGTGAACTGCCACCAGCTGACATGAGGAGTGGAGTAAATTGTTTCTTTGAGCATGAGCTCGGGATATCAGTTTTGGCTGGAAGGAGTTGGAGATGTCAAACAGGCAGTTGGCTAGATGGTTCTTGAACTTGGGAGATTGATGTTTGGAGGTTGCATGTTTTGGAAGTCTCAGTCTCTAAAGAACCAAGCCTGGGTGAAATTGCCCTGTGTGTGTGTGTGTGTGTGTGTGTGTGTGTGTGAGAGAGAGAGAGAGAGAGAGAGAGAGAGAGAGAGCCCTGGGAGGCATGTCTCCAAAGTTAATTAGGCAGTGGTGAGATTGAAATGGATTGCATGCATCCTGTGTGCTCTTCATATGTTCTCATTTAATTCTCACACTGATTGATGAGATCACTTTATTGTTTCATTTAACAGAGGTGGAAACTGATACCCCAGAGGGAAGCAACTCACTCAAAGTCCTAAAAATACCTTATGTTGGGGCCTCAGTGGGGATCCTCCGTCCTTTTCTGTCCCATCCCTCAGAGTCCTGGTCCCTGCCTGGGCCTCTAGTCTCTAGTTAGAAGCTGGTGTCAGCAGGGGCTGGGTTGGGCTGTCGATGCTGGAGGCAGTGGCCTGGGGCGCCCTGCTGGCAGAAGTTTGGGGATCATGGTCCAGAATCCCCTGTCTGGGATACTCTGGGGTTGAATGGGAAATGTGTGGTCCCTGCACCCTGCACTGGTCCTACTGGAGCTATTTGGCCCTTGCTGCTGCTGCTGCTGCTGCTGCTGCTGCTCCCACAACCCTGTCCTGATGGAGGATTTTCAAGCATGCATCGCCCGCCAAACATCCCTTGGCCTCGTTTAAAGCAACCTCGTCATCTTGCCAGAAAGAGACTGTTGGGAGCCAGTACTTCCTGCGCTGTCCCTTCTTAGTGCAGGCCATGGGTACATGGCTGCCTCTCTCTGCGCTCCGTTTTCCCTTGTCACGTGGATCTCACAGGGTCATTGTGCTTGTAACGCACATCCACTAAGAGCTGTGAGGTGGAGTCAATGAGAGGGAGGAGGAGAGATGTGGAATCTGTGAGTCTGCATGTGTAATTCTAATAACACAACCAGGCTGGGTCTTGTTACCGGCTGCTGTGCTCTCCTTCCTCTTTTAAGTGTGAAAGATGCTCCCTCTGCTGGAAAATTTGGAGATAACAGGCTCTCCATAATGTTTGCATGTGCATCCTCCAGAGCTCTTGTGTGTGTGCACGTGTGACTGTGTATGCATTTGGGTGCTGTGTGTACGTGTGTATGAATGTGTGTGTGTACGTATATGTATATGTGTACCTAGGTGTATGTGTGTATGCCAGTGTGTGTGCATGTGGGTGTGCGCTGAGAGCAGAGGAGGGAGAACTACTCACTGAACAACCGTCTGTCCACGCCAGGCTGTGATCATGGCTGGAAGCCGCTGAGAGAGCCCTGCGGGTCCCCAGGCCTGACCCTTGCAGAGGCAGGACATTCTGCAGACACACTGCCCTTGAAGCACCCTGAGTACTGGCGAGTGGATATAGGTGGATAAAGGGCCCAGCTCCCTCACTCTGGGTGGGGTCACTCAGGTGCGTGTGCTGTCTGTCCCCTGGAGCTCCCCACAGGACTTGGCCTCGTCACCCACAGTGGAAACGTCCTTGGTCAAACTCCCTTAAATTGCTTCCTTCCCTTTGCATCCCACTTCCCCAGGGTCCTGCTGGTGTTCCCTGGGACCACCTCCCACAGAGACAACTTGCAGTTAAATTCTTGTCTTGAGGTCACCTCTGAATAAAGTATTTGCACTTGAACCCTTGTGTTGTGGTCTGTCAGGGAACCCAAAAATAAGACACATGTTGACTGGCTCCTCCTACCCCCACACGCCTATTCTTTATTTTTGGTACAGAGAATTAAACTCAGGGGTGCTCTACCACTGAGCAACATCCCCAGACCTTTTTATTTTTTCTTTTGAGTTAGGGTATCACTAAACTCCTGAGGTTGGCCTGGAGCTTGCAGTCCTTCTGCCTCAGCTTCCCAAGTAGCTGGGATTATACGTGGGCATCTGGTTTCTCGGGCTATTCTTATTCCCTCTTTATGGAGGAGGAATGTGAGGCTCAGATAGGGTAAGTCACTTGCCCAAGGTCACACAGCTGGCAAGTGGCAGACTTCAGTTTTGACTTTGAGCTGTATCATTCCAAGTCCCTCACTTGCCCCCCTTCTCTTGAGAGCCTCCTCCTTGCCACAGGAATGAACAAGGAATGTTCCCAGCCAGCCAAGTCCCTGATGGATGTTCTAGAAAAACCCAAGGCTGTTGTCTGTGTCCTTATCGCTTGGTGCTGAACGCGTGCCAGAGAATGCTGTAGGCATTTTATTCATTTCTCTTCCCTTTTTCTTACCTGGTCTTGTTGTAAAAAAAAAAAAAAAATTGTAAGTGTAGAAATGTGTTGGTAATGTTGAAACGGACAATTTGGGTAAGGTGAGCAGAGACAGCTTTCTCAACCCTCCAGAGTATCAGCCAGGGCAGTTAGTCTGAGACTGAAAGAGCCACTTTGCCCAGTGGCTTGGGAGGCTGAGGCAGGCGGATCGCGAGTTCAAAGCCAGCCTCAGCAACGGCGAGGTGCCAAGCAACTCAGCGAGACCCTGTCTCTACATAAAACACAAAATAGGGCCGGGGGTGTGGCTCAGTGGTCGAGTGCCCCTGACACCCTCACCCCCCAAAAAAGAGCCACTTTGAAGAAGGCTCACTCTGGTGGCTTGCAATTGACTGGGGTTCTCAGTTATGCTCAGATAGGATTCAAGGAGAAGGTAAGTAGATTTCATCTCTGTATCAATCAGTGTTCTCCAGAGAAACAGAACCAGTTGTACCTATTATCCATCTGTCTGTCTATTTACCTATCATGGTTTGAATCTTGAATGTCCCCTAAAGGCTATATGTTGAAGGCTTGGGCCTCAGTTGATGGCCCTGTTGGGAGATGGTGGAGCCTTTAGGAGGTGGGACCCAGTGGAAAGAAGTTAGGTCATTAGAGGGGTAGCCTTGAAGGGGACATTGTGACCCTGCCCTTTTTTCCTGCTTCCCGGTCGCCATGAGCTCCCCACCATGATGCTGTGCCTCACGACTGGCCCATTTCTCCACTTCATTCAGGTTTCTGCTCAAAGGTCATGTGTTGGGGAGTCCTTCCTGATCACTGAGTCCCAAACAGCCCCTCAGTCACTTTCCAGCAAGTTTTACTCTAATTCTCCACAACATATGTGTCATGTCAATAGATACCTCCACAACCATCTATTGGTTCAGCAGCCCCAGGCCAGTCCAGATTCAAGGGGAAGGGAAATAACTCCTCCTTCCGTTGAGGACAATGACCAAGAATTTGCACCCATTTGAGGGTCTGGGTTAGATCGTGGGGTTCTGCATTTCCAAAGTGCTACTAGTAATACGGATGCTGCTGGTCTAACAGCCATAGTGTGGGTGGCGGGTTCTTAGATCTCATGACTACAGAAGTTCTTCATCCCTAAATCCTTAATGAGTCCCTACTGCATGCCAGGACTCACTTTCATCGGTGCTGTCACCTTTCACTACTTAACTGTGTGGCTGAAGAAAGTTACTTCTGTTTCTGCTTTTCCCCAGACCTAGCTGCTCAGCTCTGCCTGGCTCTTCTCTGGAAGGACCTACCAACAGGTGGATAATCCCCCTCAGAGAAGGGAGAATCTGGGGGCAGCACACCGCAAGTTGTGGAGGGCTCCAGAGTCTTCCAGGGCCAGAAGCTGGGTCAGCAAGGGCTAGAAGGCACGTGGGTAGCGGGAGGGCAAGTTCTGGCATCTCCCCAACATTCTATCAATTGCTGGAGGAATCTTCATCTTAGTTCTCTCTCTCAATCAACAACTCCATCCTTCAAACTCACTCTCATTTGGAGCCTGACTAGGGGGAGATCTCAGAGGAGCTAAGACCACAAAGGGGAATTCAGAATAGTTTCTGGACAAGATGTGCCCCCTTTAAGACCAGCATCTTGCTGGGCATGCTGCAGTACAAGCCTGTAATCTGTTACTCAGGAGGCTGAGGCAGGAGGATTGCAAGTTTGAGGCCAGCCTGGGCAACCTAGGGATACTCTGTCTCAAAAACAAAAGCAAACAAACAAAACCCAATATATCATTTCCCAGATGGTAAAACTGACCCCAGATAGGGCCAGCATTGCCCATGATAGAACAAGGACTCCACTTGGGGCCTGGACCCCTTTCACTCATGGACCCTTTGAGCCTTCCTGACATGTTTTTCTGTCCTCTGACCTTTGAAGCTGAGCCTAACAGGTATGCTTTCCCAGTTCGGCTCTTTATCCACAGAATCTGACCCAGGAACAAAGGAGCAGGAACAAAGAACAGGAACATAAGTCCCAGACTGGTTAGAGGCAGGACTTGGATCCTCGCCAGGCTGTGTAGCTTGCCAGCACAGGTCTTCATCTCTGAACCTCCTAATTCTGCCCTGAGAAATGGTGCATGATGTTCTCCCAGTCCATTCTTGAGAGGAGCTCAAAGAGCTAGGAGCCTGGCTCTGGTTTCCTGGCACCCAAACTCTCAAGCTCATTGCTTTTACTTGCCCATTGTTGGCTTTGGAAAGGCAGAGGCTGCTATAAACCTGGGGGCCCAGAGTCACCTTGGCCCCCGATTCAGGCAGAAGGCCTGGAATCCTGAGGATCCCCTATGCCTGGGACCCTGAGGTGGTTTCCCTGTGCACCCAGCTGGCTCCTCCCTCGAGTACTGGCTGCCTGCCCAGGCGGGGAGGAGGCAGCCAGCCTGTGGGGATTGGCTGGCCCAGCCCAGCCCAGGCCAGCTTCCTGTAGCCTCCTACAGGTCAGGAGCCAGGGACAAAGAAGTCCTAGAGGAGGTGACAAGAGATTGTAGGGGACAGGCTACTCCTGACAGAAGGTGCCAGGCAGAGGTGGGAGTGAGGGGCCTTGGCCCAGAATGGGGAGGGTGAAGTCCAAGGCTGAGGTGGCTCCAGGGAGCGTGTCAGTCCTGCTGACTGGAGGTTTCTGAGTAGCCACCAGTCCTGGCCAGTTCCCCAGGATTCAGGCTGAGTCACTGTGGGCTTTAAACAGACTCTCTCTCTCCTTCTCTCCTTCCCCTCTCTTTTCCCTCCTCACTGCCTCATCCCTGGATTGCCCTGGGTCTTCTTCCTCCTCCCTGTCCTGCCCCCAGCCTCAAAGTCTCCACTCCTGTGTTTCCTGTCCCTTTCCTGGACCGCAGCAGCTCACTCTCTGTCCCATCTTCTCTGCAGGATGCCGCAGCTGAGCCTGTCCTGGCTGGGACTGGGGCCCTGGGCAGCCTCTCCTTGGCAATTCCTGCTTCTGGCTGGAGCCTCCTGGCTCCTGGCCCACATCCTGACCAGGATCTATGCTTTCTATGACAACTGCTACCGTCTCCGATGTTTCCCACAGCCTCCCAGACGGAACTGGTTTTGGGGTCACCTAGGCCTGGTGAGTGTGGTATAAGGGGTCTGGAGTATCAGGGTGGATGGACTTGCTAAGAAGGGGGAATGGGTTCAGAGACTTGGGGCCAGGGAGTAGACTTGGGCCTGGAAAAGCAGAGAAGTGAGGGAAACTGTGGGGAACCCCTTTTCTCTCTGCCCTGTGAGGTCCCTTCCTCTGTTTCCTGTCCTATTCATGCCCTGAGCCTTTTCTTTTCCCTTCCTTATCCCACTGCTTTGGGACACATGGGTTACTGCCTTCCCCACATTTGTGCATCCTGTCCTACCTGGGGGGCTTGCAGGGTAGACATCACAGAGCAGGGACCCCTAGCCAGTCCAGTTTCCACTCTTGGATTTGGGGCCTCCGCTGGGGCACTATCCGGGTTCTACTTCCTGCCTGGCTCATCTCTGTTGGCCTTAGGTCTGCCAGTTCCCCGCATCCCCCAACCACACCCACAGGGGCACTGCTGGGCCAGCAGAGAGCTGGGGGCAGTTTCTCCTTCCCCTCCACCTCCTCAGGCACTTCCCTTTTCTTATCCTGCCCTCCACTCCCAAGATGTATCAGTGGACCCAAGTTGGCCACTTTCCCTTTCTCCTCTGTCTCTCACCTGCCCTTCCTCCCTCCCTCCCTCCCTCCCTCCCTTCCTTCCTTCCTTCCTTCCTTCCTTCCTTCCTTCCTTCCTTCCTAGTGCTGAGGACTGACTCCAGGGCTGCACACATACTTGGTGAGTGCTCTGTCACTGAGCTACACCCTACGCAGCCACTTTCCTTTCCAGAGAGGATTGCTCTGGCCTCTCCCATAGTGACTACACCTCCTGGGATGGGGCTCCTCACTTACCATCCCGGCCTCATTCCCGGAGGCCCTTGCTTTATGCTGTGTTCATCCACTGTTTCCAGAATCATATCTTGACCTTGCTGTCACTTGTTGGGGCATCACCTCCAATGGCATTGATGATGTGTGGCCTTCTCTCACTACAATGCTCCTTCCAGCTTCCTTGTTTATCTCTTTCTTAGCCCTCAGGACTTCCATCCCCTCTACGCCCTAGTCCAACCGCTTCCTCAACCACTTCCCGCTCAGGTCCCTATCATGACTCACAAGCTGAAGTCTTTTGACGTTTAGGCATTCCTTCATGGATGTTTGGAAAAAGTTACTTTGGATAGACTCTGCCAGCCATGTTCTCTGACACCTTCTCCACAGTGATGCTGAAGAAGGTCACAGAACTGGACAGATAGGTTCCACGTAGATTCCTACCCAGCTACCTCCAAGGCGCTTGGCTCTGAGCCACACCTCCCATCTCCTTGATCAGCCACCTCCTCATGGGCGAAGACTCACCTTGGTTCATGGTCTCCTTTTTCCTGTTCATTCCTAATCTGGTCCCCATCCCCACCACCCTCATGACCTCCAGGTTCCCAAGGACACCTCCCAGACCCGTCTCATACATCTCCCAGCAGTTCTCTGCTATGCTAACTGTCCCATGCCCAGGAACCTCCTCTTCTCTTGGTTCCTGGATGACATCCTTCCCCGGTGTCCTCTAAGCTCCCTGTGGCCCCTCTATCTCCCTTGAGCTCTGTTTCTCCCAGGTTTTTCATATAGGATTCTCTGAGACCCCAAGCACTCCTCCTCTCTGTCCTGAAGCCACCTCCTTGGCCAGGGGTGCAGATCCTAAGTTGACCATCAGTTCCCTCCTGAAGTGAGTCCCAAGTTCACATCTCTCCTGAGCTGGGGACCAAGATTAGGGCTGCCTCCAAACTTGTTTTATGCAAAGCTGGACAGGAACCTGGCCAGAGCTAGTGGAAAGAGGCTGTGCTAGGATTTGGGGACAAGAGAGAAAGTTGGATGGAGTAAAATTAGCTGAGTTCACAATGAATGGGGGTGCATCGTAAGGTGTTGGTGGGGAGGACAGAGAGAGAGATACGGGGAGTTGAGATGGGAATAATCAGAGACATAGAGACAAAAAGAGAGATGCACATACACATGGGGAGAAACTGAGACAGAAGGAGGGGAAGAAAGGCATGCACAGAAAGACAGACAAACAGCAGTAAAGAAACACTTGCAGACACTAGTGCCTGTATCTATTTAATTTCTATCTCTGCTTGCTACTTATTTATCTTTAATCTATTTAATCTACCCATTTTATCAGCTTATAATGTATCATTACCTAGCAATCATCTATGTATCTATCATATTTATCATCCCTTCATCTATTAATAATCTGTATATTCATCTCTCTATTCCTATCTGTCTATTATACATCACATCTATCACTAATCTATGTATCTATCTTCGTATCTCTTATCTGTCATATCTATCTATGATCTATTCACAATATCCATCTATTATCTATCTATCATCCATCCATCCATCCATCCATCATCTATATACCTATCTAGGAAAAGAAACAGAGATGAAGAGAGTGAGGGTTCAGAGAGAGGCACATGGATAGAGATACAGAAACAGAGACAGACATGAACCAGCAGAAGCTGAGCGATGAGAGGTGGAAGGGGTGAGAGGGGTGGGGCTGGGGTAGGCAAATAGACGCCCTGGGCAGTGGTAGAATCCAAGTCCCCTGGGCAAGACTGGCCTCAGCCTTCTCCTTCCCCAGGCACAGAACAATGAAGAAGGCATGCGGCTGGTGGAGGAGCTGGGCCACTGCTTCCGTGATGTCCACCTCTGGTGGGTCGGGCCCCTCTACCCTGTCCTGCGGCTTGTCCACCCTAAGTTCGCTGCCCCCCTGCTCCAGGCCCCAGGTATCTCTCCCAGGATCCTGACCCTGAGCCTCTTCCCTGTTTCTATTCCCAGCCCTTCCTACCCCTGGATAGGCCAGGCTGAGCAGGGGAAGGGACAATATCCAATAAAAACCATGGCTCTGCCTATAACCTGCCAGTGACTCCAGATAGGGCTTTGGCTCTCTCTAGCTGCTCAGGTCTTTTTCAGTTGTTAGTGATGGAAACTCATCCCGGTGTGGTTTAAGCAAAGAAAGGGGATCTATTGACAGTAAAGGAGACAGGGAGAACTGTCTTCAGATAAGCTGGATTCAGGTCTTCAAACAATACCAGCAAGAGTCTTCATCTCATAGTCTGCTTCCTCCCGTGATGACTTCACTCTTATGCTTTAAAGATGAGTCGAAGGATCTCGACTCCTAGGGAAAATTCCCTATAGTTCCAGGATTCTTTTAAATTTGGTTGGTTTGAGAGACAGACCCAATGCTTCACCTAATCAATGAGACTTGATTGTGGAGGCTTAGCTCAGCTCTGGATGGTGGAGCCACCTTCTCAGCTACTTGGATTGAGGATGGGGAAGGTGTGAGGTGCTGGTTCCAAGAGAAGGCTGGCCACTGGATCAGAAGACATTTATCCACTAGCATCGCTGTAAGATGGGTAGTTCCTGGGTAAAGAAACTGAGGCTCAGGGAGGTACCATGACTTCTCAAGTTCACATAGCATACCAAGTCCTCCTCCTCAGTTCTGTGCACTGTGGTATGTCCTAGCTGCCTCTGATGGAAGAGTCTCTAAGCTGGTGGGAAGAGCTCAGCCTCTGAGGGGGGAGGTGGATCCTCTGATCTTTCTACGGAGCCCTAACACTTAGTGCTTAGTGTGGAGTGAGAGGATACTGAAGCAGGCTGGGTCATACCTGTGTCACATCTGGAACGTTAATGGGATCATATTTAAATGCTGTCTGAGATCATCTATAGGGCACACTTGATTCGTGTCAGACTGTCTTAGGTTGTCTATTTCAGACCATGATGTATCATGTCAGGGCAGATCATGTATGCTGTGTCCGTGGCGGATCATGGTAACACATGTTGTGTCCATATTGTATGTCCCAAGCATGTCAGGAGATGTCAGACAGTGTCGAGACAGGGTACTCTAGGTTCCTGTATAGGTGTGTTTCAGAGTGCTGGGCCATGCTCCGTAGGGCACTTGTCCAGGCCTGCTGGGGGTGCTGTGCCTTTGCCTGCTCTGGTGCCCCAGTTCCTCACTCCTCCCCGATTCCTACACCCTTCACTGCCTTCCTGCTGTTCTGGGCTTGGAGGAGGGAAGTGCAGACCCCTGGCTGGGAGTCACTCCATGGGCCCTGATGGCGCTCATTTTTGCCAGCTGTGGTTGCACCCAAGGAAAGGGCTTTCTATGGCTACCTGAGACCCTGGCTGGGTGAGTAACTGCAGGTGAAAGGGATTTGGGACAACCTGGGGGGCCAGGGGATGGTGCTGCCCTTGCCTACTGCCCATGGCCGCTCTACCAGGGGATGGGCTGTTGCTGAGTGCCGGTGACAAGTGGAGCCACCGCCGGCGCCTGCTGACACCTGCCTTCCACTTCAACATCCTGAAGCCCTACATGAAGATTTTCAACCAGAGTGTGGACATCATGCACGTGAGTTCCTTGAACCCAAGGCCCAGTGGAAAGGGCGAGTGGCTCCCAACAGATCTGGTCTGCAGTCCTGTTTCTGCTGGTGGATTTGGGGCTATAGCTTTTCCTCTCCAAGCCTTGGTTTCCTCATCTGTAAAATATAAGTAATAATCTCTACTTAAAATGTGGTCAAGATGATGTCATGGAGCCATGTCCTGGCAAATAGTGAGTGCTTATAAGTCATCAGTTTCTAGTCTCCCTCACAGAAGCCCTGGAAACTCAACACAGTAATGCTGAAGAGTGTACAGTAGCTCTATCTGCATAGTGCCCCACTTTAACACTCATTGGCCTTGGAGTCCAATGGGACTCCTCCATTTGTCTCTTATCTTCCAGGAGGGTAGCCTGGGCTTGCTAGCATGGCAGAGACTAGGGGTGAAGGAGGAAACATTCAGTCTCTCTCCATGCTTAGTTTTAAAAGTAATACATGTTTTTTGGGGGGGAGGGTACTAGAGATTAAACCCAGGGGTGCTCAACCACTGAGCCACATCCCAGCCTTTTTTTTTAATCTTATATTTTGAGACATGGTCTTGCTAAATTGCTTAGGGCATTACTAAGTTGCCGAGGTTGACTTTGAACATACCCTATGGGCCAAAGCAAGTCCCAAATCCAGCTCAGCTTCAAGAGAAGAAAAAAAAGTCTCCACCTCCTAACTGAAGGAGCTGCAAAATCTCAAACGCTAAGACTGTGCTTTGTTGGACAGTAGAATGTCTTAAGCGGGGAAGGGCCATTTTCAGAAGTTTTAGAAAAAGCTGGGCATAGTAGTGCACACCTATAATCCCAGCAATTTAAGAGGCTGAGGCAGGAGGATTGTAAGTTCAAAGCCAGCCTCAGCAACTTAGCGAGGCCCTAAGGAACTTAGTGAGATTTTGTCTTAAAACGGGAGTGTGGGGGGGCGGGTGGAGATGTGGCTCAATGGTTAAGCACCCCTGGGCTCAATCTCTGGTACCAAAAAAAAAAAAAAAAAAAAAAGGGGGGACATTTCTACATCCTTCACTCTGCAAATGATAAAGATGCTGACACTAGCCAGCACTTACTCCACACTGACTGTATACAGAAACATCATGCCAGTTCCATGATATGCTGACTAATGTAATTTTCACAACTCCCTGAGGTAGAGAAAATTATGATTGCCACATTATGAAACCAAAGGTTAGAGAGATCCTGGAGCTTGTCCAAATTCACCCAGCAGTAAGTGAGCAGACATTCTAATTTGGTTCATCTGACATTGAACCAGGTCAACTTAACTAAACATTGCTGAAGATTTGGCAGGTGGACCCTGGGGGAGGGCAGTGAGTTGACCAGGTGCATGGAACATGGGAGGCAGAGTAGGACTTGAGCTCAGGTCTCCTGACACCCACTTTGTGTCTTCATCTCTTAATAGGAACAGCTTCTGCCCCCACCAAACCTGGCCCCCTCTGGGTTTGGGAACCTGGGGCATAGGACCAGGAGGCTGGTTCTGGGGGGTCCATCCTGGCAGTAGAAGGTGGGCAGGGCCTCTGGGAGCCAAGGCCAAGCCCCAGCCCTATTTCCTTCTCTGGCCAGGCCAAGTGGCAGCGACTGATCTCAGAGGGCAGTGCCTGTCTGGACATGTTTGAGCACATCAGCCTCATGACCTTGGACAGTCTGCAGAAATGCGTCTTCAGCTTCGACAGCAATTGTCAGGAGTAAGTTTTTGCCCAGGGCCTGGGAAACTGGTGGAGGAGGAAGGACTGACCAGAGGAATCAGTCAGTGGAAGCTTTCAGAGGGGGTGGGTCAGAACTGGGCACTGGAGGACAGGGAGGGGGAGAGATAGTAGTCCTTCCAGGTAGTGGACTCAGAGCACAGCATGTACAAAGGCAGTAAGGAGACCCCTTGGAAATGAGGTTGGGGAGGAGAGGAGTGGTTAGATCTTGAAGACACTGAATAGCCAGGCCAATGGGTTTGAACTTTATCCTGGGGCTCCCAGGGACCCATAGTAGGTGTGGGAGCAGGTGAGAGTCATGGTCAGAGCTGAACTTGGACGTTTGATACCATAGAAGACTGACTGTTGTGTAGACATGGGATGGAAGGAGACCTAGATAGGAGGAGGTCTTGGTGGGGAAAATGGGGCAGATTTGGGAGAAACCAAGGCAGAATGGGCAGGAACAGAGCAGGGAGAGAAGCGCCAGGCCCACGCTCTGCCCTGGAAAACTGGGACAGGAGGCAGCTCAGGGAGAGTGAGAGGTAGGGAGACGTGTGCTTGACATCATTCTTTTCTGGATGGAATGTGGTCCTGGGATCCTGGCTGTCATGTGTGCTAAGGAGCTGCTTCCCTTCTGTCCTGGCCCTTCAGGAAGCCCAGTGAATATATTGCCGCCATCTTGGAGCTCAGTGCCCTCGTATCCAAACGGCACTACCAGATCTTCCTGTACTTGGACTTCCTGTACTATCTCACTCCTGATGGGCGGCGCTTCCGCAGGGCCTGCGACCTGGTGCACAATTTCACAGATGCCATCATCCAGGAGCGGCGCTGCACTCTCGCTGCCCAGGGTGTGGGTGACTTCCTCAAGGCCAAGGCCAAGTCTAAGACTGTGGACTTTATTGATTTGCTCCTGCTGTCCAAGGTGGGCTTCTCTGGGATTTGAATTCAAGAGATAGCATGGACCTTGATGTTAAATGTTAGAGAGAAGGTGAACAGAATTGAGAAGGTTATGGAGAGCCACTGAAGGTGCTTGAGGAAAGAGGGATAAGTCAGACCTAAGTGTTAGAGGTGACTCCGTAGAAGCCTGCCTGGGAGAAGCAAGCAGGAGGCAGGAAACACAGGAGGAAGAATTAGGGCAGGCTCTGGAGGTGACAAGGGAGGAATCCTGCTCAAATGATGGGTATTTGGGAAGGTTCCAGGTTCAACTCAGGTGCTGTCAGACCTGGTGTGATTTTAGGGTCTTGCCTTGTGTCCAGGATGAAAATGGGAAGGAATTGTCAGATGAGGACATACGAGCGGAGGCTGACACCTTCATGTTTGGAGGTGAGGGACCAATGTGGCAGTACAGAGGGGGTGGGGGTCATTGCGTTCTGTCCATTCTCCTCTTTCCCATCCTTCCTGGGACCTCAATACTTGGGTGCTGTCCACTCTCTGGTGCTAAAGCAGCCCAGAGGCCCAAGTTTGCCTGACTCCCCTCAGGCCATGACACCACGGCCAGTGGTCTCTCCTGGGCCCTGTACAACCTGGCGAGGCACCCAGAATACCAGGAGCGCTGCCGGAAGGAGGTGCAAGAGCTGCTGAGGGACCGTGATCCTAAAGAGATTGAGTGGTGAGTCCTCAAGCCTCTCCCTGAGCCCCTCTCGTGGCTTCTGCTCCCCAGATGGAGAACAGGAAGATGCTCTTGCTGGGAGTTATCTGGGACTCCATATGTATCACTTCCTGAACTTGCTCGGCAACATTTGGCAAAATCAATTCCCTTTTATACATCTCTTTTCTCCCTCGCAAACTGGAGGGCATCTCTACCCCACAGGGTTACTTGGAGAATTAGTGGCAATACAAGTCGAGCAGATGCCACCCAGCTTGGATTCAGTAAATGAACCGTCCTCCTCTGCTTTGCTCTTCTGTCTAAACTTGCATTTCCCCAAGACATTCACTCCCCTTAATTTTTTTTTAAAATATTTTTAAATTGTGTCGTAGATGGACACAATATCTTTATTTATTTATTTTTATGTGGTGCTGAGGATCGAACCCAGTGCCTCACGCATGCCAGGCAAGCGCTCTACCACTGAGCCACAATCCCAGCCCTCCCCTTAATTTTTATTCTTTTGAAAATGTCCACCTTGCAGCCTTTTCCAAGGTTTCATGAAGATCTCTTGGGTAAAACTCATTCGTCGCTTCATTTGGTGAACTCATCCATATTGTCTGTCCCGCCATTTCCCAACTGTGTGTCCAGTCTCATTTTTAAAATGTACTTATATATATTTTTTATTTAAGATGATTTTTTTTTATTCAAGTTTTGCTATACTGCCCAGGCTCAAACTCCTGGCCTCAAATGATCCTAGATCTCAGGCCCCAGAGTTTCTGGGACTGTGGGTACATGCTTATACGTCCGTCTTTCCTTTTTAATTTTAATGCTACCTGGACAAAGCTGGGGCAGAAAGAATGGAGGCCAGGCTGGTAGTGGGTAACTACAAATTCCCCACATTGGATGTGGGTATCAGAAGTGCTGGTCAAGGGGGACAGTTGTGCAGAGGCTAGGATAGGAGCTTATACAATTAGCCTGGTGTGTTTAAGGCTCAGGGGAAGCAATGGCTGAATCTTTGTGAAGCAATGTTAAGAACAGAGAGACTCCTGGAGGTGGTATCAGAGGTCCTGCTTGCAATGCTTTATAAACTATGTTAAGAATTTGGGCTTTAATCAAAGATGTGTCAGTTTGAGTGCTTTGGAAGCCAATATTAGATAAAAGTAGGCAGGGATGCTGCTGTTAGGGGAGCTAGACACTGGGCACAGATGCTCATGTGCTTGTGGATCAGCACGGTCAGTGATTGGTTAGGTGCTGCCTGGGAAAAGCGTGGCTGTGGCTTGCATGCTGTGCTGTAGCTGGAGGCTGGCAGACAAGTGCGTTTCTTACAGCTAGACAGCAAGTTCTTACTTAAAGGAAGATTCACGACTAACATAGAGGGCAATGAGGAGCCATGGCAGGTATTTCAGCAGGGAAAGGACAGGTCAGATCTGGGCATTAAGAAACATTTCTTTGTTTGGGGGCAAATTGGAGAGCATGAGCTGGGGCCTGGGGGTCCAGGGATGGGAGAAGAGGTGTTGGACCAGTCAAATATTTTGGAAACAGTGTCCTCAACTTTTCTTTTTAATGTCTTTTTTAAAAATATTTTTAAAATTGTAGATGGACACAGTATCTTTTATTTATTTATTTTTATGTGGTGTGGAGGATTACACCCAGTGCCTCATGCATGCAAGGCAAGTGCTCTACCACTGAGCTACAATCCCAGCCCCCAGTGTCCTCAACTTTAAAGTTGGGCTCAGCATAGCAGTCCCATGAGCTGGAGAGATGTTTTTATGATTCTTCCACCTTCAAACAAATTATGCCCTTGGCAAAAGTTCAAACAATTCATTATAACCTTTTTGTATTGTTTAGGCCATCGTGTTAATCCCCTTCCTGCCTTCGATGATTGCCTGTGTCTTTGCAGATAATGTTGAGTCCATACCCACATCCATCTGTTCACATTCTCCCCTCTAGCTCATTCTTTCCTTCCCTGTTTCTGTACAACTGGGAGGAGATACAGAACCCTCAGCTTGCATGCTGGCACTAGTGCTTCAAGGTCTTTTCATTTTTTTAAACTAAAAATTTGAAAGATAATTTTGAATTTTTTTCTTTTGCAGAAACTGAAACACTGAAACATTATAAATGATGTTTCTCTATAAACTTTTTGGAAACCTAAAAAGTTTTAAATTATAGTATACCTCTGTATATATTTATAAGGTAGAAAGTGATGTTGTGATTCTTTAAAACAATGTGGAATGATTATGTGAAACTAATTAACATACCCATCACCTCAAGTACTTAACATTCTTTTATGATGAGAACATTTGGAATTTACTCTCTTAGCAATATGGGAATATATAGCACTCAATCATTGGCTACATTTACTAAGCTGTTCAATTGATCTTTATTTTACTTATTTTATTTTATTTTTTTGGTACTGGAGATTGTACTCAGGGGCACTCGACCACTGAGCCACATCCCCAGCCCTATTTTGTGTTTTATGTAGAGACAGGGTCTCACTGAGTTGCTTAGTGCCTCGCCATTGCTGAGGCTGGCTTTGAACTCGCGATTCTCCTGTCTCAGCCTCCCTAAGTGCTGGGATTACAGGCTTGTGCCACTGCGCCCAGCTTTTATTTTGTTTTTACAGTTTTTTTTTTTTTTTTTTTTTGAGATTTTAAGAATTCCTATTGCTACGTCACAAAAATGTCTGTTATGTTATCTTCTTTGAACTTTGTAGTTTTTTTTCTTTCATCCTGCTGGGAAGCAAATGAAGTGAACATCCTTGTATGTTTGTAAATGGGTACAAAGTTGCAGATAGGGAGGAGAAATAGTTCTGATGTTCTGCACAATAATGTATCATAACATTTCAAAATAGCTAGAAGAGAGCATTTTGACTATTTTCACCACACTGATATGACAAATGTTGGAAGTGGTGGATATGCTATTAAACTTACAATTTCATCTTTTAGATATGGGGGGAGACTCCACCCTATGTAAGGAGTAGATATGGATTTAGTTCTTTTTGTTTCCATTTTGCCAGTTGTCTGAACACCTCTACTAGACCATCTATCCATTCTCCAGGAATGTGTGGAAACTCTTTACTAGATGCTAAAGTTTATGTGCCACTCCAAGCTCTCTACTTTGTTCTGTGGGTCTATTTTCCTGTTCTTGTTGCAGTACCATATATTTTAAAAAAAATATTTTTATTACTACACCTTTGTAATAGATCTTAATAACGGGTAGATTAGGCTCTCTTCTTTAATCTTTTATTTTTATATTGACCCAGCCTTTGATGAACTTTAACCCTTCCAGTTAGAATAAGATTTCTGGGCTTGGGACATAGCTCAGTGGTAATGGTGCTTGCCTAGCATGTGCAAAGCTTTGGGTTTGATCACACACACACACACACACACACACACAACTAAAATAAAATTAAATTAAAAATTAAAAAACTGTTCAGCTAAAAAAGCTCAACTAGATTTTTATTGGATCACATTGAATATATTGATTTAGAAAGAATTCACACCTTTATGTTAATAGATCATGCCTCCCTAGCATGTGGAATCTTATACATTCAGATAAGCTTATTAACCCATTAAGGATATTTGTTTCTCCTTTTGTTCACTTGTTTTATCACTTTTAAAATGTTTTCTTTCAAATGTATCAATACTTTTAAGAGTACGCTTCTGAAAGGTGTAGTTTGCTCAGAAATATTTCTAAAAACACCAGATCAAGTTTTCTTCTAGCATTTTTGTTATTTTGATTTTCTAATGTTTAAACCGTTGATCCACCTGGGATTAATTTTGTTCTAGGACAAAGGGTCAGAGGGCAGTGGCAAGAGGGTCTCTTGGGGGGGTCAGTGGAGGCTGGGGGAGTCTTTCTGTTTGCCCCCTGGATAATTGTTAGGGGTGTTCCTTAGGGACGACCTGGCCCAGTTGCCCTTCCTGACCATGTGCATCAAGGAGAGTCTGCGGTTGCACCCCCCGGTCACAATCATCTCCCGCTTCTGCACCCAGGATGTTGCCCTCCCTGACGGCCGGGTCATCCCCAAAGGTGCCCAGAATGGCAGGCGGAGGAGGCTCC
>CM053413.1:9968620-10001764 GCA_028644305.1 Xerus rutilus
CAGGAGAAAATCCTTCCCCTCAAGCTCGGATTGACCTCTAGGTCACAACCTGACTTCTCTGTCTGCCCTGAGATGCACTGCTGGGACTTGGATAGGGCCTTGAGGGGGACGGCACAGGACAGGCAGAGATTCCCTCCATCCTTACAAAATTGGGACATGTGTTCACTGCAGAGGTCAAACCACCTGCAGAGGCTGTAGGAGGTCCCTGTTATGACTCTTGGGATGGTTTATTAGTCAGGGTTCTCCAGAGAAAGAGAACAAAAGGCCATGGACACACACACACACACACACACACACACACACACACACACAATCAGGGAACCCATACTGAGAAATTCATCAAGAGGCGATTTTGTCCTTGTGCCTACATTAGGAAGTGGTCTTACACATACCTGGACGGGGTAGCCATCCACACACCGGGCTATCTGGTGTTGTCTGTTGTTCCTAGTGTACATGCCTGTGCAGCCTCTTACTTTTCCAAATGCTGTAAGCAATTGGAGCACAAACGTAAGTATTTAGGTATCTAAAAGTATCCAAACACAGAAAAAGAACAGTTAAAGTACTGGGTGATAGCTATTCTTCAAATTCTTCAGCTACACTGTAAATTTTTTTATTTTTGGTACCAAAGATTGAACCCAGGGGTGTTTAACCACTGAGCAACATTCCCAACCCTTTTTTCATATTTTATTTAGAGACAGGGTCTTGCTGAGACAGGGTCTCGCTAAGTTCCTGAAGCTGAACTTGAACTCAAGATCCTCCTGCCTCAGCCTTCTGAGTCACTGGGATTACAGGTGTAAGCTACCACACCCAACAAACAGCCACACTGTAATCTTAAGTGACTATTATAAACATGATTGTACTACTATAAATATGATTGTACCACATATACAGACATACATATATACATGCATGTATATACACACATTATGGAAACATAAATATGTATATATGTGTTATATAAGACAGGTGTGTATGTATGTATGTGTGTATATACACACGTGTGTATCTATACACACGTGTCCGAGAAGTCCCACTATACACCATCAGCAAGCTGGAGAACCAGGGAATCTGGTGGTGTCATTAATTCAGTCTGAGTCTAAAGGCATAAAAACCTGGTGGTGGAGATTGCTGGTATTAGATTCTGAGTCTAAAGGTCTGAGAAGCTGCAGTTCTGATGTCTAAGGGCAGGAGAGATAGATGTCTCGGCTCCAGAAGAGAGAGTGAATTTGTTCTTTCTCTGCCTTTACCGCCTCAGTGGACTGGGGAGGGTGCATCTTACTTACTCAATTTACCAATGCAAATGCTAATCTCTTCTGGAAATGACTTCACAGACACACCCAGAAATCATGTCTCATGGGATATCTGACAAGCTGGCACTTGACATCGGCCATGTCAGGAGGTGACCACCCCTGCCTTGTTTCCAGGTCCACCCTACAGAGCAGGGCTTGAAGGAAGTGACGAAGCTGGTGGGCACCTACCCTCAGGGCTTTATGACGTGGCTGGGCCCCGTGATTCCCCTCGTCACTCTGTGCCACCCTGACATCATCCGATCTGTCCTCACTGCCTCAGGTACCCATGCAGAGCTCGTGGTGGTGGGTGCTACGACACACCTGAGTGCTTTTAGTGTTCCACCTGCAGGCTTCTGTGGGCCCCTGCCTCACCCCAGCCCCTCCCCTCCTTCCCTCTTCTCTCTCATTCTTCTTCTTCTCTCATTCATGAACTCATGGGCCCCCATCTCACTGTCTTTTTCTTCCAGTGGGGTCACACCAACCCCCCACCCTAATGTTCTCAGTGCCCCAGAAACCCAAGTGGCCTTAATCCAGGGCTCTTTCCTGGAGGGATCCCCCAGCTCAAGGAAATGGATCTGGACCAACAACCCCAACTTTGTGTGGGCAGGAATGGGCTGGAGGGAGACAGACTGGGACAGCTAGTGGACAAGCAGGGTCTCTGCCAGGGCAGCTGGAGCCTTCCTGGAGGAGGAACAGAGTGTGAAATGATGATTGGAAGGTTTCAAAGCAGGGGCAGGTGATGCGGGAGGCATCAGAAGCACTCAAGTCCCCGCTGCCTTTCCTGGCACCATCCTTGCCCTTCTGCAGGCTCAGAGCCATGAGGAGGGCTTATGGCTGGTGGAGGAGCTTGGCTGCTATTTCCATAATGGCAAGCTCTGGTGGGTGGACTCCTTCTACCCATTCTTGTGGCTTGTCCCCTGTGTTTTCCCTGCCCTCTTGCTCCAGGCCCTAGGAACCTTCCGTAGGAGACCCCACCCCAGCCTAGTTCATTTACTTTGCCCCTTTCCCTTCTCATTCTTGGCCACACCAAGTTGAGCAGGGGAAGAAGCAATGGCTCTGATACCAAAGTGCTTGGTGATTCAGAGCAGGTCCCTGAATCTCTGGCTGCTGAACTCTCTTTCAGTTGTGAGTGGTGGAGACTCACTATGGTGTGCTCTAAGTCAGAGAGGGAATCTATGTAGTGCAAAGTCCAGGGAGGCTGATCTTCAAGAACAGTTAGATCCAGCTCTCAAATAATGTCCACAGAAATCTGTCTGTTCCCTTGGCATCATTTTCATTTCAAGGCAGCCTTTCCTAGTGGTTTGAATGAAGAGTCCCAGAAGTTCAGTTCCATGAAAGAGCTCTTCATTTCCCCCAGCATTCCCGTCAAGGAACTATTATTCACTTTAATTGTTCTGGCCTGAATTGGAGGACAGATTCCTCATTGAATCACTGCGACTCTGATTGCCCAGTCTTGGCAGGCATGAGACCCCTAGTGTGATTATTCTGGGGGAACACAAAGCAGTTTAGTGGTTAAGCACTCAAGATGTGGATTTAGACATCCATAGACATGTGACTCACTATCTGGAGGGCCGTGAGCATGTATGTGACTTTCTCATTCAGAGCCTCTTTGCCTATCTGGAAAACTGAATGGAAGATAATCCAGGTGTGTAGTGTTTGGGATGCAAAAGGGGAAGGAGTATTTCTGTGACTATAGCTGAGGGATCCAGATGGCTGTGTGCAGAGGATGAGGGCACGGAGCCCAGGCAGAACCCAGCACGGAGGATGACAACCTGCCGGATGGAATTCCCTGTACTCCCTGTCCTTTTTCGGTAGTCTAGTAGAGTGTGCATCACGTTCTGTTTGTTCTCCAGATCCAGAGCTCAGAAGAAGGTTTGCTGTACACCCAGGGTCTGGCGAGCACCTTTGGGGATGTGTGCTGCTGGTGGGTGGGTCCCTGGAACCCAGTCATCCGCATCTTCCACCCCACCTTCATCAAGCCCGTGCTCTTTGCTCCAGGTAGACATTGGCATGGTCCCAGCTGACCTGCTGCCAAGGTCTCTGTGCTGCCTCAAGCTGTTCGGGGACCCTAGTGCAGGCAGGATGGGCTGTGGCAGTGATGCCTTTGCCTCTGTCTCATCTGGACCCCCACCTGTCTGACCTCTGGTCATGTCTGCTCATGTCTGGAGCATGTCTGTGTGACATCTGTTGAATGGTCACAACTTGCCAATGTATATTTACTCTCAGATCCTGGTTACAGCTGGTATGATGTATGCCTGGTTACACCTGGGATCCTTGGTGATAGTCCTGTCTGGGGCTCAGCTGCGGCCAAGGACATTCAGGGCATGTCAGTATCTGTGTGGTTCTTGTCTGTGTTTCTGTTGAAGATTGTCTTTTCCTTCTGCTGGCCTCGTTTGGGCCATGTATGTGGTTTTGTCTGGAGTCTAGGTCCCAAAGTCCCTCTGAGAAGAGACTGAGACCTAATTTGAGTTTTGTCTAAAGCAGGTCTTATTATCCAGGTCAGGTCTGAGACTCAGTTGAGTTCCATCTGGACCATATCTGGGATATGAATAGGATCATATTTCAATCCTGTCTGCAGTCTGTCTGTGGGGCACAGATGTCATGTTGGACCTTCTCTGGTTCATGTCAGAGGATGTTGTATCATGTCATAGCAGGCCATTATGTTTGGCCCATGTCAGGATGTAACAAGTGTCCCTGTCACATGTCTCAGGTCTATGTCAGGAGTTGTCAAATGGTGCTGGGTGGACAGGGTTTCTTATAAGCCTTGGGGAGTGTTGTGCTGTGCTAGAATGTTGTAGAACATGTTGGACCTTGTAGGAGCCATGTCCAGGTATGCTGGTCTGTCATGTGCCATGTTGGGCTGTTTCATGGCTCTGCTGCTGCAGCCTGGCCTGGTCCCCTCTTGCCTCCTCCCTCTTCCCTGTTTCCTCTCCCCTGGAATCCTTCCTGTTATGCTGGGCTTAGAGGGGGGAAGTGCAAACCCTGCCTGGGAGCCTCCACCTCCTCCCAAAGTCCAGCCTCTACATGTCTCCATGGCCCCTGATGGTTCTTGTTCATGTCAGCTGCTGTTGCACTCAAGGACGTGATCTTCTACAACTCCCTGAAACCCTGGCTGGGTGAGTAACTGCAGGTGACAGGGCTTGGGGAAACCTTGGGGGCCAGGGCAAGGTGCTGCCCTTGCTCACTGCCCATGGCTGCCCCACTAGGGGATGGGCTCTTGCTGAGTTCTGGTGACAAATGGAGCCACCATCGGCGCCTGCTGACACCTGCCTTCCATTTCAACATCCTGAAGCCCTACATGAAGATTTTCAATGATAGTGTGAATGTTATGCACGTGAGTCCCTTGAACCTAGGGTCCAAAGTTGAACGTGGGCGGGAGGAGGGCCACAGACAGCTGGTCTACAGGTCCGGCTCTGATGAACCACTTTGAGACCATTGGTCTTTCTCTCTGTGCCTCGATTTCCACATTAGTAAAATGGGAATAAAAAACTGTACTTAAGAGTTGGTTTAAATAATATAGTGGAATTATGTCCCTGGTACATGACAGGTGCTCAGAAGGGGCTAGTTTCTATGCTTCTCTCACTGAAGGGCTGTAAAGCCACAGCACTAATGATGAATATTGCATAGAATTTGTTGTTGTATAGCAAGCCATTTCTGAACCCATTGATTTAAATCAATAAGGGTTCAGAGTTGCTAACAAGGGTATAGTCCAGTAGGCTGGTTCTTCTAGATGTGGATGGAATCACTCAAGGTGTATGATCAGCTGTGGGTCAGGTAGGCAGCTTTGATGACCCTGGCTAGGTTTCCTCATATGTTTGGGGGATTGACTGATATCAAATGTCCTCATCTGGGACAACTGTACTCTTCTGCATGATTCTCTTCTTTCAGAAGATAGCCCAGGGTTCCAAGGCAGAGATAGGGTTCCATGGATGTGAGAGGAGGCTTCAATGTCTCTTGAAGCATAGGCTTCATTGGGCTTGTGACCTCATTTTTACCACGTTGTATCGGCCAAAGTCAGAATTCTATCACATAATCAAATGGAGGTAAAATACATTCCCCCTCTTAGTGGAAGTTGCTGAAAAATCACATTGCAAAAAGTGTGGATCCAGGATCTTGCAGGTGAGGTTTCTGTAAAGTGATTTTTATTACTTGTAAGTTAAAAGTTAGCTTGTTATCAGTTTTTGGATTATTCCAGAAGACATGAGATTCCTAGACTAGTGGCAAAGGGCAGTTGATTACAGACTGATTATGACTCAGCAAGCAGCCTGTGCTTCTTGTTGCTTTTCATCTTTGCTCCAAGCCACCAAATCCCATGGTGGTGACGAGGAGGGCTTCAATAAGTGCCTGCTCATTGGTATATTCCATTACATTAGGTTTAAGGAATCTGCTTTAACAGCAAACAGAAAGAAGCCTGATTGTCACCCAGAGGAATCATTCCCTCTTCCTTTGGGGTTGTTCTCCACAAACATACCTTTGAGAAATGGTCCAGGCTAGGAACATTGCATTCTCAACATACCTAGAAGGGAAGATCAGGACCCATGCATGACTACCTCTCCCAATATAGGTATATTTTAAAAACTGATTTATCTTTATGAAGACAAGGAAAGCTCAATGTATACCAGAAATGATGCCATATGCCAATTGCATAATACATGTTGTCCAATTTATTTTCCACAACTATGAATAGCACAGGTTATTTTTCTCATGATAAATAATCATTCAGAGTGTGAGAGAAATTAGGGAGTTTTCTCAGGATCACCTAGCTAGTAAGTGAACACAAATGGTGGAGCAGGGGTTTTATTTCTGTTAATCAGACTTTAAATCAGATCAGTTTAACTGTTGCTAAGAATTTGACATGTGGAACTTGGGAAAAGCAAACAGGTGACTAAGGGTGCACAGAGGCAGAGCTGGAACTTGGACTGATTGACAGCCTTGGGCATGCATCTCTCAATAGAAACAGCTTCTGCTCCCACCTGAACATGATCCTCCCTGGGTTTAGGTGCCTGGGGAAGAAGACTAAGAGGCTGACTCTGGGGAGTCCATCTAATGGTTGTGGTTGGGCTAGGCCTCAGGGAGCCAAGATCCAGCCCTGTTCTCTTCTCTGGCCAGGCCAAGTGGCAGCGACTGGTCTCAGAGGGCAGTGCCTGTCTGGACATGTTTGAGCACATCAGCCTCATGACCTTGGACAGTCTGCAGAAATGTGTCTTCAGTTTTGACAGCAATTGTCAGGAGTGAGTCCTTTCCTAAGGTCTGGGAATGTAGGCCAGGGATTCAAGTGAGTCAATGGGGGAGGGAGGGCTATGTGTAGGGTCCAAAGGAGGCTTCTGGGAGGCTGTGGGTCAGAACTGACATTAGAATACAGGGAAGGGGAGAGAGAAATTAGTACTTCCAAGCAGGTAGAATTTCTTGAGTAAAGCTATGGGGGCTCAGATGAGCACAGCATGTACAACAGGCAAGAAGGAGACTCCTTGGGTGAGGATCAAGTGGCAGGCATGTGTTAATCTTAAAGACACTGAAAGCCAGGCAAAGGAGTGTGAATTTTATCATGAGGTTTTCAGGGAACCAGTGGAAGTGTTGGAGCTGATGATGGGCATAATCAGAGCTGAGCTCTGTGGAACTGTCTCATGTGGACAGTACATGGAGTTGACACTGGATTCAAGGAAGCTTGGGAGGGGGATGGGTCTAGGACCAGTTGGAAGAGAATGATATGTGAGCTGTGTGGACAGTGTCAGGCAGGAAAAAGTACAGTACTGGATACGGGATAGTAAAGAAAGGTGAGGAGCATGATATCCAGACTATGCTCTGGGTTCCTTGGGGCATGGAGGTAGCTTATAGAGATGGGATGCAGAAAGAGAAGAGATACAGAAGAGTCAACCTCATGACCCATATCCACTGTGTATCTGGGGTGTAGCTCCAAGCTGCTGGTGGGTAGTACTACTTGGGCATCAAGTATGTTGAGTTCTTGCCTCATCCTGCAGGAAGCCCAGTGAATATATTGCTGCCATCTTGGAGCTCAGTGCCCTTGTGGTCAAAAGGCATGAGCAACTCCTCATGCACATGGACTTCCTGTACCTTCTCAGCCGCGATGGGCAGCGCTTCCGGAAGGCTTGCCGCCTGGTGCATGACTTCACAGATGCTGTCATCCAGGAGCGGCGCCGTACCCTCCCCAATCAGAGTATTAGTGACTTCCTTAAGGCCAAGGCTGAGTCCAAAACTTTGGACTTCATCGATGTGCTCCTGCTGACCAAGGTGAGCTTCTCAACAGGAGGACACTGGGGAGCCACAGGAGGTATCTGAGAAGGGAGGAACAAGCCAGAGCTAAATAGATCTTAGAGATGACTCTAGGATGTAGCCAGCGGGGGACTCCATAGTCTGAAACTGTGAAGGGCCTGAGATTTTAATCTATTTACAAGTTAATAAGTTAGTATACTACACTTATATCTGTATCTACATCTATATTGACAGATGCACCAAACACTTTGATGAATTCCATAAGTGATTAAGGGAAATAAAAAGTCCAGTTATTACAGTGATACGGCAGCCTGAGCAAGATCGTAGCAATTGTTCCCAATTTCCAACTCTTCCATCCCCAGGTGATGCAAGATGTTAATCTGTATATGTAGCAGGGTTCATATCCCTGGACAAAGGCCCACACTTGATGAATTTGGGAGCTTATATAGGACAGGTGACAGAATTACTCTTATGAGGGGAGGAGAGGGAGAGAATAAACTTTGTCCTGGAGAATAAACAAGTTGTCTTCAGTGGAAAGGTAAAAATCTGTTGGACTGGGAACCAAATTCCTCCAGGGACATAAGGTAAGATTCTCACTTGAGAGTGTAAGCAAATGTATTTGAAGTCATCCTCTAACCCAAGTTCCAGTAACCTTTTCTCAGAAATTCCTCATTATACAGAAATATGAAAATGTTGATGGATCATTGATTCCTCCCACCAGGGACACCGTAGGAGGCAAGGAAGACAGGCAGGATGACTATGTGGTGGGGATTCTGGTGATGGTGACCAACAGAGGTCTAGGGGTGCAAGTGGCTTAGGTTTCTGGACAGAAGACAGATCTTTAGAAATTGTGTCAGTCACACTGTAGACCCTGCAAACCTGGTATAATTGGGGTGAGGGATGTCTTGTCCTCTCCAGGATGAAAATGGAAAAGAGTTGTCAGATGAGGACATACGAGCAGAAGCTGACACCTTCATGTTTGAGGGTGAGGGCCCCAGTGCGGGGCTACAGAGGGGGTGGAGGGTTTCTCCATCCCAGCGATGGGCTGGGTGGACCCTGGATCACTGCATTCTGTCCATTCTCTTTGCCATCCTTCCTGGGACCTCAATGCTTGGGTGCTGTCCACCCTCTGGTGCTGAAGCAGCCCAGAGGCCCAAGGCTGCCTGACTGTCCCTCAGGCCATGACACCACGGCCAGTGGTCTCTCCTGGGTCCTGTACAACCTGGCGAGGCACCCAGAATACCAGGAGCGCTGCCGGAAGGAGGTGCAAGAGCTGCTGAGGGACCGTGATCCTAAAGAGATTGAGTGGTGAGTCCTCAAGCCTCTCCCTGAGCCCCTCTCGTGGCCTCTGCTCCTCAGGTGGGGGTGACTGCTTGTGATTCCATTATTGCCTTGATGGGAGCCAATTCAGAGGCAAGGCCTAGTACCAAGCCTGACTAGCAAGGGTATGTTTGCAGGATTTGGGGACAGAATGATCTGAACTTATGGGAGAATCAGTGACACTGGGACAATCTGTGAGGATAGAAGAGGCCTGTTAGGCATATGGTCAGGCAATGGACCCCCCCCCCCTTATTTTCTCTCAAATAGCCCTTTTTCAAGGATCTTCATCCCCTGAAAGTGTGTTCTCTTGCACTCTAATTCTTACCTTCCTGTCCAGTCCAAGGATTCATAGGAGACCCCTGGAAGTGTAAGTCATCTATTTTATCCAGAGCACCTGCATCATTCATCCTTGCAGCCTTCATGCAGAAAACAGGCCCACCCTGCCTTCCCATCCTCCATTCTGTGCTCAGCCCTGTTCTGTGCTCTAGAGACATGAGAAGGAAACAGTCCAGGGATCTGCCTTCCAGGAGCTCTCAGATTGGTGGGCAAATGGTCCCAGATGGGGACACTGCAAGCATATGGGGTTGAGAGTCAGAGAAACAAGGCTAGAGGTAAAATAATGGATTTGACTGAGTCCCTGAGTGATTATCAGAATTTATTTTTTCATCAGAGGAACAGTGCTCTAGGTCAAGAAGCAAGTCTTAACCAAAGTGAGAGGTGCAGAAGGAGGAGGAGAAAAGCAGAAGGGGGAGATGAGGGGGAAGAGCAAAAGACAAGAGGGGAGAAGAGAGGTGAAAGCAGGAGAGAAGAGAGGTGAAGGTTTGTGTGTGAAGAGGAGAGGCACAGATAGATGGAGAAGGAAGAGGGTGGGAGGAAGAGAGAAAGAGTACAGAGGATGAGAGAAGGGGGACAGAGAGACAGAGACAGATAGAGAAGAGCTGTAGTGGGTATAGTGAGCTGGGTTTAGTAGTGCACATCTGTAATCCCAGCTACCCAGGAGGCTGAGGTGGAGGATCAAGGTTTGGGGGCCAGACTTTGTCTTGAAACAGAAACCAAAAATCAAACTGAAAAAACACCCCTTACGCATATGCGCGCACACGCGCACGTACACACACACACACACACACACACACAATAAAAACATTGAATGTGTGTATTTTGTTTCTCACTTGTTTGTATTTTTATTCTGCTCTATGGTATCAAAAACACTTATTTTCATGTAAACTATTGACTCCTTTACAGTGGTTTTTTGGATGCTGTGTTTGAGGGAAAGCTTCCAAAGATACATATTCTCAAGTCCTTTCCTAATACTTTGCTTGTCTAATTCTCAAATACTTAGTCCATCTGGGGTGCCTTTTAGAGGAGAAAAGATTTTACACACAGACGCTGGCAGACTCTGTTTTGCTCTCTGGATAATTAAAAAAATTTTTTTTGTGTGTGTGTGGGGGATCCTTAGGGACGACCTGGCCCAGTTGCCCTTCCTGACTATGTGCATCAAGGAGAGTCTGCGGTTGCACCCCCCGGTCACAATCATCTCCCGCCGCTGCACCCAGGACGTTGTGTTCCCTGATGGCCGGATCATCCCCAAAGGTGCCCACAATGGCAGGGGGAGGAGGCTCTTGTGCAAGAAGAGGGATCCATCAGGCAGTTAGACCTTGTCTCTTCTCTTCCGCAGGCGTCACCTGCCTCATCAGTATTTTTGGGACTCATCACAACCCAGCTGTGTGGCCAAACCCTGAGGTGCTGCCTTTCTGTCGCTCCTCCCATTCTTGTCCACTGCAGGGAGTCTGGAGGTGGAATGATGTTTTGACCCCAGAAATCAGACATGACCTTCCCCTACCACACGCACCCCTGTCTCTCCGCGGGTGTGCTGGCAGATCCCACCCATCAACTGTGTCTTGGCGGATCTTTCCTCCAGGTCTATGACCCCTTCCGCTTTGACCCAGAAAACTCCAAGGACAGGTCACCTCTAGCTTTTATTCCTTTCTCCGCGGGACCTAGGTAAGGAAAGCGGGAGTCTGAGGCCAGGATGGAGTGATGGCGTCGGGACTTTGGGGAGAGTAGCGCGGAAAGGTGGGGCGTTGCAGATGGTCAGTTGCTGGTGTCTTTCCTGCCGCTCTTGTAAAGTTTGTGTGCCAAGGTTTGGAGAGTGGGTGTTGGGTAGGTCCCAAAAGAGGTCGGTCCCCAAAGAAGTCCACAGTGTGCTCAGAGCCCGGCTGCTAGGCTGAGCTGTGGGCGGGAGTCTGGGCCGGGCTCCGGGGACATGAACGCCCACTGAGGTCCAGGCACGTCAGCACCCCCTCGCTGCCCCTCAGGCTGATCAAGGTCGGAAGGGGGATCCCGTGGCAGCTTCGGGGGGATGAGTCTTGCATGGGGGTCTCTACACAGTAAGAGTCCCCACCCCGCCCGCAGGAACTGCATCGGGCAGACGTTCGCCATGAGCGAGATGAAGGTGGTGCTGGCACTGACGCTGCTGCGCTTCCGTGTCCTGCCCAACGACACCGAGCCGCGCAGGAAGCCAGAGCTGATTCTGCGCGCCGAGGGCGGGCTCTGGCTGCGTGTGGAGCCGCTGAGTGCGAGCGCCGAGTGACCCGCCGAGGGCTGTCCCGGGACCCATCGGACTCCACCCAGACTACCTTTGCAGATACCCAGGAATAAAACGTTTATCACCTGCGTTTGAGTTTCACCAAGTGTCAGCAGGGGGCGCTGGGGACGGCGAGCAACTAGAGTGCGTGGGCTAGGTAGAGGAGGCGAGGCCCGACCCTGACCGGTTCTGGCTGGCCTTACAGCCCCTGAGCAGATGGTAGGAATCATGGGAAGTGTTTGAGCAGAAGATGGACCTAGATGAGGGGCCTGTTTGAAGCTCTGAGACATGGAAGCGAACTCTGAGAACCCTAAACATTTACCCTCCTTGCCTCCGTTGGCATCGCCTAATACATCCTGCTCTTTCTCATGATAGGTTTTTTCACTGTTTCCGTAGCTACTAAATTACTATGTTTATTAAACATAGCAAGTTTAGTTATGTTTTCCTCTCTCCTTCTCCCTCCCATCACCTTCTGCTTTTCTTACTTTTAGAGACAATCTATACAGAGCAGTGTCCGACTCCTGGGCACAAGCACACTTCTTGCTTCATCCTCTGGATAGCTGGGCACTGGGTGTGTGCCAGCAAACTGAGCTCAGCATGATTGTTTTATATTGTGCCTGATCATCGGAGTAGCTTTATTTTTATTGCCTGTAGTTTTTGCCGATTATTATTATTATTATTATTAATAATATTATTAATATTAATAATATTATTATTATTATTTTACTTGTTATTGGGGTCACTTTTTATTGGCTGGTTATCTTTACCTTGATATTGGCTGTCCTGTTTGAAAGAATACTGGCACAATGTGAAGAAAGCAGTGTTCTGTAGATTATGTGAAAGGAAGATCAAGGCTTGTGGTACCCAAGGTCGTTAAGGCAGTTTAATTGACTCGAAAATCACACTTGTGGTCTCCTTTCCTTCAGTTTATTCCCTCCCTAGAGATGTTCTCTAAAGTCCCATTTATGTGAAGAGGATCTTAGTGATTCAATCCCTTTTGTATCACTCCTGGGTTTTGATTTGTTTTCATCTCATCATGAGCTTCACATTTTCCTGACTTGAGAAATGGCTTCAGAGCAAAAGTATACTTCATGTTAATTTTATTTCTAACTTTCTGCTTTCATCAAAATAGTGCTTTTTGTGTGTGTGCTGATGGAAATGGAACCTTGGGTCTCATGCATGTCAGGGAAACTATTTCCTTTGAACTAAACCCCAGCCATTTTGTAATTCCCTACTGTCTGCACATCGCCTATTCACTTATGGAACTGGAAAACCATCCAGGTTTAAAAAGTTGTTTTAAAGCAGTGGGGAACTTAATCCAAACTTGGTCTGAAATTAATCAAAGCAACTAGCTTACAGTGAGATTTTAAGTTGGCATGATCCTGATTTTCCCATTTTTGGATGTATTAGGGATGATCATTTGCCATAACCTGCATGGCTGAACTCTAGAAACCAGTGAGGGGCAATTGGGGATTAATAAAGACACACAAGCATTAAGAGCGAAAGCTGGGATCAGGTGGGACACTGATCTCTAGTTGAGAACAGTGACCCAGAGCTGGCTCAGCATGTTTATTATATAGATTTTATCAAAAGAGTATTTGTGGGAAAGTTTCTGCAAATCAGGCAGGCTTGAAGTTCACATCACTGATGAGACATTATGGTTATCTTGCTATGCTCAGAATCCCCTATCCCTGGGAGCCAGAGTCTGATTTTCAAGGTGAAAACTGATAATTCTGAGCCTTTGGAGCCATTATGAGTTTCAAGGTCAAAACTGATAACTGAGACTTTGCACAGAGTTTCCTCAGTCAGGGCATCACTATAGCAACTGGGCAATCTTAACTTGTACCTTTGCACAGGGAGTTCCCAGCATAAGCACATCACAACCAAGAGGCAATCAAAAACGTTGATCCAGCCTGGCACGTGGTGCATGCCTGTAATCCCAGCAGCTCCCGAGGCTGAGGCAGGAGGATTGTAAGTTCACAGCTAGCCTCAGCAAAAAGGAGGTGCTAAGTGACTCAGTGAGACTCTGTCTCTAAATAAAATACAAAATAGGGCTGGGGATGTAGCTCGGTGGTCAACTGCCCCTGAGTTCAATCCCTGGTACTCCCTCAAAAAAAACCTTGATCCAAATCACCACTCCCCACAATCATAGCCTTTGAGCTTATAGATTTCCAGGCCACAAATAGCCCATGGATCCCATGGGGGCAGATTATATATCACCCAAACATCTTGGACTTTGACCAAAGTAGAGCGGACAGATAAACTTTGTTTTTTTCTTCCTTGGGGATGTTGTGATTGTGTTCCTGTGTTTAGGAAGGGGAAGTATACAGTGGATATTTTGGTAGTGTCTGGGGTGGACTGGTCAGGGATTGTGGACTGTTTATCCTGATATCCATCTTTGCCTTCTAAGAATCACTAATGTTTTGCTAGTATGCATGACATTCTGGAATATAGATTATATTTGAAACCCTTTCTTGAAGTTGGTTTGGGTAAGTGACTGTGTCCTGTCACAGGTAGGAAATCGAAGATTATGTAACAATTCTGGTAGCTTTCCTTAATAGAAAACTAGGACAGCCTCTCTCCCCATCTCTCACCTTCATCCTTCCTCTGGCTTGCAATATCAATGATGTAACTGGAGCTCCATCTCAGACCATGAGGACAAGGACTACTTTCAGGAACATGGGTCAGATAGCTAGTCAATCTGGGCAGATGACCCTGGGTCCATGCTGGGTTCTGATTGTTTGTGGTCCATACCATCCCTAGATTCATGTGTTGAAGTCCAGTATTATGGCATGAAGAGGTGGGAATTTTGGAAGGTGATTGTCATTATTTTTCATAAATGGGTATAGTTCCCTCTTTTGAATGAGGTCAGTGGGAGCTTTCTTTACCCTTCCAACATGTGAGGAAACACAGGCAAGTTCCATCCATGATGAACAGACCTTCGCCAAACACCAAAACTGTTAGCACCTTATTCTTTTCAGCCTCCAGAACTGTGAGTAGAAATTTTTACTGCTTATAAATTCTCCAGTCTAAGATATTTATTTTGCTATGGCATCCCAGATGGATAAGATAATTCACTTCTCCTTGGAGCTGTCCTATCAGAATCCCAGTCTGCTACTTACTAGCTGTTTGGCTTGGGGAAAATTGTTTATCTCACCAAGCTTTCCTTCCTTTACTACCTAATTGTACCTACCTTTTTGTTCTCTTTTGAAGATTTACAAGTCTGTATGTACAATATAACTGAGCCAATATCTTCTAAGCATTTGCTGTACATCGAGTCCAATTTTTTCCTTTATCCATTTTGCATCACATTTTAAAATTTTAAATGTTTTTAAATCACAAAAGAAATATATTTACATTTATATATGTATTTCTTTTTGGTACTTGGGATAGAACCTAAGACTTTGCCCATGCTAGGGAACTACTCTACCACTGAGGTAACTTCCTAACCTCAAAGAGAAGTTTGAGTTTTGGAAAACAAGGCAACCTGATGTTGGAGAAAACCATTGGAATATTCAGTAGTTTCTAAGTATCCAGTTATGTCTGAGAAACTTGAATCTGGTCTGCTGCTGGTCCAATTAGAACTTAAAATTTTTTTCAGAGATGCACAACCAGAAATACCTTCTCTCTTAGATGTTCTAGGCAGTAGAGGTTGCAGGGGCTTTGAATGTGGGAGGACAAAGGAGTGGGTTATGGCTGAAATGGGTAGGGGCTGTGGGTGCCACTTCAGCACCACGGACAGTAGCTTCCCCAGCCCTGGCTCCTTTCTGCCTGCAGGTGTCTCCTGCTGAACAGAGTCCAGTGATTGGGTGCCTCCCAGGAGGCCACAGACTGGGAGGAGTACTGGCTGTAAAATTAAAGAGGAACATCGCAAAATGAAACAATAACAACAACAAAAAATACAGTACTAAAGGAAAGTCACCTTTATTTTTGTCTTCTTTCAAGTCCTTTTCTTATTACAAAATGATATGTATCTATAGAAGAAAGTGTAAGAAATAAAAATCTATAATACCAACATACATGAATAATCACTTAATATTTCCTTATACATACTTCCAATTTTAAATTATATGTAATATTTTACATGTGAAAATTAATATTTATGTCTAAATGTGTTACATTTACATGTAAGCTTCTGCTTAAAGATGCTATGTTACTGGCCACGAAGCATATGAAAAGGTCCTCCACATCATTAGTCACTAGGGAAATAAATGCCAGTAGAAATCCTAAAGTGCCACTTTACCCCACTAGGATGGCTAGAATCTAAAACAGGGAAAGTAGCCAGGCGCGGTGATGCAAGCCTGTAATCCCTGCACTTAGAGAGGCTGAGACAGGAGAATCGCGAGTTCAAAGCTAGCCTCAGCAACGGCGAGGCAGTAAGCAACTCAGTGAGACCCTGTCTCTACATAAAACACAAAATAGGACTGGGGATGTGGCTCAGTGGTCGAGTGCCCCTGAGTTCAATCTCCAGTACCAAAAAATTTAAAAAAATAAAATGGGGAAAGTAATAAGTGCTGATGAGGATGTGAAGAAATTGGAACCCTCTTACATTCCTGACAGAAATGCAAAATGGTGCAACTCCTGTGGAAAACAGTTTGGAGGTTCATCAAATGTGAAACAGAATTACCACAGGACCCAGCAATTCTATTTCTAGGTGTATACTGAACACAAGTTAAAACGTATATGAACAGGTACTTGTGCATAAATGTTTGTAGCCACCCCATTCACAATTTCAAAAGGTGAAAACAACACAAACACCCATTAGCCAATGAATGAACAGACAAGTGTGACATATCTATGCAATGGAATATTCCTCAGCCACAAAGAGGAATGAAGTGTTGATACATGCTACAACACAGATGACTCTTGAGCACAGATGAATCTTGTACTGTGTGCAAGAAGTCAGACACCAATGGTCACATGTTATATGATTTGCTTACTTGAAATGTTTGGAACAGGCAAGTCTATAGGGATAGAAAGCTGACTGGTGGTTGCTGAGGGCTGTGCAGAGGTGGGCATGAGACATCACTGCTAATGGTATGGGTTTCCTCCCGGGATGATGGAAATATCCTGGAACTTGATGGTGGTGAAGGTTGCATAACACTGTGTATGTGCCAATGCCATTGAATTCTGCACTTGAAAATGGCTAAAGTGGTGAATTTACAGGCAAAAAGTATCATAGAGTAGTGGTGAATGGCACATAACACAAATCCAGTCTCTCTGCCTCCACCAGCCACATGACTTTGGGCAAGTCACTTAAATATCCTTTAGCTTTTTTTCCCATTCATAAAATATGAAAAGGGCTTAATATACCTAAAGGACTTAATCAAGGTCAGTGACTGTGTAGGCAAATGTAGTGGTGGCCAGCATACCTGCTATAGGCTGCCCAATACTTGTAGGCACATAGTAGGTCTTCAGTGAGCTTAGTAACTGCATCCACTAGTGTGTCTTTATCCTGTCTCCAAAACTATGGCTGGTTGATCCAGCTCTGGACTGTCCCCTGATCATGACATGGATGGACCTGCCAGCAGGTGAAGTCTTCCCCTCGGGTGGTGTAGGACATTCTGGGGAGGGCGTACACCACCATATTGCGACGTGACTGTAGGACCAGCCTCATGAGTCTCCTAGCTGTTAAGTGGAAGTGGTAGTGGTGGTGTAGAGGGAGATTTGATGTCTCCTTAGCATCTAACCAGTGTCAGGAGACTGTCTCTCCCCCACATTCCTTCCCAGAAGTTCTGCTAAGAACCAAATTCCTGAAGCCCTCACTTGAGACAACCACAAAGAGAAATTTATGGCCAGGATCCTGAGAGGGCCAGACACATGGTCTCTTGGGTGGAGTCTCCTAGGTGCAGGAGGAGGAGCCAGGTGGCAATTAAAGTGCCTCAAGATCTTTCTTTTATGGGGTTACCACATTGCTGGAGATTCCACCAGTTATAAATGTCCCTGGATTAACACAAGGCATACTTTTCAATGAATGGGAACAGAGCAACATGACAGAGGGAGGGTTTGTACCTGAGGGTCTGACACACTGGGTTCCTTTGAGCTCTATGATTTGGGCTACAGGCTTGCCCTCCCTGGGTCTCACTTTGCTCTTCTGATAAATGGGCATCTTCTGGATGCCATTTCCTGGGTCTCCACACCTGATTCCCAGGGTTCAAGTACAGAGAGCTGAGGAGAAGGTAGTGGAAAACCTTATGCATTGTGATGCAACTGAGCATCTGGCACAAAGCAGACACACCGTGCAGAGGGCCTCGCACAGAGTAGACATGCTTTAGGTAGATCAGATGGCACCCAGTATGCACTCTTTAGGTAGAGCACATGGCGTTCAGTAGGGATTCTTTATGTAAAGTACTCACCATACAGTAAACATACCTTATGCAGTACAGGTGGCATTCAGCAGGACATTTTATGCACAGCAGTAGCCACTCTTTGTGCAGAGCTCCTGGCACACAGTAGGCTTGCTTTATGTAGAGTACCCAGCACACTGTGGGAGGACTTTATCTACACCCTTTTGTATGGAGTACAATACTGGCTCAAATCTGCGGAAGTAGCGATTTCCAGCCCCTTTCCTTCACTCCCTGATTTTGGGACTCCTTGATTTTTGGACTACTTTCTCTCAGGAACTCTCCTCTATTCCTCTTTATGGTCCTCATCTGTCATCCCATTTCCCAGGTGAAGAACACTGAGCCCTGGAGGGCTGGCACATTCTATAATCAGAACAAGGATGGGGCAGAACATGGGCTTCACCCAGGGTCCACTGGCTCTGCCCTTCCCTTCCTAGACCTCATCCTCTGAGATCCCCTCTCAGCACCCCCTATACCTTCTCTCCTCTCTCTCTCTCACCTCCCTCCTCCAAATGAGCTCAGCCCCAGGTGTGCTCTTCCAGCTTGGCTTGTATCTGGAATCTGATCCAGGTAATCCCTGGTAAGGCTGGATTCTTTGTTCCCGCTCCTAGAAGTTATATTTTAACCCAGGCCTTGGTCTGGTTAGAGGTAGGACTTGAACTCTTACCAGACTTTGCAGGTGGATGGCCACACGTCTTCATCTGAGCCTCCTAATTCTGCAATGAGAAATGGTACTTGATGTCCTCCCAGCCCATGCCTGCAGAGGAGCTCAAGAGATGTCCTGTGACGAGGCCTGCCTCTGTTCTCTTGGTTCTTGAACTATCAAGTCCATGTTTTTATGTCCTGAGCCTTGAACTTGGAAAGGCAGGAGTGGCTGCAAACTTTGGAGGTCAAAGTGATTTTGTTCACCCCCCACAACTTGTCCCCCAAGCTCATTTAGGAATTGGCAAGTTCTAAGGATCCCGTGTCCATGCCTGTGACCCTGAGGGTTCGCCTTTGCACTTCTGTCTTGGCAAGCCTGCTATGATTGGCTGGTCCAGCCCAGCCCTGCTCAGCCTCCTACAGACTTCTCTAGGTCAGCAACCAGGGACAGAGAGTCCCAGAGGAGGGAAGAAGAGCTTGGTGGGGACAAGCTGCTCCTGATAGAAGGTGCCAGGCTGGATTTGGTGGGACTGGAGGTTCTTTGCCTGGTCTGGGAAGGGTGCTTTCCAGGGCTGGGGCAGCTCCCAGAGAGTCAGCCAGCCTATGGGACTGGTGGTTTCCAGATAATAGTCCCTGGTAATCCGTCTGATTCAGGGAGGTCTGGACTCTTACCAGAGCCTCTCTTCCTCTTCCCACTTCCCCTTCTTTACCTTCTTCCTCCATCTCTTTCTCTTCAACTTTTCCACCTTCACTGTTTCTTTCCCTAGATTTCTCTGGATTGTCCTCCCTTCTCTGAGCCTGTCCTGCCCTTTAAGCAACTGCCCCTGTCCAATGTCTCCATGGTTCCCTGTCCCTTTCCTGGGCCTCAGCAGCTCACCCTCTGTCCCTCTTCCCTGCAAGATGTCTCAGCTGAGCCTGTCCTGACTGGGACTGGGACTGGTGGCAATGTCCCCTTGGCTGCCTCTGCTGCTGATATGGGCTTCCTGGATCCTAGACCACAGCCTGACCCAGGCCTGTGCCTTCTATGAAACCTCTCATCACCTCCAATGTTTCCCATAGGTCCCCAAATGGAACTGGCTTCCAGGTCACCTGGGCTTGGTGAGTGTGGCAGCAGATTGTGTTTGGAGTATCAGAGTGGATGGAGTTTGGAAGGATCAGGAATAGGGCTCATGAGCTGGTGTCAGGGGTGGGGTGGCGTCTCGGACAGCAGAGAAACGGGGAAGGTGGCGCCCTTACTCCTTGCTGAAGCCTCATTTCGCAGGCGTGGATCCCGGGCCTTCCTCACAACCTAGTCCCCCCAGCCTAGTCTGTTCTGGATTCATGGCTGGCCTGTCTTTGTCACATCAGTGCATCTGTGATTGACTCCTAGGGTGGGCTATGCTGAGTGAAGACCCCCTCATATTCCCACATTATCTGATGCTGAGCATTAGCCCTCCTGAAGACCACTGTCCAAGATCTGCTCCATGAATGGACCATTTATTTTTGTCAGCCCATCTCTGGGCTTCTAGTTATTCACAGAAATGACATATAACCTCCCCAGCCAGCACAGGGGAGCGAGGGAGCCAGGATAGTCAGGGGCCATCTGCTCCTTCCCCTTCCTGGAACACCTCCTACCTATCTTGCTCTTCTCCCCTAATATGCGCCAATGGTCTATTTGGCTGACCTCACAAGCATTCTTTGACCCCAGTCTTTACCTCAGATTTTGGCCTTGACTTAGATCTACTTTGGGTGGCTGTGCCTTTGTTCCTTCCCTTGTGAAGGGCACAGTTCATGGGCGTGTGCACAGGTTTGGTGGCAGCATGACAGAATTTGGGTGGCAGCAGGTGCTCATGGGTGGGAGAGTCCTGATGGAGAGCTGGAGGTCATCTCTGCTCCCCTGAACTCCCTAAGACCAGAAGGTCCCCCGCATGTGGACCCTTCTCCATAAGAGGAACTGGAGACCATATGGACCTCTCAGGATATAAAATGAACAAGCCTTAGAGAAAACTCCCACGGCCACACTGCTGCCCACAAACTCTTCCCCATGGAGGTGTTCCTCTCGGGTTGCCCTTGGGGTTAGAACCACTCCTAGCAGGAGAAGATCCTTACCCTCAAGCTCAGGTTGACCTCTGGGTCACAACCTGACTTCTCTGTCTGCCCTGAGATGCACTGCTGGGACTTGGATAGGGCCTTGAGGGGGACGGCACAGGACAGGCAGAGATTCCCTCCATCCTTACAAAATTGGGACATGTGTTCACTGCAGAGGTCAAACCACCAAGAGAGCTGTAGGAAGTCCCTGTTGTGGCTCTTGGGATGGTTTATTAGTCAGGGTTCTCCAGAGAAAGAGACCAAAAGGTCATGGACACACACACACACACACAAAGACACAAAGTCATTCGTCACTTAGTGATGGGAACTCATTCTGAGAAATTTGTCATGAGATGACTGTGTCCTCGTGCCTATATCATAGAATGGCATCACACATACCTAAATGGTGTAGCCTTCCACATGATAGAGTGGGATGGGATGGGAAAGGTAGGGATGAGTCTCCCTCTATCGCCCCAGCTTTGCAGGCACCTCTGGTGATGGGCCAGCTGAAGTTGGAGCAGGAGTTGATGGTGAACATCCCCCTACAAACAGCCAGGGTGAATAGGGTCTGCTGGAGGCCATGTAGCTGAGTGGTAAGAACTCAGGCTCTGGGGTCTGGCAGAGCTTGTTCAAACCCTGGCTCTGCTCCTGACAAGATGTACTATTGTAACATCCTCAAGCTGCAGTTTTCTTCTACTAAGTGAATCCAACTTAGAGACTGCTATAAGCAGTTGAGGAGATGACACAAGGACAGCATTTAGCTCAAGAACTTGCACCTACTCAGCGCCAGGAGGAAGGGCCCATTTCTGGCCATTTCTGTGGACATGTGGCATGAGCTTTAGGAAATGATTCGGGGGGCGGGGTGAGAGAGGGTTAGGATTGGCAGAATTTCCAGAAAGAGGAAGTGGCTCTGGTTACAAGAGTAGGCCACCAGCCCACGGTGCTGGACCCCTTCCAAGGATTTGGCTTCACATAATCATGCACACAGAGCCTTTGGCACATCCTAGTCAAACTGCTGAAAATCAGATGAGAAAAGGTCAAGATTACAGCTAGAAAAAAAAAAGACACAAAAAAATGATATAAAATATGAAAGTTTCCTAACAAGAGGTGTGGTCATCCAGAGGTTTTCCATAACCCTGAGCTCCTTCTCCAGGTAGCTCAGTATTCTACAATTTTTTTGAGTGCTGGGGATGGAAACCAGGGCCTGGCACATGCTAGGAAGTGGTGTACCACCGAGCCACAACCTCAGCTCTCTACACTATTTTTTGAAATGATAAAGAAATGTGTACACATGAATTTTTTTCTGAGAAAAAAATTCTAGCAATGGCTCCTAACTGGTCATAGCAGATTACACTCTCACAAAGTACAAACAAATGTAAACAGGAAACCTAGAGGGAAAAGGCATCAGGGATCTCCAAACTCATTCTAGGGAGCTATAGACCCACCTATGTGGAGGAGAATGGAATGTGTGACAAAGAAAAAGACCACCCCTAAACGATGTGTCATCTCCCCAAGATGTGAACTACAATAACACATCTAGAGATCCTGGGGGCCTTGCAGGGCCAGGAAGGAAACATCTGACAGTTGACATGGGGTGGACATTGCCTGTCACAGGATCGATGTGTCTCCAGTAATAACCCTGAGGGCTGTGAGCCCAGCAGAGGAGAGTGAGCTGCAGGCATGGCTGAAGGGGGGCACTGTGGATTGGAGGCTGCACAGGACCTCATGCCAATGGAAGAAAAATCTGCATGCATGGCTAGGGAACCAGGTAAGTCAAGGGGCTTGGGTAGGAGTCATTTGATCCACCCAGATGTCCCATGTACCCTTTAATGATTGACCACCCAGAGGAGGGGGAACCTTAGGATCCCCATAATGTCCTCATGATCACTCTGTCTAAACACTCTAGTGATGAGTAATTCAGACTCACCCAGAGAGGATGAATTCCTGAAAGGTTAGACTATCCCAGCACTTTTCTAAGTGTGTAACTGACTCCTGCACCTTCTCTGGAGGTCTTGACCCTCCCAGCACTGTCTGAGCATGCACATGCTGAGACCTGCCCCATTCCCCACAGCTCAGCAGGATCCACAGCTGCCCCAGGATGGCCCTTGGAAGTTTGTCTCCCTGGCAATGGTCCTGATCCTGCTTCTACTGGTCATTATTCTTGGGGTGGACCTGGTCAGAGGTGAGCTGACCAGGCCAGTAGTAACGGGGGATAGGAAAGAAACAGACCCTGAATCTGTAGAGTGTAGACATGAGTCCCAGGAGCTGAGGTCAAGGTGTAGTAGGAAGTCATGGCTGGACTGTTTTTCTGGGAATGTGTGTTTTGTTTGGTTGTTGTTGCTTTCCGATCCGGGGCCTTGTGCACTCTAGACAAGCACTGTCCCGCTCAGCTACACCCCCAATCTTAAGCATGAGCATCTTAGAAGAAAATTGTCCTCTTGATCCTAGCCTGCAGAAGGTTAGTGGTCGGAAATGAAGAGAAGAGACAAGTTGCCTAAAGCTCTAGCACACGCTTTCTCTCCTTTCCCATCTAGTCTTACTTTTTCTAAACCACGTGAGAGATGAGCTGAAGCAACTAGACACCCAATGTGAGTGATGATTGAAATGGTATGCCTGCCCATCCACATGCCACCCCCAAACCCCTCCAGTGAGACCAGCTTTTCCCCTGGGTCTGTTAGTCTCACAGGGACTGGCCAATGGTGGACACAAAAGAGACGCCATGTGGGAAGAAATGTTCCGGCAAGTGGAGGCTCTGCAGGCTGGGAATGGTAAGGAAGCCACAGGCAGGATTGGGTTGTGGGACAAGAGTTGAGAGAGGAAGGTTCTTTTTAGCATAGTTCACAGTGGCAGTGTTTGCAGCAGATGACAGCATGAAGGGCACTTTATGAAACCCTGACTCATAGGTGAGGTTAGCTTTCAGTTTGAGACACTCTGTATCACAGTATTCCATCTTCTGGTAGTGTCCAGCCTCGGAATTGACGTAAGGAAAGGTAGTGTGCTGTTTGTCAATGTGTCAAGGATGCTTTAGGAAGATTAAGTTCCAAACGTTTCACTTAATTGGAGGCTCAACTCAGTGACTGGTGCAGCTCTCAGCCCCAGGAGAGCTGATGTGCTTCCTTCTTCTGCAGGATCCTCCTGCGAGCCATACCCTGAGGACTGGTTGGCATTTGGGGGTTCCTGCTACTACTTTTCTATACACGAGGAAACATATAAAGAAGCCAAGGTTATCTGTGCTAAGGATGAAGCTCATCTGGTCATTATCAATAGCCAGGCAGAACAGGTGGGAAGGAATGCTCTGGGACTCCTCCTGTGTCACTGCAATCTCATGTTCCTGTTCCCTGTAGATCTAGTGGGAATTCTTCATTGTGACCTGCATGATACACAGTCTTTAATTCTTAGCATGTACCATTGACCACCATTTATTCATGTCCAAATTCTGAGCAATCATTCCTGCTCCTCTCCCTGCCTGGAATACCCTCTTGCCTTTCATTTCCATGAGGGACTTCCACTCCTTCATAGCCGAAATTAAACACTCTGCCTTGATCTCTCTGCCCACTTGATCCCTCTTCCATTGCAGTACACAATATTGGGCTGTACTAGATCCCAGGAGCCACCCAGGGCAAGGACTTGTTTGTTCTGACTCACCTTTGAGTCCAAAGTGACCAGAACCTCATAGATGCCCCTAAAGTCTCCATTTATGTCAGCATAGTCCAACTGACTTATGGAACCATGTGTGCTACATCCAACCAAACCCCACATCTTCCCTTCAATGCCCCTCAATAACATTTATCCAACACTCAAGTACCACACTGTACTTTTATTGCATCACTCAACTCTTGAGCCTGTTTCCGTGGTGATCTCCATTTTCAGGTGAGAAGTCTAAGAGTCTCAGGTATCCATAAACTGACATGCCACATACACCATGAATAAGATGAAAACTGATGTCAATCCAGAGCTTTCAGTCACTGTAATCAAGACAGCATTGGAAAGTGTTTCTCAGCCATAGAATGCACTAAGTCTTTGTCCCTTTAGGGAACCACCTCAATCCCCAGTCCCACCTATGGCTGCACTTATTTCCCAACTCAATGTTTCTTCTCCCTATGCAGAATTTCCTTGCTATAAGTAAAGGTGACAGGGAATACTGGATTGGCCTCAGGAGACAGTACCCAAAAGACATACACACGTGGGAAGATGGCTCAGTCCCCACCTTCACGTGAGTCTCTCTTTAGGTGTTCAGAACCCTCAGCTCCAGGGAGTTCCCAGTACATTCTCCTCATCTATTTCCAGTAACCACTACAGGGATTAATATTCATCAGGTGTCCAACTTTCACAAAAAAAAGAATAACAATTCTAAACACTTCTAAAACATTTAGGAAAGAGGGTAGGGGTTTATGTGACAGACTTTGTTCTTCTTAAATGCCAGTCATGCAAAGAAATTATTTCCAAAATCTCTGGCTCCAGAGTTCCTGAGGATCTGTTCACTTGTTCATTTGGATCACATTTATGCAAGAGTTTTCACCAGGTGGTTGTTAGAAAACAGGAGTACTAAAGAGGGAACATTGACCCTTATGGATTATTATATTGTATGTAAAATATCTTGGTTGTCATACCTGAGTGTGACTAGTATTTGCTTGTACTCAGTAGACATAGGAATATGGTTCAATAGTCTAATGTGCAGTAAATATCAATAGTTTTCAAGAGGAAGAAGCTTTAGTATAATCTATGGCATGAAGGTTTTCTCCCCTTGGATGTCACCAGTGTCCCAGAGGATGGGAGTAGAACCTCACCTGGGACCCTGGCAGTGAGAAGCCAGCTGTGAAGGGCTTTTTGTGCCTGAGCTCTGTTCTGTGGTCACAGGATTTGACTAACACTTGTGTGTGTATTCACAGCAACTGGGATGAAGAAGTTTCTGGTTTCCACTACTTGGCATACATGAAGACATCTGGCCACTGGTCCAATTATTATGGTATTGATGTTTTCAGCCAACATTGGATCTGCAAGAAGCCACAGATCTGCTGAGCTGCTTTCCTCAGGCTTGTTAAAGTTTATCCTGGTGTGCAATCTCATTCACCACCCCAGCTTCTCTCCAGGAAGGAAGTCTCCCTGAGCACCAGTCTCCCTATGCCTGCTCTCTCCTGCTTCCATTCTTAAATTCTGCAGACACACATAAAATAGTACTGGGATAAGACAATGAGCTCGTATTACTTATAGGACTTCTCACAGGAGAAAAATAACACTGTCCAGAAAATGAATGGTATAAACAAGGTGTATGTGTGATTAATATACAATAAAATTATGTGTCCTATGAAACATAACTGAATTAATATTTGGTTCTTGTTTGGATTTTGATGAGAAATGTGTTTGAGGAAACAACAACATTCGAGTATTTGCTGGGTACAATGACATTTAAAGACTTTATCAATTTTCAGTAGGGTAGTTAATCAATAGTAATAGTAATTAATTTAATGTAATACGAATTACCTAATAGTAGGGTAGTTATCTGTCAAGATGAGTTTATACTGGACTTCCAGTTTCTGGAATGCCATGGAAGAAGGTAAGACTTGCTACTCAATCCTAACAATAAGTAAAAATGATTAAACTGAGTAGTCAAACATTTTAGATTGGTATGAGGTCACAGGTCACAAGACATATTGCAGCCCCCTCTCTTGAAAAGATAAACAGGCAAATCAAGAAAGTCACCATTTACTGGAATGAAAGTCACTGAGTAGCAACCTCTTAGAATTCCAGGGCCAAGGGAGGGACATGTCCACTGTAATTGGAGAATGCTGGAAAGTCAGTGTGGACAGGATCAGAGTTAGAATTCTGGCAGATCCAGTTATCAGTTATACTTTTTTGCTGTTTTTGCCTCCAGGATTGCTAGCAGGTTGTCACAGGAACTCTAAAAGTGAAGGGTGTGCTTCAGGCAGAGGGAGGGAAAAGGAACCATCTGGAGAGATAGCAGAGCATTCTGCTTTTCCTACAAGGTCTGAACCCTGGAGACACTACTTAACTAGAGTCTAACCTGCTGGGTTTTGAAAAAAAATGTTTTTGGTGCATTATAGTTTTACATAATATTTGGGTTCATTTTGACATGATTATAGAAGCATGGATTTCATTTGCTCCATCACAACCCCAGTACTTCCCCTTTCCCTCTCCTCCTATCTTCTTGTTTCCTTTCAGCTATTCTTCCAGTCTTTCTTCTACTTATTTATAATTATTTTTTAAAAATTAGTGCATTATAGATATACATAAAGGTGAGCCTCGCTGTGGAATATTCATGTGTGCACATAGGGTTTGATGAGTTTTGTCCCACCATTCCTCCCTGTTCCCATCCCTCCTCCTTCCCCTCAACCCCCCTGGTCTACTCGACTCATCTCTCTTCTATCTTTCATGGGATTCCCATCTTTCCTCCCTTATTTTGATCCAGCAACTGGGGTTTTGTCAGAATTTAAGTGACCTTGGAGAATACCCAACCCTAGTCAGTTTTAGCCATCTTGTTCCATCTGATGTGTGTGTGTGTGTGTGTGTGTGTGTGTGTGTGTGTGTGTGTTGAAAGAGAGAGAGAGCGAGCGCAAGCACAGGGAGAATGTTAGAGAAACTGAATAGCCCATGTGTTTGTCAGATTCCCGAATCCAGAGGTACAAGATCACTCATAGACCGAGATCCAGTCATGAGGCTGTAGAGCGGTCCTGCTCCCCCCACACCTCACCACTGCATGACTAACAGCTCGTTTGAAGCAGTTCCTTTGATCCAGTGCACCATTTTTTGGCTATCAAAAAAAATTATAGGACGTTCTAAACGACAAAAATAAGTTTGAGGAGATCAAGAGAGAATCAAAAACAGCCTCAGATATGGAAGGGATTTGGGAACAATCAGACTTGAAATTTCAAACAACTATGGCTGTAACCCATTATTCTTGAGATCCATCTACAGGCTCCCTCTCCTAGGCTTAGGAGGCCCAATTTGCTCTGCCATGCAGGTGCTGCAAGATCCATTAGGAGAACCCTGTGTGTCCTGGAAGTCAGGAAGCAGGATAGAGATTTCTCAAAAAGCTAGCAAATGATCCAACATGTGAACCAATCACTCTATTCCATGGTATTTATCCCAAAGACCTAAAATCAGCTTACTATAGAGATACAGACACATCAATGTTTATAGCAATACAATTCACAGTAGCTAAGTTAAGGCATCAGTCAAGGTGTCCATCAGGAGATGAATGGATAAAGAAAATGTGGTACATATATACAATGGAGTTGAACTCGGTCATAAAGAATGAAATGAAGGCATTTGCTGGTAAGTGGATGAAACTGGAGAAAATCCTGCTCCGTGAAATAAGCCAGATTCAGAAAGTCAAAGGCCAAACGATTTCTCTCATATACAGGGGCTAGAGAGAAATAACGGGAAAAATGATGGCAGATCAGTGACATACAGGAAAGGGCTGAAGTGGGAGGGAGGAGGAATGGTACAAAGAAGGAATCACAGGATGAAATTGACCAAATCATGCTCTGTGCATATACAAATAGACCATAGCAATACCTTCATGCACAACAATAAAGCACCAAATGAAAAATAATAGATAAATACAAGGAAGAAGAGTGGAACAGAGGATGAGGAGGAGGGGGAGGGAATAGTGAAGGAAAAAGGAAGTATTGGGGACAGAAATGGGGCAAATTAAATGCTATGCACGTATGATTATGTCAAAATGAACCCACCTGTATGTATGACTACAGTGCACTAATAAATTTTTTTAATAAAAAGGAAATGAGTGAAGAAAGTTATACCATGTTACCACAAATGAAAAGAGGAATAATTGTACTAATTGCAGGCAGAGCAAACTTTACAGCAAGAAAAAGTACAAAGGATAAAAAGGGGATTATATGTGATAAGAGCATCAATTCTCTAGGAAAATTTAAGAATCATTGCAGTTCATATGCCTAACAACAGAGCGGTGAATTACATGAGGCCAAAACTAAAAGAACCGGAAGGAGAAATAGATGAATCCATGATTATGCCTGAAAACGTCCAGTCTTTTTCATCAGGAATGGGCAGATCCAGCAGGCAGAAAATCAGCAAGGACCCAGTACACTCCATACCACCCTCAGTCTCCTGACTGTAATGGACATGCATTATTGAACCTAATGACAGCAGCAGTTATATTTCAAAGAGAAAATGTTGGGGCTGTGATTGTAGCTCAGTGGTAGAGCGCTTGCCTAGCATGTGCAAGACACTGAGTTTGATCCTCAGAACCACATAAAAAATAAAAAGTATATATAATAAAATAAAGGTACAAAAGAATTTTAAAACAAAAATGTTACATAGCCAGGCACGGTGGCGCATGACTGTAATCCCAGCACTTAGGGAGGCTGAGACAGGAGAATCGTGAGTTCGAAGCCAGCCTCAGCAACGGTGAGGTGCTAAGCAACTCAGTGAGACCCTGTCTCTACATAAAACACAAAAATAGGGTTGGGGATGTGGCTCAGTAGTTGAATACCACTAAGTTCAATCCCTGGTACCAAAAAAGTGTTACAAAATTCAGTTTACCTCCTTAAGTAATTACAGGTTAAGTTATATAGTGCTTAAAACCGGGTTATAGTCTTAAAAGAAGATATATGTTATAGATACATAATTAGACCATTACTGGTGAAGTTAAAGAACACAACTGATTGTAAAAATAAATTAGTGGGCAGGAGTTATGAATGAAACAAAAAATACCAGATGGTGCTGGAGATGTAGCTCAGTGGAGGAACACTTGCCTGGCATGTACGAGGCCCTAGGTATACTACAAACAAAAAAGCAAAAAGTTTTATAATTACGGATGCTGGGATACAGGAAGTCATTCTATCATTCTGTTGCTAGGTCCAGTGAAAATTTCTACACAATAATTTATTTGTATTTATTTATTTTTTGTGGTGCCTGGAACGGAACCCTGGGCCTTGTGCATGCTGAGCAGTGCTCTACCACTGAGCCTTCCTACTGCCCTCTAGGTGGAAATTTAGAACAATCACCGTCAATTTCATATTAATTCATTAAAATAACCTAGGCTAATCTGAACGCTTGTTGAGGATTCTACCTATGGATGATAGGAGAGAAAAGATCTCTTCCCTCTTTGGAGTGACTGAGGACAGGCTCCCATCCCTCAGGTCACCTCCCATCCCTCAGGTCACCTCTCAGAACCTTGCAATGCACTAATATAAGGACAAATGTATTCTACTTTTTGTTTTGTTATGTGTTGTTTTCTTTGGTTTTGTCTAAGGTTGACTTTTCTGTCCCTGAGAACTATAGTTGTCCCTACCATTTCAGAATATCACTCAGGATGACGCCACCTCCTTCATGTCCATGGAGGAGCTGTCGTCTGACAGAGACCAGCTGGTCATCAACTCCTCTCATCTGGGTGTACCTGGGTTCTTGGTAAAACTTCCCATCCTGGCATAGTGGGTCATTTTTGGATGCCTCTAACCATAAATGAACTCTTTCTTTCTCTTAAGGAACTCCTGGGTCTCCAACAGGCCTTCGTACAGGTGTGTATCGTAGCCATCTTGTAAACATGGGAGGCATTTAAGACAATGCCAGAACACACTACTGATCATCATTTTTGTTCCTAATAACACCAGGTGCTTTCCTGCATCACGGTCTTTGCAGTTGCTGTTCCCTCCACAAAACATTGTTTTTCCAGTTTTCCACACATCCAACTACCACTCCCCTCACCCCAGTACTGGGATTGAACACAGAGACTTGCAAACACTAAGCAAGCAATCTACCACTGAGCTACACCACCAGTTCTTTTTATTCTGAGACAGAGTCTCACTAAGTTTCCAAGGCTAACCTCAAGCTTGCTATCCTCCTGCCTCTGACTCTTGAGCACCTTGGATTGTGGCTCCCTCTTTTTTTCGTAAACATTGTCACCTTCTCAGAGAAGTCCTTTGTGTCTACCATTTCCAATATTGGTTTCCTAATTTTAATATTACAGTACTCTTTTTATTTCCTTTAAAATGTGGTCTTAGTTTTCTTTTCCTGTAACAAAATAACCAAAAGTGGGTACTTTTTAGAGAATGGAGGTTTATTTAACATATAGTTTTGGAGGTTGAAATTCCAAGATTCAGTGGCCCCATCTGTTTGGATGGCTCTTGGGTGGGGGCCCTTGGCTACATCATAACATGTTAAATGGCATCAGCAGGAGAAGATGCAAGAAGAACTGATTATATGGCAAGAAAAAAAGACAGAGAGGGATTCAAGGTCCAGGCTCACTCTTCTACAATTTTCTCTCCTGAGAAATAATTCACTCCATGAAACCAGCATCAATCCCTTCTGAAGGCTATGCCCCCTTTGATCTAACCACCTCTTAATACTGCCACATTGGGGACCAGGCCTCCAGCACATGAACCTTTGGGGAGAAAAACTATATCTAACCACAGCACACACTTATAGATAAGTGTAACTATTCTATGTATTTACTCATATGCTTGTGAACTATTTTCTCCCTATAAAGAGCTTCACACCAGGAGGACAGGGGACCTTATCTGCTCACTCTGGGCTTGAATTCCCAGAGCATGACGCACAGAAACTGCTTGATAAAGTTGGATGAAGGCATGCGTAGAGTGTGGTAAATGAAGCCTTTGGTTGGTAAACACTGCTAGGTCTGAGATAATACTACCTAGCATTCATTGAGCATATCCTAAGTGCCAGCAAGTTCACATGCACCACAGGGTGAGGCAGGGACTATTATTATTAGCCTCCCTTTTTACAGTAGGAGACTGGAGAGGTACATGTACTTCACCAACAGGATTTTAGCTTGCCCTATCTCTCCAATGTGATTCATTGCCTGAGACACCAAGCCATCCACTCTACTATACAAGTTTCCACGTGCCTATTAATCTGTGTTTAAAAACCTGAAGAGAAATAATTCACATTGATGACCAGCTGGTCTCTGTTAGATGACAAAAATGTCACCAGTCAGTTCTACTAAAGTGATGTCATGGTGTCATACCAGGCATATCAGGCAATTAGTAGAAGTTATCTGACCCCACCATCTCCAGCCCTGCTCCAAAGCTCTTGGTCCAACACTCCCGAGCACCCTTCCTGGAGGGCACATCAGAGATGAACAAGGTTACCACCTTGCCTTACATTAAAAAGCCCAGTGGAGCCTGGTGCGGTGGCTCATGCCTGTAATCCCAGCACTTTGCGGGGCTGAGACAGGAGAATTATGAGTTCAAAGCCAGCCTCAGCAACGGCGAGGCACTAAGCAACTCAGTGAGACCCTGTCTCTACATAAAACACAAAATAGGGCTGGGGATGTGGCTCAGTGGTCGAGTGCCCCTGAGTTCAATCCCCAGCACATTAAAAAAAAAAAAAAAGCCCAGTGGAACATCTACCCATACAACTCGCCACACTATTTCCATAACAATCCCCAGAAAGCCAATTCCAAGTTTTGTCAGTGAACACAACGTGGGATTTTAAGTGACGCCTGGGGACTTATTAAAAGTTGCCTTGTAATTCTCATCTCATTTTATTTGTGCAAATTAAAAAGCCCCTAATTATCTTACACAGAGCTGCAGGCAGAAAAGTTTTGAAACATGGCTCAGAGCTAATGTAAAGTCATTAGCAGCCCACTCTGGAGAGATGATCCCCAATTGTTTTTCTATGCTTCCTGCTTACATTTGGGTGTCTGATTAGCAACAAGACATGTAGATAAAAATTGGCAGTGGCCCTCTTTTCCTCCAAGACACAAAAGTCCCAGAGCTCCAAAAACCCAATGCCACAGAACAAACTTTAACCCCTCAGTATGCAAAGCACTTGGTGCAAAGGGTGGCCCCTGGGAATGTTCCTTGCTACCAGCACAGATGAAGGTGGCCTCCAGGGTTCTGGGGACCACTAAATCTTCTACATCCTCTATCACCTCCCCCATCAACATGCTCCCCACATTGTTATATAAGTTACTTTTCTAACACATACACTCTTTTTTTATTTTTTGAGAAACAGGAAAAATAGGTTTTATTGCTTTGCTAGCAAAGGAGAAACACAGGGGACTCCTGTCCCAGAGGTTGTGATTCTGCCCATCAGCAGGAACGGGGGTCCTTTAAAGAGGTGTTTCAAAGGCTACATTCCACATGTTTTCTGTAGGAGTTGGAGTTCACTTGTTATTTTGGGAAATAGTCATCTCTGAATTTTCGGGTGCTATCCTCAAAGTCTGGATTAATTTTTTCTTATGTGGGTGTGTACTCAAGGACAGATACCTCTGCCTAGGATAGGGAAGAAAAGTAATCCCAATTCCCTTGAGATTAAGAAGGAGGAGAGATTAGAGGAGGGCAGGGAGAGAGGAAGAAAAAGAAACATATCCATTTTAAAAATAAGTTGCAGCCAAGTGCGGTGGTGCACGTCTATAATCCCAGCACTTTGGGAGGCTGAGGCAGGAGAATCGCGAGTTCAAAACCAGCCTCAGCAACAGCGAGGTGCTAAGCAACTCAGTAAGACCCTGTCTCTGCATAAAACACAAAATAGGGCTGGGGGTGTGGCTCAATGGTCGAGTGCCCCTGAGATCAATCCCCGGGAACCCCAAAAACCCAAAATAATTTGCAGTGTCAGAGCAGCAAGGGCTACATTCAAAGTATAAAGGGGACCACTGTTACATTTCCCCCACTGCCAATTTCTACATTCCGTTTCTGTGGAAATA
>CM053413.1:10002264-10020130 GCA_028644305.1 Xerus rutilus
GGTACTGGGGATTGAACTCAGGGGCACTTGACCACTGAGCCACATCCTCAGCCCTATTTTGTGTTTTATGTAGAGACAGGGTCTCACTGAGTTGCTTAGCACCTCGCCATTGCTGAGGCTGGCTTTGAACTCGCGATTCTCCTGTCTCAGCCTCCCTAAGTGCTGGGATTACAAGCGTGAGCCACCGCGCCCGGCTTGGATATTAGGTTCTTATCCCTGCTGCTGAATGGAATAGTCAAAAAAGCCACTGTATGAATACATATTGTATACTGAGCAGTATTTTATGTCTGGTATTTTTCATAAATCATCTCGTTATGGCTAAAGTAAAAGAAAGATAATTGTGCCAGCAGAAATGGCTTGACATTTATAATTGCTCACTGGCTTTGAAAGATATTGAGTCATAAGAAAGATTTGTTTCTGAGTTGAGCATTGGTTATGAGGAGTGGGTGGAGAGAGAGAGACATTTTTTTTCAGGCTTTTTTTTTTTTTTTTTTTTTTTGGTACTAGGTGTTGAACCCAGGGACACTCAACCACTGAACCACATCCCCAGCTCTATTTTTTTTCTATTTTATTTAGAGACAAGGTCTCACTGAGTGGTTTAGCACCTTGCTTTTGCTGAGGCTGGTTTTGAACTCACAATCCTCCTGCCTCAGCCTCCCAAGCTGCTGGGATTAAAGGTGAGATTTCCTTTTTTAAAACTTTTAAATTGACCTTATTTTGTACATGATCCTGGATGGAAAGTACATCAAAATCATGTGGGAATTTAAATTTATGTTCAGACATGGTAGATTAGACATGTTCAAATCATAGTAAAAAATTATTTATCTTTTCAAATACTGTCATTTCTATTTGCTAGAAATTTTCAAATTCTCCCCTAGTTATGTTGAAATGTATAAGCAATTATGGTAGACTTTAGTTATCCTGTTGTGCTATAGAACTTTGGATCTAATTGCTCCTATGTATCTGTAGTTTGGTAACTGCTCAAAACTTTTTAAAATAATTTTTTAAATTTATTTTTTACGCGGTGAGGATTGAACCCAGTGCCTCACACGTGTTAGGCAAGCACTCTACCACTGAACCACAACCTCAATCTCAAAACTTTATTAAACACTAAAGAAAGAAATTGAAGAAGATCTTAGAAGATGAAAAGATCTCCCATGCTCTTGGATAGGCAGAATCAATATGGTCAAAATGGCCATACTACTCAAAGCCCTGTATGGATTCAATGAGATTCCAATTAAAATCCCAACATCATTCTTTATAGAAATAGAAAAAGCAATCATGGGACTGGGGTTGTGGCTCAGTGGTAGAGTGCTTGCCCCTCACACATGAGGCACTGGGTTTGATCCTCAGCACCACATACAAAAATACATAAATAAATAAAAAATAAAGGTTTCAAAAGAAAAAGCAATCATGAAATTCATTTCGAAAAATAAGAGACCCAGAATAGCCAAAGCAATCCTTAGCAAGAAGAGTGAAACAGGAAGCGTCACAATACCAGACCTGAAACTCTACTACAGAACAATATTATCAAAAATGGCATGGTATTGGCACCAAAATAGACGTGTAGATCAATGGTATATAAAAGAAGACACAGAGACAAACCCACATAAATGCAATTGTCTTATACTAGACAAAGGTGCCAAAAACATACACTGGAGAAAGCATAGCCTCTTCAACAAATGGTGCTGGAAAACTGGAAATCCATATGCAGCAAAATGAAACTAAACCCCTATCTCTCACCATGTATAAAACTTAACTCAAAGTGAATCAAGGACCTAGGAATTAGACCAGAGACCCTGTGCCTAATTGAGGAGAAAGTAGGCCCAAATCTTCATCATGTTGGATTAGGCCCTCACTTCCTTTACCAGACTCCTAAAGCGCAAGAAATCAAAGCAAGAATCAATAAATGGGATGGATTCAAACTAAAAAGCTTCTTCTCAGTAAAAGAAACAATCACGGCTCAGCGGTAGAGAGCTTGCCTCGCATGCGTGAGGCCCTGGGTTCGATCCTCAGCACCACATACAAAGCAATAAAATAAAGACATTGTGTCCATCTACAACTAAGAAAAAATTAAAAAAAAAAAAAAAAAGAAACAATCAATGAGGTGAACAGAGAGCCTATATTTTGGGAACAAATTTTTGTCACACACACATCAGATAGAGCACTGATCTCCATGATATATAAAGAACTCAGAGAACTTAACACCAAGAAAACAAACAACCCAATCAATAAATGGGCTAAGGAGCTGAACAGAAACTTCTCAGAAGAAGATAATCGATTAATCAACAAATATATGAAAAAATGTCCAACATCTCTAGCAAATCAAAACTAAGAGCCAGGCGTGATGGCGCAAGCCTGTAATCCCAGCATTTAGGGAGGCTGAGACAGGAGAATCGCGAGTTCAAAACCAGCCTCAGCAACAGCGAGGCGCTAAGCAACTCAGTGAGACCCTGTCTCTACACAAAACACAAAATAGGGCTGGGGATGTGGCTCAGTGGTCCAGTGCCCCTGAGTTCAATCTCTAGTACCAAAAAAAAAAAAAACCAAAAAACAAAAAAACTAATCTAAGATTTCATCTCATGCCAGTCAGAATGGCAGTTATCAAGAATACAAACAACAAAACGTGTTGGTGAGAATGTGGGGGAAAAGGCACACTCATGCATTTCTGGTGGGACTGCAAATTGGTGCAACCTATCTAGAAAGCAGTATGGAGATTCCTTAGAAAACTTGGAAGGGAACCACCATTTGACCCAGCCATCCCACTCCTTAGTCTATACCCAAAGGACTTAAAAACAGCACACTACAGTAATGCAGCCACTTCAAGGTTTATAGCAGCACAATTCACAATAGCTAAACTGTGGAACCAACCTAGAAGTCCTTCAATAGATGAATGGGTAACGAAACTGTGGTGTATATACACAATGGAATATTATTCAGCATTAAAAGAGAATAAAATTATGGCATTTGCAGGTAAATGGATGGAGTTGGAGAATATCATGCTAAGTGAAGTAAGCCAATCCCAAAAAACCAAATGCCGAATGTTCTCTCTGATAAGCGGATGCTGATCCATAATGTGGGAGGGGGCGTGGGAACAATGGAGAAACTTTGGTGAAAGGGAAGAGGAGGGAGGGGCTGGGGCATGCGGGCAGGAAAGATGGTGGAATGCGATGGACACCATGCCCTAGGCTCATGTATGGCTGCACATATGGTGTGACTCCATATTGTGTACAACCAGAGAACTGAAAAGTTGTGCTCCATTTGTGTATAATGAATCAAAATGCATTCTGCTGTCATGTAAACCTAATTAGAATAAATTAAAAAACTTTATTAAGTTTTTTGAGTTCCTTAGGTTTTTCTGGATATTAATCTTTTGATGGACAGACAGTTTTCAAGTATTTCCTTCCTTTCTGAAGATTGTCTCTACTCTGTCGATTATTTCTTTGATGTGCAGAAGCTTTTTAGATAATGCCATTTACCCCCTTGCTTTTATTGCCTTTCAAGGTCTTATTTTTAAACATTTTTGCCCAAGCCAATGTCCAGAAGCAGTCTCTTATGTTTTCTCCTAGAATTTCATAATTTCTGATTGTACATTATGTCTCTAATCCTTGTGTTGATTTTTGTATATGGTGAGCAGTCTGGTTTAATTATTATGCTTATGGATATCAAGTTTTCCCAGCACCATTTATTGAAGACACTGTCTTTTCCCAAATGTGTATGTTTAGCACCTTTGCAAAAATCAGTTGGCTGTAAATATGTGAATTTATTTCTGAATTATCTATGTATCTGTTTTTTTAAAATGCAGTAACATACTTTTTTGTTTTCATAGTTTTGTAGTATGTTTTGAAGTCTGGTATTGTAATTCTTCCACTTTTCTTCTTTGTGTTCAGGCTTGCTTTGGTTATTTGGGGATTTTGGGGGGGTTTCTATGAATTTCTGGAATTTTGTTTTTATTTCTGTGGAGAATGTCATTGATACATGGATAGGAAATGCATTGAGTCTGTATATTGCTTGGATAATATGGACAATTTAACAATATTAATTCTTCAAATCCATGAACATAACATATTTTTCTATTTTTTTGTGTGTTCTCTTCAATTTCTTTCATCAGTGTTCCATAGTTTTCGTTACAGAGGTTTTTCACATGTTTGAATATTTCTAGGTACTTTTTCATTAGCTATTGCAAATGAAATTTTTAATATTTATTATTTTAATAAATTAAATAAATTATTTAATATTTACTATCGGCATACAAAAAGGCTACTAATTTTTGCATATCCATTTTGTATCTTGCAACTTTTCTGAATTTGTTGAACAGGTCTGACTCTTTTGGTGGAGTTTTTAGGTTTTTCTATACTTAACATCATGTTATCTGCAATCAGGGACAACTTGATTACCTCCTTTTCAATTCAGGCGACTTTGTTTCTTTTGTATAATCGCTCTAGCTAGGACTTCTAGTACTATGTTGAATAAAAGTGGTAAAAGTGGGCACCCTTGTGTTAGAGGAAGGGTTTTCAACTTTTCCCTGTTCATTATGATGCTTGAGACCCGATTTAAAGATGAATTTCTCCTGAGAGATTTGTTTGGGCTTCAACCACTCTCCTGAAGGACAGTATGAATCTGAGATAACTTAAATTACTTTGATCAAGATTTTGGAGTACTCAAGGAACCATTATTTCCATCTGGAAACCTGCATTTGTAGTTCCAAATTCTCTCAGGAGGTAATTCCTCCCTCAACTCACTACAGAAGCTTGATCATCATTTTTCCTTGAATTTCCCTTATGGATTCCTTGTAGCAGAATTCCTTGTTCCTAGCATACCCTTACATTGATGATTCCTTGCTTTGTGGGGAGGAAGATCTCCATTTACACTTTCCAATCTGTCTGTATTGGGGTTTGTTTGTTTCTTGTACTCTACAGACCTTGGAAACGGAAATGTAGGCTCATTCGCATCAGTTCATACATTCCTGGTTAAAGCTCACTGGAAGTTCTCTGTTTAACTTTTGAGCTTCTGTCTCTATCCAGACTCTAGCCTGAGAACATTTTATTTTCTTCTCAAGTCATCAATATTTACAAGAATATGATCTTTATATTTTCCTATTCTTTATAGCTTTTCACAGTGGGAGGCATGACCCAGGTATGTAATTCACCATAGAGCTAGAAAAAGAAGTCACATTGGGTTTTTCAAGTGCCATTTCACTGTTTTCTGAGGCCAGCTGCATTTGTGGATAGAGTACACAGTGAAGTAAGTGAATCTAAGGGGTATAAAACTCTTAAAAGACCATTTAGAGATAGTGGTATAATTTGGATCTTGAATTTCTCCCAAACGTTCATGTGTTGATGACCTGTTCCCCAGGCAATGGCACTATTAGGAAGTGTGGAACCTTTAGGAGGTAAGACATAGTAGAAGGAAGTTAGGTCACTGGGGTGGGGGATACCCTTTAGTGGGATTCTGAGACTCCAGCTCCTTTCTTTCTTTTTGCTACCTGACCATCATGAAATGAAGAGGTTTCCTCCACCATGCTCTTCTGCCACGATGTACTATTCCACCATAGTCCCAATGTAATAGGGCCAACAGCCCATGGACTGAAACTGTGAGACAAAATAAACCTTTCCTCTTTATAAATTGTTCATCTCAGCTATTTGGTCATAGTCCTGGAAAGCTGACTAACATGGCTCTTGGTTGGTAGGAAAGATCAATCCAGGAAATATTTAAATTCCAAGCCCTTTCTACAGTAGTAGGCATCCAATAAAATCAATCTTTCACCAAATTGTTGTATTCCAATATCAGTATTGATCTCTACAATTAGTTGGAAAAGCATTCGGCAATGGCAGCATCCAGACCAGCCTTGGTGAGGGATCACCCATCTTGTGCTCCATTTCTGATATCATCCCTGTGTTTCTCAGGAGGGCAAAAACAAAAAGATACTCTCTCTTTTAAATAAAATCAGCAGATACAATCCATTACTACACGTTCTCAAGACAGACCATAATTTGTCTTCATGGGAAAGGACTTGATAGCATGGTTTGTTTTACATTCTTTCATCCTAAGTTTACCTAGTAATTAGGTTGGCCATCTGTTTTGGTAAGTTTCCTTTTTATGAAGGGGAAAAAACATTGATTCTCCACAACAAGCAACAGTTATAGTTAAGACAAAAAAGCACTTCAGCTAACCTCCCATGGAGACAGGGAGATATTTTCTTTGGATGTTTACATTTCAAAAAGGTAGTCTCAGAGTCTTAAGAAAAACATTCCTGGGTTATAATGCTGGCAAGAGGCTTGTTTAGCTTGTTAAAAGATTTATGCCTACATTGAAGGAACAAAGGAAGAATTTGCAAATACAAGCTCTAAGAAAAAGCAGAGGAGAAAAAATGTTCCTTTCTCTTAGACAACAGGGAAAACGTGGTCTTATTTTATTTACCCTTACACTGGGATGAGACCTACTGGTAACCAGATAAGGGGTCTATTGCCACTTGATTATTGAGAGCACTTCTGCAGTGATCCTTCAGTGAGAGCAAATTATTCTCACACTCTTGGTGCAATAGCTCTTTGTTATCAGTCCTAAAATCTGGCTCCTTCCAAATCATCTGCTGGATAGATAGCTGCTATCTGTGAATCAGTACAGGTACATGTATCTGTAAATCTAGCCTTCCAGGCCAACACAATGGATCACCAGTTAAAGTAACACTCACTACGAAGGCTTCTCTTCCTTGCTGTCCTGCAGGGTCACCTCTCCATAAAGACGTCGCTTGGTAGTTTCTCCTAGCCAATGCTCACTCATGTAGAATCATCTGTAAGCTCAGACCCAACATTCTCTACAGTCCTTATTCAACTAACCACAGGTTTAAGGGCTCAGTCCCACAAGTGAGCCCTCGTGAGAAATGTGTCAGAAGAATTGGGTGCTCTGAGTACCTGCACTTCTGTCCAACTTGGCTACAAAGTCGGGTTCCCTCAACCTCTTCGTCACTTTGTGCTTAACAATTTGCTAGAATGACTCACGGGACCCAGGAAAACACTTCCCTTACCATTATCAATGCATAATAAAAGGTACAACCCAGGAATAGCTCAATGGGAGAGGCACTTAGGGCCAGGTGTGGGAGAAGGGGATATGTGGAACTTCCAAGTCCTATTTGGGGGTGTCAACTTTCCAGCATCTCTCTATTTACCAACACAGAAGTTTTCCACACCCCATCATTGAGGGGTTTTTATGCAAGGTTCATTCTGTAGGCATGACTGGTTAAATCATTTGTTACTGGGGATTAGCTCCAACCCTAGAGATCTAGAGAGTGGACTCAAAGTTCCAACTCTCTTTGTCAGTTAAAAATGAAGTTAAACAATGAAGAAGTTCCACTCCATGTCTTGGTCTTTTCTGATGAATTGACTAGTCTCTGTCCTTGAGCTGTCTAGGGGACTCCAGGCAGTACTTATCTCATTAGCATACAAAGCCAGTCTTATTTCTCCAGAGCTGACGAGGGTCTTAGAAACTTCTGTCTGGAACTTGGAATGAAGACACAATATAGTAGTCCTCTTTAAGTGGGCTTTTGCTCTCCAAGATTTGGTTATTCTTGGTCAGACTTGGGCCAAAAATATCAAGTGGAAATTGATACAGGATCACTAGAGGCAGATGATTCTCTCTCCTTCTGCTCCTCCCCAAACTGCCTTCTCTTTTGCAGTGCTGGGTATGGTGCCCAGGGCTATGCACATGCTGGGCAAGCACTCCAAGCTACGTATCTAGCCTGAAGCTTTCTATCTTGATCACTTTGAACTAGCTCAGACAGTGAATTGATAGTAGCTTAGCTTAGCTTAGCTTAGCTCACAATGGCCATGTGACTCACCTCACTTCATCTCACCAGGTATGCATTGTACCATCCAAGAAGGGTGAATACAGTATAAGATAGAGAAAGAAAGGCATCATCTTCACATAACTTTTATTACATTGTATGATATAAATTTTTATTGTCTTATTGTTTCTAATCTCTTACTGTGCCTAATTTGCAAATTAAACTTTATCACAGGCATGAACATATAGAAAAAAACATAGTATATATGGGGATTGGTACGATCTGAGATTTAGGACATCCACTAGAATTCTTGGAATGTATCTCCTGTGGATAAAAGGGGACTACTGTAATATTCTAGGTGTGCTTTCAATGAGCAGGTTAGAAAGAACAGAAGCAAATAAAATGGACATGGTACTCACCCAATACAGCACAGTCTATTCTGCAAGAAAGTTTCAAATCAATAACTGAAATAGAGGGATTGAGAGAGCCTCAGGTGACTTCAATCAGGGTCTAGTTAGACTGTTTGAAAAGGAAAGGAAAGTTATTTATTCAATACTTGTGACCCCATTTTCAGGACAAAGAAGCGGGAAAGGCCCACGGAGTAGATAGAGTAAGAAGCAGGTGGCAGCTCTGGAAAGGCAGGAACTAGTTCTGCTTGTTCGGAGGTGGGGCCTGGCCTGTGCCCCAGAAGGTTATCTGGGCTGGCAAGGGCTGTGGCTGGAATCTGTCATTTGGGGTTTTTTTTGTTTTTTTGGGGGGGTACCGGGGATTGAACTCAGGGGCACTCGACCACTGAGCCAACATCCCCAGCCCTATTTTGTGTTTTATGTAGAGACAGCGTCTCACTGAGTTGCTTAGCGCCTCGCCGTTGCCGAGGCTGGCTTTGAACTCGCGATTCTCCTGTCTCAGCCTCCGCGCATTTGGGCTTTTCTCTGGTACGAAAGGGACGCTTGTCACGGAGGGTTAGGGGCGGGTCCTGGATCACTAGTCAATCAGGACCCCAGAGGCGGGGCTGTATGAACTGTCCAATCAGGAGCGCCGGCAAGAGGCTGGGGAGAAACGGCCTAAACCCTGGAGATCGCTTATGCGCAGCCGCAGTAGGAGTCTGATCGCCGCTCCAGGGAGAGGCGCCTAGAGGCTCATCCTTTGTTGCGCGGTGACTTCCGCTGACCTCAGGAACGATAGGGAGGACACCTCGAGACCTCAAAAGCGGGGAAATGGTGAGTGTGGGGGCGCGGAGGGGCAAGGAGGAGCCGGTTGGACCCGGCGGAAACCCGCAGTGGGGACCCGGCCTCTCCGCCTCTGCTGGCCGGTGGGGGCTGGGCCGGCCGCAGGGACCCAGCTCAGGACAGCTGGCCGCGCAGCCCTGCGTCTGCCCAGACCGTGTGGCGGAAGGCGAGTGTGTGTGTGGGGGGAGGGGTTCCCTGAGAGGAGCTATGGGGTGTGGGCCCCTCGTCCCCATCTCCCCAGGGAGGATATGGTGTGAATGTGGGGGATCCCTGCGAGGATCTGTGTGGTGTGGGGTCTCGTCCCTGCCTCCCCTGGGAGGATCTGGTGTGTGTGTGTGTGTGTGTGTGTGTGTGTGTGTGTGTGTGTGTGTGTAGGGTCCCTGCTAGGAGCTGTGGTGTGTGGAGTCCCCATCCCTGTCTCCCCTGGGAGGATCTGATTCCCGCTGAGTTTTCTAAATATTTGGAACAGGGCCTCAAACCGACGACCCTGTCTTCTCAGCGCAGCTCTCCCTAGGTTTCTCAGTCCGTTTTCAGTTGCTCATAACTCAATACCACAATATGGGTAACTTATTAAAAAAACGCTTATTTTTAGTTCATGGTTCTAATCCAAAGTTGAGAGGTACCGTCTGGTTGTTTGCTGGCAGAGCTGGAGTAGGCGCACACCATCACGTGTCCAGAGAAAGGGAGTGCCAGAGAGACTTAACCAAACTGGCTCTCATAGGCACTCTTAAAATAACCCGTTAATCCATTAATCCATGGATGCATTAATCCATTCAGGAGGGTAGGACTTAAAGGTCCTGCTTGTTGGTTTCTCATAATGGAGATTAAATGTCTGTGCGAGTTTCAGGGGGAATAAGCCACAGCTGGCAATAAATCCCTGAATTTCGAGGTCTTCCCCCCTTGCTCCGCATTCCCAAATGCTAGTTTCCCTGTAATTCACAACAATGTTTTTTAAAATATATATATATTTAGTTGTGGATGAACCTTTTTATTTTTATTTATTTATTTTTATGTGGTGCTGAGAATTAAACCCAGTGCCTCCCACATGCTAGGCAAGTGCTCTACCATTGAGCCACAACCCCAGCCCCTCACAACAATGTTTTTAAGGTTTTATCCCCTATGCTTCATTTCATTCAGCTTCAGTGTTGTAATTGTCATTTTCAACAGACCAATAGGTGCCTCTTTTTAAAAGATTAGTTGTTTGTGAACGCTTCACATGAGAAAAAAGCGTAAGAGAAGAGAACAACTACTTCACACTCTACTTCTAAAAATCTTTGTGCCTCTCACACCTTTCACCTTCCTTGAGTTCAGACTTCAGAATGTGTTTTGCTTGAGGTTCCCTTTGGGAAATTTTGCAAGGTAATGTGTCCTTAATCCACGCTCCTATCTTTTCATAGTCCTGGGTTTCAGAACTGTGGCTGACCCAGGATGCCTACAGCAGAAAAATCTCTTGAAGTGTTTGAGAATATTCACTCCTAGGTTATCTCCTTCCAGAAGGCAGCCTGAAGTATGGGGCTTGCAGCCTCAGATGGGAGCAGGTGGATGCCCTGTAGCAGGGAGGAGTCTCTCGATATATCCTCATTTAAATGGCTAAGTCTTTGGGACATTAAGATTTTCTTTCCCCAAGCAGGTCTCCATTCCTTGAAGACATATTGGTTGGCCCACTTATCAAATGCTGGTGCTGAGGGGACAAGGTAGAAATGATTCCTGCCCTCTGGATTCCTTTAGACTTGTGAAGGAAAACTATCCCAAAGGACTAGGAAAACCCACCCTAATGAGGTGGTGCCATTTCCTTTCCTTCCTTGAAAAGGAAAATACACTTTGGGCACATAACAGGGCAGTCTGTTATCCCTTGGGAAGGTAGATATTGAGTACGTCAGTGAGCAGGATGGGAGGTGAGTGTAAATGTCCTGTGTGGGAGGATGACTTGATTTAACACTCAAATCAAGTACAGCACTGACACTCCCCAGCTTTGTCATCTAGGAAAGATTTGCTTCCTTGAGCCTAAGTTTTTCAGTAGAGCTTGAGAGATAAGATAAAATATATCCAAAGAGGCAAGAAAGAGGTGAATTTCAGAAAAAAATTAAATATCAGCCTTATCATTTCCTTTAAAAAATTTTTATTTACCTTTGTTCTTCTCCGTAACACGTGTAGTACATTTCCCAGATCTAGTCTTACCTTTTGGGTGACTTCAAATGGAATCATAAGACCTAGCCTTGAGAATGCTACTGGGGATGAGAATTTCAGAGACATAGGGAAAATCACTCTTCCATGATGGCTGCAGAGAAATGAATACATTTCTGCCAGAAAGTGTGGTAGATAAATTAGTGAATTACAAAGACTCACCAAAACTTCAATTTGTCTCCATTCCTGGGTTGGGACAGTGAACAACTAACATTCTCTTTTCTGGTTCCTGGACTTAAGAGGCAACACCCAGAAATGTTCAAACATAATGCTAGCTCATTTGTTGTCATGGAAATAATAATTAAATTACATTATAATGGTCTGAAAGGGCTAGATGCTTGTGCTTTTTCAGTTGACCTATGACATGTAAGTGCCTTAGAATTCCTTACCTCCTATGTACATAAACAGTCTGAGTGATTTTAATAGATTCTTCCAACACTGGGTATTTTCTCCTTTAAAAGTCAGCGAATAATGTTGATAAAGGACAGGAGTTCTATGGACAGTGACTTCATGTTAAGGCCAATGTTTAATCTGCAAATGGAAATCAGGGAAGGCCAGTTGTTTATTCCTAGGAGCCTACCCTGCAGGTGTGGCCCCCTGCAGCACTGAAAGAGCCTTTGGTACTGAGGGACACTGAAAAAAAACAGTAGATATGGATGGGGTTGGAGGTGAAATGGAAGAATTTACCTCTTTTAGGTTGTAGTTGTTATTCGAGCAACTGTTTCTAGACCTTGCTTTTAAAAATGAAGTGCTGACTGAGGTAGGACTTGACTGTATTTGAAAGGAGTACTGCAATAGAAGAAAGCCCTAACTATTAGATCTGCAAGCATCTGAACAGTTAGGCAGAAAAGAGATTTTCTTACTAGGGAGGAGCAAACATGACTAAAAAGAAAGGAGAGGAGAGAAGGTTGGAGGTGGCAAAATTAATGCCTAGACAGACAGCATTTCCCCGAGGTCAGCCTGTTCTTAGGGTGACAATAAAGAAGGGTCAGGCTGAGGGTAGGTCAAAGATCATAGGCCTGCAAGAAGGAGAAAACCTTTGGTTATTATCAGTTCAGCTGGTTGTTTCTGAGGCAAACACTGGGAATTTGGAAAGTGTGTGTCTGGCCTTGTCATAGGTTAAAAAAAAAAAAAAGAGGGTATCATACAAGTGTAATGGGGAGCATATTTCTTGGTGCTAGGCTGTTGTTTAGAATAGAAAGGATATTGGGTTGGGGATTCTTTTTTTTTTTGGTACTGGAGATTGAACTCAGGGGCACTCGACCACTGAGCCACATCCCCAGCCCTATTTTGTGTTTTATGTAGAGACAGGGTCTCACTGAGTTGCTTAGCGCCTCGCCATTGCTGAGGCTGGCTCTGAACTCGCGATTCTCCTGTCTCAGCCTCCCTAAGTGCTGGGATTACAGGCTTGTGCTACCGCGCCTGGCAAGGATTAGGGATTCTTTTATCATTGCTGCTTACCAGGAATATATTGCTTGGGTACAAATTCAGCAGAGCAGCAGTTTAGTTTTGCATTCACAGAGTTGGTTTAGTCAGAGTGCAGTTTGGACCCACCAAGAAAGTCTGTGAGGGGCTGGGGTAATGGCTCAGTGGTTGAGCGCTTGCCTCGCATACGTGAGGCACTGGGTTCGATCCTCAGCACCACATAAAATAAATAAAGATATTGTGTTCATCTACAACTAAACAAAATATTTAAAAAAAAAAAAAAACAAACCTCTTTAGCCGGGCGCGGTGGCTCAAGCCTGTAATCCCAGCACTTAGGGAGGCTGAGACAGGAGAATCGCGAGTTCAAAGCCAGCCTCAGCAAGGGCGAGGCGCTAAGCAACTCAGTGAGACCCTGTCTCTACATAAAACACAAAACACGGCTGGGAATGTGGCTCAGTGGTCGAGTGCCCCGAGTTCAATCTCCAGTACCAAAAAAAAAAGAAAGAAAGTCTGTGAGTCTGACTCGAGGAAAGACATTTTTGAGTTTTGCTTGCTGGAGAAAGAGTTTATGAACTTGAGAGTTCACTTGGATGTGTAGTATATAAAATATATATATTCCCAGTTTCTGCTTCATAGGTTCTAAAACCCTTGGAATTTCCTGAGTGATAGGAGTGTCTGGTTGTTCATAACAAGCCCATTTCAGACAATACCTGAAGTTAACACTTACAAGGACGGGACCCCTACATAACCCCAGGATGAGAACTGATGACCAGACAGAGCAAATAAGTGGTATGGTTTTGCATCTGGAGTGGGGGCAGTGTGGTAGGCCTGAGCTCTGAACGTGGGGTCTTTGTTAACTCTTGGTGTCAGAATTGAATTGTTTTCAATTGGTGTTGCAGATTTGGTTGTTTGGTGTTCAGTAAATACATTTTGTGTCAAAAGTGAAAAGAGAAAAAAGACAAACTGACTCTGGTGAGGGTTTGGTTGCTGGTAAAAATTGAGATCCTGGAGGAAGGAGCCTTTTTGTCCTGAGTTGAATGCTTTCTCTCATCTGAGGAAGCTAGAGCAAAATAAGAGGGGAACGTGGGAAGGGGGTGTAGATATAGAGGAAGGATCATAGAGCCGAGGGAAGAGGAAGGGCAAAGGGAGGAAATGCAGAATGAAACAGACAAAATCATGCTGTGTACATATATGACTATACCACAGTGAATTCTACCTTGATGTGTATCTAAAAGCATCAACTTAAAACAATAAGTAGAAGGAAGACAATAGAGTAGTGGAAGGAGAATAAGGAAAGGGAGGAAGGGAAGGAAAGAGGAAACACTGGGACTGAAACGGAGCAAACTGCATTCCATGCGTGTATGATTATGTCAAAATAAATCCCACTATTATGTTTAACTGCAGTGCACTAATAAAAACATTTTTTTAGAAAAAGTCATTTTACTGTTTAAAAAAAGATATGTGGGTATATTTCTGGGCTCTCTGTTGTATTCTGTTGGTCTAGATCTCTGTCTTTATGCCATCACCACATTGTTTTGATTACTCTACCATTGAATAAGAATTTGAGGATTTGCCACCCATATTCATAAGGGACATTTGACTGTAGTTTTGTTACTGTTGTTAGCCTAATTTTGGCTTTGTAGGATAAATTTGGAAATATTACCCTTCAAATTTTTTTGTTGAGTTTGAGAAGGATTGGTGAGTATTCTTCCCTAAATGTTTGGTAGATTTTCTAGTGAAACTATTTGGTCCCAGACTTTCATTTGTTGGGGACAATGTTGGGTTGATTATTGCATCAGTCTCCCTATGAGTTGTATAGGTATGCACTTATTTTATATTTTTTCCTGACCCAGTCTCAGTAGATTGTGTGTTTCTAGACATTTTTAACTCCATTTATGTTACCCAATTTGTTGATGTGCCCCTTGAGACTTTTGGTACTAGAGATTGAACTCAGGGGCACTCGACCACTGAGCCACATCCCCCGCCCTATTTTGTGTTTTATGTAGAGACAGGGTCTCACCGAGTTGCTTAGCACCTCGCCGTTGCTGAGGCTGGCTTTGAACTCGCGATTCTCCTGTCTCAGCCTCCCTAAGTGCTGGGATTACAGGCTTGAGCCACCGCGCCCGGCCTTGAGCCACCGCGCCTGGCAAGAGACTTATTAAATAAGGTAAGAAGCATGCAGTTCTATCAGTTTTATTCTACTTTTGTTACACAGGAGCCCCACTGATGTCATGTTAAACTGTAGGGGAAGGCAGAGCATTGCACTGATGTATTTTGACCTCGTTTTTAGGATGCCTGTGTTCCTGGGTTGTGACTTCCATAAGTAGTCTTCATCTTTACCTCTTAGTTGAGGTGGAAGATTACAGAGAGGTGGAGTTGGATATTACACTTCCCCAGAAGTGCTCTTGCTGAGATTTGGATATAATTTGAGTGTCCCCCAAGGATTCATGTGTTGAAATTTAACTCCTCCTCTTAGGAATTAAGAGGGTAGACACCTAATCTCATGGTGGTATAGAGTTAGAGCCTTTTGGAGGTGATTAGTTAATCAGAGTGGAGCCACCATGATTGGATCCTGTTGATTTTATCATCAGAGGGAAAGAGATCAGAACACACAAAACACACACACCTACACCTTGTCTCTTGCTATGTGACCATACTCTCTCAAGACTCCGCTCCCAAGAAGGCCATCACCAGGTGTAGGCTCTTGACTTTGTACCCCCAGAACTGTGAGCCAAATAAGCCTCTTTTTTTTTTTTTAAATAAAGTGGCCTGCCTGTAGTAATTTCCTTATAGTAACATAAAGCTCTGATTACATCCCAGTTAATAAGGCCTTTGAGAAATTGTTTTGAAGACTGGATTTGGTAAGAACAACACATTTCTATGGGCATATTTCAAAATGACTACTTTTATTTTCTTTCTGCTCAAAGCAGGAAACAGTATTTATCTGAACATCACAATGAGAACTGGTAATGTTTCTGGAGGTAAAACTCATAAATAAAGGGGGACTTCCTAAGAATGGACCCCTTTACTTTTTACCTCTCAAACTTGTGCCCATTCAATTCAGGCTCCAGCAGTTCATCAATTATGGTTTAGTTCAGGTTTTCTTTTGTTCTTGTTCTTTTCTTGTCTCCCTGCCTGCCTTTTATATATCCTTTTACCCTCTGTAATGCTTCACAGAGGTTTCTGCTTACAGGTTTTTGTTCCAGTAAGTTATGATTCTCTTATTAGATTGGTGGGGTTCTTCCCCAAATCCAGTTTCTGAATGCTCTCAAAGGTCAGATAATACCAGAAGAATGAGATAGATCATCCATTTATGTATGATGTATCAAAATGCATTCCACTGTCATGTATAACTAATTAGAACAAATAAAAAAGTCAAATATTATAAACAGACTGTTCTAAGGAGATGCAGTCTCAGGACTGCTCATGGTAGGCCCTTCCATACACTGACACTTTGCTGTGACAGAGACTTCAGGTCCTCTGTTCAGAGTACATTAAGAGTGGTCCGAGCCGGGTGCAGTGGCACAAGCCTGTAATCCCAGCACTTAGGGAGGCTGAGACAGGAGAATCGTGAGTTCAAAGCCAGCCTCAGCAACGGCGAGGTGCTAAGCAGCTCATTGAGACCCTGTCTCTACATAAAAAATGCAAAATGGGGCTGGGGGTGTGGCTCAGTGGTCGAGTGCCCCTGAGTTCAATCTCCAGTACCAAAAAAAAAAAGAGTGGTCCAAGCTGCATGTCCTACTCCCTGAACTCATCAATGAGAGGTGTGTTCCTGTACAGCCATTGCTTTATGCATAGTTCAAGTCTATCACCATAATTGCTGTGTGGGAGGATGTGAGAGTGAATAAAGGGTAAATCTGATTACCAAGTCATAGAATAAATATTTTGAGTCCACAGCATCATGTGAACCTATTATGAGTTCAGTGTAGATCAATAATGTTGAGTCTCACCCTTCCTTCATTAAACATTTGGGGTGTTTTAGGACTTAATGACCTTTGAAGATGTGGTGGTGAACTTCACCCTGGAGGAGTGGGCTTTACTGGATCATTCCCAAAAGGATCTTTACAGAGAAGTGATGCTGGAAACCTTCAGGAACCTGACCTCTGTAGGTAAGGGTGACATCTTTTCCTCACTTAATCAATTAGAGAACAAGTGTTTCTTGCTCATCAATTTCTCTTTGGTGATTTGGAATGTAGAAAAGATTTATGTTGATGAACAAGTCAAGCATGGTCACAGAGTATCATGAATAGAGAATCTAACAATTTTTTTATAAAGTTGTAATAACTCACAATTATTTTTCCTCTTTTTTGTTTTTTGACTGATTGATTTTTGAGATGGGGTACTGTTATGTTGCCCAGGCTGGTCATGAGCCAAGGCTCATGTGATTCTCCTACCTCAGCATCTTGAGTAACTGGGGCTATAAGCATTCACCACAATATCCGACTCATAATGATTTTTCTGTGTCTACATTTTAGGAATACAGTGGGAAGACCAGAACATTGAAGATGAATATGAAAATTTCAGAAGAAATCTAAGGTAATTTATACTAGCAAGAAAAAGCAATGTCCCTGGAGAAACTTAGAATGACAGCAAATTTTAAAAATGAGAAATTCAACTTCAAATTTATTCTTAAATAAAATTTTTTCTAGCCGGGTGCAGTGGTGCAAGCCTGTAATCCCAGCACTTTGGGAGGCTGAGACAGGAGAATCACGAGTTCAAAGCCAGCCTCAGCAACAGAGAGGTGCTAAGCAACTCAGACCCTGTCTCTACATAAAACACAAAATAGGGCGGGGGATGTGGCTCAGTGGTTGAGTGTCCCTGAGTTCAATCCCCAGTACCAAAAAAAAAAAAAAAGAAATCCCGAGTGAGTATCACTGTTTTCATGAGTTATGGTCCAGCTGTCTTGCAAAGCATTCAGTCCATTCATGTTCAGAAGATTCATGCAGGGCACAAAGCCTATATTTTTACTGATAATGTTAAAAATGTAAATCCAGTATCTGTAAATAAATATAAAATTATTAGTAAACAAACCTTTAGTAATATGCTTCTCATTTTTTGCAGAAGTCAAGTGATAGAGAGACTCTGTGACTATGAAGAAGGTAGTCCATATGAAGAAATCTTCAGGCAGATTTCAGATCCCATAGTGAACAAGAAAACTCCTGCATTAAAACTATGTGAAAGCTCTATGTATGGAGAAGTGACCATTGGTCATTCATCCCTTAATAGGCACATCACATCTGACTTTGGA
>CM053413.1:10020230-10040712 GCA_028644305.1 Xerus rutilus
GTGGGAAAATGTTCACTTATCTCCAAAGTGTTCGAAGACACATGATAATGCACAGTGAAGATGGACCATATAAATGTGCGGTATGTGGGAAAACATTTCATTATCCCAGTTTATTTCGTATACATCAAAGAACACACACTGGAGAGAAACCCTATGAATGTAAACAATGTGGTAAAGCCTTTAAGTGTCCCAGTTCTGTTCGAAATCATGAAACAACTCACTCTGGTGAGAAACCCTATGAATGCAAGCAGTGTGGGAAAGCCTTCAGTTGTCCCAGTTACATTCGAATGCATGTAAGAACACATGCTGGAGAGAAACCCTATGAATGTAAGGAATGTGGGAAAATATTCACTTGTCTCAAAAGTGTTCGAAGACACATGATAACACACAGTGGAGATAGACCTTATAAATGTAAACAATGTGGGAAAGCCTTCAGCAGTTCCAGTTATGTTAGAATACATGAAAGAACCCACACTGGAGAGAAACCCTATGAATGTTAGCAGTGTGGAAAAGCCTTAAGTAGTTCTAATTCCTTTCGAAGACATGAAAAAACTCATACTGGAGAGAAACCTTATGAATGTAATGAATGTGGGAAAGCCTTCAAGTGTCCCAGTTCCTTGTATAAACATGGAAAGATTCACAGTGGAGAATAATTGTAGAAGTATAAGACCTGTGCTAAAGTCTTCTGTTGTTTCAGTAATGAATACATGAAATAATTTAATACTGTACAGAAACCTTGTGAATGTAAGGAATGTTGGAAAATACTTTCTTGACCCGCTTCCTTTCATAAGAATGAAAGAACTGATCGTGAGGAGAAATCCTACCTAAGGAATGCAGGAAAGCTGATAACCACACAGCCTTTCCAGCACACAAGAATGCATGCAGAGGGAACGAGTGTGAATGGAGTTGGAAAAGCTTGTAATCCTCACAATTCAATTCACAGCTATGGAAGAACACACAGGGAAAGAAACCCTGACTATAAACAGTGTGCAAATGTCTTCAGTTGGCTTACATCATAATAGCATGTAAAAATGCACATTGGGGCTGGAGATGTAGCTCAATGGAAGAGCATTTGCCTAGCATATGTGAAGCCCTGGGTTTGATCCCTAACACTGAAAAAACAAACAAAGGAATTTTCAATTTAACAAACATTTTCCAGATTTTGTGGAAACTACCGATGTTTTGAAATTCTATAAATCAAAGAAATATGAAATGCTTGACACAAACTAATGTGGGTATAGTGCTCACCAGAAACCACAATTTGAAGGCAATATTATAAAAGCTGTACCTTTATTATTTCTATCAGTGGCTTTCTCTTAAAGTGGATCTCTCTGCTATGGATTTCAAAACCTTACTCTCACAAAGAAACGTTGAACTGAAATAATTCTGTAAGTACCCTTGAAGTAATGAGTTTAATAGGTATTGTTTTTCTCTTATGTCAGTTAATAAAATTTTTCTCATTCATTTTATGTGTAAGTTTGTAAGATCCCTAAATGAATTGAAATTAGTTCTATTATGCAGTAGATCTGATTTTTATATAGTTTTAAATTCTGTGATTAAGGGAACCTTGAAAAATTAGTCTTTGTTAGTAGTTGAGTGTTTTGTATTTTGTATTTGTTGAATTGGGGTCTTATTGTATCATTCAGGCTGGTCTCAAACTCTTGGGCTTAAGGGTTCCTCCAGCCTCAGACTTCTGAGTAGCTGGGACTACAGGCATGTACCACTGTGCCCACAATTATTGAGATTTTTCACAGGTCTCAATTGGTAGATTTGGGATATCCTGTTTCTATTATATATATTCTACCCTTCTTTATTATGGGAGAAATTTTGGTACAATGAAGTTCATTCTATCCTCATTGCTAATAAATAGTTGGCATCAATTTTTAAATATGTCAAGTTTCTTATGTATAGTTCTGTGTGAATTTAATCTGTTGTCTTTTACTCTTATTTTTTCTGTTAGTTGCATGATTGATTTTGGGTTAAGGAGCAAAACCTAGGGTAGGAGAAGGATTTTTCTGGATTGAGTTATGTCAGTGAGAAATTTTGGGAACTAGTATTTTCCAGAATCTCTTTCCTTTATGGTTCTATGTTAGAATACACTAATAGACTATAAAGTATAAGTCAAGTTTGGGAGACATCATACCTGGAGATAGCCAGATGTGTTAGGTCATATAGACATCTTCTTCCAGTTCCCTTCCCTGACTTTTTGGCTTGTCAAGAGTATCCCCCCACGAGACAGACATTATTACCCTATGTACATGTATGACTACACTATTGATGAGACTCAGCACCATGTACGGCCAGAGGAATGAGAAGTTATGCTCCGTTTGTGTACAATGTGTCAAAATGCATTCTACTTTCATGTATAACTAATTAGAAGAAATAAAAAATAGGCAAAAAAAAAAAGAGAATATCCCCCTCAACTACTATCAACTATTGGACTTCTACTTTCTCAGTCTTTTAGTTTGCATGGATGTCTCTAGAAGTTCCACATTACAGGTAGATCCACAGTTTGGATTTTCCTGCAAGCCCTAACGCATGTACCAGACAGTTCAGACTGTCACTGTTGGGTATATTTCCTGTTGCTCTGACTCCCTATAGATATAGTCTAATCTAATTACATAGACCTTATATTGCATAGTAAACACCTCTATTCATACTGGGAGTAAGTGTTCCTGATTCTGGTTGACAACTACGACTATAATCAAAACAACTACATGGGGCTTGTTCTTCTACTAAACAAAATTTTCAGGCATATTTCTTAGAAATAGTTTATTAACTGTTTTCCAGCAACTTGCATACTAATAAATGAGGACTTCCTGGAGACAACCATCTGTATCTTCCTATTAGATACATTTTAGATAAATGTGTAGCTTCTAAACTTAGGAGAGGAACGGGCATTACCAAGGGCTTTTTTTTAGAAATTAGAATACCAAAAGAGAGGATATTGGAGATGGAGGAATGAATTGAAAAAACATTTGGGGGCTGGGGCTGTAGCTCAGTGGTAAAGCACTTGCCTAGTATGCGTGAGGCACTGGGTTTGATCCTCAGCACCACATATAAATAATAAATGAATAAAATAAAAAACCCATCAACAACTAAAAAAAAATATTAAAAAAACATTTGGAAGGGAAGAAGGAAGTAGTTCTAACAAAAGACATATTTTCAAGGAAATGCTTTTGAAACCTTTTGAGTTTTACATTCTTTTCATCTCATAGTTCAAGCTACCTTGGTGCCTCCTTTAGGTCTGGACGAAGTCCTTGATCCTCCAGATCCTTTTCTGTTCCATGCATGACACCTCCACAGTGAATCTGTCAAATCCCTTTGTGGAGCCTGGACCCCAGCACTGGTTCCTCAAATCCAACCCTGTGTTCTTAGGCACTGTCTGCAGACCCACAAATGAATTCCTGGGACCTGGATATTTCCCTCCGTTCTCCACTCCAAGTCACTGATAACCACCCCAGACCCTCAAGCCCTTTTCCATGTTCTTGAGTTGCGCCAAGACACAGAATCCACCCTGAAAGCTTAGATCCCAACCCACATCCTCAAATTCTCCCTTGAGACTCAGAACTCTGTCTCTAACCACCCAAGCTCCTTTACCAGATTTTGGGTGACCCTCAACTTCCTTCCACTCTCTGACTTACCAGCTGGTTATGCATCCACCAGATCCTGGCGGTGCTGGCAGAGGCCATTGGGCCTCCAGTGTAGCCTCCTTCCTGTGGGTGATGTGGAAAGAGAATAGATCCCACTGTAATTGATGGGTTTTACCCTCTTCTCTTGCTTCTCTCTCCTCATCTTTGTCCCACTCACTTGCAGGTGCAAGGTCTCAGGAGATCTCAAGTTACTGCTCCTAGGGCAAAAGTGACGCTCCAAGCACAACACTAAAGACTGGTCACGGGCCTGTAATCCCAGCACTTAGGGAGGCTGAGACAGGAGAATCGCGAGTTCAAAGCCAGCCTCAGCAAGGGCGAGGCGCTAAGCAACTCAGTAAGTCCCCGTCTCTACATAAAATACAAAATAGGGCTGGGGATGTGGCTCAGTGGTCGAGTGCCCCTGAGTCCAATCCCTGGTACCACACACACACAAAAAAGACTGGCCACAGGAGGCCTGGTGAGCAGGTTCCTGTAGGCCTGCCGCTCCAGGAGAGAGTTGGAGAAAGGGGATGGGGCGGGCTGAGCAGAGGAGGGGCTGTGCTGCAACTTGAGCGGTTCAGGTGCAACCAAAAAGGAAGTCAAAGCAGGGCCCAGTGCGGTGCCACAACTTGTAATCTTAGCTGCTCGGGAAACTGAGGCAGGAAGATCGAAAGTTAGAGGCCAGCTTGACCCACTTAGATTGTCCCAGAGTTTAAAAAGGTCTGAGTATGTAGCTCAGTGGTAGAGCACTTGCCTAGCATTTGAGACGTCCTGGGTTCAATCCCAGTACAAAAAAACGGAGCAGGGAAAGCCAAGACTAGCCTCAGGAAGCAAGGCTGAGATCAGGTATCTGGGGCAGGGCGGGAGGTGGCTACTAGAACCGGGCTGAAGGGGTGGAGATTGGAGACAGGGGTGGAGTGGGCTGAGCCTAGATAGGCCAAGACTGAGTTGGAAAGAGGATGGAAGTCAGGCAGCTGGGTGAATAGGGAGAGTCCACGAGGAGTTTCGGGACGGTACGAGGATGAGATATGTAGAGCTGAGATCCCGGAGGAGGGTTGAGCTGTTAGATGGACTGGGAGGGGGCCTGGAGCTGGGCTGACCGAGAAAGGGTTCGCCTTGGCATGGAGAATGGGGATGTCCTATGGGTGGGCGTGGCTAAGCCAAGAAGGGCGGGCTTTGGCTGGGGGCGGAGCTGAGCCCTCAGGGACAGAACACCGCAGGGACTGCAGGGCTGAGCGGGCGCCCTAGCACCCACAGCCCCAGCCCTGTTGGCCCAGCAACAGCTGAAATAAACCTAAGAAAGCGTCCGACACCACTCTCCGAGTACCTGGCTAAACATTGACCGGATAAGAGATGAGAGACTTGAAGAGGACGTTGATTAGGGAGCTGGTCTGGTGGAAGTCGGTGGGTAGGGGATTGGAGAGGGACTTGGTGAGTTGAAGTCCTCAGATGCTTGAGGGTAAAGCTCTGGCAAGGGAACTGGGAAGGAACAGGAGTCAGATCAGGAAAAGTTATCAGGACTGGAAGGAGACAAGGACACAACCTGGGGACCTGTATTGCACAAGTGTTCTGGCCAGGTTGTGGGCAAGGAATTGATAATGAGGAATCTCTAGTTTATAGGAGACTCAGCTTAGAGGGGGTGGGTTCAAGGCTTCTAGTCCATACCCCATGCCCTGTGGGGGCACCTGGCAGGTGACTGGGACAGAGGAGAGGTCAAGGATTAGAGTGGGAACCAGAAATACATAGTATGAAGTTATCACAGGTCAGCTGTAGACACCTGAGTGAAAACAAGGGTAAGTGCCTGAGGGTGGGTGCAGCTAAGTGGAAACTGGTAAAATAAAGGCCAAGTGGGGTGACCTGTGTAGGACCAGGTAAAGGTGTGGTAGTAGGACCCTCATCTACATGGAATATTGCCTCACTCACCCCTGGGAGCTGTAAGTCTTTTTCCCATTCTGTGTGTGAAGGTGTCCAGGTGAAGGACTGCTGCTCCCCATTCCTATCTCAGTGCACAGGTGGAACACAGGAAGTGGAAGTGCAGCTAAGAGGAGGGATGTCCAGGTTGATGTGCTGATTGCCATCTACCAAATGAGGATCTGGTGGAGGGACTAGGCTGAGAGTCTAAAATATCATGATATAAATGCAGTTGTTATCTGCATTGTAGTTTCCTACCATGGGCTCAGTCTGGCTTAGGTTTCAGGGAGGTGGGTAGTCTCCCCTGAAGAGAAGTGGGCTGGGGGTCTGTCAAGCCAGGGGATTGGCCTCCTCATTCCTTTCTACCAACACTCATTTTCACCACATGCCTCTGCCACTGTCTAGTCTCAATCTTGCCACCTCCTCCTTCCAACCACATGTCCTCTCTGACATTTACCAGCTACTGTTACCTGTGTAGAAACATCCATCTCTGCATCAAGACAAAGCAACTGATGACTTCCTTTCCAAAGCCATCACTCTCCCTAATGAAGGTGACCCCCACCTAAGCTGCATGTTACCTCCGGCCTCCTTTCCATTGTATAGCCACTAGCCTGTAGCACGGTCCTTTGGCAGCCACAAGCATATTAGTTCAGTGGACAAAAGCTGATGCTTTGGCTTCACCTAGCAAAGCCTTCAAGTCAGGGCTGCCCAGGGCTATGTGGACACAGCCCTTGCTGTGGAGTTTGTAAAGATTACAGTCATACCCTCCTTATCTACAGATTAGCATTCTGTGGTTTCAGGTACCATGATCAACTGTGGTCTTAAAATATTAAATGGAGGGGCTGGGATTGTGGCTCAGTGGTAGAGTGCTTGCCTTGCATGCGTGAGGCACTGGGTTCGATCCTCAGCACCACATAAAAATAAATAAAGATATGTGTCCATCTACAACTAAAAAAAAATTTTTTTTTAAATTAAATGGAAATTTTCATAAATAAACATTCATACATTTTGAAGTGTGTGCTGTTCTGAGTAGCTTGATGAAATCTTGCGCCATCCTGTGTGATCATTCGCTTTGCTTCATTTCATCAGGTATTGTATGATGTCACATTATCACTAGAAGAAGGGTGACTACAAAATAATGTGCCACACCAAGGAAGAGACCACATTATTATGATATTTATTACAATATATTGTTATAATGGTTCTATTTTATTATTAACTGTTTAACAGTTTTTAACTGTTACTGTGCCTAATTTGCGAATGAAACTTTATCATAGGTATGTATGTATAAGAAAAAAACAAGCTGGGCACAGTGGTGCAAGACTGTAATCCCAGCAGTTAGGGAGGCTGAGACAGGAGAATCAGGAGTTCAAAGCCAGCCTCAGCAACGACGAGGTGTGGCGCTAAGCAACTCAGTGAGACCCTGTCTCTACATAAAACACAAAAGAGGGCTGGGGTTGTGGTTCAGTGGTCGAGTGCCCCTGAGTTCAATCTCCAGTACCAAAAAAACCCACAAACAAATGAAACATAGTAATAGGGTTAATTACTATCCATTGTTTCAGGCATCCACTGGGGAACATATCCTCTTGGATCAGGGGGCCCTACTACATTCATTTTTTATTGTAGAGAAACACACCGCTCATGTTAGACTGGTTGGTATCACCAGGACAATGGGGATAGGATAGACGTTGACCAAGGAGAGAGGCAGGGCTATACAGTTTGACCAGAAGACACTGAGCACATACATTGCCTAAGACAAACTACTCATGCACTGCCAGCTCTAAATTGCCCTGGTCCTAGGAAGTCTTCCAACTCTGCCTTTACCTCAGAACAAAGCCCTGGCTTCCCATTCTGGGTTCCCCCAGCTCCTGTTCTTCTTCTTACTGTGCCTTTGTCTGTGCCTGACTCCTCATGGGACTGTGTTCTTGAGGGAGGGAAAAAGTCTGGCTCATCTGAAATTCCTCTAAGAGACTGGGACAGAGAGTGTGTTTGGAATGACCGAATGAGTGCTGTAGACATGGGAAGAGGAATGCACAGTGGAGGGAATCAGAAGGGACTTGCTTGACAGACCATGCAGCTACTATGAGCTACATATTCTACATGCACTGGACTTGATGTTTGTACATGTTGACAATGTATCACAGTGGAAACAAAGTCAAAAAATGTTGCTTGTCCAACTTCACAAAGCTGTCTCCAGATTCAGAATGTTGAAGACAGTTAAGGAGACTGTCACACAGATAGGAAGAGAGACAACCAAGTGCTGGTCAATCAGATGATGCCTTGGTGGCAGCCGGGATTGTGCAGACCTATTATAGCAAATTTATGCTTGATTGCTTCTTCTTTCTGAGCCTCAGTTGTTACTTTCATAAAGTGAGTGAGGTTGACCGGATGACTACTCTTAGATGTGAGGTCATGTTATGATTCTCTTTGTTATCTTAAGTGTCCAGGGGACTAGACTCTGGCTTTGGGAGGACAAGGTCAGATCTGTCAGTCTTGAGCCAAGGAAGAGTTCTGCAACCTAACATGATCTGTGTTTTTTCACAGAAATGGGAACATAAGGGAACCAGCATCACTCATGATCTGAAGATGGCTAGGATGTTCCACCACAGTCACTACAGTGACATGCTCTAGGGTGGCTACCTGCAGAAGTGGTCTCTGAGAAGCAGCAAAGGTGCTGTCCATGGCCAGTCTCCATTCCACCCCTGTGGAATGGGTCCTTTTTCTCTCTGGCCCCAGTGCCAAAAGCATCAGTGAAGGATGAGTTTATGGAGCCCAGCATTCTTGTGTTCACAGACTTCTTATCCCTCTCTTAGGTCCTTTCCATATTTCTGCTGAGCTGAGGGAACATACTGTCAATGAACAACTAACTTCTGTTTTCTGAAAAATCCAGTCCAGAGCACAACAGAGCTGCCTGAAACAGGGCAAAGGAATGACATGGCTGCCTCATTCTAAATGTAATTTGGCCCAAAGTTTCAAGATGCCCCAACCTTTTACCTGGACTCCTACTAACCCAAAAGCTATGACTCTCTGGGGATCATCAGGACCCCATACAGCCATCTCCAGTATGTATTTCCAGTTTTCCCTCTCCATACTCAGCACATGTCCATGTCTTTACTCAAACTGTTCCCTCTGCCAAGAATGCTGTTCCAGCATGTCCTGGGAAATTCTTTGCCCTTCAAAGTCCTCCAAATAAATCCTGCTTCTTTAGTGAGCCTAGTCAGATTCATACTTCCTTCTGTGTTCTTACAGCATCTTGTCTTCTTATTTTCTCATAGAGTCAACAAATATCAGTTTCATGCTTGATATGGAAATATTCTGGGAGCTGAGAGTCAGCAATGATTAAGAAAAAAAGAATTCTCTGTCCTCAGCTTCTCATGGTTCAGTTTTGGAAGCTCCCCTGTATCAAGAGATGACAGAGTGGTCAGAGTTGTAATGAGAGGCCCAGGCATCTACAGGAGCTAAGTGTAGTTCTAAGAGCTAGCTAGGGGCTTAGAGAAAGGGTCTAGAGGGAGTGGTGTGTAAAGTGAGACCTGAACTGCATTCACTTGTGATTCAGGTGAAGCAGGCAGCTGGATGGGGAGTTTCCAGGTAGAAGGAACAGCCAGTGCAAAGGCTCAGGGTGATAGGTCTAGTGTGTTTGGAATAATGGGATGTCCACTGAGCCCTGGCCAGGTGAAACTGGCTGAAGGAGTCCTGATGAAGGCAGACAGTTCAGAGTTCAAGAGCACAGATGACCATGAAGTCCACTTGAAAAGTTTGTTCTTAGGGCAGTAGAAAACCCTAAAAATTTTTAAATGCATGCAGAAAAAATCTGTATGATATCTCATTGTATGAACGTAGCCATGGATATTTTGAATTATTTCTAATTTGTGTTAGGGTAGCGGCCAGCCAGACACAGACACCTCTGTGCAGCCAGGAGATCCTTTATTCAGGGGAGTGGGTGCCCGGGCGAAGGAAAGAGGAAAGAGAGAGAGAGAGGACATGCGGGAGGGATTTTTTTTAAATGTTTATTTTTTAGTTGTAGGTGACAGAATATCTTTATTTTTATGTGGTGCTGAGGATTGAACCCAGTGCCTTATGCGTGCTAGGCAAGCACGCTACCACTGCACCATAATCCCAGCCCCACGCGGGAGGGATTTTATAGAGCCCACTACAAACCGCGTGGCGAGCTAGGGATTGGTCACTTCAAAATTGGGGGCAGATAAGCAGTAGCAGTCTTTTGATGTGCTAACCTGAACGGTTAGGCTTTGTTTCCCAGGTGGAAGATTCCGTAGAAGAACCCCCTGGGGCAGGAACTGCCTTAGGCCTTTAGAGAGGGGATGTGATAATTATTTGTTTCCCAGGTGGAAGATTCGGGAGAGGAACCCCCAGGGGCAGGAACTGCCTTAGGCTTTTAGAGAGGGGATGTGAAAATTAATAACAATAGGGCTGTTTTTTACCTTACAATTTGGAGTTCTCATGAATGCCTACTATGTGTCCCTAGCAGATAATCCTATGGGCTCTTTTGGGTCTACGCCTGGGAATGGAATTGCTAGATTATAGGGGAGACCTTCATCAGCTTGCATAGATACTGCCAAACATGTTTCCAAAGTGTTAAGTTTCCATTGTTAAGGGTTGGTTTTAAGTATGAGTGAAGTGGCTAGATTCCTGACTATAGACAGTATAGAGGGTTCTCTGGTGTGTTATGAGGAGAACAGACTGCAGAGGACAGTGTGGGTTTGCGGAGACCCAGAAAAGGTGGCAGTGGTGGAGATAGTTCCTGAGATGAGCTGAGTGGTCGAATTTGGGACTGACTCCAGAGGTAGACTGGACAGTGTTACCTGTTGCATGAAGGGAAAGCAGAAGTGAACTCCCAGAGTTAAACCCCTGGGTGTCCCTGCCTCTTCATCAGGACTGATCCGCTCAGGGGCTCAGTTTCAGTATTCAGCCTGGTCCTCAAGCTTGGCAATATGTTTAAACTTCTAAATGTGAGATTTCCTTGTGACCTTGGGTTAAGGAAACTGCTTGTCTAATTCAAAGGTTTTCTTTTCTTCCTTCTTGACTCCTGTGTTAGTTGGCTTTTTGTCTGTGGCCAAAACACCAAATAAAAACAACTTACAGGAGGAAAAGTTTATTTTGGTTCAGATTTTTAGAAGTTTAATCCAAGGTGAGACAGAACATCACTGCAGAAGGGTGTAGTAGAAAAGCCTTGCTCTATTCATAAGGTCCAGAAAGCAGAGAGAGAAAGGGCGAGAGGCTCAGAGAACCTTTTCAGGCCACACGCCCAGGGATCCACCTTCCAATCATGCCCACCTGCAGTTACTACCTGTGGATTCAAACTAAGATAGACTGAGATTAGGTTACAGCTCTCACAATCTAATCATTTCGCCTCCGAATATTACCATATTAACACAGGAGCTTTTGTGGGGGACACCTCATGTCCAAACCATAACAACTCCTTAGTAGAATATCGCTACTGTATAACTCCAGTTTTTCCATGCATTAAGTAATTGTATCCCTTGTTTGCATGTTTTTATTTTGTTGGCCGAAAATATATATATTGAGAATAAACTGTAAGAAAGCCATAAAGCCAACTACCTCACCCCAAATTCCTCCACTGCGACATCAGTTCCTCCCTCCTGTTTCAGTGGGTCCCTGCCTAGCCTAACCATCCCTCCTCCTCTGAGGCCATGGGTTGTCTCCGTGGACACTGAGTCTGGAACTCCTTGAGCATGCTTATGACCCCGTTTCCAGGAGGTAGAAGCAAGAAGAGACCACTGAATTACAATTAAGAAGCGACTGACCGTTTTGGAAAGCCAGGAGCAAGTTCTACTTATTCTCAGCCCGGGCGATGTCTGCCTGGGAAGGAAGCAAGACCGGGTATGTGTTGTAGCCAGAATCAATCATTTGGCTCATCTCTGCCAAGCAAGAGGATCGCTTCTGTCACTCGGGTTCTAGGGAGCGGGTCCTGGATCACTAGCCAATCAGAGGCGCGGGGCTGTACGACCTGTCCAATCAGGAGCGCCAGCGGTGGGAGGGGCGGATCCACACTGGGAAGGATTTCCCTCTGGGGAGCCGCCATACTCGGCAGGTGGGCAGCTGTTTTGAGAGGAGCCGGGAGCCTGATCCTCCTTAGCTATGTGACGCCAGTTACTGTCGAGAGAACTCCGGGCGACCCCGGAAGCCGGAAATGGTCAGTGTTGGGGAGCAGGAAGGGGTGGGGAAAGGAGCGGCCTTTGGAACCGGCGGTGGCGGGACCCGGCCTCCGCACGTCGGCCCCGGAGCCTGCGGACGAGTCAGCCGCTGGCGCCGCTCGGCCCTCCTCCCTCCGGCCGCGTGGTGGGGCTGCCCTGGCAGCCGGGACCCGGCGTCCTGTCCCGTCCCTGCGCGGCGACTCGGGCCGGGCCTAGAGTCCTGCTCACCCCAGACTGCGGTGTCAGCGAGAGGGTCGCGGGAGACCCCGACTCACGTGTGGGGCTTGTGCGCGGGAGAAGCTTGCGGGGCTTGGCATCCGCCATCCTTCCCTCATTTTCCCCTGTGACATACTTAATTGCCCAGAATTTTCTAAATGTTTGCGAAGAAAGATCTCAAATCCACCGCCTTCCGGTGCTTCTTAGGGCTGGCTGCCTATAAATCCCTAATTTACCAGGTGCTTCTCCACGAAGCCAAACTCTTTGGAGAGGGAGATCTGCGTGCACATACACTTGGGGTTGAAGTGGAAGAGGAGAGGTGTTGCCCTCTGTGACACTATTGTTACTGTCCTTAGACTGTTACTACACATTGTTTTAAAACACGAAGTGATTGACATAGCACATGACTATCTGGAAGGAGTATTGCTGTGGGAAAGCCCTAACCATATGGTTTGCAAGCATACAAAGGCAGAGGAGGGCTTTTCTTTTGTAGGGATTAGGAAAGAAGAGTAGAAAAAGTTGGGAGAAAAGGGAATGACGGAGAACTTCTCCGCTGAGGTCAGCCAGTGCTTAGGGTGACATTAAAGAGGGGTTTATGTGCTGGCTCAGGCTGAGGGTGGGTCAGAGATCACAGGCCTGGAAAAAGGAGAGACACAAAGTTTGCTTAAGTGTTTTGTTTCTACTGATCAGTTTAGTTAATCATAAAGCCCGAAGTGGGAATTTGTGAAGTGTGTATCTGGCCTTGTTGGTTTAAAACAAAAAGGAACATTAATAGGGAGGGTGTACATTTGGGGTAGGATGTTTCTCCAAATCAAGGTATTGAGGTAGGAGATCTTTAATCACTGCTCCTTACCAAGATTACAGCTCTTGGTTAAAATTCAACATTTTATGCAGTTTGCTTTCATGTTCACAGTATTAGTCTAATCAGAGTGTATGTCAGTTGAGAAAATCTGTGAAGTACAGTTTTCGAGAAAGACACCTTTGGTGTCTATATGCTAGAGAAAATGGCTTATGAATTTGAGGTTTTATTTTGGCGTATAGTATGATAAACAACAACAAAAACAACAATTGATTTTGTCCCAGCTTCTGGCAGAGTGATCCTTAACCCTTGGAATTTCCTGAACAGTAAAAATCTCTTTGGTCGGTTATCATAAGCCTCTTTCAGGAAGTGTCTGAATTTATGCTAATGAGATAACTCAAAGTGTTACCTTTCTATGGGAATTGGTGACCAGACAGCAAGCACCTGCATTGGACTGGCTTCTGCAGTGGGGACAGTGTGGTCAGACTGAACCATGAATTTGTCAGAACTGTGCCAAATCTGGGTTGTATCAGAATTAAGTTGTGAGACACTTGGAGAATTGGTTGGTGTTGAGCAAATAGCATGCCTTTGGAGTCAGAAGTGATGTCAATAAAATAGAATTATTTGTGATGTCATTAGAATCTTCAAATGATTCTGGGTGACAGTTTGGTTACTTGTCAGAATTGAACCTGTGGAGGAGAGAGACTTTTCATACTGAGAGGAAGGTCAAGTATAGTATGGGGAGACTCCAGAATTCATTTCCTGGCTACTCAGTTTTCCCTCACTGCCTGGGAGGGAGCCCCTCTGGGCTACAACTGCACAGTAAAAATGGGACACTTGGAGAATTGGTTGGTGTTGAGCAAACAGCATGCCTTTGGAGTCAGAAGTGATGTCAATAAAATAGAATTATTAAGTGATGTCATTAGAATCTTCAAATGATTCTGGGTGACAGTTTGGTCACTTGTCAGAATTGAACCTGTGGAGAAGAGAGACTTTTCATACTGAGAGGAGGGTGAAGTATAGTGTGGGGAGACTCCAGAATTCATTTCCTGGCTACTCAGTTTTCCCTCACTGTCTGGGAGGGAGCCCCTCTGGGCTACAACTGCACAGTAAAAATAGTCTCTAAGTTTAGAAATGTGTTTGACCTGTGAAGCCTACTGCTTCCCTTTCGTTTCCTTGGTATAATTGTCTTTCTCTAAAAATAGCAGTTTACTTCACCATTTAAGAATTTTCCTTCATGACATAGTGCAATATGGTGCCTTTCTCATTTGGAACCTGAGTAGGATGATGAGGTCTGAAGAAGCAAAGAGAATTCTTGAAATAATTTATTTGTTTCATACTAAGTTCAAGTAAGAATATAAATATCCATGGAATCACCATGCAGGTGAATAAATAGGTTACTTCTGGTTGTCTTCCTAATTTCATCTTTGTTTGTACCCGAGGTGACCACAAGATGCAATTTTTGACATTCTTTATAGCTTTCCCATGTATTTTATTATTAAGCAGAGTTTTAATTTGTTTTGCCTCTCTTGAATTCTGGATGAGTTACTGCCATTCATATACCATTAGTATTATGCTGATAAGGTTTTTGTGTGGTTTCTTTGCCTCAATCTGTTGCACATGTGAGAGTAGGTAAGGCTGTAGCTCAGCCAGTGAATTCATACATTTTACTGCCTGTGGGACTTTGGGTGCTTTAAGTTTATTTTTTTGATGATGTTAACAGTGTTATTCTTGACTTTGCCCTGTGTTCTACAGCATTGTAGATATTTTTGCTGAATAGGGAAAAAATTGCTGGTGGTGGATAAATTTAAAGTTATTAGCGATTTTTTTCCTTTTTCAATATTGGTGATTGAAATCAGGGGGCACTGTTATCACTGAACTACATCTCCAGTCCTTTTTTTTTTCCCTTTGAGACAGAGTCTCATTAAGTTGTCTAGACTGGTCTTGAACTTGTGATCCTCCTACCTCAGTCTCCCCAGTTGCTGGGATTACAGGCAGGGGCCACTATACCCAGCTAGTAAGGAATTTTGCTAGTGTATGAATTGATCATCTGACCTTTAATGGATATGTGTTTATCGTGTGATTTATCTCCAGTAAATCTAATTTATTTTTTTTGTCCAGCTATTATAAACAGCATCTCTATGTTTATATTTTGGTTTTGCTGATTACTTCTGGTGTTGAACATTTTTATATGGTCTTTCATGTTGTATTAAATTGTTTCTCTCCCTTTTCTCTCTCCTGTATAAATGGTGTTGTGGTTTTAATTTCAAATCCAGTTGTTTGTATTTGATATGTAGGAAAATGACGGATTTTGAAATATTAGGCTAGTGAACACAACCTTACTTCTCCAAGTCTAGAAGAGTTGTTGATTTTAAATTTCTTTGTATTTTTCTTCTGTGGGCAGGAATGTCCCCTTCTGTGTGCTCCGTGCTATTCTAGAAAGTAGAAAAATGTGATTCCTTTTTTGGATGTTTGATGACAGTATTTAACCTTCAACATTCCTTCCCATTGTGCCCTACATTGAGATAAAATGATGAAAAGGCTGGGGACTCCTTTTTTTGGAGCTGGCAGGAGACTCAGACTAGGTTAGGTAAGCTATCGCTTTTCTTGTTCCAAAAATTTTAAATATTAGCTGGGCATTGTGGTGAAGGCCTGTAAGCCCAGTGACTCAGGAGCCTGAGGCAAAATGATTGCAAGTTTGAGACTAGCCTCAGCAATTTTGCAAGGCCCTAAGCAATTTAGTGAGAGCCAGTCTCAAAATTAAAAAAAAAAAAAAGATTTTAAAATATCATTAGACATTTTGTTGTCAAGTCAAAAGTGAGTTTTGAGAATTGTAGAACTCTGTAGATACGTGTGAGAGGTGACATCTTCATAACATTGAGCTCTTCCTAAAAACATGGACCATCCTTTCCCTAATTTAATTGTCCTTTTACATCTCCAATAAAAACTGTAACATTTTTCTATTCGCCTAGTGAACTGTCCTTCATGAGTCTTACTTAGTCTTTAATTAAAGTTGGCCTATAAGAAATCATTGCAAACTTCCAAAGTTGTCTCTGTGCAATCACAGCTGATGTGCTCAGTTCCCTGAGTAATAAGTTGTGACAAGAGGTGTTCAATAGTATCTACCAGACCTGCTCACTGGAGATTCATCATCCATAATGTACTTGGGGGGCTTATCAGGTAGGCTTCCTCTGATGAACCTGTCAGAAACTTGGAAACATTCACAGAAGTTAGACATCATATGGTTGGCAGAAACTGGTTAGGAACACTAAACCCTTCTTTTTAAAATAATTTTTTTCAGTTGTAGATGGACACAATACCTTTATTTTATCTATTTATTTTTTAATGTGGTGCTGAGAATTGAACCCAGTGCCTCACATGTGCTAGGCAAGCACTCTACCACTGAGCCACAACCCCAGCCCCACCAAACCCTTCTTTACAGGTAGGCTGCTGAGATCCATCCCAAAAGCAGTTCCCAAACCTCCACAAAGGTCAAACTTGGTTCTCAAGCATTTCTGGGAACATGCAGTCTCAGTACAGATGCTGTTAACTCTCTTGTGAACATTGACTTTGTTGTGAGAGGTGCTGCAGACGCACTGTACAAAGAGAAGTTGGGCGACCCGGCAGCACAACAGGTGTTCCTGTTCTGCTGTTGCTTTACTAGTTGCCCAGTCTAGCATCAGAATTAGTGTATGAGAGGATGTGGGTGTGAATGGAGAGTAAGAGTGTGGTAACCAAGATGTAGAATGAACATTTTTTTAAATTTTAAATTTGTTTTTAATTACACATGACAGTATACTGTATTTTTACATATTATGCATACATGGAGTATAACTTCCCATTCTTGTGGTTATACATGATATGGGGTTACACTGGTCATGTATTCATATATGAACAGAGGAAAGTTATGTCTGATTTGTTCTACTGTCTTTTCTATTCCTATCCTCCTTCTTCCCTTCCCTTTATCCCCCTTTATCTAATCCAGTGAACTTCTGTCCTTCCATCTCCCACCCCTTATTGTGTGTTACAATCCACATATCAGAGAGAACATTTGGCCTTTGGTTTTAGGGGTTGGCTTATTTCATTTAGTATGATAGTCTCCAGTTCCATCCATTTACCAGCAGATGCCATAATTTCATTCTTCTTTATGGCTGAGTAATATGGAATAAACATTTAGAGAACATAGAATCATGTGATCTTATTATGTAGTGAGTATGAATTTCCAGTGATACAGGCCTCACCTTTCCTGTTGGAAATAATGTGGGATGTTTTAGGAGTCAGTGACCTTTGAGGATGTGACTGTGAACTTCACCCTGGAGGAGTGGGCTTTGCTGGATCCTTCTCAAAAGAAGCTGTACAGAAATGTGATGCAGGAAACTTTCAGGAGCCTGGCCTCTCTAGGTAAGGGTGACATCAATGCCTTATGTAATCAATCAGAGAACAAGTGTTTCTTGCTCAATAATGTTGCTTCATGATTTGGAATAAGGAAAGGAAAATTTTGGTGACTATAGCAGGCATGAGCACATTTTACCATGAACCTACCTAGGATTTAATAATTTTTCTATAACATTATAGTAATTCATAATGATTTTTTTCGGGGGGGGGTCTACTTTTTAGGAAGAGGACAAGAAGACCAGAGCATTAAAAATGACTACAAAAACTCCAGGAGAAATCTAAGGTAATTTACATTCACATAGAAAGCAATGCCCCTCAAGAATCTTGGAGTGGGCTGGGGTTGTAGCTCAGTGGTAGAGCGCTTGCCTCGCATGCGTGAGGCCCTGGGTTCGATCCTCAGCACCACATACAAACCAATAAAATGAAGACATCGTATCCATCTATAACTAAAAAAATATTAAAAAAAAAAAGAATCTTGGAATGACAGGAGATTTTAAAAATGAGCAAACGAGAAAAATAACTTCAGCTTCAAATTGATTTAATCTCAAAATATTTTTAAAAATGCATACAAGTTGAATATCCATAATTGGAAAATCCAAAATAAAAAATATTCCAATGTTGGAAACATCTGGAGCACCAACATCTTGCACAGGTGACATTTTTTCTGACATCTTAAATATATATGAACGTTGTTCCATGTACAATATTATTAAAAATGTTGTATGAAATTGCCTTCAGGAATGGGTATAAGGTGTGTATGATATAAAAGTAAATTTTGTGTTTAAAGTGGGACACAGCTTCAAGATCTCATTATGTACATACAAATATTTCAAAATCCAAATGGATTTGGTTCTGAAATTTTTGCATAAGTGTTATGGTTTGGATGTGAGGTGTCCCCAAAAGTTCATGCGTGAGGCAGTGCAAGAAGGTTTAGAGGAGAAATGATTGGGTTATGAGAGCCTTAACCCAATTAGTCGAGTTAATCCCCTGGCAAGATTAACTGAGTGGTAACTAAAGGCAGATAGGGAATGGCTGGAGGAGGTGGGCATTGGGGGTGTGCCTTTGGGGCATATATTTGGTATCTGGCAAGTGGAATCTCTCTCTTTGCTGCTTATCAAGTGAGCCAGTTCCTTCCACCACACTCTTCCACCATGATGTTCAGGCTCACCTCAAGCCCCAGGGAACAAAGTCAGTTGTCTATGGACTGAGACCTCTGAAACTGTAAGCCCTCAAATAAACTTTTCCTCCTCTAAAGTTGTTTTCATTAGGTTTTTTAGCCACAGCAGTGAAAAGCTGTCTAAAATAAAAAGGAATACTCAGCCATATTTCCATGTGATATAAACCTTCAGTGTAGTCAAATAATTACCTCGGAAAAGTTTTAGAAACCTGGTGTAATGATTCATGCCTATTATCCCTTGTAAAAGAGATACAAGAGAATCTGAAATTTGAGGCCATTCTCAACAAATTAATGAGACCTTGTCCAAAATAAAAAGGATTGGGGATGTAGCTCAGTGGTAGAGCACTTGCCTTGCAGGTGCAAGGCCCTGCTTCCCTCTCCAGTACCACAAAAAAAAAAGAAAGAAAGAAATAAAATAAAGAAATAAAAAGAAACCTGATGTGAACACCACTGTTTTGATAATAACTGTCCTTGACCTATACTGCCTTTAGTTCATCCGGTTACATTCAAATACATGAACGAACTCACACTGATGAGAAGCCCTATGCAGGCCATTTATGTTCAAGTATTCATACATAAAAAGAGCATGTCTCATGGTAAATCATTAATAAACAAATTATTTGTTATGTGCTGCTTCTATTTTTGTTTTTGTTTTTTTGCTTACAGAAGTCAAGTGGTAGAGGGACTCTTTGAACATAAACTAGGTAGCAAATGTGGAAAAGTATTCAGCTGGTCTGCAGATCGCTTTCTGAATAAAAAAACTCCTTCAGTGAAACCAGATGAAAGGCCTGTGTATAGAAAAGTCCTCACTGGTCATTTATCCTTAAATGATACGTACAGAGCTCACTCTGGGCACAAACCATATGAATATTGGGAATATGGAAAGAAACCTTATAAATGTAAGGAACATGGGAACGCCTTCAGTTTTACCAAATGCTTTCTGAAGCATGAAAGAATTCACAGTGGAAATAAACACTATGAATGTAAGCAATGTGGGAAAGCCTTCAGTTGTTCCAGTTACATTCAAATACATGAAAGAACTCACACTGGAGAGAAACCCTATGAACGTAAGCAACGTGGGAAGTCTTTTACTCGTTCCAATTCTGTTCGAAAACATGAAAGAACTCACACTGGAGAGAGACCCCATGTATGTAAGCAATGTGGTAAAGGCTTCAGGGATTACAGTTCCATTCGAACACATGAAAGAATTCACAATGGAGAGAAACACTATGAATGTAAGCAATGTGGAAAAGCTTTCTTTTCTTTGAGTAACTTTCAAACACATGAAAGAATTCACAGTGGAGAGAAACCTTATGGATGTAAGCAGTGTGGGGAAGCCTTCCGTTCTTTGAGTAATTTTCGAAGACATGAACAAACTCATAGTGGAGAGAAACCATATGTCTGTAACCAGTGTGGGAAAGCTTCCTGTGTTTCCAGTTCCTTCAGAAAACATGAAAAAACTCACACTGCAAGGAAAGCCTATATATGTAGGCAATGTGGGAAAGCCTTTGTTGATTATAGTTCCTTTATAAGACATAACAGAACTCACACTGGAGAGAAACCCTTTGTATGTAAGCAATGTGGGAAAGCCTTTAGTTCTTCCAGTTATGTTCAAATACATGAAAGAACTCATACTGGAGAGAAACCCTTTGTATGCAAGCAATGTGGGAAAGCCTTTAGTTCTTCCAGTTACACTCAGATTCATGAAAGAACTCACAGTGGAGAGAAACCCTATGTATGTGAGCAGTGTGGGAAAGGCTACTATTATCCCAGTTCCCTCAAAAAACATGAAAGGACTCACACTGGAGAGAAACCCTATGTATGTAAGCAATGTGGGAAAGCCTTTAGTTCATCCGGTTACATTCAAATACATGAACGAACTCACACTGGTGAGAAGCCTTATGTATGTAAGCAATGTGGGAAAGCTTTCAATCAATCCAGTTCCTTTTATAAACATGAAAGAACTCACACTAAAGAGTAACCCTAAATGCAAAACGTGGGAAGGCTTCACTGCATATGACCTTTAGCAAAAATGAGAATGCATAGTGGAGAACACTCATCAATATAAAGCATGTGTGAATGCTTTTAGTTACCTTGATTCAATTCACAGACCTAAAAGAACACAACATGGAAAGGAACCTAAAATGGAAGAGGTGCACATAAGTCTTCAGTTGGCCTA
>CM053413.1:10041212-10064269 GCA_028644305.1 Xerus rutilus
AGCATATTCATAATAGTTTTACAAGTCTAGGGAGAGCAATATGTTTAGGTAAATTGTCAAAGTACAAGCCTGGGAAGGGAGAGACATCTCTTGTTCTACTGCAATCAAGCTTTCGTTGGTCAGAATTTGAGTGTGTATGTGCATGGGGGCAGGAGGGCACTGGGATTGAACACAAGGCTTTGTGCACTGAGCTACATCCCTATCCCTTTTTTTACCATTTATTTTGAGACAGAGTTTTGCCAAGTTGCCCAGGCTACCCTCAAACTTGTAATCCTTCTGCCTCAGCCTTTTGTGTCACTGGGATTACAGTCATGTGCTACCATGCCTGGCTAGAAAATGCTCAATGGTAATTTCTAAACATCTCTCACATGCCCCATGGTAGACTATACATAGAGAGAATTAAGCACAAACAACCCATGCACTCCATGGTTAATGTAATTATATGAAAAACAAATTATTGCAAATGCTGCTGCTTATATTTTTGTGAGAAAAGCCTAGCAGTGAACAAATGTTGAAACTTGTGTTTCTAAGATGGAAATGGGCTGTAAAAGAAAGCCAAGGAGGTGGGTGACAGTGTAGGAGCTGCAGAGGGCAGTTTCTGTCTTCTCTGTGGAAAGTCAGTGTGTGTACACATGTTCATCGTTCCTGTTGCCGCATCCAGTACTCTCAGCCCAGGTCAGCCAGTGCTTGTGTGGATGTGGAGGGTGGAGAGCACTGCAGGAAAGCCTGGCTGGTGGAGTTGACCATTATGATTCTTTATAAAGTACAGGTACAGTGCATAATTTTTCCAAAGGCTAAACATTTTAGTGCACGTTATATGTGATTTTGAACTTGGATATGAGTAGGATCTGAGATTTTTTTTTGTTACTTTGGACCACAGGTGTCTGGGGTGCGTCTGTTTAATGGCATTTGAGAGTTTTAGACTACCTTTTACATATGGCCATATCATGCTGCTGTATACAGTGAGTGATGTCAAGCCCATCCCCTTAAGCCCTGGAGTTCCTCCCAGTTTAAGAAAGGGATATCGTCACCTGCACAGTGCTAGCCAGTCCATCATGAGCTTTTCCTAAATGCAGTGACATCTAAGCAAAAACCCTGTGATTTCCCTTTTGTACACCAAAGGAAATACTGTATTCCTTTTCCCTTGCCCAGAGGTCCAGGGGGTTGGGCTCCAAATTCTAATTCTCTTATCGATTACAAATACAAATAATTTAAAAACTCACCATTTAAGTTGCCTTAGTCTTTCTGGCTACCAGACTATTTCCCATCCTGGAGCTACTCAGGGACACAAAAAACAGTCTTTTTACTGCAGAGATTCCCAGGGTTTAGAAGCTCTTGGGACTGTGACCCAATATCATAATTTTTGTTGTATGTCCTAAATGAGCAGGTGCTGTGAAAGGTTTGAAGAAAAACAGCAAATAAAATGCCCTTTTAATCACCTAAAATATTGCCCCTTCTGAGCCAGGCATGGTGGCGCAAGCCTGTAATCCCAGCACTTAAGGAGGCTAAGGCAGGAGAATTGTGAGTTCAAAGCCAGCCTCAGCAACGGCAAGGCGCTAAGCAACTCAGTGAGACCCTGTCTCTACATAAAACACAAAATAGGGCTGAGGATGTGGCTCAGTGGTCGAGTTCAATCTCCAGTACCAAAAAAAAAAAAAAAAAAAATTTACCCCTTCTGAAGTAAGCCCATTTCAAGTGGGTGGTTTAAATGTGATAGAGCCTCAAGAGAGATGTGATAGAGCCTCAAGAGGACCCAGCCTGTTACATAGTTTTTCAAAGGGAGAGGTGTTTAGAGTACTTAGGATTTAGCTATAGAAATGACTGGATGCTATAGGAATGGTAGTGGAGGTGGGGTGCAGAGACAGCTTCAAAGGGGCAAAGAGAACATATGTCCCTAGGCACAGAGCAGCTGGTGACAGCTATCCACTGGGAAGACAATGAATCTCCCTGAGTGGAGGCAAGAGTCAACATTTGATTAGTTTTTTCCATACTAATTTGCTTACAGGAAAAATAGTCTTTTAGCATGATTTTCTTCTCAAAGGAATGATTATTGACCAGTTTTTAAACCCATATAAAGTGTCTTAGAATTTTCCTTATTTTATATGTGGATGGAAATGAAGCACTCAGTTTATTATTCAAAAATGTGGATTCAGCATCTTTGTCTCATTTAATGTATTGATGTTGGTTTGAGGCAGGTGCATAACCTGGAGTGGGAAGCAGAGGGCTGAGAACAAGTGACTCCAAGCTGAGGCCCATCTTTTTTTTTTATTATTTTTTAACAGAATGCATTTCAATTCACAGTACACACATGGAACACAATGTTTCATTTCTCTGGTTGTACACAAGGTAGAGTCACTCCCTTCATATCTTCATACACCTACCTAGGGTAATGATGTCCATCTCATTCCACCATCTTTCCTACGCCATGCCCCTCCCTTGCCCTCCCTCCCTTTGCCCCATCCAAAGTTTCTCCATTTCTCCCAAGCTCCCCACTCCCATTATGGATCAGCATCCACTAATCAGAGAAAACATTTGGCCTTTGGTTTTTTGGGATTGGTTTACTTCGCTTAGCATGTTATTCTCCAACTCCATCCATTTACCTGCAAATGTCATAATTTTACTCTCTTGTAATGCTGATATTCCATTGTATATATATACCACAGTTTCTTTATGCATTCATCCATTGAAGGGCATTGAGGTTGCTTTCACAGTTTAGCAATTGTGTGTGAATTTTCTGAGGCCCATCTTGAGCCTGCAAAGGGAAGACAGTGGAGTTCTACTGTGGGGCAGCTGCCTCCCCTGCATGTGGCCTCTAGCTGCTCAGAACAGTTACAGAAGTGTTGAGAGTGAAAAGCTGCAGAACACTGGACAGAGGAAGCTCATGTACAGGTGCGTGTTGAAGTTCTGTTCTTTCTGAGGCTTTGACTGACTTCTGAGGGGCTATTTTCTGTTCCCTGTTTTTGTTTTCACATTCATAGAGTTACTGGAGTCTGACTAAGTTGTGCATATGAAGAAAATCTGTGAAGAAAGACTCAGTCTCCTGGAGAAAGGGTTTATGAATTTGACAGTTTCTTTAGGTCAGAACTTTAAACTGATTCCAGGTGAGAGTCTGATGATTGTAAGGTGTTGAAGGGAGCGTTTCCACACCTGAGGAGCTGAGGGCAGGACAGAGTGAACAGTCAGTTAAATCCTTGGTACCCGGGTCTTCCCCTGCCTCGCTACCAGAGTGATCCACCATAGGACTTCATTTCAGCAGCCATTCTAGTTTTCAACGGTATTCCTTGTGACCTTATGTGAAGAAGGTTGCTTATCTGAACAAGTTCAAAGAATCACTTTTCTCCTGTCTTGATTTCTTTGTAGAATATTGCTGCCATATACGTCTCCATGCATTGAATAATTGTATTCCTTTGTTGGCTTTTATTTTCTTAGCTGAAACGGGTAGATCAAGAGATGGTGTGCAAAAGTCTTGGCCATGAAGCCAGCCACTTCAGAGAGGAATCCCACATTCCTCAGGTGTGACATCAGGCCCTCTCTCCTGTACAAGTGAAGCCCCGCCTGGCTTAGGCATCCCTCCCTCTCTGAGGCCAAGGGTTGCCTCTGTAGGACACTGAGCGTGGAATTCCTGAGCATATTTATGTCCCGGTTTCCAGGAAGAAACAGCATGAAATGCCCACTGAGTAGAGTAAGAATCAGGTGCCCACTCTGGAAAGCCAGGAGCAAGAACTCCTTAAATACAGCTGGGTATACCTAAGCTGGGTCAGTTCACTTAGGGCGATTGAACCCTTGGCTGCTGAGCACTGTGGCTAGGACCGTCAGTTCGCTCATCTGGGCGGGGATTCCTTTTGTCACTCAGGCTAAGGGGGCGGGTCTTTGATCCCTAGCCAAACAGGCATTGGGCGAGGGGGCCCGCCTACGTACCAGACTGGATTTTATTTTCTAGAACCACCGCACACACCACTAAATCTCAGTTGCAGACAGGCATCTGGGTTGGCTCAGCTTGTCCGTGACAGTTCTGTGACCTCCACTCACCATAGGAGGCTGGGGAGGACTCCCCGGACGGGAAGCCAGAGGGTGAGTTGGGAGTGGGGGGTGATAAAGAGAACGCCTGTTAGGACCGACCGGAATCGGCTGCAGGGGACTCGTCTCCGCGTCAGTCAGCTCGGGAGTTTGCAGCGGAGCCTGCAAGCAGTCCTCCCTCCCTTCGGCAGCCCGGAGGGTGTCCTGTCGCGTTCCTGTACCTGCACGCGGCCCAGAGCCCTTTCTAGGAAGCTCTGCCCCCCAGCCTCACGTCTCCCCAGACTGCGGGAGGGTCCCGGGAGACTCGCTGACTCCCGTGTGGCATTTGTGTGCAGGAGGGGCTGTGGTGTATGGGGTCCCCGGCCCCTCATTTCTCGCCATGGCATACCTGACTGCCTGGAATTTTCTAAGAGTTTGCCAAGCAAGGTCTCCAATCCAGGGCCTGTCCCAGAATTTCAGCCCAGTGCTTCTTGGGGCTGGCAATAAATCTCTAAATTTCCAGCTCCTTCCCCACATTGCCAAACTCATTGAAAAGGGGATTCGTATGCACATGTGGTTGGGGTTCCAGTGAAAGGGGAGACGTATTGAGACATAACTGTCCTCAGACTGTTTCTACGTGTTTCAAAAAAGAGCAATGATTGACATAACGCATGACTACCTGAAAGTATTGCAAGGGGAATATCCTCAATAAGGTTTGCAGTCATCACCCGAGTTAATCTGGGAAGGAGTAAACAGGAGTAGAAAAGTGGGAGAGGACAGATTGATAGAGGGTGGTAACGTCAACTCCTCAACCAGAGAATGGTTTCCCCTGAGGGCAGCCTGTTCTTAGGGTGACAATATAAGAGGGTTTGTGTGCTGGCCCAGGCTGAGTGGGTCAAAGATCCCATTGGCCTAAAGGAAGGAGAGAGATTTAGGAAAATTTGTTTAATCAGCTAATCTTTTCTGGGACAAAAGGTGAGCCTGATAGCTTCAAAAAAGGGACATGTGTTTGTTTACACTGTGCTGCGCTGTTTCTCCAAAACAGCATTGTCGGTAGGATTTGGGGGGGGGGGATTGTTGTTTTTGTTGGGGGTTTTTTGTTGTTGTTTTTTGTTTTTTTGTTTTTTGTTTTTTGTTGGTTTGTTTTTTGGTACCAAGGATTGAGCTCAGGGGCACTCGACCACTGAGCCACATCCCCAGCCCTATTTTGTGTTGTTTTTTTTTTTTTTAATTTAGAGACAAGGTCTCACTGATGTTGTTTAGTCCCTCACTATTGCTGAGGCTGGCTTTGAACTTGCGATCTTCCCGCCTCAGCCTCCTGAGCCGCTGAGATTACAGGCATGTGACACTGTGCCTGGCTGTAGGGGGTTCTTTAATGACCAGTATTTGCCAGTGATAAGGGACAGGCAGATGCAAATAGTGGGAACATGAGGTTAAGAGAATAATTCTATGAATTGGCCCCACCATGTGGACCCTCACATACTTACTTTTCCAAGAAAAAATTTACCTGCAGCCCTGCCTGGCCTAAGTGGACAGGATATGTCACATTCCTCAGCAAACTACCTATTATCTGTAGGAGAAATACAGGTCCAAAATAATGTTAAGAGGAACCCAGTTTACCCTGAGGGGGAGACATTTGTGACCCCTTTCACAGACCATTTCCTGAAACTCAAGAAGATATGGATAATCCCTCCTAAACATAAAATCTATAAGAATTTATGGTTAAGAATCCAATTAGAACCAGTCAGCATGGGCTACAGTGACCTTGAGTTGTCATGGCGGTGGGGACTTGAAAGTCTGATGTCATCTTGTTGTCAGTCAATAAGAGGTGGACCTGGGTGGGACTCTCTGGAAAATTCTCTGAGATCTCCAATAAAATTGGAGTGCAAGAGAGGCACACTGTCCCTTTCCTCCCCCTTTCCCTTTCCCTTTTCTTATCTCTTCAATAAACTCATTGCCTGTTACTACTCTGAGTGACATGTCTGAAATCTTTCTGACTTGATTGCAAGAATCAGGATTTGAAAGGGACCTCTTCAGCTGCCTCATTTTCCTAGAAGACCCCAGCTCTGTAACACGAGGATGGCAGCGCTTGGGTAAAACAGACAAAGTTTGTGAAGGTTACTCTGAGAGAGAGACCTCTGAGTTCTGCCTGCTGCACAAAGGTATTTTTGAGTTTGATGGTTTATTTGGGTGTGAATAATAATAAAATAAAAATAAAAATGAATCTTTGTCCCAGATCCTGGAACAAAGATCCTAAAAATCTTGGAATTTATTGGGCAATATGGATGTCTGTGGTTGTTTATAATAAGCCCCTTGTTGGCAGTATCTGGACTGAGGTGAGTCAGGGTGCCACCCCTAGATAACTCCAGAATGGGAATTGGTGACCACACAAACCAAACACATGCTTTGAACTGGCAGTCAGTGGGTCTCAGTGAGGTGGGACTGTGAGTACTGAGCGTATGGAGTCTCTGCTAACTCTGGGAGTTGTCAGAATTGAATTGTAGGGCACCCAGTTGGTGGTGGAGAATTGGTTTGTGTTCAGCAAACAGCATACATTTGATGTCAGAAAGACACCAGTCAGACTCTACACTTGTCTCTGGGTGACAGTTTGGTCACTGGTCAGAGTTGAGCCTGTGAAGGTGGGGGCCTTTTCATGCTTGGACAATGTAGCAGCAGTGTGAGGACTAGAGGTGTGCAGGTCCTAGAATTAAATTTCCTGGCTGCATAGATTCTCTTACCCACTGTCTAGGAGTGAGATCCTCTCAGCTGTATCTGCACAGTAAGAATGGTCTCTAGGCTTAGGAATGTGTTTAACCTTCTTGGTGTTTTTTTGATGTTGTGGACAGAGTTATTCTTGATTTCCCCCCTGGGTGCTACTATATCAGATGTTTTTTCAGAATGTCAAAAAAATTGCTGATGTGTAGGTGATGGATAAAATCAAATTTGGTTGGAAATTTTTTTTTTCTTTTTTAGTATTGGGCACTCTATCACTTAGCTACATCTTTTTTTTTTTTTTTTTAGTACTGGAGATTGAACTCAGGGGCACTCGAACACTGAGCCACATCCCAGCCCTATTTTGTGTTTTATGTAGAGACAGGGTCTCACTGAGTTGCTTAGCGCCTCGCCGTTGCTGAGGCTGGCTTTGAACTCGCAATTCTCCTGTCTCAGCCTCCCTAAGTGAAGGGATTACAGGCGTGCACCACTGCACCCGGCTCTCTCTCTCTCTTTTTTTTTTTTCAGCTATAGGGAAATAGGTTTTGTTGTTTGTTTGTTTTTGTTTTAATCCAGATGTTAGGGGAAAAACAGACTTTTCAAAATGACTGTCCCTCAACCCCATTGTTGAGAAAAGGAAGTGATTTTTCTCTGTCATTGTGAGAACCCTGTATGGTTTCGAGAGAAAATTCACAAAGTTGTAGGGCCTGATAGTACTGCGGCCCCTGGAGGTTTTACCTTCTTTCCTCTTATCCTCGAGCCGTTCACCGGGGGACACTGCTTTCCTTCACTTATTTTTCTGCAGATAGGTTTCTGTTGGAGTAAATTATTCTTTTTTGGGTCCTCCTCCTTTTCTTCTTTCTTCTTTTTTTTTTCTTCCTTCTTCCTTCTCTCCCTTTTTCTTTCCTAGTTTGGAGACAATGGGTTGCCTTTTTTATGTTACTTTTTGAGTTTACAAGAGTTGTTGATTTTAAACTTTGTGTCTGGATGGGAATGTCATCCTTTATGTTCTTCCTTGCTGGATTAAAAGTGGAAGTATATGACTCCTTTTCTGATATTTGATGACAAAATTTAAATCCTATCTCTCCTTCAACTCTTTGGTTCCCACATTAATATACGGTGATCAAAAACCTGGGGGCTCCTTCCTTGACAGCTGGCAGAAGGCTCAGACCACCCTAAAGTCCACCCAAGGGAATGAAGTCTCACCAAACCTTCCCCGTTAATCTCAGTAAAGTTCCCAGGCGAGGCTCCTTTTCTTGCGCTCTCAAGACACTTGCTGCCTACCTGGGAGGCCTCCTGTGCTCAGAGTTATGTGAGTAATAAGCCTTTGTGTGTTCTCTGGGTATTTATGCTACATTGTTGAGGTCAGTGGTGACCTCAGAACCACACCTCACCATGTGACCCTGGCAGTGTGCACCTGGAGCAGGATAAGATGTTGACCACCTCCTCCATCTGTCTTTTTTTGCACTGACTTGCCAACCTGCCCTCTTGCCTGAGGGGCAGCATACACTCTGACTTCCCCTTGCTAGGTGCCTGGGGGTCTTGTGTGGTGACATGTGCTACTATTCATTGCTGTACAATTTGTGAATTTAGATGTACATTGCCACATCACTAGGGAGATAAAGCATATAGAAATCAGTGATGTGATTTCTTTCCAAAATAAGTTGTTTTTTAAATTACTCATAATATAGTATATTCACAAAAGAATAAAAGTTTGTGGTAAGATTTAATAACGTTAGCTATATAAATACTCTGGTAATCATCATCAAGCTTTCTAACTGGGGCCAGCCATGGTGGCACACACCTATAATCAATCTCAGCAGCTCAGGAGGCTGAGGCAGGAGAATCACAAGTTCAAAGCCAGCCTCAGCAACTTAGAAAGGCCCTAAGCAACTTAGCAAGACCCTGTCTCAAAATAAAAAATGAAAAAGGAGCCGGGCACGGTGGCTCAAGCCTGTAATCCCAGCACTTAGGGAGGCTGAGACAGGAGAATCGCGAGTTCAAAGCCAGCCTCAGCAACTTAGAAAGGCCCTAAGCAACTTAGCGAGACCCTGTCTCAAAATAAAAAATGAAAAAGGACTGGAGATGTGGCCTAGTGGTGAAGCACCCCTGGGTCCAATCCCTGGTACCAAAAACAAAAGAAGTAAAGGTTCCTAACTGGATCTTGGGCAGTTGTTACAGTCGCTAAGTGGTCCCTAGTCTGACACATCTTTATCTTACCACAAGGTGACCACTGTCCTGATTCTTTGGCTGCTTTACCTATCTTTAACCATATATAAATTTTCACCAGATAGTGTTCTTTTATTTTTTATTTTGGCACCCTTTCAACTTTTAATAACTCAGTATTAAAATTTGCAAAGAAAAGTATTATCTGTGCTTTCTTTACCTCTATATGTTTTAGGCATGCTGGTGTCTGAACCTAAGGCCCACCCATTTTCCCATCCATAGCAGCTGTTACGGTACGTGGGCTTTGTCAAGGTAACTTTTCAGTGCTGTGAAAAACAGCACCTCTGTCCCCAGGGACAAATGCCCAATACACTTTGTGGACATTAGAGAAAAATGACTAGTCTGTAGATTGCAGTAGAGTTTAATTTATAGGAAATGGCAGTAGAATGTGTCAGTTGTTGCTCCATTTGTGTTTAATTCCCTGGTTTGCTGTGATCCTCAACATTTATACTTTGACTATTTCTTTTACCAAGGCCATGAATTCTTTTTTTTTTAAATATTTATTTATTTTTTTAGTTGTAGGTGAACAGAATATCTTTATTTTTATGTGGTGCCGAGGATCGAACCCAGTGCCTCACGCGTGCTAGGCGAGCACGCTACCACTGTGCCACAATCCCAGCCCCCATGAATTCTTTTGAACACATGGTGTTTTAGCTTGAGTTGTATAAGTTTTGGTCATTTTTCTTTTTTAAAAAATGTCTTTATTTTATTTATTTTTATGTGGTGCTGAGGATTGAACCCAGTACCTCACGCTTGCAAGGCAAGCACTCTGCCACTGAGCCACAATCCCAGCCCAGTGTTGGTCATTTTTCAATCATGCATTCATTCATTTTTACTCTGCACATTCATCCTGTTATATTGCGCTTTTGGAGGGGGGCAGGTGTCTTTCTTTTGTTTTGTTTTTACTTCCCTTAATTTTCATAGACTTAAATTTCTCTATTTCTTATGATTATCTATTTTTCTTATGAGGTAATTTTCTATATGCAAAACACATTTGACTGTATTCAAGTATTCAAATTTTACTAATGTGTGATTTGATTTTTGTACATGGAAGGAGGAATATAAGGCATGTTTCCATATAGAAACTTCTAGTTTGTCTTACCTCCTGTATTAAAGAGATTGTGTTTTCTGTCACTATTGTACAATGCCTGCTCTATCATGAATCAATTTTGTTTACATGAGAGCCTGTTGAATATTGTTTTCCTTTCCCATGATCTGCTCATTAAGCTCTTTGTTAATAATATAGTGTCCTTTTTTTATTAGTTGTAGATGGACACAATACCTTTATTTACTTTTATGTGGTGCTGAGGACTGAACCCAGTGTCTCACACTTGCTAGGCAAGCGCTCTACCACTGAACCACAATCTCAGCTCAATATAGTATCTTGAATAGTGTAGATTCCAGTTTTTTTAAGGTGTATTATGCAGTTGATCACTTTTTTCTACCAACGATTTTAAACATTGTTAAATATTTCAACTACTGTATTTGGTAGTTTTTGGCTAGTTAAAGATGTGCTTGGGGAATTTTAGAGGTTTTTTTTTTGTTGTTGTTGTTGTTGGTACTGGGGATTGAACTCAGGGACCCTCGACCACTGAGCCACATCCCCAGCCCTATTTTGTGTTTTATGTAGAGACAGGGTCTCACTGAGTTGCTTAGTGCTTCACCATTGCTGAGACTGTCTTTGAACTTGAGATTCTCCTGTCTCAACTTCCCCAAGTGCTGGGATTACAGGTGTGCACCACTGTACCCAGCTGAATTTTAGAGTTTTCTAAATATGTATGAGAGGTGACATATTGGTGACATTGAGATCTTTTGAAGAACATCTTTCCCCTTATTTCATAGTCCTTTGACACTCTCCAATAAAAACTGTAATGTTTTTTCCATCAGTATATTTACTATTTCATTAATGTTAGCCTAGAAGAACCAGGAAGCTTCCACATGTCTCTCGGTGCTATCACAAAGGATGCACTCAATTTCTGAAGGTTAAAGTTGTAATGAGGTATTAAATACTGTCAGAGCAGCTCATTAGAGATTCATTATTCATAGTGTACTTTGGGAGCTTATCAGGTAGGCTTTCTCTGATGAACCTGTCAGAAGTTCACAAACATTCACAGGGACAACAGGAGTTAGACAAATATCATATGGCTAGCAGAAACTATTTAGGAACACCAAACCCCTCTTTACAGCTAAGGTGGTGAGGTCCATCCCAAGAGCAGTTCCCAAACACCACAAAGGTCAAACTTGGTTCTCAAGCATTTCTGGGAACATGCAGTCTCAGTACAGATGCTGTTAACTCTCTTGTGAACATTGACTTTGTTGTGAGAGGTGCTGCAGACGCACAGTACAAAGAGAAGTTGGGCGACCCAGCAGCACAACAGGTATTCCTGTTCTGCTGTTGCTTTACTAAATAGTTGCCCAGTCTAGCTAGCATCAGAATTAGTGTATGCGATGATGTGGGTATGAATGGAGAGTAAAAGTGTGGTGACCAAGATGTGGAATGAACATTTAGACAACATGGCATCATTTGAGCTTCTTACATAGTGAGTGTGGATTTCTAGGGATGCGAGTCACCTTTCCTGCTGGAAATAATGTGGGATGTTTTAGGGGTCAATGACCTTCTACTCAAGTCATTGAGTAGAGCATTCTGTCCATTCATGTTCAAAATTCTTACATAGCATAAAGTCAGCAATTCTACTGATAAATAATAAAGAGTACCTTAGTAATATGCTTCTCAGTTTTCACAGATGTCATGTGGTAGAGAGAGACTGTGAACATAATGAAGACAATCAATGTGAAGAAATCTTCATTTGGATTCCAGATCCTATTGTGAAAAAGAAAATACCTCCTGGAGTCAAACCTTGTGAAAATAGTGTATGTAGAGAAGGCCTCAGTGGGCCATTCATCTCTAAATGTGCCCATCAGAGTTTAGACTGGACACAACAATATGAATATCAGGAATATTGAGAGAAACCATATAAATGTAAGACATGTGGGAAAGTGTTCAGAAGATGCAGTTATGTTTTAATCCTTGCAAGAATTCATGCTGCAGACAAACCCTTTGTGTGTAAGTGATGTGAGCCAGGCTTCATGACTCTTGCAGGCATTCAAAAACATATGGTAATACATAATGGAGGTGGATCTTATATGTGCAAAATATGTGGTGAAGTCTTTGGCTCTTTCAGTTCATGTCTTATACACAAGAGAATTCACACTGGAGGTAAATCCTATGTTTTGTAAGCAATGTGGGAAAGCCTTCACTTGTTACAGTTCCTTTCACAGACATAAAAGAAGTCACACTGCAGAGAAACCTTATGAATATAAGCAATGTGGGAAAGCCTTCACCAATCACAGTTCCCTTCGATACCATGAAAGGATTCACTGAGGGGAGAAACCTTGTGAATGTAAGCAATGTGGGAAAGCCTTCACTCATTACAGTTCCTTTCAAGCACATAAAAGAAGTCACACTGGAGAAAAACCCTGTGAGTGTAAGCAGTGTGGGAAAGCCTTCACTTGTTCTGGTTCCCTTCAAAAACATGAAAGGACTCCCACTGGAAAGAAACCCTATGTGTGTAAGCAATGTGGGAAGGTCTATAATTCTTCTACTTACATTCAAATACATGAAATAACTTCTAATGGAGAGGAATCCTGTGTGTGTAAGCAATGTGGGAGAGCTACTGTCATCCCAGTTCCCTCAAAAAACATAAAAGGACTCACACTGGAGAGAATTCCTAAATGTGGAATCTGAGAAGGCTTCACTGCCACAACCTTACTTACAGACATGATAATGCATAGTGGAGAATACTCCTATCAATGTAAAGCCTGTGGGAATGCCTCTGTTCATCTTGGTTCAATACACAGATATAAAAGAACACAGCATAGTGAGAAACTTTGAATAGAACAGATGTGGAGAAATCTTTAGTTGTCTGTCCCACATTTAAGAATGCTCACTGGATCAAAACCTTGTAAATGTGAAAAATACAAGACAGTTGTGATTTGTAACAAATAGTTTCCAAGTCATCATATAGTGCAGTAAATGTAAGTAATAAAGAGCTTGATGCAAAAGAATATGTGTAGAATGCTGAAGAAAATACATAAGCTGAAGGAAATGTTCTAAAGTTTATGAATATATTATGTTTATCAATGGCTCATTCCTAAAGTAGATCCCTGGACTTTTGCTAATTTTTACTCTTGAAAGTAAATATTGAGGTGATCTACTTATGCAAGTTTTATTTACATAGTGTGTGAGTTTAATTGTGTCATTTAAAATCAAATCACATAATAAGTTTTTTTTCCTCCTTTCATTTTGAACCTTGTTGAATCTATAAATTAGAAATGTATTTCTAATCAACCACTATGTGGTTAATGGGACCATTGAAAATGAGTTTTTGGGGACTGGGGATATAGCTCAGTTGGTAGAGTGCTTGCCTTGCATACACAAGGCCCTGCGGTCAATCCCTAGCACCACGGGGGAGGAGGGGGGGTTGTTAATTGTGATTTTCCTACTGAGCTCATGTGACAGTTTCCTACCCTTTATAGATATTTACTGCATCTTTCTTTTTTCAGAACAAATGATATTTTTAAATGTCTTTCATTTTTTATTTTTGATATATATGTATTTTTCAAATGGGATTTTGTACATGTTTTTAAAGACAGATTTTCTTAACCATTCTAAACAATTTGTAGATTAACAAATGTTGTCTTTTTCACTTATTGAGAAGATATCTACAAATATCCATCATAAACATGGATTGGATCAATTTATAAGTTTGCCACAATTTTTGTTTGATGTTGAGTCATTATTTGGTGCTTGCAACTAAAGGTGTTTTTTCTCATATAAATTTTAGTTCTCATCCTTATGTTGTTAAAAATGTGCATTTTGATTGTAATTGTCCTTCATTCCTCAGACCAAATGATAAATTATGCCAGTGCGAGTGGCCTCTTGGGAGAAACCACCAAGCTCACAGCTTTTGTCAAATAGGATGCAATGAATTGTACTCGTCAATCTGTCCAACAGCTGTAAATGGCTCTGTGGCTCATCAGTGCAGGCATTCTCCATAGAATGTCTGTCAGGGTGGGTGCTTGTTTAGGGATTGGCTTGGATGCAGTGTAGTGAGGCGCCTCCTTCTGTTGGATGCGCTGATGGGCTGAATGCATTTGATCTTTGGTAACCACATTAGTTTTACCTGCAAGCCGAGGTAATGGAAGGAAGGCAAACCTAATTCATGAGATACATAAGTCAGTCATATTAGTGAGAAAGTTCTGCTCATTTTTATGACTCAACAATGTGTTCTCTTCTACCAGTGTTCAGAGACAAATTTACCGGACATCTGTGTTTTTACCTTGATCCATTTTATTCACTGAGGACCATTATCTACTTTAGGAGGTATGGGATGGTGTCTTCATACGGCCTTGCTGTGTGAGTCTGACTCCAGTTTCTGGACCTGTTTGCCTTTGTCGCTCATTCTGTAAACACTAAGTATTTCCTACAATGCCTTGGACACCGTTCTCCATAAATAGATACCTTTCCACTTTCAATGATGTTATCAAAAGCCTGCACTAAGGTGAAAATATCATAAGATCATATGTTAAAAATGTGCTTAGCTGGGCACGGTGACGCAAGCCTGTAATCCCTGCACTTAGGGAGGCTGAGACAGGAGAATCACGAGTTCAAAGCCAGCCTCAGCAACGGCGAGTCATTAAGCAACTCAGTGAGACCCTGTTTTTACATAAAACACAAAAAATAGGGCTGGGGATGTGGCTCAGTGGTCGAGTGCCCCTGAGTTCAATCTCTAGTTCCAAAAAAAAAAAAATGTGCTTAATGCAGTTAACTTACTGAACATCACAGTTGAGCCTAGACTACCTCAAATTTATATTATCCTATGGCCTATTTAATAATAAGATATTGAATATCTCATTGAATTCATTGAATCTAGTGCCCTGTACAGTATCAGTTGTTATGGTCCTGAAAAGGGAGCCAACTGGACTGCAATCACCACTGCTATCCAGCATCATCAAGGAACAGTTACCTTCTATGAATAAATTCTAGCCATTTTTTTCACTGCTTTGGCCTATTCACTCTTCCTCTTAAGCTTCAGTTTCCTCATCAATATAATATGGTGGTAAATCCTTTCAAAAAGACACTTTAGATAATGATCAAAGATATATAAATTAACATAACAGCTGGTGCGGTGGCGCAAGCCTGCAATCACAGCACTTAGGGAGGCTGAGGCAGGAGGATTGCAGTTCAAAGCCAGCCTCAGCAACAGCGAGGCACTAAGCAACTCAGTGAGACCCTGTCTCTACATAAAACACAAAATAGGGCTGGGGATGTGGCTCAGTGGTCGAGTGCCCCTGAGTTCAATCCCCAGTACCAAAAAAAAAAAAGATAATAATCAATGATATATAAATTAACAATGAGGACTTAAAAATCTCTGAAATGATTCTTAAAAATGATCATTTCCAGGCCTGGCATAATGGCATTGAAATTGATATTCTCACATATTGCAAGTAGAAATTGATTACTATTTAGCAAGATTGATAAAGATTTTCAAAACTTTGAATATGGAAGACTGAAAATACTTCTCCTACCTAATACCTAAGTATACCTGGAGATACTAGTTACAATATAATGGACACAAGAAAGTTAATGGAGGAGTTGTGTCTGTTTTCTAGGAGGAAACAATGGGGGAGAGTTTATCTGAGGACTAGGCATCTGTTACTCTCTAGATGCCTTTGCCAAAACTTGTTGAGAGAAGTCACCATCCTGGGAAACATCATCCTGGCATCCGTTCCATTTCCCAGAATGCTTAGATTTTCAGCAGCCCAGCCTAGTCTGGCTCCCTGGTAGGGGTTGGATTGGGGATTGATGATGAGACCTTCTGGGAGGAGGGTCCTACAAACTGAGACCTAATGGAAAATGGGACTGAGACAGTGTGAGAGTGGTGGGAGGAAGGGAAGAAGAAAGGGAGGGAGATAGGTAAGATCATATAGCTAGGGGCTGGGGCTGTAGCTCAGTGGTAGAGCGCTTGCCTCGCATGCATGAGTCACTGGGTTTGATCCTCAGCACCACATTAAAAAAATAAATAAAATAAAGATATTGCATCCATCTACAACTAAAAGAAAAAATTTAAAAAAAAAAAAAGATCATATAGCTAGGGAGGGAGAGAAGGAGGACACATTCCCAGGTCCCCATCCACCTTCCTTGGACATGAGGGTGGTGAAACCCTCATCCCAGACAAGCTCGGTGGAGAGGCCTCGGGGAACCTGCCACAGGGGAAGACATCTGCAGAGAGAAACCTCTGTTCTTGCCACCATGGCCACCCCACGCTGGGCTGCAGGGAATCCCCAAAGGTCTCCAAGGAAGGTAAATGGAACCTTGTTTCCAGGGCCACTTTCCGGGATGAAGTGCCAAGTCCTGTGGGTGCTGGAAGGCTGAAGATGTGAAGATCAAGAGAAAACGAGCAGAGGAAGGCCCTGACTTGGGGACAGGTGAGGAGGGTGGGCTAATGTGGAGTGGGGGTTCTACAGCCCTAGCAACCTGGCTCCTGTTTACCCACTGAGTCCATCTATTGCCCACAGCTGCCCCTTCCCCAAATTTGTTCTGGTGTCCGGGTCTTTTCTGGGATGGGGAGTATTCCTTGCGTTGGGTTTTGGGGACACATTTCTGAGCCAGAAGGGCAAAAATGTATAACCCCATATGCGTTTCTGCATCGCTCAATTAGCTTCTGCCTGCAGGCCATGTGCCTGTACGTGTAGTTGTGGGTGTGTTTCTCTTAGACTCTTGTAGCTGCCTTTACAGACTACCACAAGTCTGGTGGCTTGACACGAGAAAAATTAACTCTCACAGTTCTGGAGGACAGAAGTCTGAAATCAGGGTGTCAGTAGGGCCATGCTCCCTCTCAACACTCAGGGACAGTCCTCCCTTGCCTCATTCAGCTTCTGTTGGTGGTATCACTCCAGTCTCTGCCTCCATCTTCACAGGGCCGTCTCTTCTCTCTGTGTCCTCTCTCTTCCTTATGGGGACACCAGTCGTTGGAGTTAAAGCCACTCTACTTTAGGATGTTGAGATCTTACCTTGATTATACCTGCAAAGACCCTGTGTCTAAATAAGGTTGCACTCTGGGATAGTATGAATTTGAAGGGGACAGTGTTCAACCTGCACAAATTCCTTGGGCATGCAGCTCCTGTGTTCCTAGTTTAACACAATCTCAGATGAGCCCCACGCATCTGATAAGTGATCAGTAGGTTTATGTAGAACGAGTGATGGCATCGCCATTCCTGGCAATTATGGGTGTCACAGTGTGTATTTCAGAACCAGGGTAATTCTGTGTCATTGCTGAGCTCTGCCACTTTTGCACCCGTGTGTACTCTCTTAGGCCTATGGCACAGGCACATAAGCAGGGCCACATAGGTTGAGCAGTATCCTCCTTGAGAAGAGAGGGCTCTGGCACAGGATCTGGGAGCCAGCCAGCATGTGCTCCAGCACCTCTGAGGAGGACTCCGGCCTTTCTCCCATAGATCCAGGTTCCTGCAGGGAACTTTGAGAAGCTTTGGAAAGTCTCACCAAGGGATTGTTCTGGGAATGGATAGAACAGAGCAACTGTGGGGGAAAGAGGGAGCTGAGAAAGCCCTTTGTGTAACTTCAGTAACATGTGCATTGAGGAGCAAGACCCCTGGAGCCCGTGGGTGCTGAGGGGTGGAGGACATTCAGTGTCAGAGGGAAAATTAGCCTGGAAAGAGGTTGAATCCCTGGACTGCCATGGGGCCAATATGGGTCACCTGGCTAAGTGACGGCAACCTTCTCCACAGAGGGCCATCAGCAATGATGATAGATAGATGATGGCAATGATAGTCTGGCCAGCTAGCAAGACTTGAGAAGGTGGCTTGTAATGACACCCTCACAGGGAAGCCATGAGGGCAGGTCTCTGGTTATCCCAGCACACAGTGAGAAGCTGATTTGAGCCACGGGTCTACGTGACTTCCCCAATCAGAGGGAATTGTCTCTGGCAGGCAGAGGAAGTGAAATGGGCAGGCACATAGCCGGGCGTGGTGGCTCAAGCCTGTAATCCCAGCACTCAGGGAGGCTGAGACAGGAGAATCGCGAGTTCAAAGCCAGCCTCAGCAATGGCGAGGTGCTAAGCAATTCAGTGAGACCCTGTCTCTACATAAAACACAAAATAGGGCTGGGGATGTGGCTCAGTGGTCAAGTGCCCCTGAGTTCAATCCCCAGTACCAAAAAAAAAAAAAGAAATGGGCAGGCACAGTGGAGGAGGTAAGCGGCAAGAGGAGAGAGAGAGAGAGAGAGAGAGAGAGAGAGAGAGAAATGAGGAAGACAAAGAGGTGAGATATGTGTTCCAGTTATCGGCCCCCTCTGGCTGGTTCTCCTCTAGCCCATCAATGCTTCTTGCATGTGTGGGTGACCCTCCCCTGAGTCCAGCCAGATCGTCCATTTCTGGGGTGGGATTCTGAGTCTGCCTAGCCTACGCTGACCTTGGTGCTGAAAGAACACCCTGCAGGCAGGGTTGAGGGCAAGTTTGTGATATTGGAATGACCCTTGTCCCTAGGTAAGCATCTGAAAACTTGTTCTCAAAACAATAGCTTGAGGGGCTGAGATTGTAGCTCAGTGGTAGAGCAATTGCCTCGCATGCAAAACAGTAGCTTGAGTTCATCCATGATACACATATGTGTGTGAGAAATGTATGTTCACAAATTGTTTCAAACTTAAACTGCAGATTTTGAGTTCATTGAATGCCTCAGCCGATGATATACTCTCTGGGTCGATCTGCCCGACTAGGCAATCCTGTCTTATTGATTCCTGTTTGATTTATATATCATCCTGTGTCACTCCTGTCCCCCTCAGGTACCCATCCTAATTTGATCAAAGTGTGTCCTTCTGTTTGCGTGAATTCTCATAAAATGTGTACATTTTCACATACCTGCTTCCACTGTGGTCTGCTATTCTTTGCTGGAAATCTCAGTTTTGTTCCAGAACTGTTTTTTTTAAATACTTTTGTTTTTTATTTACTTTTATGTGGTGCTGAGGATCAAACCCAGGGCCTCACACGTGCTAAGCAAGTGCTGTACCACTGAGCTACAACCCCAGCCCCCAGAACCGTGTTGACTCATTGGTGTTGCTGTGTCCATGTCAGGGCTGTGCTGCTTCCTGAGGTTGCCAAGATCTTCGTGGTGTGCGTTCACCCTGGTCTGACTCCCTCACTTCTCCAGTTAATGGGGGTCACTCGGACTACCTCAACTTTCTGCCGTCCCCAGACAGTGCTACAGTGAATGCCCTCATTCACACCCCCTCACCTGTAAGAAGATCCTTCAGGTGGAGATCCAGGAATAGTTTCTGGGACGTGGGGTGAGTGTTCTCCTAATTTGGACCTGCTGGAATGGCTTCAGCCCACCTATCTTTGTTTTTTTAAAAAATTGACAAATAGTATGTGTACATGATTATGTGGTAGAATATGATGATTTGACATCTATATGACATATACGTCAAATTACCACACATATAATACGGTACCTGAGGGGGACAGGAGTGACACAGGATGATATATAAATCAAACAAATCAATAAGATGGGATTGCCGAGTCGGGCAGATCAACCCAGAGAATATACACATATAATAGTACATATATTTGTGTCAAATTATCATACATATACGGGGCTGGGGTTGTGGCTCAGTGGTAGAGCACTTGCCTAGCATGTGTGAGGCCCTGGGTTCCATCCTCAGCACCACATATAAATAAATAAAATAAAGGTGGTATGTCCATCTACAACTAGAAAAAAATTTTTAGAAAATTATCTCATATATATATATACATATAAAATGTGTGATGATAATTTAGCATTCTCATCTCCTCAAACCCTTACCCCTTGTATGTGTTGAGAACCTTCAATCTTTTTCTTTTCTCCCTTTATTGGTTTAAGTTGTTCTTCTCTAGCAGCTGGTGAGCTTTAGCAGGTCTCAGTTTGCCATCAGCCTCCTGGGTCTCCTCTTCTTCAAATTGTCTATTTATCCTTTGTTCGCTTTTTACCAACTGTTTTCTTTTTGGTTTGTGGACGTGCCTTGTAGATTCTAGATATTTATCTGTCTGTTTTTAATACTGCAGATATCTTCTTTCAGTCTGTTTTCTGTTGACTTTATCCACGATGCTCTTGGTTGATTGAATCCATGATGTTGATGATAAAATTGATCATTTTATTTCTTATGGTTTTTGTTTTGTTTTGCTTTTCAAAGAAGTCTTTTCCTATTCTTTGATCATAAAGAACATCCTGCATTTCTTTTAGTAACTATGTTTGCACCTTCCATGGCTTGGCCATTAATTGGTTCTTTATCTGAATGTGTTATCATGGAGAGTCCAGTTCTGTTTTTGTCTCCATAAAAAGACATTTTATCAACAGCATCCTGTAAACAACCCTTCCTTTGCCTTTTGGTCTGTGCTGTGACCTTAGCCATGTACACAGAGCTCCATGCCTGAGGCCTCTGTTCTGACCCACTGGTCTGTCTGTCCTTCACTAGTTCCCCAGAGCTTTATTTCCAGGTCTTTCTAGACTGTCACGATATCTGGGAATGTAATCCTCTCCACCTCACTTCCCTCATCATTCTCAAGGTTGACTTAGTTTTTCATGATCTTTATTCTGTCATGAAAGTTTTATAATAAGCGTGTCATCTCTCTCAAAAAAATCTATCTGAATTTTTTTGATAGACCCTCTTTAAATGTGCAGATTAACTTTGGGGAAGAATTGACATTTTTCTACTATTGCTTTCAAATTTCATCCAGTTTTTTAAAAAGTCATCTTCCATGTTTTCTATTCACGAGAGGTTTAATTGATCCCCATGGAAGTCTTTTGTGTTCTGGGCTAAATTAATTTCTAGATATTTGTTTGATTTTGCCATTGTTTTGAATGATACTTTTTCCACTTTTAATTATTTGCGAAGTTTGAACTTACAAAGAAATTACAAACAAAATACAGAAAATTCTTGTACTTTTCTCACAACTGTCCCTCTTGGCAGCCTCAGTGTAACCCTTGTGAAATCACTGGGAGATCAACCGTAGCAACAGTACTTCTGTGCATCCACATCTTACTTAAATATTGCCAATTTTTTTATAATGTCATTTTTATGTTCCAGGATACAATCTGTTTCACTTAGTTGTTAATCAACTTTTCATTATCATTTAATTTTTAGAGTTTCTTTTGATTCCTGTTGTCTTTGGGGTGGAACCCAGGCCCTCACACAGGCAGGGTAGTGAGCTACAAACCCAACCCCAGTACAGAGTATTTCTTAATTCTCCTTCTAGCCAAAGACTGTTGAAGAATATGTTACTGTGACAACATCACACGATTCAAGTTGATACTTCTGTTTCAAACATTAGAAATTATTCATATACATATTATTAATTATCAGTTTTACTACAGAATGGTCAGAAAATCTGACTTCCTGATGCTGACAGTTGTGAATTTATCTAAACTTTCCTCATGTCCTAACACAAGACCTTTTATGGAGACATTCCATGTTCTTAAAGTAGTGTTTGTTCTTTGGTGTGGTAAAAAGAAATGTGTGTTTATATGTATATATAATATAGAATATATTATTATATAATATAGAATATATATTATATAATATAGAATATATATAATTGTGTGTTTATATGTATATATAATATAGAATATAGTATTTATATAATATAGAATAAATATACACATGTAACTGTATGTATATATTAATTTATAGATATATAAAAGGTATAATTTAGTCCCAGCATGGCATATATAAATAATATATAATATATTATATATAATAATATATAATATTATATAATATATGATATATAGATAATATATATCACTTATAATATATTATATATGTATATTATTCATAATATCTGGAATATGAAGTAAGATACCAGATTGATTCCAAATCAAGAATAATTACCAAAAAGGCAAATGGCCAGGCGTAGTGGCGCACACCTGTAATCCCAGCTGCTGGGGAAGCTGAGGCAGGAGGATTGTGAGTTCAAAGCCAGCCTCAGCAAAAATGAGGTGCTCAGCAACTCAGTGAGACCTTGTCTCTAAATAAAATACAAAATAGGGCTGGGGATGTGGCTCAGTGTTTCAGTGTCCCTGAGTTCAATCCTCAGTACCAAAAAAAAAAAAAAAAAAAGGGAAATGGATTAAACTTACCAATAGATATACCTGTAGGTTGCTATGGTTTAGGAGAATCTGTTTGTGGCCTCCATGCCTATCCTCAGTTTCTTAAGTACTGATACCAAGCCCTCTGGTAGGTATATTATGAGCACAATCTTATTTAATCTTGATAACAACGCTGTCAGTTTGAGATTGTTATTACCATCTTCATTTTAGGGAAGAGAAGACTAAAGTCACAAACATTCAGGATCCACCTAAAGATCACTCATCTTTGAAGTGAGGACTCAAGCCATTTGTGGCTAGAGATTCTGAGATTCTATTTTTAGGATTTAAAATAATAGTAATAACTATTATCAGTATTACTATTTCCTGAGTTCTTGCTAGGTGCCGTGTACTTAAGATGCATTATCTTGTTTAAACCTCAACACCTCATTACAGCCAGCTCCCTGTGTCCATCTGTTCCACATGCAGGGATCAAAAATGGACAGGCCTATGATCTTTGTGCCTGTATTGAACATGCACAGATTTTTCTCTTGTCATTTTCTCTACACAATCCAGCATAACAGTTATTTTCATAGCATGTGTGTTGTATTGCATATTCTAAGTCATCTAGAAATGAATTAAAGCTAGAGGAGGATATACATAGGTTCTATGTAAACACTCAGCCATTTCATACAAGGGACTCAGTTATTTGTGGATTTTGATACATTGAGCATCTCAGAACCAATCTCCTGTTACCACAAAGGGACAGTTGTATAACAGCCTTTTTGCAGATGGATTAACAGTGACAGGTCAGGTAAAGGAGCACCTCAGGGGTCCTTCTGAGAAGAACTCCTAGGTGACCCAGTGCTCTAAACACTGAGGCTTCTTTCCTGTCTCCTCTGTCAAGTGTGACTGCCATGCTGGGACCAAACTATACCCTCGTGTCTGAGTTCATCCTCATCGGCTTCTCCACCTTCCCCCACCTCCAG
>CM053413.1:10064769-10093440 GCA_028644305.1 Xerus rutilus
TACTAATTTTGTCTACCAATCATTTTTTCCTTCTGCTCCTTCTGTCTTTATACTGTTCCCATCAGATATATTTCTATGGGGTGCTTCTGATACTTTTATACTACAAGTTTAGGGCCAAAACTATAACATGGGAGATATACTATTGCTTTTATGAGTAAAGTGGGGTTTTTTTTACAATGATGAAAGAAATTTAATAAGATTCAAATATATGAAAATATAATATCTCATGCTTACACATTGGAAGAATTAACACTGTTAAAATATCCATACTATAGTCAATGTCATCCCTACCAAAGACATTCTTAACAGAAATGGAAGAAACAATTCTAAAATTCATGTAGAATCACAAAAGACCTTGAATAGCCAAAGCAATCTTGAGGGACAAGAACAAAGCTGGAGGCATCACACTGTCTGACTTCAGAACAAGGCACCAGCCAAAAGCAGATACATAGCCCTGTTGACCAGAACAGAGAGCTCGGAAAGAAATCCACACATTTATAGATGATTTTCAACAAAAGTGATAAGACTACATGATGTGGAAAGAAATGTCTCTTCAATAAATGGTTTTGAGAAAACTGGATGATATCCATCTGCACAATGAAATTAGCTCCTTTCCTCTCACCATATACAAAAATTAACTCATAATCCATTAAAAAGACTTAAAATATGACAATGTTCTAAAACCAGACAATGTTCTAAAATTGAATGGTTCTAAACTTTGACAATGTTATAAAATTAGATGGTGGTGCTTTTTGTATAGTATTATGAATGTAATAAATGCCACTTAATTGTATACTTTAAAATGATTAAAGTGGTAAAAAAAACAAAAGACTTAAAATATAACTTGAAGCTATTAGAAAAATAGGAAAAAGCTACATCACACTGTTTTGGCAATGATTTTGGGGGGTATGACTTCAAAAGCAAAAGCAACAGAAGCAAAAATAGGCAAATGGGGTAACATCAAACTAAAATGCTTCTGGAGAGCAAAGGAAACAGTCAACAGAAGGAACACATAACCTCCAGAATGGGAGAAGATAATTTCATACTATACATCTGATATTAATTTCCAAAATGTATAAAGAATTCAAACAACTTAATAGCAAGGAAAAAATAATCCTATTAAAAATGTGCAAAGGCCAGGCATGGTGGTGTACACCTGTAATCCCAGCACTTAGGCAGGCTGAGACAGGAGTATCGTGAGTTCAAAGCCAGCCTCAGCAACAGCGAGGCCCTGTCTGTACATGAAACACAAAACAGGGCTGGGGATATGGCTCAGTGGTCAAGTGCCCCTGAGTTCAATCCTCAGTACCAAAAAAAAAAAAGTGCAGAAGGGTTGGATATTGTAACTCGATGGTGGCTTGCTTGCCTAGCATGAGTAAGGCCCTGGGTTCAATCCCCAGCACCACACATACATACACACATACACATGTGCATGTATGTACAAAAGATCTGAATAGACATTTCCCAGGAGGAAAAAAAAAAAGACATACAAATGGCCAAAAAGAATTTGGCAAAATACTCAACATCACTAATCAGAGAAATACAAATCAAAACCAAAGATATCACCTCACACCTGTTAGAACGCTATTCTCAAAAAGACAAATGATCACAAGTGCTGGTGGAGAACAGGAACCCTCACCGTTGGTGAAAATGTCCAGTATTATAGCCATTGTGGAAAACGTTATGGTTTATCTTCAGATATTGAAAACAGGACCCCCGCATGATCCAGCAATCCCACGACTGCATGTATATCCAAAGGAAATGAAATCGGTCTGTTGAGGAGACACGTGTCCTGTTTTCACTGTACACCATTCAGGATGGCCAAGTTACAGGACCCATCTAAGTAATTGTACATCTTTTAACATGAGTTAGCCTATATTCTCTTTTTTTAAAAAATATTTTTTTAGTTGTAGATGGACGCAGTATCTTTATTTATTTATATGTGGTGCTGAGGATTGAACCCAGTGACTCACACATGCGAGGCAAGCACTCAACCACTGAGCTACAGCCCCAGCCCCTATATTTTCTCTTAATTCTCTATGTCTCCCTGAGTAAAGTGCCCCTGCATCGAGGAACACATGGGTAAGGGAAATGTGGCGCACGGACATGACAGGATAGTGTTCAGCCATAAAAGAAGATGACCTTGCTATTCTGTGGCAGCATGGATGAAGCTGAAGGACATTCTATGAAGTGGAACAGGCCAGACACAGAAAGACACTGCACAATCTCAGTCACATGTAGAGTTGATCTCATGAAAGTAGAGAGTGGAATCGTGGTGCCTAGAGTGTGGGTGGGTGGTTGGGGCAGATTGTGATTAAAGGCTAACACATTTCAATTAATTCAGTTTCAACAATTGCTTTTTAAATGTCCAGAATAAGTGAATATGTAGAGACAGAAAGGAAAAAAGTGACTCCCTGGGCCAGGAGGCTTGGAGGTAGCAGGGCAGGGTGGGAGAGAAATGGGAATAACAGCTATGGAGTCTCACTTTTCTTTCCTTTTTTTTTTCCCCTGGTACTAGGGATTGAACCTAGGGGCACTTTACTCAGGGAGACATAGGGAATTAAATGAAAATATAGGCTAACTCATGTTAAAAGTTGTAAAAAAATTTTTTTTTGCAATACTAGGAACTGAAATGGATGCCTTAGCTAAGATAGAGGCACTCACGCTAACCTAGTCCACAACATTCCCCGCTGATATTATGGGACTAATCAAATCACTGATCACATAGTTGAGTCCCAGATGCTGTTGTCCAGCCGCTACACTGTAGTAGTCCACTTGGGGAATAATGTGAACAGTCAAAAATTTGTTCCATCCTGATGTGCCAAAAAGCTGTAGGGATAAGCAGGGAGTTTTTCCTGATAAATAGGGAAACCAAATGTCCTCTGGAGCCATGTAGAAATTAACCAACAGTCCCGAGTAACATTAGCTTTTCTCTGATTAGAGGTGGGGGTTGGACTGATGAAATATGTTGTTTTAGCAGCTCATATTTTACAACATTTTTTTGGAGCCAGACCAGCCTAATTTTAGGGACCTCCTACTGCTGTAAGGAAAAGGGCGACGACCGCTCTTGCTGCTTCGAGCTGAGAGGGGGGCGATGTGCAGTGGGGCAAGCAGTTTAGAGTCCCTTTTATAAATTGGGTCAAGGGATCCATGATGAAAGTCTGATTCAGGAAGAACAGGTTGTAAATTCACCTGGGGGTGGTGCTTCTATGAGAGAAACAAAAGACAGGAGCGCTAAAATGAGATCAATACACAATAAATGTTGCAGCCTCTGGAACATGTCAATGGATATCATGAAGATAATAGAAATCAATAATCTCTCACCAGTAGATGCAAGAACTAAGAAGTTATCCTAGCAAGGCCTAACAAAGCCTAATAAGGCCTTTATTTGAGAATGTAAATCTTTTGTATTGTCAGAGTTATCAGGAATGTAAACACAACACTTAGTTAAGTTACTTTACTTAGGGCTAGAGAATCACACTAGTAAACATTGACTAAGTCTACCTACTAGGAGGTTAGGAAGATCTGTAGGTCTTGAACTGACTAAAAACTTTGACTCAGGCAATTTTTCTTGATAGTTTTCAAGCACTCTTGCCTAAGAATCTCTCTTTTGTTGTCTCCAGTCTTATTCCTGGAGAGCTAACCCAAGTGTATATCTTAAGTTACAAATAACTTTTTTTTTTTTTAATGCCCAGGAATGGTTGTTTTGGTTTTAACTGTTTTTGCTAGGTGTTTAAGATCAAGATGGTCAAATGGACCTTGTTCCTATCTATTGTTAAGAGTCAGCCGAGTTCTGCTGGAGGACACTCTTGGGGAAGTTATGAGCAGCCTCTTAGCTCTGCTAGTGTCATCTGTGCTACAATGGGTTGAGAGGTCTTGCTGACCATGTGGCTTCCCTTGGATGCACCAGGGATGTCTCCCCTTTCCAGTGACCCTCCTCTTTTGCAGCATGAACACTGATTGGCTTTCTGTTCTCTAGTGGTCTCATTAATCTCCCTGATTAATTGTGTGGCCCAGAGTTGTAAAGCTCTTCTCCTTTTCCCAGAGTTCAGGCTGACCCAGAGAGCAAGAGCCAAATATTGGTTTCCTTAGCCCCTTTATTTTAACCTTAATATTTAAAGCCTTGTCCTTAACCATCTAGTAAGTCAGTCTTACCATTCTTAAAAAGTACTGGGCTTTAACTTAATGTATATAACTTTATAGTTATTTTTACATTCTTATTTACTATCTGTCTATAGATGGCCTAATCTGAACTATATATCATATCCCCTGTTTGAGATAAATGAACTGAAGTTTTTCCTACTTTGGAGTCATTTTGATGTACAGTTCCTGAGTCTATAGGAATGTTAGCCATAATGTTAACCTTTAAACAAATCAGGCTCTTATCTTTTAAAAATACCTTTACATTTTTATATTCCAGTGTAAAAGGTAACATAAGGTTTAGGTTTGGTTACAAAACATCAAATGATATAAATAAATCTCCAATAAAATTTGTCGTTTCAGTAAGTCTGAATTTACCATTACAGAAAACTTCAGTTTGTAGAACACCAGCTTGACAAATGTTCCTTTAAATCTTTTAAAGATTTGTAGCTGGGTGCAGTGGCACATGCCTGTAATCCCAGCACTTTGGGAGGCTGAGACAGGAGAATCATGAGTTCAAAGCCAGCCTCAGCAATGGTGAGGTGCTAAGCAACTCAGTGAGACCCTGTCTCTAAATAAAATACAAAATAAGGGTGGGGATGTGGCTCAGTAGTCGAGCACCCCTGAGTTCAATTCCCAGCACCAAAAAAAAAAAAAAATTGTATACCTGAAAGGTATGAACACATTTAATATGTAAAGAAGAGTAATAGTACCACAATTATATTGGTAGTTTTACATTAATCAAGTTTAGTTTTTAAAGAAAAATCTAGACTTTGTAATGTAGTGCAATACTGTAAAATAACAGCTGCTGTTTAACCAGAGTAGTACAAACCTTAATTTCTCCAAGACTAGTTGTTCTGAGAATAAAACTTAACAAACAGAATGTTAGGAGTGAATTAATGTTTTAAGAAATTTTTGTCATTTTGACAGATTAAACTTTGGTTTATACCAGTACATTAATATTTGACCTTAGGGAAAACCCTTGAATAGCTTTAACTATTTGTGTTACATATATAACCAACTTAGTTACATACAAACTTGTGTTTTACTTATATAGACCTTTTTATCACTTAGATCTGCTTGTTGTTTACGGGATGTATTACAGCTTTACCACATAAAGACTTTTTTTACCCAGAAATGTTTTTTTTTACTAAATATATTTTAATATTTAGAACCTTTTAATTTTTTTATTTGTTGATCCCTCTTTTTGTTCACATTCTGAAATGACCCTTATGAAATCTCTGAATTTAGACAATTACTCTATTTTAATAAGATGAAATATTTTGTTATTTATATATTTTAATTAAAATGTAGTTGAAACCTTTAGACCCCTTATATAACCTTGTTTTTAGTAATGACACAAAGTAATTTTAAATTACTTTTTCATTTTACCAGTTCATGAAAACACCAATAATGTTTAAGCATATTACCTTAAGGAATTTAAGGCATTAAGAGTACTTGATGTTATATTTAACAGTTAGCATTTTAACTTCATAAATCATTTAGATGTCTTTAACAAACACATCCATGATCAATCTCACACATATTAGATGTAATTTACTTATTTTTAAAAAACAAGATATCAGACAAGTATATTGAACAGCATCATTTTTTTCTGTTGAACAAAAATCCTAGAAACCATGGATCTTAGACATTTTATAGACATCAACATTTTATTAACTGACCACCTAGAGAAGCTTGTGTGTTAATAACTTTTAAAGATATTTTTACTTTTATTTGTTTACCCAATTTAAACTGAACTTTTTGAATCACATAAACCAAAGGTATTTGGATCCACTTTTTACAAAATTTTAATTTATGAGCTCATATGTTAACTTTGGTACAAAACATATGTAGATATGGCAATACATGTAGACTGACAGTACACCAGTGTACCTACACAGAACAAACAAAGGCCTTGTAGCTTATTTTTTTTTAAACCTATTAGACTGAGAGCTAACACTTGTAAATTGGACTCTGGATGAAACAGAGTGTAAAAAAAAAAAAAAAAACTTTACAGTTGAATAAAATAGGTCTAATCAGAAAAACATATTAACCTAGGAGCACCAGATCAAAATTAAGAACTCAAAAATAGAAGTTTAAAAGCCCTCCTGATTTCCATCCTGATATAGTCCCACTCATCAGAGCTGAAGAGTTAAGAGAATATATAGAAATAGGGCCCCACTTCTTCCTGAGGGAATCTCCCACAGAGGCAGCAAGGGAGTCTGCTTCCATTGGTCCCCTTGGGAGACCTCTCTCAGTTCAAAGTCCCATTCTAAATCAGTTTTTCTGGTCTCTTGGATAGCAGCCACCAAAATCCTAGCCTGGCATTTTGAAAAACACTTATTAGCTAGACTGCCACAATTAAAAACTTTTGGGTCACCTCTATTAGTTGGAAGTTACTCTATAAACCCTTTACATTTTTGGAGTTTTCTGTGAATATCTGGGGCTGACTGAGAGACAAAAGTCAAATTTCCCAGACAAAATAATGTTTTCACATATCTTAGAAATGATAATCCTAGGGCTGGGATTGTGGCTCAGTGGTAGAGCGCTTGCCTCGCATGTGGGAGGCACTGGGTTCGATCCTCAGCACCGCATATAAATAAATGAATAAATAAAGGTCAATCAACAACTAAAAAAAATTAAAAAAAAAAAAGAAGAGATGATAATCCTATAAAACTCTCTAGTTTTAATCTGCCCTCTGTAGAAACTGATATTGTCTACTCTATTGGCCACCTGGCCCAGTTCCTAACTGAAGGCAATCTCTAAAATGCTTTTTTTACCTTTAGCTTTTACTCTTGACATTTTGGGGGGGGGTTGGTATTTGATCTGGGTGGCTGGGCCACCCCAAAATGATTTTTTGGACCCAGTAGGCAATGGGAGGTCGGTGGTCCCCTCTGGAGGCCATCTAACCTTGAATGGGGACCATTCCATTTTACAAAATTTTCTGAGAAAGCATCACAGAAAGTGCTGTAATTTGTAGCCTTTTTCTGCAATTCCTGAAAATGGGACAGAAAACATTGAAGGGGCGTATAAGATGAGTGGGAGGTGGACTGGCTTTGACCCATAATAACCAAAGACAAACAATAAAACACACAACATATCCAAAAGACAAGGAGATAGTACAGAGACAAGACAAACAATGAACACACCACAATTCAGCTAGAGATCTCGAGGCTATAATGCCTTTGTGGCCACTTAATATTAGCATGGTTTAGTGAGCTCTTACCTGAAACATGAACCAGACCAAATGGAGTCCACCGGTGTCCTGGATGGAGTCCTGACTCAGGGCAACGTGCTGCGTCCAGCTTGGCCCTCAAAATCTCTTGTGGTATACCAATACAGATTTGACCTATTCCTGTAGGGGTATCAATTCCCCTTGGTAGAGAGGATTAATTCCCTGTTCCACACTCCTGGGAAGGAGGATGGGCAGAGCAACTGGGAAGAGGGCTTCCCGGCCAACACACCAAATGTTGCATCCAACCTCCACCTCTCCCCAGGAAGTGCAGCCCAGACAACTCTGCAGAAGCAGCAAAGTTTATTGAGGAAATGGGTACATAGGCCAATCGATTGGGGTCAGCTCTCCTTTCCTTCAGAGTGGCCCCGACATGAAGGTTACAGAGGTTATTATAGGGTAGGTGAGTTACATAACTCGGAAAAGCAGGATTTGGCAAATATTCAACTTATAGTTATTTACAGTTCAAATGTGATAGCGCCACCCACGTCCCCCTTTCAGTTCCTGGAACTTTAGGTTAATGGCCAGGGGGTCTGGCATCTTGTGGTTTGGCCCATCTGTGAGAAGCAAGCATAGCATTAAATCATAGGCGCAAAAAGCAGGTTAGCAAACACAAGCAGGCCTGAGCCAGAGTGACTCCATTTCCAGTTAGGATTTTACTGGTATATGCCAGGTAACTACTTACCACTGTTGCACTTCAAAGGTATTTATTTTAGTTAATTATTTTTTCACTATTGGGTATTAAACCCAGGGGCACTTAACCACTGAGACATCCACAGCCCTTTTTATTTATATTTTATTTTGAGGCAGGGTTTCACCAAGTTGCTTAGGGCCTCAAGTTGCTGAGGTTGGCTTTGAACTTGCAATCCTCCTACCTCAGCCTCCTGAGCCACTGGGATTACATGTGTGCACAGTGCACAGCCCTAAGTACTTTTAAATAAATGTTGTGTTGCTGCTTATGAACTAGGTATTAACATTTGATGGCAAAGGACTGAATTGCATGTTTTCTCCTGGACATATATTTCTCAACTCAAGTTCATTTATACTGAGTAGGGATTCTCATTCTTTTTTTACCTTGCACTCATACTGTGCTTCTGAATTTGATCATTCTGACACTGTCAGGGTCAAGTGGTGTCCTTGGGGCCCTTGCACTGTGAGAAACCATTGCTATGTGAGTTAGTCCTCCCTGTGCTTGACTTTCTTCCTTGGTAAGATGAAAGCAAAACTTTGGGAGAATGATTGAGTGAGAAATGAACAATTATGAAATCAGAATATTCATAGTGTGAAGGAAATATACTAAATCTACAATTAAGAGGGGACTTTCAGGGGCTGGGGTTATGGCGCAGTGGTAGCGTGCTCGCCTAGCACTCATAGGCACTGGGTTCGATCCTCAGCACCACATAAAAATAAAATAAAGATATTCTGTCACCTACAACTAAAAAATAAACATTTAAAAAAAAAAAAAAGAGGGGACTTTCATTACTGTTTAATACAAAACAAAGCAGTTACTCCCCCTCAACCTCACCCCCACACTCCATTCCACAACATGTGCTGAAGTCTAACAGAATGGGAGTGACATCCACGGACAGCAGATTGGACTTTGGGGCTTTGCTGACCACTGAGTCCAGTGACCCCAGCTTCCCCTATGAAAAGACATTCAACATGTCCCATGTGGAGTGTGTCAGACATCCCCCGCCTTTTGCACTGAAATTAGGATGCTAATCACAATGAAAGCTGTTGCTCATTTAAATCATTATTCTGATAAATGACCTTGAAGCTTCCATGCTTCTTTTGATGTTTTGAGAGGGAAATCACAGTGGCTGTGCTCAGAGGTCACTCCACACACAGGAAGCCCCTATGGTTGACCGTAGCCTTCTCAAACTGAGAGGATCTTCAAGACTTAACATGTGAGTTTTCATGACTCATCCTATACACAGTAAAATGCAATGTACAAATAGAAATGTCATTTAAGAACCTCAATGAAGTGACTTTGGGCCAAAGACACCATGGCCCAAAGTAAGGATGTAACAAGTTCTAGAATCTTATGCTCAAACTAGAGATCACACAGCACGTGGAATGAATCTTAACCACTGCAAAAAGTCTCCACTAACAACAAACACCAGTCCTGTCAAGACTTGTATGGAGAATGCACTTACTGATGAAGCACACAGTCAGCTATGGTATGTGACAGCTTATTACTACAGTTACACCCTATGTGACAAAAGGTAAGGTCCTGATGGTCTCCAGCAAGAGGCTCTCAGACGAGCATGATGTATGTTTTGGTATGGTAAGTGAAGGATAAACTATGGTCAAAATAAAAGTTATAACAACATAAGCATGCAGGGTTCAATTTACACCAGGAAAAACATTCTCAGTAGGAAGTACATGATAACAATGTTTGACATGAAAGGAGACATTTTTTGAGCTTATAAACTTGATTTAGCCTATGATTATGATGGGGTATTTGCAGATATCTTCTGAGTAAATGAAAAAGTAAATGCTTCTCAAACTACCAGTTAGAAGGACCCCTTCTAAAAAATATGTAATCTTCTTTGAAGAAAACATACCAAAAAAGTAAAAATATAAAACCCATGCAAGTGACTTTTTTTAAAGTCATGTAATGACTAGTCATTTGTTTCTTAAAAAAGAAAGAGTATACATTTAATGGTAAGAACCCACCACATGAGACTAGTAGAAAAATCCCAACAAATAACAAAACCTATTTTTCAATGGCACATTAACCCTAATTATTTTTAAATCACACAAAATCAAACCAGCTCCCATACCACAAATACATTTTAATTCTCCCATGACTCCTACATAGTTCAATATAAAATAACCAATTACCTGATTTGATTTTAAAAGGCATTATTACTAAACTCATCCACTATTTAACAAAACTTAGAGGCTTATGTCATTTTAATGCATTTAGCTTATTTTTGTTGTTGTAATAAAGCAAGGTCTCATCGGTCTCCAATTCATGGACTCAAGCAATGTTCCCCCCAGCCGCTCAAGTAGCTAGGACTATAGGCAAAAGCATATTCTCAAGATTAATACTTAAAAATATAGAGCCCAAACCGGGCACGGTGATGCAAGCCTGTCATCCCAGCACTTAGGGAGGCTGAGACAGGAGCATCACGAGTTCAAAGCCAGCCTCAGCAAGGGCGAGGCGCTAAGCAACTCAGTGAGACCCTGTCTCTACATAAAACACAAAATAGGGCTGGGGATGTGGCTCAGTGGTCGAGTGCCCCTGAGTTCCATCCCCAGTACCAAAAAAAAAAAAAAAAAAAAAAAATAGAGCCCAGGTATCTACTTTAAGAATGAACCACTGATTAGCTGAGTGCAGTAGTGCATGCCTACAGTTGCAGCAATTTACGAGGCTAGGGCAGGAGGATCACAAACTCAAGGCCAGCCTGGGCAACTTAAGAAAGAGCTTGTCTCAAAAACTTTTTCCATAGCTTTATTGAGGTAAAATTGAATTACAATAAAATGCACATGTTTGAAGTATGCAATTTGATAAGTTTTGACATGTAACCAATATAATCAATATAAAAAGCATTTCCATTACTATTTTTTAAGACTTGAAATCATGCAGACTGGGTTTCCTGAGTGACTTATTACATTAGAAATCAATCACCTTGGAGCTGGGGTTGTGGTTCAGTGGCAGAGCACTTGCCTAGCACACATGAGGCACTGGGTTCAATTCTCAGCCCCACATACAAAAAATAAGAAAATAAAATAAAGGCATGCTGTCCATCTACAACTACAAAAAAAATTGTTTTAAAAAATCACCTTAAGATATATAAAACCTCACCCCCACGTCAATTTAAAAACATGAAATAAACAATACAGCTAAAATTTGATTAAAAAATAAACACCTAATCAAGGGGAAAAAACAAAAATTATCAATGGAAAGGGAGCCATCTAAATAACCCAACACATGTTGAAAATATATTAAGGTAATATTACAATTGTATGAGGACCTGTGAGTTTACATAAATCTATATTAAAAGATCCTGCTGAGAAGTGTACTGTCATTGATGAAATATTCTATATATGTCTGTTAAATCTAAATCATCAATTTTATTTCTTACTTCTATAGCTTTTTTAGTTTGAGCATCTATTCAGTGGTAAGAGGCTTGTTAAAGTTATCCAGTATTACTGTGTTGTGGTCTATTTGATTCTTGAAAATGAGAAGGGTTTATTTGATGCAAGATGCTCCACTGTTTGGGACACAAATATTTGTTTTATTGATGCATAATTCCCTTAAGCAGTATGAAATGTCCTTCTTTGTTCTATCTGATTAACTTTTTAAATTTTATTTTTAGTTGTAGCTGGACACAATACCTTTATCAAGGCAAGCATTCTACAACTGATTCACAACCCCAGTCCCTATATTTCTAGTTTTTAATTTGAATTAGTTTCTCATTTGAATGACTTTTTTAATGTATATTTCCTCCCTTTGCTGGTTTTTTTTCATCTTCATGAAATATTTTTTGAGAATGTTCTGTAGTACATGTTTTCTAGTTGCAAATTCTTTTCTTTTGTTTATGACAAGTTTTTATTTCATTTTCAAATCTGAAGCTTAATTTTGCTGGATATAGGATTCTCAGTTGGCATCCATTTTCTTTCAGAGTTTGATGTTATTCCAGGACCTCCTAGCTTTGAGGGTCTGGGTTGAGAAATCAGTTAAGATATGGTTTCCCCCTATACATAATCTGATACTTTTCTCTTTTGGGCTTTAAAATTCTATTCTTATTCTCTATGTTTGGCATTTTCGTTGTGCCTTGGTGTGAGTCTGTTGTAATTTTGTACATCTGGGGTCCTATAGCCTCTTGTATTTGATTTTCCATTTCATTCTTTTGGTTTGGGAAATTTTTATATTATTTCATTGAAAAGATTGTGTATTCCTTTGGTTTGTATCTCCATGCCTTCATCTATCCTGACAAAATCTTAAATTTGATCTTTTCATGTTATCCTATAATTCTTGGAGGTTCTGTTCATGGTTTCTTAACATCTCCTCTCCATGGTCAACTCTATTTTCAAGATTAACCTCAGCAGGTAGACAAATAGTAACAACAAGCAATGCAAACAATATACAGCATTAAACCAAATAGTTCCTACTATGATGTCTATGATGTTAATTATCACAATAAATAGAAATGATAGGAGCAGTTATTGCCTATAATAACACCAAGTTTGCAAAAGGGTTAATTTCAAATGGTAGACAGAAAGAGAACACAAGTGATAGGATATGAGATGAGGGAGGAGAGAAGTAAACATTTAAAGTAAGAGTGAACAAGAGATTGGCTGCTACCAGAAGAAAAGAGAATCAAGGGAAACAGGTAGGAGAAAAATATACATATAAAGTTAAAATTTTGTAAAAATGAAAATATATTAATCAAGCCAGGTGCGGTGGCGCAAGCCTGTAATCCCAGCACTTAAGGAGGCTGACACAGGAGAATTGCGAGTTCAAGGCCAGCCTCAGCAATGGTGAGGTGCTAAGCAACTCAGTGAGACCCTGTCTCTACATAAAACACAAAATAGGGCTGGGGATGTGGCTCAGTGGTTGAGTACCCCTTAGTTCAATCTCCAATACCAAAAAGAAAGAAAGAAAGAAAATATACTAATCAAACATTCTAGTTCACAAAAAAACCTAATCCATAAGAAATAACTGGATTCAAAAATTCTAGAAATGAGAAAAAAAATATGAAACTCTATAAATGTCCATGTACTATCAAGGTCATAATTAAACAAAGAAAAAGAATTTTTTTAAAAAAGAAAATCTTAAAAAATATTGATGGAAAGTTAAAGAATTCTTTCCATTGGAGTTTAAAATATTCTCAGCAATTTTAGGTGGGGTCATCTGGAGTATGATGCTCCACCTTTTTTTTATATTGCCTGTCTCAAATTTATTAAAAAATAAATAATAAAAAAAGGGATGTAGCTCAGTGGTAAAGTGCCCCTGGATGCAATTCCCAGTAACCAGCACTCCCCCCCCCCCAACACACACAAGAATGAGCCACCGATAAACACAATATCTTTATAACTTTTAGTATATTTCCTTCAGATTGTGTATTTTCTGGAGCATTTTACACAAATTACTTTGCATCAAGTTCTTCACTTTACTTATTCATAAGATTCCACCACATGGCAATTTTTCACAGGATTGTGGTACTGTGTGTTTCAACTAGTATTTGTCTTGGGTTTTTTTCTTTCTTCACAATGACGAGGTTTGCTTTGGTGTGCATCCACACATGCGAGCCAAATGGAGACTTCTACACATGTCTTCTACTCAAGGGTTTTCTCCATACTATGTTCTTTTATATCTTTGACTAGAACCAAGATGATTAGTGGCATTCCTCCATGCTTTATATTGATATTATAATTAATGCTCTTTCCATCGTGCATTTTCATAAGTTCTAGAAAGGTCTTGTGATAATTAAGCCTTCCCACATTCTATATTTAGCATTACTTTGCAGTGTGAATTCTTCCATGATAGCGAAGGGAACTGGATTTACTGAAGGCTTTCCCACAATGCTTACATACATGTGGTTTTTCTCCAGTGTGAACTCTATAATGTCTCTGGAGGTAAGCAGAACGAGAGAAGGCTTTACCACACTGCTTGCAATCATAGGGTTTCTCTCCACTGTGAATTCTTTCATGCGTTTTCAGGGAAATGGGACCACAGAATATTTTACCACACTGCTTGCATTGATAGGGGTTCTCTGCATGGTAATATTTTTCATGTCTTCTCAGGGCAGCGGAACCATAGAACGCTTTCCCACACTGCTTACAAACATACGGTTTCTCTCCGGTGTGTAATCTTTCATGTATTTGAAGGGAACTGGGACACAAGAAGATTTTCTCACATTGCTTACACACATAGGATTTGCCCCTGTGAGCTCTTTCATGAGCTAGAAAATGACTCAAGATAAAAAAGGTTTTCCCACATTGCTCACATACATGAGGTTTGTCTCCCTTGTGTGTCCTTACATGATATTTAAAAGAAGAGGAATAAATGAAGGCTTTACCACATTGCTTACATACATATGGTCTCTCTCCACTATGAAATTTTTTATGTTTTCGAAAGGCACTGGCAGACCTGAAGTCTTTCTCACATTGCACACATTTATAGGGTTTCTCTCCTGTGTGAGTTCTTTCATGTTTTCGAAAGGTACCAGAACAAGCAAAGGCTTTCCCACATTGCTTACATACATATGGTTTCTCTCCCCTGTGAATTCTTTCATGGTATCGAAGGGAACTCTGATCACTGAAAGCTTTACTGCATTGCTTACAAACAAAGGGTTTCTCTCCAGTGTGAATTCTTTCATGTGTGTAAAGGGAACTGGAACGAGTAAACCTTTTCCCACAATACTTACACACAAATGGTCTCTCTCCTGTGTGAATTCTTTCATGTTCTTGAAGGATGCTAGGACGAGCGAAGGTTTTCCCACATTGCTTACATTCATAGGGTTTCTCTCCAGGGTGAGTCCTTTCGTGATTTCCACCAGGACTGAGACACCTAAAGGCTTCATCACATTGATTGTCACAGGGTTTCTCTCCAGTGTGAGTCCTTTCATAAGTCTGCAAACACTGGGAATACCTGAAGGATTTCCCACACTCCTTATGATTATATGCCCTCTCTACATATTCCTGATAATCATATGGTTTGTGTTGAGTGTGACCTCTAATGGGCACCTTTAGGGATGGATGACCAATGAAGGCTTCTCCACACACAGGTCTTTCACATAGTGTTACTCCTGGAGTTTTCTTCTTCAAAATATGCTCTGGAGTCCAGTTAAAGTTTTCTGCACCCTGACTCTCTTCTTTATGTTCACAGAGTCTCTCAACCACTTGACTTCTGTAAAAAATGAGAAGCACATTACTAAGGTTTTTTTGTTTTGTTTTTAATATTTTTAGTTGTAAATGAACACAATACATCTATTGTTTATTTAGTTTTTTATGTGGTGCTGGGGATCAAGCCCAGTGCCTCATGCATGCTAGGCAAGCACTCTACCACTGAGCCACAACCCAAGCCCCTAAGGTTTTTTGTTTTTTTTTTAAATTTTTTAAATTTTTTTGTAGATGGACACAATGTCTTTATTTTATTGCTCTGTATGTGGTGCTGAGGATCGAACCCAGGGCCTCATGCATGCGAGGCAAGCGCTCTACCACTGAGCCATAATCCCAGCCCCCCTAAGGTTTTAATTATTAATAATTTACTAGAAAAGTGCTGGTTTTGTGCCCTTCAAGAATTTTCAAACATCAGTGGATTGATCACTCAGCAGGAAGGTTCCAAGACAGCTATTACCATATTGGTAGTATTTGTATGTAGTTCTATGTTATGTATTTGGCAAACACTGAATTCTTATGTCACACTTAAATAGAGTTGAGTATTCCTTATGCAAACTATTAGTGGCCAAAAGTACATTGGATTTTGAAGTATTTGTATATACATAATGAAATATATTGAATAGGATTTCTACTCTACAAAATTCATTTTTGTTTCACATAGACCTTATACCAAAAATCTGAAGGTAATCAATATGAAAATGTTAATAATTTTGTGCATAAAACAATGTTTGTGTATATATATTGAAACAAGAGAAACTGTCACTTATTGCATTATGATGCTCCCATGTTTCCAATATAGTAATATTTGGGGTTTTGGATTTCCTGATTTTGGATGCTGTTAGTAAACTTTCCATCCCTGTGACAAAATGTAGAAGAAAAATAACTTAAAAAGATGAAATATTTATTTTCATTCATAGTTTCAAAGGTTTCAGTCCCTAGTTGACTGGTTCCATACCTTTGGGCTTGAGGTAGAACACCAATGGTGAGGAGTGAGGTGGAGCAAAGCTGCTCACCTAATGGTGGCCAGGAGGCAGAATTCAAAAGTGAGGAAGAGAAACTGGGCACAGTGGCACACACCTGTAATCCCAGCACTTTGGGAGGCTGGGACAGGAGAATCTTGAGTTCAAAGCCAACCTCAGCAATGGTGAGGAACTAAGAAATTCAGTGAGACTCTGTCTACTTAAAACATAAAAAATAGGGCTGGGGATATGGCTCAGTGGTCAAGTACCCCTGAGATAGATCCCTGGTAAACTCCCCCCCACCCAAAATGAGGAAGGGGGTCAGGCAGAAGATAAAACCTTCCAGAGCATGCTTGAAGGCTTGTAGGGCTCTACTTCCTCCAACTAGTCCCTATCTCCAATAGTTTCTACCACTTCCCAGTAATGCCATCCAATTATGAATGCATGCCAGGAGAGGTGGTGCATGCCTGTCATTCCAAAGACTTGAGAGGCTGAGACAGGAGATTGCAAATTCAAGACCAGCCTCAGCAACTTAGTGAGGCCCTAAGCAACTTAGTGAGACTCTGTCTCAAATTTTTAATTTTTTTAAATAAATAAAAATAGATTCCTTTTTTTAAATTATGAATCTACTAAGTGATTGATCCACTGATGAGGTTAGATCCTTCTTTATCCAATCACTTCCCAAATACCCCAGCTTTGAATATTGCTGCATTGTGCACGAAGCTTTGACACATCAGCCTCTGGGGGACGTTCCAAATCTAAGTCACACCAGATGTTCAACATGTGTACAGTTCTGGGGAAACATTTCTGAGACTAAATCAGTTGGAAGCTGCCCTTATTTGTATTATGTGCTCATTTTTTAAAAAATACCTATCATTCATTCCAAGGTTCCTCTGGAGGAACACTGCTTTTCCTTCGGAGAGCAAATTACCTTAGGTTTTTCCTGGGGCTTTTGAACACATATTCAATATTCTGGTCTTCCCATTTTTCTCCTATAATGTAGACCCAGAAAAACCACTATGAATTATTTAGCATTCAAAAATTATTAGATTCTAGTTACATTCAAAGTACAATGTGATCACGCCTGGCGTATTCACCAACGCCCACTTTCCACATTCAGAATTGTGCAACCGTACTGATGATCAAGACACATTTGTTCTCCAATTGATCAAGTAAGGGAAAGATGCCACCTTTACCTAGAGAGGTCAGGTTCCTGAAGGTTTCCTCCATCACATCTCTGTAGAGTTTCTTTTGGGAAGGATTCAGCAAAGCCCATTCCTCCAGAGTGAAATTCAGGGCCACATCTTCAAAGGTCACAGGCTCCTAAAATATCCACATATATTTCCAAGAGGAAGGGAGAGAGACATAAAGAAGTATTTCTAGACTCAGGGACAAAATGGTATCTACTTAGAAACATGCATGTATTCCTCTGTGTTCCATGGACTACAGTCAGATGGCATCTTGAAACAAGAAAGGTGAAACAAACACTCTGAAAGTCACAGTCAACTGACCTTCGGAAGTAAGAATAGTTGCCTCGTAAGAGAATGAATAAGCCAACCCATGGTGGTGGCTCAGTGGTAGAGCGTGTGCCTCGTGTGTGAGGCACTAGGTTCAATGCTCACTGCCACATATAAATAAATGACTAAAATAAAGGTCCATCAACAACTTAAACATATATATTATATATATATATAAACGAATAAGCCTTAAGAAATGCATGAAAATTGAGGCACAAGAAAACAACACAGAAGAAAAACACATCTAATATGTGGAAGAGAAAAGGATTACTCTTAAAGGAACAAATGTACCATGAAGTGGTGTGTACCTGTAATCCCAGCCACCTGGCGGGCTGAGGTGGGGGATCCCAAGTTCAAGGCCCACCTGGTGAGACACTGTGTCAAAATAAAATGTAAAAAGGGATGGGAATGTTGCTCAGTGGCATAGCGCTTGCATGGCATACACAAGGCCCTGGGTTTGGTCCCTAGTGCCACACACATATACAAATGATTGAATGCATGGTAGGATGAGTATGAGTACATATCTACCTCAAGATAAAAACATACAGATAACAAGATCTAAGGCCTTGGTGAAGGAAATAGTCTATTGAAATGTAAGTGTTGGGGGCTGGGGCTGTAGCTTAGTGGTAGAGCACTTGCCTAGCATGCGCGAGGCACTGGGTTCGATCCTTAGCACCACATAAAAAGAAACAAAGACATTCTCATGTACAACTACAAAAAATTTTTTTTTAAATTTACATTTTTTAAAAAAATGTAAGTGTTGAAAATGGAGCAAATAGGCATGAAGTTTTGCATAGAGGATACAGATACACTTCACTGCCAATTCCTGTCATTTGAACTTCAATGAAATCTACAGACCAGTCACTTCCCAGCAATGTTCAGGAAATGCATTTTCCATTTGTACCTGGAAACAGATGCACCTTGTTCACAGCACTACCACGCTACTACTGGATCTTAACCATGTATTCTTAGAGATTTTATGATCAGGGGGAACTATCCTTATCTCCCAGAGTTTCAGGAACTAGTCACCCAAAGTCTCCAGGTTTCCTCCCATCCACATTATCTTGGGTAGGATTGCATTTCTCCTGCAGTTAACTGGTAGTTTGCTGAAGAATGTGACATAGCCTGTCCACTTAGGCCAGGCAGGGCTGCAGGTAAATTTCTTCTTGGAAAAGAAAGCATGTGGGGGTCCACATGGTGGGCCCATTTTATAGAATTAGTCTCTTAACCTCATGTTCCCACCATTCACATCTCTCTCTCCTCTAACATTAGGAAAAACATTAAATGGAAATACAACAAAATCTTTACTTTCTTTACTCCTATCTATATGAACAGATAAATGTTTGTTCAAACTGACAGGAATATCAACAGACTGGTATGGGGGTATACTGTAAAATGGCGCCGAGCAGTCAGCCCAGGACAAAGCATCCCACCCCAAGAGAGCCACATCCCCTTGCGCCTATTGGCTGACCTCTATTTCCGTGCTCGTGGACAATGCATGATCCCCAACCTAAACACTTCTATACTGCTACGCGTGGACAACCCGTTTCCGCATTAGTGGCTTGAAAACAGAACGCTATTGGTCCCCTGCCCCTATATAATGATGTACTTCCACACAATAAACAGTTCCTGCTTGAGACAGAACTCTCTGACCCATGGTGGTTTCGCGCTGGACGACTTCACCTTTCTCAGCTTGACCCTGTTGGGGAGCGCCTGGGGATTCCCCTTTTCCGCTGGTCAGAAAAGCTGACTCCTGGCTTGAAACCCCAACAATTGGTGCCCCGTGTGAGGCATCGGGAAGACCTGTAAATAGCTGGCGAGCTGAGCTAATCAAGGGCGAGGTAAAGTATCCCTGAAAAGATGGGGCAATCTTCTTCAAGGACAGATGATCCTGCGCTCAAGGTGCTGAGATATATGCTTAAAAGCAGGGGTTTAGAGGTTTCAGATGCTCAAGCTGAAAAAGTTTGGGAAACTTTCATGCCTGCCGCTCCCGGCAAAGAGATTGGCTTCCCGCAGCCAATCTCTTTAATGGGGATATCTGGAACAGGATAGAGCAACTGGTGCGCAGGAGGGAAATTAAACTGGGGGAAAATCCCCCTATGGGGGTTCATCCTACCCTCATGGCTCTCAAGGGCTGTTTTTTACCTGAAACGCCAGCGAAACCTAAGAGGGGGAGGGGCTCCACTTCTAATTCTTCCACTCCTGGCACACACTCTGAATGGGAGGAATTCATAGGGGAGCATGCCCAGCATCCCTCTGACTCAGGAGGAAATAAAAAAAACCACAGGATCCCTTCGAGATTGCTTCTACTACACAGCCTGGAGATAATCTCAGAGGCCCCCCCGCCCCAAAGCCGGAGCTCCCACCAGGTTAGCCGCTGCCATATTGCCACCCTCCATCCCCAGATCAGCCACCAACAAGGGAAATGTACGCCCCCTTGTGGCCACTGGCCTTACCGCCAATTTATTAGGACAGGATATACTGAGTGACCTCCTTGGGAATGGGTAATTTACATGCAAGGGGACCACAGTCCCCAATGTTGTTAGCTTTGTTAAGGAGTAGATGCATCAACATCTCTCAGAAAGAGGTGTCTAGGGAGGGAAAAGAAGCCCCCCTGAAAAGTTCTCTAGAAGCTCATAGTAAGTGAGCTTCTTACAAAATGCCTTGTCCACAAGAATCACAAGGGCATGAAGGTTCTAAACAACAAAAAATACTCAAACTGCTGTATAATTTAGTTTTGGCAATTCTTGTTATTGTAACTTGCCAGATAAGTATTGTTAATACAGAATCCTATGCTTATTGGGCTTATATTCCAAATCCTCCTTTAATAAGAGGAGTTTCTTGGGAAGAACCTGCAGTTCCAGTATGCACTAATCAAACAGCTTTTTTTCCTCCCCCAGAATGTGGAGGTGTAAAAAATTTGCCCAAACATCAAAAGCCACATTTCATTACTAGCTTGTCTTTTGCTATTACATAATGGACTTCAAACTGCTGATTATACATGAGAATGCATAAAGACTCTCATTTGTTATGGCAGCAACAAAAGGATTTAGATTCTCAATTGGCTACTGATGTTTTAAATTTACAACATACTGTATCTCGGTTAGGAGATCAACTTACTGTATTAGCAACACGTAGTGTGCTCAAGTGTGATTGGAATTCTACCAATTTCTGTATAACTCCTGTACCTTATGATATTAGTCACGGCTGGGATAAAGTTAAACATTTGTTGATAGGACATCAAAATTTAACTTCTCAAATAATGCAATTAAAACAACAAATTATTAATACCTTTAACAAGACCCTACCAACTCTTATCAGATATTTTACAAGGGTTATCTACAAGCCTTAATAATCTCAATCCTTTGGGTCATGTGTCTACCCTATTAACAGCTTCACTTGGTAATACTTTATCATTGGATTATGTTGTTTTTTATATATAGTCTTCCAATGCTTGCAGAAATAAAAACAATTAACAGATAAAACGGCTCAGACTTTGGCTGTAATACACTCATTGCAAAAAGACAAAAGAAAAATATAAAAAACAAAACATGACAGGATACTGGTATGTCTTACACACAGATATGTTTGTCAGCTCCTAAAGAGAAAGCTAACTTAGGGACAAATGAAACTAAGTTGATACAGTAACCACAAATGCAGGATGTGTTCCATAGATGACCTTGCATTTATAACAATAAGCTTTATGCATGTACACTATTATATTTGCTGACAGGATTTTTACATTCAATGGGGGCGAAGGTTCCCAAATGCCGGCTCTGGGAACTCTTTGATACTATTAAAGAGCATTGCTACAGGTTTCATTATTAAACTAACTGTACAACTTAAGTTAATTCAAATTTGGCTAGCCTTATCCCTCAAAAGTCATGGGAGATAATATTTTATAAATTTTTATACCCAAACCTGGCCTAAATGCCAACTGGGGAAAAAGGGTTAAAAAGCCCCTGACAGATAACAGTTCCTCTGGCCAGAGGGAATTGGAGTTTACATTCCAATGCTAGAAAAAGCCTGATAAGGGGTTTGAAACCAAAGGGGGGGTGGGGAAGAAAGAAAGAAAAGGGAGATATATTCAAATTAACTTGAGGTTTCTCCCCTCCTTCTCTCTCTCTCTCCTTTTTTCTCATGTTACTTTATTAAAACAATGAACAGCTATGTCATTTTTTGCAGGACTCTTGGGTTTTAAATTCTATATATTTCTTAAGTCCTTGATTTTGACTCTGTGCACTAAAATTAAGATTTCTGACCAGATATATTTTATCCAACTATAAGAGTTTTTCTTTACACTCTACTTTGCTTAGAGATCAATTTACAAGGTATACTTTTAATTCAAGAGGCCTTTATTTTTCATTTGATGTCTACATGTGTTTAATGTCTACATGTGTTTTCTCTTGTGTATTGTCTACATGTGTTTGTGTATCACGTCCAGCATATAGAGTGCTCATAAGCTAAAATTAAAAAATGGATCCAAATACCTTTGATTCACATGATTCAAAAACTTCAATTTAAATTGAGTAAACAAATAAAATCAATAATGTCTTTAAAATCACTACCTCACATGTTTTTCTTTCCAGATGGTTGAACAATAAAAAATGTTGTTCTCTATAAAATGTTTAAAATGTAAATAATTATCATTCCTTCTAGAACTTCCTTCAGTAACAAATGATGACTTAAACTGTTAACTAAATCTGGTTTTTATGGATAGCCTGAGTTAAAGGTAAATAGATCAGACTTAACATATGGGACAAGCTTTGTAAATGTGGGTTTCATAAAGTTCTATCTTAAAATAAAAAGCCAAATTTGATAAGAGGTCATAAAGGTTTATTTTTGTTTTATCTGCTTGAACCATGTTTGACTTTGATTAGATAATTTTTCTTTTCTTTCAACACAAAGGCTTATAAATTTCTAAAGGGTTTCTACTGTTTAAGTATTATAAATAACAAAGTACTTCTTATCATTAAAATGGAGTAATTTGCCTGGATTCAAAAATTTACAAGGATTGTTTTGGGATGTAGTACTTAGTAGAAGGAAAAAGGAAGTATTTCTGGGTAACAAAATCTTCATAAAAAAAAAAAGAGGATTTAAGGTAAATGTTAAAAAAGGTTTAAAGTGAGTGATAAAAGGTTATAAAATTAACAAGTCTTTACCCGAAGCTAATTTAACTAGATGTGATCCTACCATGGACCTGACAACTATTGTCTTTAATCACAGAACTCCTATGGCATGCCTTTGACAAAATAATCATCCTTTGTTTTGGAAACATTTCTCCTTGGCTGCTGCCTCTAAAATTACTTCCAACATTCAAAATCTTTGTACTTATAAAAATTACAAGGCAATCAAAAATATGTCCATGTGATTATAGACACATACTCCTCTTTTACATTTGCCTTAGCTCAAACTGGAAAAACCACCAAACATGTTATTTCAGCTTTATTGATGGCTATTAATATTATGGTCTTTAAAAACAGACAATGGTCCATGCTTTGTGAGTAAAGCACTACAAAACTTCTTTCAATGTTGGAATGTCAAACATATCACAGGTTTACCCTATAACCCACAAGGACAGGCAATAATTGAAAGACTTACAATAAAACCTTAAAAGATCAATTACAAAAACAAAAAGGGGGAACAGACCCTCATACCTAGCTAAGACTAGCATTACTCACATTAAATATTTTAAATTTTTTCAAGAACTGCCCTCTGACAGTGTTTCAGAGGCATTGGTCACAACAAGCACCATATGTCACTGTTGAAGTTCGATGGAAAGATCCCCTGACAGGTGACTGGAAAGGCCCAGACCCTCTCATAAGTTCTGGGCAAGGATTTGGTTGTGTGTTCCCTCACAGAGAAAAACAACCTATATGGGTTCCAGCAAGAAATCTTAAATATACCCCATCTAACCATCCCTACTCAAGAGAAAGCCTCTCTCTTGAGGAATGATCTTTTATTCCCTACAGGAATGCCTGAACTGTCCTGAACCCTTTCCCTGGCCTGCGTGGGACTACTCATCATTTTCCTGATCACCTTTATTGTGGTAATCTGTATCTCAACAGGGCTAACTCTCTTTAATCATACTGTGGCCCCCTAGTGGTCATGAAGGTATACATGTTCTTTTTCCTGGTCCTCAGTGAACTTTCTCAGGGAGCTAATCCCAACCCCCATCAGGCCTACATCACCACCTGGGAAGTATTCGTCCCAAGCTCTGGAGCCATTGCATCCAGCGTTACAGGGCTCCATCCAAAAACCTGGTTTCCTTCCCTGACAGCCGACTCATGCAAATTAGCTGATGGGTATTGGAACCTACAACCATCAGGGGCAACTGGGACCCCTAATTCTGAGTCTACTTGGGGGCTTAGTGCCTTGCAAAAGGAGACCTTTTACATGTGTCCTGCGCATACAAAATGGCGAGGCTGTGGAGGCCCCGAATCCTTCTACTGTGCAACCTGGGGTTGCGAAACCACAGGTACAGTGTACTGGAAAAAGGGGAACCCCGATGACTTCATCCGAGTCTCCTGGGAGGGGACTCCCCCTTGTAACAGGTCGAAGGCCCTTTGTAACCCCCTTAATATCACCTTTACAGATAAGGGAAAATATTCAACTGCTTGGGATGGAGGAGGTATTTCTTGGGGGCTGCGACTTTACCAGAAAGGGTATGATAGTGGGCTCCTCTTTGGGGTCAGGCAGAAAATAACAACCATGACCCAAGCCATAGGGCCAAATAAAGTCCTCATCCACCCCTAAGGTCCAGGTCCTTTGGATCCTTCCAGTCCCTTAGCCCCCTAGGGCAATGCTCCTGTGACCTCTCCCTGAGGTCCCGTAACCCCTCCCCAAGGTCCTTCGAGAAAACCCCCCAACCCCCTATGGGATGTTATTTCTGCCATGTATGACACCCTCAATGGGTCATACCCTAACCTCACTGAGACTTGTTGGCTGTGCTATGATGTTAACCCCCCATTTTATGAAGCAGTGGGGATAAACATCCCCTTCAATTCATCCAGCAATACCCCGAGCTCCTGGACAAACAAAAAAACTGGATTAACCCTGGCCCAGGTCAGCGGCCAAGGCGCCTGCATGGGGACCGTACCATCTCGCAGGATGAGCCTGTGTACCAATATTTTTAATTCCCCTTGCTCTGACACCCATTGTTGGCTGTCTCCTAATGGAGGGGGTTGGTGGGTTTGCTCCAAGACCGGTCTGACTCCCCACGTGTCATGCCAGGTGTTTAACCAATCTTGAGAGTTCTGCATTGTAGTTGCTGTCCTGCCCTGCATTATCTACCATGATAAATGTCTTCTCACGCTGGGACAAGGGGCTCCTGCAGAGAGCAAAGAGAGAACCCCTTATGGTTCTGACTGTTGCCACTCTGTTTGGCCTGGGAGTGGCCGGGGCTGGCACGGGCATCGCCTTGTTGGTTACCCAACAATGAGGTTTTACCACCCTGCGAGCTATTCATGAGGACTTGGCACAAATCGAACAGTCCATCAGCCTCCTGCAGAAGTCCCTGAATCATTATCAGAAGTGGTCCTACAAAATCAGCGTGGACTCGACCTATTGTTCTTACATCAGGGGGGCCTATGTACAGTGTTAGGGGAAGAATATTGTTTTTATGCCGACCTTACCGGGCTCATCACAGACTCTATGGCTAAACTCAGGGAGGGACTTACCAAAAGAAAAATGTAACTCAGTGGCAAAGGGTTTGCCTAGCATGTAAAAGGCTTTGAATACTAAAAAATAAAAATAAAAAATATAAAAATGAATGAATAAATAAAAGCAATAGAAATCTGTATTCTGGAAAGTCACTAAGGAATTAGATTTTAGGGGTTCTCACTACAAATAATGATGGGTATGAGGTTCTGTATATGGTGCTTCACTTTAGCCTTTCTACAATGCAAACATTTTTAAAATCATATATTTTATATGATATTCAATTTTCATTTGAGTTAAAAATACATGAATAAATATTTTTCAAATAAGATAACAGATACTGACATATTTAATATAAAGGTATGCAGAGATATACCATTATAGCAATAATAAAAAGTAGAAGCTATATTAATGAGATTGTACCTCAAAAAAAATATTAATCAGGCTGTACCTCAAAAAAAAAAAAAAAGAATAAAGGGAATTAAATAGTGATAAAGCAGTGACTTCTTCAAGAGGATGTAACAATCCTTAATAGGTATTCCCTTAAAGCATCAAGTTATGAGGTAAAAAATATGGAAGTGAAAGGAAAATCACATATTCAAATATATCTGGAGACTTCAACACATCTCTATTGGTAACAGATTAAGAAGGGAGAAAATCAGTAATGATATGGTTGAAATCAGGAGCATCAGATAACAACTTCAGGTATTTGATTTCGCAGGACAGGCCAACAAGCACAGAGTACACACTCTTTCCAAGATCACATGGAATATTCAGGAACTTAGACTATGTTTTGAGCTATAAAACATATTTAATCAGGTCTGGGGTTGTGGCTCAGTGGTAGAGCACTTGCCTAGCACATGTAAGGTACTGGGCTTGATTCTCAGCACTACGAAAAAAATAAACAAATTAAGGTATTGTGTCCATCTACAAATTAAAAATATATTTAAAAAAATTTACCAATGTCAAAAAATTCCATCTATGTTGGTATCTGGGTGCAGAGCTAGGTGAAATCAGAGACTCACTAGCAGTAACCATAGCCTATTTATTTACCCGCATGTGATTCCATGGAGATTTGTATATTTTTCAATTGCTAGGAGTTAAATTTATTTATTTATTTATTCTTTTTTTCTTTTTTTTTGGGGGGGGGGGTGGCACTAGGGCTAGAACCCAGGGCCTTGCACATGATAGGTAAGCCATACCCAGAGCCCTGGATGTTTAGATTCTTCCTTGGTATGAAATGATTGTTTCAAGACTTCTCTTTGCTTTTTCAGACCTCATTATTCTATCCACTCAGGTTACAACCAAGAAAATCACCATTTACTTGGGTGTAGTGGCACGCACCTATAATCCCCATGTACTAGGGAGGCTGGGGCAGGAGCGTAAGGGGACAGACAGATGGATATGGTCAGAACACGAAGTTAAGGGGATATTTTAGAAAATGAATCCACTGTATGACTCTCCACATACTTTCTTTGCCCAAAATCAATCTACCAGCAGCCCTGCCTGGTCTGAGGGGACAGAAGATGTCACATTCCTCAACAAAGGGAGGCAGGGAGTGAAGGTTGGCAGTCAGTGCAGGGTGCGCTCTCCCGAGCTCAAAAGGTTACTCACTCACGCCGGACGCGGTGGCTCACGCTTGTAATCCCAGCACTTAGGGAGGCTGAGACAGGAGAATCGCGAGTTCAAAGCCAGCCTCAGCAATGGCGAGGCGCTAAGCAACTCAGTGAGACCCTGTCTCTACATAAAAACACAAAATAGGGCTGGGGATGTGGCTCAGGGGTCGAGTGCCCCTGAGTTCAATCCCTGGTACCAAAAAAAAAAAAAAAAAGGTTACTCACTCACACCTGTAATCACAGCAGCTCAGGAGGCTGGCTGACACAGGAGCATCTCATCTCAGAGTTCAAAGCCAGCCTCAGCAACAGGGAGGCCCTAAGCAACTCAAGTGAGACCCTGTCTCTACATAAAACACAAAAGAGGGCTGGAGATGTGGCTGAGTGATTGATCACCCCTGCGTTCAATTCCGGGTACCAAAAAAAAAAGTTGCTAACAGGGATCTCACTTCCCTGCACAATGGCACAAAAAGTTGCTACCAATTATCCCCTGTGCTTGTGCTCCTTCCTGCCCTTAGGTATGCAGAGAAGAGAGAGAGGGTGAGGGGCTGGGCTGGTGGCTCAGTGGTACAGCACTTGCCTAGCATGTGTGAGGTACTGGGTTTGATTCTCAACACCACATGGAAGTAAATAACAGTCCATCAACAACTAAAAAAAACATCAAAAAAGAGAGAGAGAGAGAGGGTGAGGGGTATTAGCCATGGAACATGACAAACCCCAAAATAGTGAAGCCTGGGAAAAGGGATTGAAAAAGAAAGCCATACATTGATAGCTTTCATCTCTCCCAAAATAAATCCTTTTCAGATGCTAGCCACATACCCCTCACCCCAAAATTCAAATTCCTGAGTGCTCAAACTGACACACTCACTAAATCACTTTAGTAAAACCTATATAAGCCCAGTCCTTTCCTTTGTTCAATAGCTTGTTTTTCCACCAGGAAAGTGGGTCCAATGCATCACCCCATCACCTGGTCACTGAACAAAAGAGCTGACTTTGTGTCCAGCCAGGTCTTTTTGTTCTAACAAGGGGGCTATAAAAAAATAAGCCACACCTGTAGTAGCACCCCCTCCTCCACAGAATGTTTTAATTAAGCTTCTGCAGAAAGCTTCACTATAATTGATCTTAGGACTATCAGCAAGTCTACCAAAGAGTTCAATGTAGTGACACTTCCTATTTCGTGTTGCTCTGTCTTGCTTGGCCACTGGCCTAAAAGAGATCAGCACTCCAGGTGCTGAATGCCCCTTTACTAGTTTTTCAAAAACATTTTTGGACTATCTAGTGTAGTAACAATATAATGGTTTATAAATCTTTTTAAGTGGAAAGTGGGTTTGTAAATGCAAAGTGTAACAAGAAGGACAGATCCTTTAACGAGGCCTCTGCCTTGGGCCTGAGCTTCTCAGAGATGTTTACATTTCAGAGACAAAAGATGTTACTAATTGGGCTCCATGGTAACAGCTGGCAGGGGAGGAGAGAGGGGAGAAGCAGCTCTCCTCTTCCCAGGTGCTGTCCTTGAAGGGTTAACTTGCCCAGAATAAAAGAAAAAGCTGCTTTTGTGTGAATTTCTGCAGACTGTGAACTTCTGAGTCCCTCCCCTTACACATGGGTTATAGAGTTCTGAAATTAGCTGGGCGCGGTGGCACATGCCTGTAATCCCACAGGAGAATGGCGAGTTCAAAGCCAGCCTCAGCAAT
>CM053413.1:10093940-10155777 GCA_028644305.1 Xerus rutilus
TTTTGGTACCGGGGATTGAACTCAGGGGCACTCGACCACTGAGCCACATCCCCAGCCCTATTTTGTGTTTTATGTAGAGACAGGGTCTCACTGAGTTGCTTAGCGCCTCGCCATTGCTGAGGCTGGCTTTGAACTCGCGATTCTCCTGTCTCAGCCTCCCTAAGTGCTGGGATTACAAGCGTGAGCCACCGCGCCCGGCCGCATTTGGGTTTTTAAAACAATGTGTAGGGAAAAAAAAATCTGAGGACAAAACAATGTTACAAGGCTCACCAGATGTGGACCCCACACACACACTGTTTGACACCCCCACCCACCTGCACGCTGACCACTCACAGAAGTTAATCTACTTTCTGAGTATGTACAGGTGAAGCCAGAATAAGAGAGGAAGTCAGTGGAGATAGGTAAATTGAGCGGGGTCAGACCAAGGCCATTTGGGTCTGGGAAGTTGGAGAGGTATTGAAATGTGAATGCCTTCAGAGCCCTTCCTCCACCTTTATCAAGATAACCTGCCCCTGCCCCAACTCCTTGCTAAGGTAACCTGTCCCAGAGATGGTCCCTCCCTACCAGGAGTCAGTCAGTTATGCCCCTCTTCCTGCCCAGATCACTCCACCTTGGCCCTTCCCCCACAGTCCATGTTTCTCACCTTTTGGCCTAGTCACGTAGGCTGGAAGGACAGATGAGGGGGAAGAGAGCAGAACAAAGAAAGCCTAGGACACATAAAAAGGCAGGACACCTGAACTTTTGGGGAGACCAGGATACCAACTATAGGCCCCTTCTCCTTCCTGGGAGAAGTCTTTTTTAAATAAACCCTGCTTCTCTAATGTTCATCAAATTCAACATGTGACAAAGCAGAACTCAGTGGTTACTGGCGGTATCAGGGGGACTGCCAGTTTAAAGAACTGGTGGCAAAGCGCTTGCTCCTCCTGCCCCAGCCCCTCTGTGGCTCTGGAGGTTTCGAAGCTTGCTCTTCTCCTGCAATAGCAAGGGCCAAACCCGCCCCCCTTGCATAACCTAGATTCTGACTTATAAAAGTTTGGCACAGAGGAACTCTGCTGCTCTTCTCTCCGCGCAGAGGCAGCCTGTCAGATGCTTCTGACAGTAAACTTGCTTCTGCTTAGCTTTGGTGTGTGGTCAGTCCTGGGCCAGTTTCCTTTCACCCACCCCCACCCCCTTTGCAAACAGTTGCAGAGATTTACTGCCAGACCCGAGGAGCCCTGGGCTGGGGGTGGCAGATCGTAGTTTAGTCGATGCTTACCTGGAACCTGCAAGATCAAAGGATAACCAACCGCCACTAAAGAGAGAGGAGGGCCTGGGGACCCCACAGGCCCTAGCTCCCCAGACATTCGGGGTCCCCCGCGACGGTCCTGTCGTCGTCGCACAGTCTGGGGAGGCGTGGGGCGAGCTGCCCAGAGAGGGCTCCGGACCAGCTGCAGGAACACGCAACGTGACTGGGCGGCGAGACCCGGCTGCCCGCCCCGCAGCACCCGGCGGGTCGGGAGCGGCCAGCCTCGGACTCTGGCTGCAGCCCCAAGGGCTGCCACCCGGAGGCTGGGTTCCGCCGCGGCCGGTTTCACCTGGAACTGCGTGTACTCCCTTAGCAGGTTCAAGATGATCCTCGGCTTGGACTCACTGGCCTCAGTGCTTTGTCCCCACACCCCACTCCAGGTTATCCCGACCATCTGGCCAGCACTCTCACCATTGCCTGACTTCTGCGGTGTCCTGGTGTCTTCCCTGTGGCTTCCGTGGGAAGTGGCGGTCCCAGAGGAACAGAAGGTGAAACACCGAGGATTCCACAAGTGGCAGCGCCACACAGCAAAACGCCACCCTACCGAGTTTCTGCAGCTTCAGACTGCCGCTCCTCCTTAAACTGTCCCTGCAGCCTCGACACAGCGTCTGATTGGCTGTTGTACAGGGCCCGCTCCCTGAAGCCTGAGTGACAGAAGCCATCGCCTATCGGTCTCAGTGGAGCCTAAATGGCAAGATTCCAGCCACAGCACTTTACAGCTCAGGTTCCCACCCCTGGGGGACGTTCGCATTTGAGAACTTCCTCCTGGCTTTCCAGGGCGGTCACCTGCTTATTCCTCCTGTTAATGAGGATCACAAGTGTGCGCAGGAATTCCAGTCTCAAGTGTCCCCTGGAGACAACAGCGTGAACTCGGAAAAGGAGGCGTGCCAAGGGCAGGCCAGGCCTCCTGCGGGATCGCTCCCTGGTGAAGAGGAAAGAGTAAGGGAAGAACCGGATGAAGCAGAGGGAGCCAGGAGAGGCGGCTCAGCAGTAACATAGGTTTATTTGGGACAAAACTGTGAATGGGCGAGGGTCCCGGTGAGACTGGAGCACGTCTTCTGGCTCATAGCTGTTACTAAAGGGTTGTCAAGGGAAGGGTTCTCGTGATTGGTATATCATTGTGACGTCACTGTTGCATATCAAACAAGGTGTTTCTCAAGATTTTAGTCCCAAATAACAATTCTCCTACAAGGTATTGTCTGGAGTTTAGGTCAGGTTGACCGTTGTTCTGGGTCAGAGAGCCTGTGAGGTGACTGTTGTTCCAGAATGGAGGATGTTTCAAAAATGGCATTGCCTACATCAAGTTCTCCTTAAGAGACACCTAAGGATTTAACTCTGGAAGCCTGCCATTCCCTGGAGTCCCTCTTCCGTGTGGAAACTCTCTTTCAACGCTTTAATATTCACCAGAGGGACACGATCACCTGGATTTACTTTAAGGTTCTTGCCTAAATAGCAAACTGTGTAAACCCTTTCTCCAGGAGACTATGAAAAGCAAGGATTTTCATCATCATCAAGCTATCGACTGACTCCAGCATCTCTATGCATGCCCAAACAAAGTAACTGTTCAGGAAAGTCATGACAACCAGTTACCACCCCAAAAAGAATGGAAGCCTCCAATCACGTCTGCATGTGAGTCCCCTGCTTCACAGAGCTCGGCAGCTTCTCCTAACATCACACTAACATTGATGGATTAAATGACACAAAGATGCTGAATCCAAATATTTCAGTTGAAAACCAAAAGATTACCTGCTTTACTTCTGTTTACTTGTAGAGTGAACAGAGAAAACCTTAAGATACTTTATGTGGCTTTAAAAACTTGCAAATAATTATTGCATTGAGAAGCAAAGGTTTCAGCAAATTATTTGTGTGAACTAGTATAGAAAGTGACTGATCAAATGTGACTTTTTCCCTCTGCTTCTGCAGTTCCCTACCTTCCAAGTTGATGGTTGTCACAGGTGCTTGGTGTCTGAATGGCCCCAGATTGACGACTCCTTAGACACATGCTTTGATCTGAATTGTCTTTTTGAAATGTTCTAACAGGATAGATGGTGATATCTGAGATGAGTACCAAGGACATCTTCACTGCTATTCTATGACCTGTCATATCACCTGCTCATTGAGGTCACGCATCAGATGTTACAATAGTGGATTAGTCCAGAGATTGTAACCCAAGAGCTTCTATGTTCTACTATCTCTGGCATGATGAGGTGTCTTCTGAATGCTAGTGAGAATGTTTGGGGACAAGTAGTAGGGATCTCTGGGATGGAGAATGATCAGGTCACCAGAAAGACCAAGGCATGCGTAAAGGGTAGAAATTTTTTTAATTATTTTTATTTATAATTGTTGAGAGGGTTGAAATGTTGAGCACAACTCCCTGGACCTCAGAAAGGAAAAAAGGATTCACTGAGTGAATCCTTAAGGGCTTATGAGCTAATCAATCATGTAAAAATACCAGAAACCTACATAAGAACCCCTTAATGTAGTGTGGAACTTCAGGGTTGGTGGACACACAGAGGTGTTGGGAGTTTCGGACCTCCAGGTGGGACATGGAAGGTTCCTAATCCCCTTCCTCCATAGCTTGCCCTACATCTCTTCTATTTGGCTGTTCCTGGGTTGTATCCTTTACCATAAACTGAAATACTAAGAACTTTCCTGAGCCCTGTGAGTCCTTTTAGCAAATTAGCCATCCTGAAGGAATGGGGAGAGTTGTGGGAACTTGACATGGTAGCCAATCTGTGCAGAAATGTGGGTAGTGTCAGAATCCGTGGAATCTTACCAAAATGGCTAATAAGCACATGAATGTGTTTACTGTCATGAGTCTGAAAAATGCAAAATTAAACCATAATTGTATCTCATCCCACAACACAAGCATGACTTGGTATGAGAGTGACATGAACAACTCTTGACATGTCTATAAAACAGGTAGAAACAGCCATTCTGGCAACAGTTTTGCCATTCTGTTAACACATTCTATAGCACAAGAGATCCACTTCAAGAATTAGCAACTCAGGAGCAGGCGCGGTGGTACACGCCTGTAATGCCAGCCTCAGCAATGACGCAGCGCTAAGCAACTCAGTGAGACCCTGTCTCTAAAGAAAACACAAAATAGGGCTGGGATGTGGCTCAGTGGTCTTTGGTATTCCTACAAAGTATCATCATCTATCCTGTTAGACCCTTATTATAAAGATAATTTAAATAAAAGGCTGTGAGAGAGCTTAGAAGGACTCAGCCTGGGATCAGCTGGACTTTGTGAATGGGACAGATACTAGATGATGTTCAGGGTTTACTACAGAAATGACTGGATGGGTAAGTGGTGGTGATGGAGGGGTAGGTGTGACAGTGTCAAAGGGAAAAGAAAACATGCAAATCCCCAGGCACAGGACCTGGTGACAGCTATCAACTGGGAAGGAGGGAGAGCTGTTAAAGCCGAGGAAAAAGGAGAGAGCTCACATTTGATCGGTAGTTTTTCATACTTAGATGTTCATGTGGAAATAATAGTTTGCTGGCATCTTTGTATTATCAATAGAATAATTGTTTGCCAGTTGTTAAATCTATAAAAAATATCTTAAGGTTTTCCTTATCTACTAAATAACACAGAGATAAAGCAGGGGCTTTCTTGGTTTGTGAATTCAAAGATTAGGATTCAGCATCTTTTATTTATTTACTTTTTGATGGTGCTGGGAGTTGAACCCCGGGCCTTGTATAGATGAGGCAAGCACTCTACCAACTGAGCTACATCCCCAGCCCAGGATTCAGCATCTTTGCCTCATTTAACTCATCAGTATTGGTGTGAAGCAGTTGAATAGCCTGGAAGCAGGTGCAAAGAGCTGAAGCCAACGAGTGTATGCTGAGGTCCATCTGAAGCCTGCCCGGAGGACAGTGAAATCCCCCTGGGAGTTTCCCAAGCAGCTACCCTCCCTTTGGGTGGCCTTTAGCTGAGCAGACCAGCAACAGTAGGAATGCTGACTGACAGTGAGAAGCTGCAGAGCACTGAGGAGGAGACCCATGTGCACATGGAATTGGAGGCTTCTGTGGTTGTAACTCTGGTTGTCATAGGCTGTTTTGTCAAAGTTGTTTTGTTTTGCCATGCATAGAGATGATGGAATCAATCTGTAACTTGAATACATGAAGAGAATCTCTGAAGGTCACACTTAGAGAAAGGCTCTTTTTTTTTTTTTCTGTTTTGAGACTGGTTCTCACTAAATTGCTTAATCCCTCATTGAGTTGCTGAGGCTGACCTCGGATTTACAATCCTATTGCCTCAGCCTCCAGAGTCACTGGGAATAATGCCCCCTCCCCAAGATGTCTACATTCTAATTTCCAGAACCTCTAAATTTGTTATGCTACATGATAAAGAAGAAGTAAGGCAGCAGGTAGAATTTAGTTTGCTAACCAGCTGACCTTGAGTTGGGAAGATTATCCTGGATTATCCAGGCGCGTTCACTATTATAACGACCCTCAAAGTGAAAGAAGGAAGTTAATAAGAGTCAGGATGAAGTGGGGTGCAGTGGCGCAAGCCTGTAATCCCAGCACTTTGGGAGGCTGAGACAGGAGAATCGTGAGTTCAAAAGCCAGCCTCAGCAATGGTGAGGTGCTAAGCAACTCAGTGAAACCTTGTCTCTATATAAAACACAAAATAGGGCTGGGGATGTGGCTCTGTGGTCAAGTACCTAACACCAAAAAAAAAAAAAAAAAAGAAATGAAATGAAATGAAAACCAATATTCTGTGCTGTAGCATCAAGAAGCACCTGGAGACCCGGTAAATGAGCTAAAGAAGGACTGGAGGGTTTTTGTTTTTGTTTTTGTTTTTGAACAACTTAATTGAGGCTAAAAAAAAGAATCAGCATGAGAGTGATGTAATGTGAGGCCACCTGCAGAACAGGGAGAAGGCAAGGAAACAGATGCTGTCCTAGATCCTCCTAAAAGGAACACAGCCCTGCTAGCTTGCCCAAAGTGATTCTACACGTCTAAACTCCAGAACTGTTATATGTGTGTTGTTTTAAACCAGTGTTTGTGGTAATTTGTTCAGTAGCAATAAAAATCTAATACAGAAGCTTTTGAAAATTAAGAAAAGAGAGAGACTCATTTAGTTAGTGTCCAAGGGAAAAGGCTTATGCATTTGACAATTTATTTAAGTAAAAGCACAAAGTCAGAATGTGTCCCTCTGGTGACTTTTTTTGTTTGTTTTTTTTAGCTATCAGTTATTTATTTATTTTTGTACTGGGGATTGAACTCAGGGGTACTGACCACTGAGCCACATCCCCAGCCCTATTTTGTGTTTTATGTAGAGACAGGGTCTCACTGAGTTCCTTAGCACCTCGCCGTTGCTGAGGCTGGCTTTAAACTCGCGATTCTCCTGTCTCAGCCTAAGTGCTGGGATTACAGGCGTGTGCCACCGCACCCGGCTCTGGTGAATATTAAGGCATTGAAAGAAAAAGAGTTTCCACGCTGAGACCTGGGGACAGCAGTGCATGGTGGGCTTCCAGAGTTTATTCCATAAGTATCTTTTCCTCAGCACCAGCATGGGGGCGACCTCAGCATTCAGCCTGGCCCTCCAGTTTGGGAACATGTTCAATCTTGTGAATGGGGGTTTTCCTGGTGACCTTTTTAAGCAAGCTGTTTGTACACAGAGTTGCTTTTCTCTCTTCTTGATTCCTTTGTAGAATATTGCTGCCACATAGCTCCATTTTCTCCACGCACTGACGACCTGTATTCCCCTTGTGGTGTGTTTTTATTTTCTCAGCTGAAAATGGACAGGCTGAGAGCAACCGTGTGAAAAGCGTTGGCCATTTGCTTCATCGCTTGTTCCCAAGAAATGCTATCAGGATCTTCATCCACTTCCAGGGAGTCAGGACTGCCCTGGGCACCCCTGCTTCTCTGAGATCATAGGTTGTCTCCCTGGGACATTGAGTCCAGAATTTCTTAAGCAGATTTGTGGCTCCAGTTCCAGAAGGAAGAAGCGAGAAGAGCCCATTGAGCACAGGTGTCCACTCTTGAAAGCCAGGAGGAACTTCTGCTTAAATGTAATTATTCCCTGGCTGGGCCATTTCCAAACCTGGGGAGCAGCGTAGGTTAGGAAGAGCTGTGGCTGAAATCTGTCATTTAGACCCCACTCAGGCAGGGAGAGGATCGCCTCCCCTGTCACTCAGGCATCAGGGGGCAGCCCCTGCATCCCTCATCAGTCAGGGATGTTGTTTTAGGGCTGCACAGACTGTCCAATGAAGAGCGCTGGTCTTAGGAGGTGGACGCTCCAGACCCCCTGGATCTTCTTTTCTGAAGCTGCCATATTTGGCCCGCGCAGCAGCTGGGAGAGGCTCCAGATGGGTCGCCCTTGATCGCTGTGTGGTCTCCACCGACTGCAGTAGCCCACGGAGGACACCCGGGCAGGCCGGAGGCGGGGAGATGGTGAGTGTGTCTTGCCCGGCGTGCGCCATCAGGGCGGCAGGACCGGCTCCCAGCGTCGGCTCGCGATCTGGTCTGCAGCCGTCTACAGCGGGCGCCGCTCGGCCTCGCGACCCAGGCTCGCGGGGCTGTGGGCCAGCGGCGGGGACGTCCTGACTCGCCCCCGCGCGGCGACTTGTCCCCGCGGCCCCCAGTCCCCCGCGCTGAGCGGTGACGGCGGGAGGAGCGGAGTGTGCGAGGTCCCGCCCCTCCCCGCTCTCCAGGGGTGCCTGCTTTTCCTGTGATTCTTCCAGGTTCAAGGGAAGCGTTGTCCCAATTCTGCGACCTGTCGCCTCAAGCTAACACTTCGCAGGCTGGCAGTAAACCCCGGCATCTCGGGTACTCCCCCCACATTGCCAGAGCCGCGGAAGGGGGGGTCAAGATGCACAAGGTTGGCCTTGGAGTGGAAGGGGAGACGTCACTATTAGGGTTCTCAGACTCTTTCTTTTCTATTTTGGTACTGGGGATTGAACCCAGGGGCGCTTAATCACTGAGCCACACCCCCAGCCTTTTTTGATCTTTTATTTAGAGACAGGGTCTTGCTGAGTTGCTTAAGGCCTCGCTAAACTGCTGTGGCTGGCTTTGAACTCGCGACCCTCCTTCCTCAGCCTACGAAGCTGCTGAGATTACAGGCGTATGCCACGGCACCCAGTTCTCAGACTATTTCTTGAAGTTGTTTTGAAAAACGAAATGCTTATTAAGGGAGGGTGGTGGTTCTGGGGGGGAGGTTGGGTTTTTTAGGGAGGAGGGGTACCAGGGATTGAACTCAGGGGTACTCGACCACTGAGCCACATCCCCAGCCCTATTTTGTGTTTTATTTAGAGACAGGATCTCACTGAGTTGGTTAGCACCTTGCCATTGCTGAGGCTGGCTTTGAACGGGCCATTCTCCTGAATTTATTTGAAAGGGGTATTATTGCATTGGGGAAATCCTGACTGTAAGGTCTGGAAGCACCTCAAGGGTTCGGCAGAAACGGGCTTTTCTTTCTTGGGAGGAGCAAAAAGAATAGAAATTAGGTGGGCAGGAGGGTGGCGACATCAGTTCCTAGACTCCAGAAAGCATCACCCTTAGGTGGGCCTGTTGTTTAATGGTGACAATAGAGGAAGGTTTGGGTGCTGGATCAGGCTGAGTGAGGGTGGGTCAAGGATCACACACCTGGAAGAAGGAGAGAAAGTTAATGAAAGTTTGCTTAATAAGTGTTTTGTTTCTGCGGATCAGTTCAATCATTTTTTTAAGGCAAAAGATTGGAATTTGGAAAGTGTCTGTCTGCCCTCGTCTGTGGTTGAGGGGGGGGCAGTGGCATCCTCCAAGTGTAGTGGGAAGGGTGTTAGTTTGAACATGGCTGCTTGTCCAAAATAGGAAACATCGGGATCCAAGTCAGAAACCTTTATTTACTAGGATTATATTTCTTGGGTAGAAGCAATGTTTTCAGCTTTTTGCTTTTGCAAACAGAGTTGGTTTTGTCAGAGTCAAATATGCCATTTGACAAAGTTTGTGAGAGCCAGAGTCTGAGCAAAAGACACTAGGTAAGCGACACTGTATGGGGGGTGTATAGTATAATAAAATAAAATTTAGTCTTTGTCCAATGTGTCAGACACAGAGATTGTCAAAACCTTAAAATTTTCTGAGCAATTTGTCTCTTTGGTTATTTATCATAGACCCCTTCCAGGCAGTATCTCAGTTTATGCTAATGAGGTGACTCAGGGTACCAGTTTATTCACCTGTGGGCACACGCACAGAGCAGAGGGCAAACACATACCTCAGACAGGCATCTGCAGTGGGGATAGTGGTGTCAGAACTAATTTGTGGGACACCCAGTTGGTGTTGGAGAGTTGCTTGGTGTTCCACAAACACCACACATTTGGTGTCAGAAGAAATACCAGCAAAAGACCCCACAGATCTGAGCTTTCAGCTGGCTCTGGATGAGTTTTGGGAAACTGGTCAGATTTGAGCCTTGGAGCCAGGGAGCCTCTTCCCTTTGTGAGGAGGGCTGAGCAGGAGTGAGCCCTGCAGGGACTCCATCTGCACAGCAGGAGTGGGTCCTTGAGTTGCTTCCCTTTTGTTTCCTGTATTATTTCTGTAAACTACAGTTGACTTAAGCATTTCAGAATATTTTGGGGAGGGGGTATTGGGGATTGAACTGAGGAGCACTTGACCACTGAGACACATCTCAGCCCTATTTTGTATTTTATTTAAAGATAAATATTTTATTTAAAGCTTAGTACTTCGCTTTTGCTAATGCTGGCTTTGAACTTGAGATTCTCCTGCCTCAGCCTCCCAAACTGCTGGGATTACAGGCATATGCCACCACGTCCAGCAGCATTTCAGAATTTTATTTCATCATTTGATACTAAGTTTAAATAAGATTATAAAGGCTCATAGAATCAACCAGCAGGGGAATAAATAGGCCGTGGTTGCTTCTGATGTATCTCCCTGATCTCAGCAAGCTGTACACCCAGAGGTGACCTTAGGATGGATTTTCTTTGGATGATCCTTATAGCTTTACCATCTTCTTATCACTGAGCTGAGTTTTACTTGGTTTGCCTCTTGTTTTTGAATGAGTTAATCTTGTCACTAACATACTATTACTTTATGCTGAAAAGTTGTGTGTGTTGGGGGGTATCTTTGCCTCCACAGTTTGCACATAGGATTGGTAAACTGGCTATTCAGCCAGTTCACTCATTCATTTCGTTGTTCTGCCATGGGCCTGGGGTTGTTTCAGGCTTATCTGTTTGTTGGTTTGCTTATTTATTTATTTATCTTGGTGCCCAGGATTGAACTCAGGGGCACTTGACCATTGAGCCACATCCCCAGCCCTATTTTGTATTTTATTTAGAGACAGGGTCTCACTGAGTTGCTTAGGGCCTCAGTAAATTGCTGAGGCTGACCTTGAACTTGTGAACCTCCTGCCTCAGCCTCCCAAGCCGCTGAGATTATAGGCTTGTGCCACCGTGCCCGCACCCAGGTTTTCCATCTATGTTTCTATCAAGTTCTAGTTGAAATCCACTGTGGTCCAAGAACATAACCTATATGATTGGTTAAGGTTTGTTTTGTAGTACAAAACATGGTCTACATTGGTGAATATTCCTCAGGATCTTGAGAATGTGTACTCTGTAGTTGTTGGATGAAGTATTCTGCAATCTCAAATATCTCTACTCGATCTCCCCTTGATAGATGATGATGTTGATTTCAACTGTCATTACTAAATTTTCCTCTTTTTTTTTTTTTTTGGTACCAGGGATTGAACCCAGGGCTGCTTTACTACTGAGCCACATCCCCAACCCTTTTAATTTTTTTTAATATATTTTTTCTAGTTGTAGATGGACACAATATCTTTATTTTTTTATGTGGTACTGAGGATCGAACCCAGTGCTTCACATGTGCGAGGCAAGCACTCTACCACTGAGCCATAACCTCAGCCCTCCTTTAAATTTTTTAATTTTGAGACAAGGTCTCCCTAAATTGCTGAGGACCTCACTAAGATGCTGAGTAGCCCTCAAACCTGTGATGGTCTCAAACCTGCGATCCTCCTGCCTCAGCCTCCTACATTTTTGCTTTCTTGACCTGTCAATAATTGATGGAGGTATGCTGAAGTCTCCAGATGTAATTGTGGATCTGTGATCTTCCTTTCAGTTCTATGTTCTTGACCCATGTAGTTTATTGCTGTATTTAGGAGAATACCTCTTAAGGATTTTACGTCTTCTTGAAGAACCAACTGCTTTATCAGTAATTTATCCCTTATCATTTTCCTCGAGGTACAGCTATATCTGTATCTTTATTTTACCTTATTTTAACTCACATTTTATTGACATATAATAGTGAATATATCCATCATATAAAACATGATTTTGGGAAATATGTATACATTGTGTGGTGAATATATACACTATCTCATACTTATCATCGTTTTGTGGTGAGATCACGTAAAGTCTAATTCCTTAGTGACTTCCCAGAGTGTGGTGATATGATGAACTGCACTCACCATTTTGTGTACTAGGTGTCTTGAATTTATTTCTCCTATCCAACTGAAATTTTAAATCCTTTGAACAGTGTCTCCTTAAGCCTCCCCATTACCATGTTTCTATATATAAAAGTTTTCTGGTAGAAGAGCACCGATTTGGTTTTGTTTTCTGATCTATTCTGCTAGTCTGTCTTTTAAATGATAGGTGCAGAAAAATTCACATTCACAGTTGTTATTGATATACTTAGATTAATAAGTACTATATTTGTAACTTCTCTTTTAGTTGATAATTGGATTTTTCAAGTGTCTTTTTCCTGCCTTTCATTTAGTTGCATATTTGATAAGATTCTACCTCTGTTTTTCATAAGGATATCAAGGATGCTTGTTTCCTAAATTTTTAGTGTTTTCCTAGTGTTAGCAAAATCCATTCACAACTGCTCTAAACCTAGTTTAAGATAACGCTGTTCTTTCAGGGGCAGTGCGGTTTCCCTAGAATATTCTCAGCTCCTTCCCATTCTGTGTCCCAATTCTTTCTTGATTATTATTTTATTCATGCAACCATTTCTGCTGTCCTTTAGGTTTTTTTTTTTTTTGGTACCGGGGATTGAACTCAGGGGCACTCAACCACTGAGCCACATCCCCAGCCCTATTTTGTGTTTTATGTAGAGACAGGGTCTCACTGAGTTGCTTAGCGCCTCGCTGTTGCTGAGGCTGGCTTTGAACTCGCGATCCTCCTGTCTCAGCCTCCCTAAGTGCTGGGATTACAGGCTTGAGCCACCGCGCCCGGCTGTATTCAGGCTTTTTCAAGGTTAGTTTTTCCTGTTGTGGCGCAACCTAGAATCATGACGGTGAGGCTGTGTTACCGAGGCTCCCTGCTACCGCGGCTGGTCTTCTTGGCTCAGAAGCCCAGGATTTAGGACCCCGCAGCTCGGCTCACCACTGCGCACGGGTAATGGCGACTTCCCGCCAGCGTTGCGCACACGGCGCATGGCGGGCAGCGGGAGGGATGTGCTAACCCAGGTGGACCCAGCTGCAAAGATGGGGATCGTGGGCGAGGCCCGGCCTCCCTGTGATCTTTCATTCCCCGAGATCCCGCGTCCGGAGCCCTCCGTGAGTGCTTCGACTGTGTCTGGGCCTAGATCTGTGACTCTGGAGCTTAGGGGTTGAGATGGTCATCAGTGTGCAGTGGAAGGGGTCCTGGGGAGGCAAACTTGCTATTAATCACGGCTCGTGACAGAGCAGATTGCAAGCCCTTGCCCCTTGTTCTTAGCCGGTTCCACTTTCTTTCTTTCTTTTTTTTTTTTTTTTTTTTGGTACCGGGGATTGAACTCAGGGGCACTCGACCACTGAGCCACATCCCCAGCCCTGTTTTGTGTTTTTTTATGTAGAGACAGGGTCTCACTGAGTTGCTTAGTGCCTCGCCATTGCTGAGGCTGGCTTTGAACTCGCAATTCTCCTGTCTCAGCCTCCCTAAGTGCTGGGATTACAAGCGTGAGCCACCGCGCCCGGCTCCGGTTCCACTTTCTACACTTAACACCGTGAGGTTATGAAAACAATGATCTCTCCTGCTGCTGCTCCCCCTACCCCCAATAATTGAATCGGGGAGCGCTTTACCACGGAGGTACATCCCCAGCCCTTTTTATTTTTCACTTTGAGATGGGGTCTCGCTAAATTGCTTAGGGTCTTGCTAATTTGGTGTGCCTGACCTCGAACTCGAGATCCTCCTGCTTCGGCCTCCCAAATCACCCGGATTACCGGAGTGCCTGCGTCACCACGCCCGGCTTTCTCCTACTTCTTATATCAGAAATCAGCCTGAAAATGTCTGGGGCCTATTAGCTGGCATAGCTGATCAGGCTTAAGTCATGAGTCCCAAGTCTCCTGAGTCTTTAGTTTGCTGATCTCAGATTTCAGTGTGCAAAAGAATCACCTTGGGAACCTGTGAATATTTAAACTCCCAGACCTCACTCTTGGAGATTTTGAAATAGATGTATGAAGAGGTCCAGAAATCTGCATGTTTCTCTTCTGTCCTCCCATCCTCGTACAGTTAAAACAGTAACAACAAAAACCGAGATTGATCTCTGACCTAGTGCCCAGTTCCAAAAGTTTCTGGGCAGAAAAATGTGGATAGAGTCTATACATAATATGCCTATACATGCACGCTCATATAGACACGTACACAATGTATGTATGCAGTTTTACCTGTTGTGAAAAGTAGTGTGTCTGTCTCCAGGAGGTGGCAGCAGAGGGCACTGTGGAGCCTGGGCTAGTGCAGGATTCTGCGTGCCTGCTGATTTCTCAACCCTTGGGTTGCACTTGACTCTTTCCTCAGCCAAGGACAGGGTCTTTTCACTGTGTGGTGTTTTGTCTTGAGATTCCTGTGTTTTGGTTGTTTTTCAAACATGTGTCCAGTCACTTTTAGCCTGCATGTTAATCCTTATATTGCATGTATTGCAGGTATTTTTCTTGTACATTTTTAAAAATCTCTCTTAATTTTCATTCATTAACATTCCCAATCCATTTCTTACAGCTTATTCTTTTTTTTTGGTACTGGAGATTGAACTCAGGGGTACTTGACCCCTGAGCCGCATCCCCAGCCCTATTTTGTGTTTTATGTAGAGACAGGGTCTCACTGAGTTGCTTAGCGCCTCGCCGTTGCTGAGGCTGGCTTTGAACTCGCGATTCTCCTGTCTTAGCCTCCCAAAGTGCTGGGATTACAGGCTTGCGCCACCACACCCAGCTAGCTTATTCTTTTTCTTATGTAACTATCATTATATCCAAAATATATTTATTAGTGACTTTTCAAAGTGTTCAAGTTTTATCTTCCCCATGGAATAGATGGGAATGCGATGCATGTTTCCAAGGATATGCCAGTGTGTCCCTGCCTCATCTGTTAAGAGATTGTGGTTTCTGCCACTGTTGTATGATGGCTGCTCTATCATGAGTTAATATTCTTTATATATGGGCCCATTGAAGACTGTGTTTCTTACCTGTACTCTATTTTTTATTTTCTGTGATAATAGATATATTAGGGAAGTTATCACTTTCTAATTCCAAAGATTTTAAACATTGTTGCACATCACACATTTATTGTACCTATTAGATTGTGGAAAGTAGTTTTTTGTTTGTTTTTTTTACTAGTCAAAAGTGTGTTTGGGGAATACTATTGATATATATGAAAAGTGACATCTTGGTAACATTAACTCCTAAGATTATGTGCCCTCATCCCCCTTATTTAATTACCCTTTAACATCATCCAACAAAACTAATGTTTTTGCATTGCTATAGTGAAATATCCTTCATAAGTGTTACTTAGTATCTAAGGAAGTTTGTAAGAAACCAGTGCAAGCTTCCAAATGTGGTCTTAGTGTGGTCAGTAAGGATGTACTCAGTTCCCTAAGTAACAAGATTTGACTAGAGGTTTAATTGTATCTATCCAAACAACTCATAAAAGTTTCCTTATCCAGAAAGTATCTGGGAGTGGGGCTGATGAGGAAGGTCGAATAGGCTGAATGTGTCAGAATATTGCAAACTTTTTTTTTGGTACCAAGGATTGACCCCAGGTGTGCTTAACCACTGAGCCACATCCTCAGCCCCTTTTTTGTATTTTGTTTAGCGACAGGGTCTTGCTGAGTTGCTTAGGGCCTAGCTAAGTTGCTGAGGCTGGCTTTGAACTTGTGATCCTCCTGCCTTAGATCCATGCCTGGGATTACAGGCATGCACCACCATGCCAGCCTAGAATACTGCAAACTTTGAGGGGAACAGCAGTAGTCAAATTAAGAGCATATTGTCGGTTGGGGTTGTGGCTTAGCAGTAGAGCACTTGCCTAGCACGTGTGAAGCACTGGGTTCGAATCTCAGCACCACATAAAAATAAAATGAAGATATTGTGTTAATCTACAACTAAAAATGTTTTTTAAAAAAGAGCATATTGTTGGGATATTCTGTTTGGGAACACCAAGCCCCTCTTTACAGTGAGGCTTGTGAGGTTCATTCCACTAGTCATTCCCAGGTACTGGCAAAGGTTGAACTTTGTTTAGGTATTTCTAAGAACCTGGGGTTTCAGGACAGTTGGTATTAACTGTTGTGCACAGTAAATAGTAGGACTTTGTTATGAGAAGTATCACAGACCCACTGTACAGTAAGAAGTTGGGACGATCAAGGAACAAACTGTATTCCTTTTCTGCTATTTTGTCAACATGTAATTCTAGGCCAGCATCAGAAGTGTTGTGTGAGAGGATGGGAGTGCGGAGTGCAAAGTGAGTGGGGACTGAGCCTTTGGAGAACATGGCGTCGTGTTACCTTTTTACGCCTTCCTATTGGAAATGTATGTGGGATGTTTTAGAGTCAGTGACCCTTGAGGACATGGCTGTGAACTTCACCCTAGAGGAGTGGGCTTTGCTGGATCCTTCCCAGAAGAAACTCCACAGACATGTGATGCTGCAAATCTTTAGGAACCTGGCTTCCGTAGGTAAGGATGACATTCATCCTTTACTCAGTCAATTGGAGAACAAATATTTCTTGCTAATCAGGACTGCCATGGTTCAGAAGATGGAAAGGGAATATTTGGGTGAATATACCAGGGATGGCCACATTAGACCATGAACCTACCGAGAGTTTAATAATTTTTCTATAATATTCTAATAATTCATGTTGATTTTCTGGGTCTGCAGTTTAGGAAAAGAAAGGGAAGACCAGAACATTAGAAATATGCACAAAAATCCCAGGAGAATTCTCAGGTAACTTACACTCACAAGAGAAAACAATACCTCTCCTGAGTCTTGGAGTGAGAGGAAACTTTAAAAGCAAGCAAACAGTACTATTAACTCCAACTTCAATTTGATTTGATCTCAGAAAATTTTTTCTGCAAATGTACCCTTCTGGTTAGCATCCATAATCGGAAAATCAGAAATGGGAAATTTCCCAGTATTGGCAACATCTGGAGCACTGACATGTGTTACATGTGACACTTTTGGATGCTTCCATATACACAAGCTTTGTCCTGTGCACAGGATTGCCAACAATGCTGTGTGAGATTGCCTACGAGGTTTGGGGATAAAGCATTTATGATACAAAAGGGGACGTTATATTTTGACTGAGTCTCATCCTGAGGCTATCTCATCATGTGTATGCAAATATTTAAAAATCCAGATGCTTTTGAACCCAAGCATGTAGCATCAGGAAAATTCACTGTATTTAAATGTGCTGTAGATATTCAGTGTTTGCTAAACTATTTGCTTTGAGACAGTATTAGGATGCTGTATAACAGTTTCACTTATAGTGAAAATCTCTGTCCTTGAGCCATCCTGCAGAGCAGTCAATCCATTCAGGTTCAAAAATTCGTACAGGGCGTAAACCCCATACTTCTTGTGATAAGTTATTAAGAGACAAAATCTTAGTAATTTGCTTCTCATTTTTTCCCCCAGAAGTCAAGTGGTAGGGAGATTCTGAACATGAAGAAGGTAGTCAACATAAAGAATGTCAAAGTAGAAATCTTCAGTTGTACTCCAGATCCTATTGTGAACAAGGAAATTCTTCTTTGAATAAAACCAAGTGAAAACCATGCATGTGGAGATCCTCCTTTATCATTCATCTGTAAATGTGCCCTGAAGTATTCACACCAGACAGGAACCATGTGAGTATCAGGAATATGGAAAGAGGTCCTATAGATGCATAAGTGTGGGGAAAACCTTCATTTATCCTCAATGAAGCATCAAAAGACTCACTGAAGAGAGGCACCAGGAATGTGAGCAATGTGGGAAGAGCCTTACGTTGTTCTAGTTCCATTCAAATACACAAAGGAGTTCACCCTGGAAACAGATTCTTCATATGTACGCAGTGTGGAATAGGCTTTAGTTATGCTCATTACATTAAAATATATGAACACACTCACAGCAGAGAGAAACTCCGTGTTTGTTGTAAACCATGTGGGAAAACCACAGTGATTCCACTCCCTTCAGAAGACGTGGAAGAACTCAGTGTTCAAACACTGTGTGCAAGCAGTGTGGAAAAGCCTTCAGTTATTCCAGTTACCTAAGAAAAAACATGGAAGAAGCTCACCCTGGAAAGAAACCCTGTGTCTGTAAGCAATGTGGGAAAGCCTTCGTTTCCCCTCTTCCCTCTGAAAACATGACTCATTATGGAGACAGACCCTCCATATGTAAGCAATGTGAAAAAGGCTTCAGTTCCTCTCATAACGTTAAAATACATGGAAGAACTCACACTGGAGAGAAACCCTACGTGTGTAAGCAGTGTGGGAAAGCCTGCCTTCAGTGCACTTCCTTTCACAGACATGGAAGAACTCACGCTGCAGGGTAACCCTGAATGAAGAATGTGGAACAACTTCCCTTATCACGTGATCTTCCTAGCAAACATGCAGATGCACAGGGGTGAGAATTGAATCAGGATAAAGCAGATGGGAATGTAGTCATCTTGGTTCAGTATACACATTTAAATGAACTCATTACAGAGAGAAACCTGGAATAGATGTGCAGAAGTCTTTAGCGGGCCCACATGTAAGAATGCACATTGGATGAAAATCCTGTGAATGTGAAAAACACAAGGAAGTTGCCATTTGTAACAAACAGTTTCAAAGTCTGTGAAAATTCCTCATGTAGTGGAATCCTATAAATGTAATTAATATTAAGACCTTGAACCAAGATAATCTGTGAGAATGCTTGAAAAAATGTACTACCTAAAAGAAATGTATTAAAAATCATAAATATATTGTATTCATCTGAGGCTCATGCTTAAAGGAGAGCCCTTCACTATATACTTCTTTTTGTTTGTTTGGTTTTTGTTTGGTACCAGGGACTGAACCTAGAGGTGCTTTACCACTGAGCCACATCCCCGGCCCTTTTTTTATTTTTTATTTTGAGACAGGGCCTTGCTAACTTGCCCAGGCCACTCTCCTGCCTCAGACTCCATAATAGCAGTGAGCAAAGGCATGTGCCACCAATGTCTTGCTTAATAAGAGACTTTTTACGGGTGCCAAGGAAGATTTAAAAAAGCAGAAGAGGGCAAACCCCAGAAATCATGGACGTTGAGACTTAACGTTTTTCTGACATACACGTGTATATTTCTTTATTTCACATTTAATTTTACTTGATCATCTCTTTGGCTTGCCAATGGCATGCATTTATATGAAAATGGATTAGAATTATTTAGCAGAAATTCAAAAAGCAATAATCTATATTTAGTTATTGATTACCATGTTAAATATTTTTAGTTTCTTGTAAGACAAGAATATTGAAGTCAAGCATAACTAAGATATTTAAAACTTTGTAAAACTGCTAAATCCATACTTACATTACATCTATTTTTTTTAATTTTTTTTTTTAGTTGTAGATGGACACACAGTATCTTTATTTATTTTTATGTGGTGCTGAGGATTGAACCCAGTGCCCCACACATGCGAGGCAAGTGTTCTACCACTGAGCCACAATCCCAGCCCCATACTTACATTACATCTTGACATTACATATCAAGAGCCATATTTGGCTGATCTCTACTTTTGGTTTCACTAAGCCGAAAGAAGAGAGTTCAGGATGTATTTTCTCTCTCTCTCTCTCTTTTTTTTGGTACTGGGGATTGAACTCAGGGGTACTCGACCACTGAGCCACATCCCCAGCCCTATTTTGTGTTTTATGTAGAGACAGGGTCTCACTGAGTTGCTTAGCGCCTCGCCATTGCTGAGGCTGGCTTTGAACTCGCGATTCTCCTGTCTCAGCCTCCCTAAGTACTGGGATTACAGGCTTGCGCCACCATGCCCAGCTCTCTCTTTCTCTTTTTACTTTTTGTTCTTAGAAAATTTGTATTTTGCTTCTTTTAAATTTTTTAACAGATACCCCAAACATAAGTGATGTATATTTTAATAGGGGACTATAGTGTTTGATACATGTATAAATTGTATAATGTTTAAATGAAGTTGAACATATTTCCTCATTTTTCATTTCTTTGTGGTGACACTTTTCAAAATCCTTACTTCTAAAGCTTTTTATTTTTGGTACAGGGAATTGAGCTCAGGGGTACTAGACCACTGAGCCACATCCCCAGCCCTATTTTAGGTTTTTTATTTAGAGACAGGGGCCCACTGAGTTGCTTAGCACCTCGCCATTGCTGAGGCTGGTTTTTTGGGTTTTTTTGGTACCAGGGATTGAACTCAGGGGTACTCAACCACTGAGCCACATCCCCAGCCCTATTTTGTGTTTTATGTAGAGACAGGGTCTCACTGAGTTGCTTTGCACCTCGCTGTTGCTGAGGCTGGCTTTGAACTCGGGATTCTCCTGTCTTAGCCTCCCTAAGTGCTGGGATTACAGGTGTGCGCCACCACACCCGGCTACTTCTAAAGCTTTTTGAAATGTACGGAACATAATTGTTTTCTGTTCTCATTACACAGTGCAAAAGTAACCCAGGGCTTTCTCCTATCTGTGACTTAGGGCCCATTGGTCTATACTTCCCACCCCTGTCCACCCACTATCTGCAGCCTTTGGCCACCACCACGCTAGTCTCAACTTCTGTGAGGTCAACTTTTTCAGATTCTGCGTGAGTGAGGTCATTTGGTATTTATGTTATTTGCCTGAGTTATTTCACTTCGCATAATGATCTCCATTTCCATCCCTGTTGTCAAAAATGACAATTTTGTTTTCATTGTTATTTTGTAGTACTGGGGATGGAATCCAGGGATACTCTGCTACTGAGCCTCATCCTCAGTCCCCTTTTAAATTTTTTAAAATTTTGAGATAGGTTCTTTCTGTGTTGCCAAGGTCAGCTTTGAACTTGCAATCCTTCTGCCTCATCCTCCCTAATGGACCACAGGTTTCACATTATCTAAGACAGTAGTTTTTAGTATTTTACTTACATACCAAAAAGATAACTATTTGAGGTGATACATACGTATAATTATTTCACAATCTATACCTATATCAACATGTAGTATTGCACACTTTAAATATATTCAATTTTAGTTGACAATTATACTGCAATAAAGTTGGAAGAGAATTTTTTAAAAAATAAACAAAATCAAAGTAACTCATGACTGTACAGGGTGTGCTGTATCTGGCCAGAGTATCTATCACTCTTCTCTTTAATTAATTCCTTTTTTGAGTAGTGTATTTTTGCATTTTCTTTTATTTTCTGAGGGTATTTGGCATAATTTAGTCAAATTTACACCTTCATTCATAGGGATTTTTAAGAAAATTTCATGTAGGATATGATTTGGAGAAGAATTTGTATTATTGTTATGTCAGGTCACCCCATCCATTTATGGTTTAGATGTGAGGTGTCCTCCAAAAGCTCACATGTGAGACAATGTAAAAAACTTCAGAGGAGAAATGATTTGAGTTGTGAGAGTCTTAACTCAATCAGTGAATTAATCCCCTGATGGGGATTAACTGGTAACTGAAGTGGTAGGGTGTGGCTGGAGTTGGTGGAAATCGGGGATGGCTTTGGGGTATATGTCTGTATCTGGCGGGTAGAGTGTCTCTGCTTTCTGATCACTATGTGAGCTGCTTCCCTCTGCCATGATGTTGTGCCTCACCTCAAGCCCTGAGGAATGGAGCCAGCTGTCTATGGATTGAGACCTTTGAAACCGTGAGCCCCCAAATAAACTTTTCCTCCCCTAACATTGTTCTAGTTGGATCTTTCAGTCACAGCAGCAAAAAAGCTGACTAAGACACTATCCATGATGGAAAGCTTTTCTGTTGTGTTCATAAAATATATACATTGGGGTTCTTAAAATTTTTTTTGTAGATATTATGTACTTTGAATTAATTTCTACACATTTTTTCTGATTTTTCCAAAGTATGGTATAAAGAACCTATGAGTCTCTGGGTCATTGTGCATTCTGAAGGTCTTAACCTTTCAATTACGTGTGAAAAGTTGATATTGTCACATGCTTCATGCTAAATGTATTGACACTGACTGAATGAAGACCCAAGACATGTCTGAGTTTTCACCTGTTACCCATCCCTGTGATTATATAATTTAGAGGTAGAGAAAATGGGTCCACAGCTATACCTGGGCATGTACATTATTCAGGTTGAATTAAAAATGAAAATATTATTTCTGGCTATCTCACTGCTACCATAGCAATATCCAAAAAAATAATGTTTAAGCCACTGTCTTTGTCCATTCTAATCACCATAACAAAAATAGCACAGTGTGGGTGTGAGTCAGGAGAGAATCCGCAGCAGCAGGTGGGTGTCCTCATTGTGGATCTCCCTGTCCCGAGACAAAGAGGCCTTCAAAGTGCCAGCCAGGTTCCCTTTATGATTTGGCGTGAGTGATGAACGAGATCCTATCTTCTGGCATTGCTCAGTCTATGCACTTAAAACAAATGTTTCTCACAATATCCAAAAAAACTGATCAACATTGAGAACTGTTATTAAATAGTCAGGTAAAAGGATTGCAGGTAGGCTGTGAACAGAGTTTTGCACATTACCAAAATGGGTTCTTTAATGAAGGACTCCTCGAGGGGCCTTTTGTAGACTCACGCTCAACTTCATGGGCAGTGCATACTGTGGCAGACCTGCCAGCTTTATTTTTTTATTTGCAACATATATAACAAAGTTTGTCGTGATAAGTATAAAACCTAAGTGAATGTATTAAAATGTCAGTGCAATGGGAAAAATGAGCAAAGAATATTAATAGGTAATTCATAGGAAATGAACTATAAAAAAACCAAAGTAAGTAGACATTTCATTCATAATGAAATACAAATAAAAATAAAGGCTGCCTTTTCTTTTTTGGTACTGGAGATTGAACTCAGGGGCACTCAACCACTGAGCCACATCCCCAGCCCTATTTTGTGTTTTATGTAGAGACAGGGTCTCACTGAGTTGCTTAGTGCCTCGCCATTGCTGAGGCTGGCTTTGAACTCGCGATTCTCCTGTCTCAGCCTCCCAAAGTGCTGGGATTACAGGCTTGTGCCACCGCGCCCAGCTAGCTTATTCTTTTATAAAATAATCCTCCCCGCCCCCCGCTTTTTTTTTCTAGCTCACATTTTTTTAAAAAATTTTAATTTGTTTTAATTAGGTTTTTTTAATTTTTAAATTTGTTCTAATTAGTAATTCCTTTGTAAATCCATTTTTAAACTGTTTTATTTTTTAAAGAGTTGGTGTCTTGCTAAGTTGCACAGGCTGGCCCTGAACTCTTGGATTCAAGTGAACCTCTCAACTCAGCCTCTAGAGCATGGGGGACTACAAGTGCTCACCTCTAAAAATCTTTTTAACCTGTGAATACACAAAACTGAAAATACAGATACTACCCTAGCCTGATGTTTTAGTCAGCTTTTCATCGCTATGACCAAAATCACCAAGAATGACTTGGATCAGGGAGTTCATTGTGGCTCACAGTTTCAGAGATTCAGTCCACAGTGGACCAGATCCATGCTTTGGGCCCAAGGTGAGGCAGAACATCATGGAGGAGGGGCACAGCAGAGTCAGGGTACAAGAAAAATGCCAGCTAGAGTACAAGATGGGGAGATGAGTCATCATGTTCCAATTTAGGGTATGTTCAGTTGCCATGGCAACTCCCACCGTTGAGGATTTATCACCATGACAACTCTCACAAATTCTGCATTCTAATTAGGTGAAAATAAAGTAACCAATGAAAGCACAGAGGCCAAGGTCTTCATTGAAGTCTGTGGGGAAGGGAACAAGGCAGAGCTCAGCATAGAAGACAAGCTCACTCAGGCTCCAGGACCTTGGCCCCCTCCGCTCCCAGTGCACTTTCATTTTCACTTTCAGTAAATCTCAGTCTTCCTGTTACTTCTGTGCATCTTGCTCGATACTTTGGGCAATGATTATAAGGTTTTATAAGAAAAATACAAAGTGAAATTAACAAGAGCAAATATATATTTAGTTTGCATAGTAGCTTTGAACTAAGAAACATGATTTCAATAAGGTATCTTTGATATCCATTTAGCCTCCACAAAGGCCCATAAATCCTTTACATTTTTTTTTTAGGTACTGGGGATTGAACTCAGGGACACTTGACCACTGAGCCACATCTCCAGCCCTATTTTGTATTTTATTTAGAGACAGGGTCTCACTGAGTAGCTTAGCACTTCGCTGTTGCTGAGGCTGGCTTTGAACTCAGGATTCTCCTGTCTCGGCCTCCCAAAGTGCTGGGATTACAGGCTTGCACCACCACGCCCGGCTTAAATTTTACATTTTTTAAAAACTCTTTTACAATATTTAATTGCCTTTTACAATCTACCCAAACCATTAGTTAGTTTTGAATTATATCCTTTTTTTGAGATCAGAGTAATAATTACAACAAAAGTCTTGTCTTTTGAACATAACTTTAAATGAGCTTAAGTCAACTTTAGAATTATCCTAACACGGAGCAGGGGGAGAGGCAGAGCCTTATCTGTGTTCATCAAGGATATTGGTCCTGGCTACTGAGGCCCTTACTGAGAAGACAGATGCCTTTGTAGATGGATCTGGTAGCAAAGAATTATTTGCAAAAGACAGGGAGTCGGGTGAAGGGTAGGGCTGAGGCGGAGGATAAGAAGCTATCACAAAGGCCCTAAAAGAGTAAGACCCAGTTTGCTTTTGGGGTGGATTTATTTTGTAATTTTTATTTTATTAGAGCATTATAATTATACATATTATGTGAGTTCATTTAAAAAAATTTGGGGGGAGCTGGGGTTGTGGCTCAGTGGTAGAGCCCTTGCCTAACATGTATGAGGCACTGGGTTTGATTCTCAGCACCACATATAAACAAATAAGTAAAAAATAAAGGTCCATAAATAACTAAAAAATTTTTAAAAAATTTTTTAGTTGTAGATAGACACAATACCTTTATTTTATTTATTTATTTTTAACGTGGTGCTGAGGATCGAACCCAGTGCCTCATACAGTGCCTCATACGTGCTAGGCAAGCACTCTACCACCGAGCCACAACCTCAGCCCCAGTATGTGGGTTCATTTTAACAAAATTAAACATACAAGGAATTTGATTTCAATCCCCATTCCCCCTGTTATTCTCCCCTTCTCCCTCACACTTTCCTCTCTCCTCTAACTCTACTGATCTTCCTTTCATTCCATTATTTATTTATTTTTGATTGGCATTTTCCACATATACATAAAGATAAAATTCCCTTGGGTGCACACACACACACACACACACACACACACACACATGATTTTGTTAAATTCGTTCCATATTTCTTCCCCCTTCCCTTCCTCCCTCCCTCCCTCTTGTTCTCCTACTTTGACTCCACTGATCTTCCCTGTGTCTTTATGATATCTGATCCCCTCCCCCACCACCTTCTTTCCCTTAATTTGCTCTAGCTTCCTCACAGGAAAGAAAACATTCAACCTTTGATTTTCTGAATATGGACTATTTCACTTAGCATAATTTTCTGCATTTCCATCCTTTACTGGCAAAAACCATTATTTTATTCTTTATGGCTAAGTAAAACTCCATTCTGTGTGTATATATATATGCGCCACATTTTCTTGATTTATTCACGGGCATCTGAGTAGATTCCATAATTTGGCTATTGTGAATTGTCCTACTATAAACACCGAAGTGACTGTATTGCTATAATATGCTGGGTTTTGTTCTTTTGGATAAATACCGAGTGGGATAGCTGGGTCATATGGTGATTTCCATTCTGAATATTTTGAGGAATCTCCACATTGCTTTTCATAGTGGTTGTACTAATTTGCAGTCCCACCAGCAATGTAGGACTATACCTTTTCCCTACATTCTCACCAGCATTTGTTATTATTTATATTATTTTTTTCTTTTTCTTTTTTTTTGTATCAGGGATTGAACTTAAGGGTGCTCGACTACTGAGCCTCATCCCCAGCCCTATTTTGTGTTTTATGTAGAGACAGGGTCTCACTGAGTTGCTTAGCACCTCGCTGTTGCTGAGGCTGGCTTTGAACTCATGATTCTCCTGTCTCAGCCTCCCAAAGTGCTGGGTGGGATTACAGGTGTGTGCCATCGTGCCCAGCTATTATTTATATTCTTGATTTGCCATTCTGACTGGAAGGAGATGAAATCTTAGTTTTGATTTGCATTACCCTGATTGCTAGAGATGTTGAACTTTTTTTTTCCATATATTTGTTGGCCATTTGTGTTTCTTCTTTTAAGAAATTTCTGTTTAGTTCTTTTGCCCATTTATTTATTTATTTATTAATCAATTTTCTGTTCACATGTGGACCCTTTCAGTACTGTTTTCCTTTCCCATGATCTCTTTGTTAATTTTTCTGTTAATAGTATAGTGTTGTGAATAATATGGCTTCAAGGCCTTTTGTGTATTTCGTCAAATCATCACTTTTTCTTCCAGAGATTTTAAACATTTATTATGCCTACTGGATTTGATAAACTAGTTTTTAGCTATCTAGGAAAAGGTGTGTTTTGGGGCATTATACAATTTTATAGATCTATGCATGAGAGATGACAACTTGATGACAGTGAATTTTAGGGGGGGAAATACAGGGGTGCTCTACCCAGGGGTGCTCTACCACTGAACTACATCCCCACCTATTTATTTATTTATTTATTTATGGTACCAGGGATGGAACTCAGGGGCACTTGACCACTGAGCCACATCCCCAGCCCTATTTTATGTTTTATGTAGAGACAGGGTCTCACTGAGTTGCTTAGCCCCTCGCCGTTGCTGAGGCTGGCTTTGAACTCGCGATCCTCCTGTCTCAGCCTCCCTAAGTGCTGGAATTACAGGCTTGTGCCACCACACCCGCTTGTTCTTGAACTTTTGATCTTCCTACCTCAGCTGCCTGAGTAGCTGGAATTATAGACATCCACCACCATATCTGGTAGACTTTGAATTCATCTGTTATATTTAGATATGAAATGTCTCCCCAAAAACCTCACATGTGAGACATTTCAAAAAAGTTTAGAAGTGAAATGATTGGTCTAGGAGAGCCTTAATCTAATCAATGCATTGATATACTTGAATGGATTAGCTGGGTGGTAACTTTGGGCAGATGGGGTGTGCTGGAGGAGTTAGGTCACAAAGGGGGCGTGCCTTGGGTGCATATGTTTTGTCCCTGGTGAGCAGAGCCCTCTCTGCCACACCCTTGCCCCATGACATCTGGCTCATCTCAGGCACAGAGCAATGGAGCTGGCTATCTCTGGACTGAGACCTCTGAAACCATGAACCCCAAATAAACTTTTCCTCCTTTAAAATTACTTTTGTCAGGTCTTTTGATCACAGGGGCAAAAAAGTTGACTAGACACCATCCTTCCACTTCTTTTACTGTCCTTTGATAAACTCCAATAAAAACTATAATGTTTTTCTATTAGTATCCTGAATTGTCCTTCATTAGCCCTGTTCAGTATTCCTTTCCAGTTGATCTATAATAAAACATATAAAAGCTTCCAAATGTACTGTCAGTGCAGTCACAAAGAATGCACTGAGTTCACCAAGTAACAAGTTGTGACAACAGATGTTAAATATTTACTATAGACCATCTCTAGATTCATCATCCACAGTGTATTTGGGGGGAAGATGAGGTAGGCTGTTTTTTGATGAACATGTTATAAAATTTCAAACATTCAGAGGGATAACTGGAGTTAAACAGGTAACATATTTTTGGCATAAACTGGTTTGGAACACCAAGACCTTCTTTGCAATTAGGATGGTGAGGTCCATCCCAATAGCATTTCCCAAATACCAGCAAGGGTCAAAGTTTGTTCTTAAGTATCTCTAAGAGTAAGCAGTCTCAAGACAGTTGCCGTTAACTCTTATGCACACTAAATAGTAATATTTTGTTATGGGAGGGGCTGCAAACCTGTATAAAGAGAAATTGAAGTGACCCAGTAGCACAACAGGTGTTCTGTTCTGCCGTTGCTTTACCTACTAGTTCTGGTGCAGCATCAGAATTGCTGTGTGAGAGGATCTGATTGTGACAGAGTGCCAGAGTGTGACAACCAAGTGGTAGCATATTGAGAGAACATAATATCCTGTGAAATTCTTAGGAAATGACTCTAGATCTCTAGTGCCATGAGTCTTACCCTTCCTCCTGGAAATATATGTGGGATGTTTTAGGAGTCAGTGACGTTTGAGGATGTGGCTGTCGCTTTCACCTTGGAGGAATGGGCTTTACTGGATCCTTCCCAGAAAAAACTCTACAGAGATGTGATGCAAGAAAACTACAGGAACCTGGCCTCTCTAGGTAAGTGTGACATTCCTTCTCATAGCCAGTCAGATAGCAATTGTTATTTGATTGTCAATACTGTTCCATGATTTGAGAGTATAGAAAGGGAACATTTCAGTGAACATACCAACCTGGTCACATGATGCCATGAATCTAGCAAGAATCTATTGTTTTTTTCTACAGTATGGAAATTAGTCATAATGACATGTTTTGGTCTGCATTTTAGAAAAACAATGGGAAACTCAAGCCACTGATGATCGCTACAAAAATTCCAGGAGAAATATGAGGTAATTTGCACTCACAAGAGAAAGCAAAGGACATCATGAATCTTAGAGTAACAGAAAATTTTAAAAACAAGCAGACGGTACAAATATGCTCAGCTTCAAATTGATTTAATCTCAGTTTCCTCTCAAAAAATGCATACAGATTGAACATCCCTAATTGGAAATTTGAGATCCAAAATGTTCCAATATGGGCCACATCTATAGCACTGACATCATGCCACAGTAGTACCCTCTCAGTTTATAGTACACAAACTGTGTTCCATACACAAAATTATTAAAAATGTTTTATGAAATTACTTTCAGGTTTTGAGTATAAAATGTTTATGAAATAAAAATGAATTTTATGTTTAGATTGAGAGCCATCTTGATATCGTATTATATATATGCAAATACTACAAAATCCAAAATGCATTTGGTGCCAAGCATTTTGCATAAGGAATACTCAACTGTATTTAAATGTGCTATAGATATTCAATGTTAGCAAAATACTTTGAAGCACTAGTAAGGAACCAAATATCTATATTACTATTTTGATAATAGCTGTTCTCAAGCCATCCTGTAGTGTATTCAGTCCATTCCTGGTAAGCCATTGTTACAGAGCATAAAACTTCTGGGATATCATTAATAAACTCTTAGTAATGTGCTTCTCATTTTTTTGTAGTGAGAGAGTGGTACAGAGACTCTATAAAGATAACAGTTGGTGTGGGGACAACTTTAGCCAGATTCTCCATCCTGTTGTGAACAAGAAAACACTTCCAAGAATCAAACCAAGTGAAAGCTCTGTGTGTGGAGAAGTCATCATTGGGGATTCACCCCTAAATGTGCCCCTACCAGCTCACACTGCACACAAAGCATCTGTGTGTCAGGAACATAGAGAGAATTCATATAAAGGTAAGAAATATTCAGAAGCCTCCAGTTATCCCCAGCGCTTTCAGAAGAGCGAAAGGATTCACACTGGAAAGAAGTACCATGAATGTGAACAACTTGATAAAGTCTTAACTTGTCCCAGTACCCTTCACATACATGAAAGAACTCACACTGGAGAAAAACCCTATGTATGTAAGCAATGTGGGAAAGCCTACTATAATTCTAGTTCCTTCAGAAAGCATGAAATAACTCACACTGAAAAGAAAGCCTATGCATGTAAGCAATGTGGAAAAGCCTTTAGTAATTCCAGTTACATTCAAATGCATGAAAGAACGCACACTGGAGAGAAACCCTATGTATGTAAGCAATGTGGGAAAGCCTTTACTTTTCTCAATTCCCTTCAAAGACATGAAAGAACTCACACTGGGGACAAACCCTATATATGTAAGTATTGTGGAAGAGGCTTTAGTTCTTCCTGTTACATCAAAATACATGAAAGAACTCACAGTGGAGAGAAACCTTACATATGTAAACAATGTGGGAAAGCCTACTATGATCCCAGGTCCTTCAGAAAACATGAAAGAACTCACACTGAAAGGAAAGCCTGTATATGTAAGCAATGTGGAAAAGCCTTTAGTTCTTCCAGCCACATTCAAAAACATGAAAAAATTCACTCTGGAGAGAATGCCTATGTGTGTAAGCAATGTGGGAAAGCCTTTACTTTTCCCAGTTCCCTTCAAAGACATGAAAGAATACACAACACAGACAAACCCTATACGTGTAAGCAGTGTGGAAAAGGCTTTCATTCTTCTTGTTACTTTAAAATACATGAAAGATCGCACAGCAGAGTCAAACACTATGTATGTAAGCAATGTGAGAAAGTCTACTATGATCCCTGGTCCTTCAGAAGACACGAAAAAACTCACATTGAAAGGAAAGCCTATGTATGTAAGCAATGTGGAAAGGCCTTTAGTTCTTCCAGCTACATTCACATACACGAAAAAACTCATACTGGAGAGAACCCCTATGTATGTAAACAATGTGGGAAAACTTTTAGTCATTCCAGTTCCCTTCAAATACATGAAAGAACTCACACTGGAGAGAAGCCTTATGTATGTGAGCAATGTGGGAAAGCCTTCAGTGAATCCAGTTCCTTTCACAGACATAAAAGAACTCACACTAGAGAGAAACCCTATGCATGTAAACAATGTGGGAAAGCCTTCAGTCAATCCAGTTATGTTCTCATACATGAAAGAACTCACACTGGAGAGAAACCTTATGTATGTAAGCAATGTGGAAAAGCCTTTAGTTCTTCCAGTTACATTCGAATACATGAAAAAACTCACACTGGAGAGAAACCCTATATATGTAAGCAATGTGGAAAAGCCTTCAGTTATTTCAGTTCCCTTAAAATACATGAAAGAACTCACAGTGGGGAGAAGCCTTATGTATGTAAGTATTGTGGAAAAGCATTCAGTCGATCCAGTCATGTTCTTAGACATCAAAGAACTCACACTGGAGAAACCCCTATGTAGGCAGTGAATGTATGAAAACCTTCACTCAATGAAATCACATTCTCGTACATGAAAGAAGTCAAATGGGAGAGTAACACTGAATAAAGAAAGTGGGAAGACTTCATTATCACACGAACCTTCTAGCAAACGTGAGAATGCACAGAGACAAGAACTTGTTGATGTGAGAATGCCTGTAGTCATCTTGGTTCATTGTACATGTATAAATGAACACAGTATGGAGAGAAACTTGGAACAGAAGACGTGCAGAGACCTTCAGTTTGTCCACATGTAAGAACACTGGATCAAAGAGCTGTGAATGGGAAAAATACAACGAATTTGTAACTAATAGTTTGTAACTAATAGTTTGAACATCTTCCTCATGTAGTAGAATCCTATAAGTGTCATTAATATGAAAAACTACATGCCAGTTAAATTGTTTAAAATGTTCTAAAAAATATGCTACCCGAAGGAAATGTGCTAAAATTATAAATGTACTGTGTTCATCAGACTCATTCTGAAAGTAGATTTCTGCACTATGTATTTCTAATTTTTACTCTTGAAAATAAAGCTGCTAGTCACATATTTCTGCAAGTTTTGTTTAGGCAATAGTGTGTTGAGTGTTATAGGTAGTTCCCTTTTTAATTAAATCAAATGATGGGTATTTTCTCCTTTCATTTTGGACATGTTGGATCTATAGGCAAATTGAAGTGTATTTCAGATATGCCAGTAAGCTTAATTTTTATGTAGTTTTAAAATACTTGTGGTTAGTGGTCTACTAAAAAATGTTTTTTTGTGAGTTGGCACTTTCTTACTGGCTTCTTGTGACAGGTGTTTACCCTTTTACTTGTGTGTGTGTACACACACAGAGACACACACACATACTTTATTCTTGGGGACAATTGACATTTTTTTACACGGATTTTATATTTTTCACTTTGATGTATAGTTTGTTCAAACAATATTTCTGTTTGTGTTTTTTTTTCTTTTGGTACCAGGGATTGAACTCAGGGGTGCTCAACCACTGAGCCACATCCCCAGTGGCTATTTTTGTGTTTCATGTGGAGACAGGGTCTCACTGAGTTGCTTAGTGCCTTGCCATTGCTGAGGCTGGCTTTGAACTAGCAATTCTCCTGTCTCAGCCTCCCAAAGTGCTGGGATTACAAGTGTGAGCCACCACACCTGGCTTCTGTTTGTGTTTTTTGAAAGAGTTTGCTGAGTATTTTTTTCATTTTCTATTTTTACAAAATCTAAAAATTTAAAATACAATGATAATTGAGAACTAATTTATGGAATGTATCTACTCATTAGAAAAAAAAGTAATTCTTTTTCATAGGAAAACAATTCACTTAACTGTGAGCTCAAAGTTAGCATTCCCCACTATCAAATTAATTACAAATATCATCTATATAAACTATCTTTAGCTCAAGGACCATGCAAAATCAGATGGTCAGAGCTGGCCTCAGACCTTAGTTTGATGACTAAGAAATTTTTACTGGAGCAATGGAGAGTTATAGATCAAAAGAAAGCAAAGAACAGCAACAATAAATATTGTAACTTAATTTTTTCTGAAATACATGCATATGCTTCTTTATGTCATATTTTATTTTATTTGACCTTGTCCTTGCTTTGCCAAACACATTGGTTTGCTTGGAGCTGGATTAGAATTATTTAGCAAAAATGAAAAGAAAGAGAAAGAATTTGTTTAGTCTTTGACTGAAATTTTTAAAAAGTATATTTACCAAATAAAACTTTTTAGCTTTTAGTTAAACCAGAATACTGATGTCAATCACAAGTAAGAGAGTCATACCTTTTTACAATTACTTAATTTCCTATTTTCATATCAAAAACCAAGTTTTACTCTCTGATATTTATGGTTACACTAAGCCAAAGCTAAAGAGTTTGGAATGTCTTTTTTTCTTCTTTTCTTGCTTGCAAAAGTTATATTTTGCTTTCTGCTTTTATTTTTAACTGATAAACAGAAACACAAGTGTATATATTAATAGTAAAATGCAATATTCTTTACATGTATACATTGTGTCATGTTTTAATGAGGTTAAACATGTTTTTCTACTACATTTATTGTTTCTTTGTGGCGAAAACTTTCAAAATCCTTACTTCTAACTTTTTGAAATGTGCAGCATATAATTGTTACCTATTACTCTGAAATAGTCCTTCAGTACTGCTTGTTCTACCTTCTAATCATCATGCTAGTGTCAACCTCTGTGAGATGAGCCTTTTTAGATTCCACATGAGAGTGAGATCAAGTCACCTTTGTCCATCTGTACCTGAGTTAGTTTTTTCACTTCACACAATCTCCATTTCCATCCATGCTGTTGCAGATGACAGGATATCTTCTCCGCTTCCTCTTCTTTATGGGGCTGGAATTCAAATTCAGGACTTCTTGCATGTTTTGTAAGTGCTGTACCACTGAGCTACATTCTCAGCCCTGATTTCATTCTTTTTAATGGCTGAATAGTATTCCACTGCATATATTTACTACATTTTTTCTTTCTTTCTTTCTTTTTTTTTTTTTTGGTACTGGAGATTGAACTCAGGGGCACTCGACCACTGGGCCACATCCCCAGCCCTATTTTGTGTTTTATGTAGAGATAGGGTCTCACTGAGTTGCTCAGTGCCTTGCCGTTGCTGAGGCTGGCTTTGAACTCGCGATTCTCCTGTCTCAGCCTCCCTAAGTGCTGGGATTATAGGCTTGCATCACCACACCCGGCTTACATTTTCTTTATCCATTCATTAGTTGATGGACACAGACTGTTTCTGTGTCTTGATTATTGTGAATGATGTTGTGATGAACATGGGTGTACAGATGTCTCATCAACATTCTAATTTCATTTCATTTGGATATATACCCAGTAATGAGATTACTGGTTCATATGGTAGTTATATATTTTAGTTTTGATGTAATCTCCACACTGTTTTCCATGATGGCTGTACTAATTTACTTTTCACCAAAAGTGACTCTTTCCTCCCCATTCTCACTATTGTTATCTTTAGTCCTTTTTTTATATTAATCATTCTTACTATGGGGAGGTGATATCTCACTGTGGTTTGGATTAGCATTTCCCTGGTAACTAGTAATGTTGACCATGTTTTCATGTACCTGTTGGCCATTGTATCTCATCTTTTGAGAAATGTGTATTTAAAGCTATTGTCCATTTTATATATATATATTTAGTTGTATATGGACACAATATCTTTATTTTATTTCTCTTTATGTGGTGCTGAGGATCGAACCCAGTGCCTCCCACATGTGAGGCAAGCGCTCTACCGCTGAGCCACAATCCCAGCCCCTGTCCATTTTTTGATGGAGCTATTTGTTTTTTAACTATTAAGTTTTAGATTGCCTGATATATTCCACATATCAACCCCTTGTCAGATTCGTATGTTGCAGATATTTTCCACTATTCTGCAGGTTGTCTTGGAACTCTGTTGTGTGTTTGGCTATACAAAAGCTTCTTGGTTTTATGTAATCCCATTTGCCTATTTTTGCTTTAGTTTCCTGTGCATTTGAAGTCTTGTTCAAATAAGTCTTTGCCCATTCCAATCTTCTGAAGCATTTCCTATATGCCTTCTTCTAGTAGTTTCATAGTTCAAGGCCTTACATTCAAGTGTTTTTAACTCATTTTGATTGATCTTTGGGACTGGAGGGAGATGGGGGTCTGATTTCATTCTTCTGTATATGGATATCCAATTTTCTCAGTACCATTTATTAAAAGACTATCTTTTATTCATTGTATGTTCTTAGGATCTTTGTCACACATCAGTTGGCTCTAGATAAGTGGGTTTACTTCTTGACTTTCTGTTTTCTTCCATTGATATTTGTATCTGTTTTTGTGCTAGTGCCTTGCTGTTTTGATTATTAAAGCTTTATGGTATGTTTTGAAGTTAAACAACATAATGCCTCTTACTTTTTTCTCAAAATGACTTTGCTATTCAGGTTTCTTTTGTGTGTGTGTGTATATGTGTATGTGGTTCTATATTCATTTTTTTTTAAATTTTTTAGTTGTCAATGGACCTTTGTTTTATTTATTTATATGTGGTGCTGAGAATCGAACCCAGTGCCTCACACATGCTAGGCAAGCATTCTACCACTGAGCCACACCTCAACCCTTCTATATTCATTTTTAAGTTGGTTTTGAATAGCTCTGTGAAGAACACCATTGTCATTTTGATAGGGATTGCATTGAATTTGTAAGTTGCTTTGGATAGTATGAGTATTATAACAATATTTTTTCAATCTATGAACATAAGATGTCTTTCCACTTTTTTGTGCCTTCCTCAGTTTCTTCCATCTGTTTTGTAATCTTTTTTTTTTTTTTTGGTACTGGGGATTGAACTCAGGGGCACTCAACCACTGAGCCACATCTCCAGCCCTATTTTGTGTTTTATGTAGAGACAGGGTCTCACTGAGTTGCTTAGCACCTCGCCATTGCTGAGGCTGGCTTTGAACTCGCGATTGATCCTCCTGTCTCAGCCTCCTGAGCTGCTGGGATGACAAGTGTGCGCCCACTGCACTCATCTTCTCTTTTGTTTTTATTTTTCTAGTTATTTGAGATGTAGTCATAGGTCGTTTAACTGACATTTTCCTCTTTTTTATGTGATAATTGATTTCTCTAAACTTCCCTTTTAGTATTGCTCTTGCTTAATCTCATAGATTTTACTGTGTCATGTCTCCATTTTCACTTGTTTCAAAACAACTTTTTGGGGCTGGGATTGTGGCTCAGTGGTAGAGTGCCTGCCTCTCATGCATGAGGCACTGGGTTCGATCCTCAGCATCACATACAAATAAGTAAATAAAATACTTTATAAAGTAAATAAAATACTTTTTTGTTGTCCATCTACAACAAAAAAATTAAAAAACTTTTAATTTATTTATGTTTTTGTTTTTAGTATATTTTTGTATATTGAACTGTCTATTTAACTGTGTATTTAACCCAGGGCATTCATGTGATCGACTTTACTACTGCTACTGAGATGCATCCCAGTCTTTTTAATTTTTTATTTTGAGACCAGGTCTTGTTAAGTTGCCCACGCTAGCCTCAAACTTGCTATCTTCCTGCCTCAGCCTCCTGGTTGCTGAGATTGCAGGTATGTCACCATATCTGACTTAAATTCCTTCTTGATTTTTTTCTTGATCTGTTGGTTATTCAAAAGTAAGTTATTAGCCGGGCGCGGTGGCTCAAGCCTGTAATCCCAGCACTTAGGGAGGCTGAGACAGGAGAATCGCGAGTTCAAAGCCAGCCTCAGCAACGGCGAGGCGCTAAGCAACTCAGTGAGACCCTGTCTCTACATAAAACACAAAATAGGGCTGGGGATGTGGCTCAGTGGTCAAGTGCCCCTGAGTTTAATCCCCAGTGCCAAAAACATTTTTTTAAAGTAAGTTATTTTTCATGTATTTATATAGTTTGAAAAGCTTTCCTTGTTATTGACTTATAGCCTGATTGTGCTCTGAAAATATACTCGGTATGATTTCAGCTTCTAATATTCTGTTGGGACTTATTTTATCATCTATCATGATCTTTCTGGAGAATGTTCCACGTGGTGCTGAAAAAAGTGTGTATTTCCATTGTGTATCTTCCAACAGCAGCTGTTGGAAGGTAGGTTGTGATGTTGTTAGTTCCGTTGATCTATGGTACAATTTTACTCTGCTGTTTCTTTGTTAATTTTCGGTCTGTCTGTTGCTGATAGTGGGATGGTGTGATCTGTAGCTGTTATTGTATTGGAGTCTCTCTCTGCCTTTAGATAAAGTCTATCTTATTAGTACTTGTTTTATCTGTTTGGTGTTTTGATATTGGATGCATATATATTTACGATTGTTATTTCTTCCTGGTGAATTGACCCCTTTATCATTATGCAGTGACCTTCCTTGTCTCTTTTTATTGCTTTTCACCTCTTATTGGTATGGCTACTTCTACTTTCTTAGGTATAGTGTTCCATCCCCTTACTTCAGTTCACTCTATATATGTCCTTTCAGGTGAAGCAAGTTTTTTTGTAGGCAATATGTAGTTGAGGCTTCTTTTTTAAAATCTATTCAGTCATTCTGTGTCTAAGTTGTAGAATTTAATCCATTTATTCAAGGTAATTAAGTAGCTTGTTTTGTAATTTTGCAGTAGTTCCTTTCTCCCGGTTGTGATCTTACTTGATGTCTAAATGAATTGGTACAGTACTGTTCTCATTTGTGCTTATTATTTTGGGTTTGTCTATTCCAGATTTTTGTTTCATGGTTACCATGGGGATTACAGAAAACATGAGTTCATTTTTTTCAACTGAATTATGTATTTAATATTGGTAGAAATGCAATGGAAAACTGGAATTAAAATAGTAAGTGAAGGAAATACACACAACAGCATATTAAAATGGGTATACAAAATTATAAAATTGGGGGCCGGGTGTGGTGGTGCACGCCTGTAATCCCAGCACTTAGGGAGGCTGAGACTGGAGGATCGCGAGTTCAAAGCCAGCCTCAGCAACGGTGAGGCTCTGAGAAACTCAGTGAGACCTTGTCTCTACATAAAACACAAAATAGGGCTGGGGATGTGGCTCAGTGGTCGAGTGCCCCTGAGTTCAATCTCCAGTACCAAAAAAAAAAAAAAATTATGAAATTGGAACAGAATCAAAGTTTTAGACATGCATTATTTCCTTTCAAATGGTTATATTCTCATGTAAAATTACTGAACAGTAATTTTTTTTCTTTTTTTAATATTTTTTTAGTTGTAGATGGACACAATACCTTTATTTTATGTATTTATCTCTTTTTTTTTGTTGTTTTTTTTGGTACTGGGAATTGAACTCAGGGGCACTCGACCACTGAGCCACATTCCCAGCCCTATTTTGTGTTTTATGTAGAGACAGGGTCTCACTGAGTTGCTTAGCGCCTCGCCGTTGCTGAGGCTGGTTTTGAACTTGTGATTCTCCTGTCTCAGCCTCCCTAAGTGCTGGGATTACAGGAGTGCGCCGCTGCACCCGGCTGCTTCATAATTTTTGAACCTCCTCACCTGCCAGCTTTGTAGACTGTGAACATAGAGAATGAAGCCGTTCATCCACTCTTTGCTCTGAGTGTGGAGGTGTGAGAAACTGGGCCCCCTGATGCTAGTGCCTCTCTGTCTGGGAGAAAGGTAAGGGGGTAAACAAACTTCCGTTTCAAAATAGAAATAAGAGTGGTGAAGGAAAGCGAGCGATGGCATGTGACATATTATGGAAGCTGGGGCGTGTGTCTGTCCTCTGTGGAAAGTTAGTGTGTGTGGTTGTCGGTGATCACTGGCTTCCACATCCTGTACCTCCTGAACCTTGTGTCTGCAGGTGCCAGTGTGTGGCAGATCCACTGCTGGTGCCACTGCTGACAGTCTTCCCATCACAGGGTCGACCACAGTGACTCTGTAAAGAGGGAGCACAGGCATGGTGCATCATTTCTGCAGCAGATGGAAAATTTATTGCCTGTAACAGGTGGCGTCAAGTTTGGAATGAGACCTTTGGGCCACAGATCATGGTGCGTCTGCTTAACCTTTGAGAGGTTGTGTGTGTGTGTGTGTGTGTGTGTGTGTGTGTGTGCGCACTAGGGTTTGAACCCAGGACCTTGTGCATGCAAGGCAAGCATTCTACCAACTGAGCTATATCCCCAGCCCAACATTTGAGGATTCTAGACTCCCTTTTGTATGTGGCCATATCATTTTGCTGCTGGATAGAGTGAGTGATGCAAGATCTACTCTCTTAAGCTGTGGAGCTCCTTTGAACTCGAGAAAGGGTGAAGATGGTGTGCATAACACTGCCCTTCATGGGTGTTTCCTGTGAGGGCAGTGACATCTGAGTAAGTCCACTGTGATATCCTTCTTTTTTTTTTTTTTTTTTTGGTACTGGGGATTGAACTCAGGGGTACTTGAACACTGAGCCACATCCCCAGTCCTATTTTGTGTTTTATGTAGAGACAGGGTCTCACTGAGTTGCTTAGCGCCTTGCCATTGCTGAGGCTGGCTTTGAACTCACGATCCTCCTGTCTCAGCCTCCCTAAGTGCTGGGATTACAGGCTTGAGCCACCGCGCCCGGCTCCTGTGATATCCTTCTTGAATCCCTACAGGAAGTATGGATGTCTCAAGGTTTCTTATCTGAGTACTACGGAGGTGAGAGAAGATAGAGCTTATCTGGGTTTGCACCATCTTGTGGGAAAGGGGACATATTCATCATTCATGGTGTGGGGAAATTTTAATGTATTTTCATACGTGCAGCTGGAAGCACTGTGTTTTGGCGATCCACGGAGCTCCAAAGATCAATTGCTCTCCACAGGTGTCACTTGAACTTCAGCCTCTGTTATGGTGGAGGGGAGAAATGTCACTGCTCTATGTTCTATTAAGGAGGGAAATGTGCTTTTAATCCATTTCTTCAATTATAACTTGTGATTCCTTCACACTGTGGATATTACATGATTTCATATTTGTTAGAACCTCATTTAATCCTTCCTCTCCTCCTCCCCAAATTTTTCTTTCATCTTCCAGACAAAGAAAGTGAGGCACAGTCTGGGATGGTGGCTCAGTGGTAGAGCGCTTGCCTAGCATGTGGGAGGCACTGGGTTCGATTCTCAACACTGCATATCAATAAATAAAATAAAGGTCCATTGACACTAAAAAACATATTTTTAAAAAAAGATGGAAAGATAACTCCTACTTGGGAAAAGTGGAATTAAGTTGAAATGTGATTTATTTAGTAAAATATGAGCAATGTACTCCTCTGCCACCAAAGCAATACTCAGTTCAGTTAAAATAACACAAACATACTTAGTAATTTTAGCCAGGTACAGTGGTGCATGCCTGGAGTTCCAATGATTTGGGAGGCTGAGGCAGGAGGATCACAAGTTCGAGGCCAGCCTCAGCAACTTAGTGAGCCTTAACAACAAATGTTAACACAAGTTACTCTATCCTTTGTTCTCATTTTCTCTTGTCTCCTTGCATTCTGTGGTCTTTGAATATTGTATGTGCTGTATATTTAAGACCATGACCAACAGTAATAAAAGGTTATATGCACAAATCTTTTGAACACTACTGTAAAATTTACTTTTAATTCTTGAGAAACCCTGCTGCCAGGAAAATGCACCCTGGCTGCTCTCTCCTGCTGGTTCCTCCCACTAGCCAAACCAGCCGAAAACCATAGGCTGTGTAAATCTCACCGGTTTGTTACGTATAGTCATCTCCTTGGTGTACAGAGCAGGGTGGGACTAAATTGTGGGTCAACCAGGTCCCCAAGTGCCACCAGCACTGATTGGTTGCCATTCATCAGAGGCTCTGTTCAGACACCATGTCTTTTGAAAAGATTGCATGATTTTTCAAGGTGCCTGAGTCATCCCCTTCCTCCTCTCCAGCCTCCTGCATGAGAAGTTTTCCTACTGAAGTGAATGAAATTTTATCCTGCTGTTTTCTTATGATAAAGTACCAATTTTTCATGATTTGACTTGTGAGTGGTTGACGTCAGTGGTAGGAGAAAGCTATGCATGCAGTAAAAACCAGGCTTTGAATTTGGATCTTTTCCCAGGCTAATGATCTCTGGTACAATCATCTCTCAGGATTCTGGGCAGTAATGGTGACCACAGCTGTCAGTCAGCCACACACTCACAAGTATGAGCACCCGGTACCCTACAAGGTACTGTATTCGAAAGCTTCCAGGAGCTGCTTAATGCTTTATTATAAAATAGGTTTGCACTAGGTGAGTTTTCCAAACTATATGCCTACGTGTGTGTTCTGTGCACGGAGTTGGCTAGGCTTAGCTATTACATTCACTAGTTTAGGTGTATTTGGTGCATTTTCAACGTGATTTTCAAGTTTTAATGCATTTATTGGGAAATTGAATATTGTATGCTGTTAGGGTTCTCCAGAGGATTAGAACCAGCAGAGTGAATATATCGAGATTCTAAAAGGAGATTTGAAGGATTGCCTTTCACAGTCGGAGGCTGACTACAAGCTGGAGGGCTGGGGAGACCAGTAGATGCTCAGCCAGGAACTTAGAAGGCCCAGAAAAAGAGGTGCCAACGAGGCAGCACAGTCTCAGGATGAGGGCCTGGAAGTACACCAGAGTTCCTCTGGCACAAGTTCATCTTCTAAAGCTGAGGAAGCTGGAGACTGATGCCCACGGTGATCACAGAAGCAGGAATTGCACCTGTTTGAGAAGTATCAAGAATGTATAACCTTCGACCTTCTTGGACTTTGTTGTCCATCAAGGTCCCCAGCCTCTGGGATGGCACCTTACTCATTCAGGATTGATCACCCCTGCCCAGTTCACTGCCCCCCATGCCAGTGGTCTCAGGAAACATCCTCACAGACACACATTGGAGTGTGCTTTACCTATTTTCCAGGCATCTCATAATCCAGTCAGATTGACAGCTAATACAAAAACGTAGCCGGGTGCGGTGGCACAAGCCTGTAATCCCAGCACTTAGGGAGACAAAGCCAGCCTCAGCAAGGGCGGGGTGCTGAGCAACCCAGTGAGACCTTGTCTCTACATTAAACACAAAATAGGCCTGGGGATGTGGCTCAGTGGTCGAGTGCCCCTGAGTTCAATCTCCAGCACCAAAACAAACAAATAAATAAAAATAAATACAAAAACGTATATAGTGTTTCTATTGTAAGAGAGTCAATCTTCAATAAATGATGGTGTCCTGAATACAAGAGCATGTCACCATGTCTTTGATCTGCCTAATTTCTGAACTAAAATTTCATAAATATGGTTTCTTGATAATAAGACCCAGAGCTCAGGTTCCAGCTCTTCAGTTTAATTGCCCTGTAGTCATATGCTATGGTATGGATGTTTCCTCCAGCATCTTGTGTGCGTAACTTGATCCCCATTGAGAGATGTTTACATCATGAGGTCTGTGCCCTCAATAATCTGTTAAGCCTAGCCTGGCATTGTGGCACACAGCTATAATCCTAGCTATTCAATAGGCTGAGGTAGAGGGCAAGTTTGACCCAAGTCTAGGCAACATAGTGAGACCCTGTCTCAACACTTTTTAAATTAATCCCACTATTCAAAGAGCTTGTGGAAGTAGGTTTGCCCTCTCTCACCCTTCTACCTTCTGCTATGTGAAGACATAGCAAAAAGACCCTGACCAAAGGTTGCTTGTTGATCTTGGACTTAGCCCCTAGAACTGTGAGCAAATCAATTTATGTTCTTAGCAAGTTATCTAACGTGTTTTGTGAATGGAACATGAAGGGCAATTCTGGTGAGGGCCAGAAGAAGACAAGAGACGTAGGGAAAGCCTGCGTCCTCTTAGACATACCTGTGGAGTCGTGAACAGATTATTAGTACATTATAAGAAGCAAACACCATTCTGATGAGGAATATCTTATTGGAAAATGGAAGAAAGGCCACGCTCATTGAAGGCACCAAGAATTTGGCTGAATTATGTCTCTATCCTGTGACTTCAGGGAAGGTAGAACATGACAGTGATTCATTAAGTTGTTTGGCAGAAGTAATCTGGGAATGGTAGTGTTGGGTTGCTGTGTGACTTCCCTTCTGTGTCTTCACCCGCAAATGCTAATATATAGAAAGAGACAAAAATTTAAAAATGGAATTCATAACCAGAAGGGAAGTGTCAAGTAATGATTCGGAAAATTCTTAATCTGGCCCTGTAAAGAATTCAGATTTGAGCTGGGCGCGGTGGCTCAAGCCTGTAATCCCAGCACTTAGGGAGGCTGAGGCAGGAGAATCGCGAGTTCAAAGCCAGCCTCAGCAACGGCAAGGGCTAAGCAACTCAGTGAGACCCTGTCTCTACATAAAACACAAAAAAATAGGGCTGGGGATGTGGCGCAGTGGTCGAGTGCCCCTGAGTTCAATCCCTGGTACCAAAAAAAAAAAAAAAAAGAATTCAGATTCGAGTTTGGGGAGGGACACCGAAGATGTGACCAAATGTTCTGGTTTGGCTCTTTCTTTGCGGGAGGGAGTGCTAAGGACAGATCCTGGGACCTTGTTTGTGCTAGGCAAAAACTCTACCGCTGAGCTGTAGCCCCAGCCCTGGTTTTGATGTTCGCTTTTTTGGTGAGATCTTTCGTTTTTGTTTTCCGTATGGTTTTTGAGACGTAGTCTGTGTTGCACAGGCAGTCTTCAAACTTGTGATCCTCCTGCCTCCGTCTCCCAGATACCTGGGATTACAGGTATTTGCCAGTGTACCCCAGCTTGTTCTGGATTTTCAGGGATGGAGTCACCTCAGAGAGCCCCCAGTATGGCAATGCCCGACGGAACCATGGATTTGGGGCCATCAGTCATCATAAGATCAATGCTTATGGGAGCCCTGGGAACAGAGCCTCTCCTGAGACCCAAGAGCACTAGAGCCACCAGCGTGCCTTGCTAGCCAGGGAGAGCTGCATGTGTGAGACCTCAGTGCATAAGCGCTACAGCAACCAGAAATACCATAAAGGCGAGGCCTCTCTGGACCTTGGAAGTAAAACCCCCACCACAGCCTTAACAGGAGATGAGGCATGGAGTCAAAGAAGAGCAGGCTAGTCCCTCCTTGCCTCAGTTTCCCTGTCCATGGTTTCAGTTACCCACTTTCAACCACATTCCAAAATTATTAAATAGAAAATTCCAGAAATAAACATTCCTAAGTTTTGAATTGTTCCCCAATTGGAGGAGCATGATGAAATCTCCAGCTACCTCGCTCAGCTCATCATGCAGCCACAGTATCATCTCACATTATCACAAGGGTGAGCACATTGCAGTAAGATATTTTGAAAGAGACCCCATTCACATAATTTTTAGTACAGTACAGTATATTTCTATAATTGTTCTTTTTTTTTTTTAGGTACCAGGGATTGAACTCAGGGGCACTCGACCACTGAGCCACATCCCCAGCCCTATTTTGTGTTTTATGTAGAGACAGGGTCTCACTGAGTTGCTTAGCGCCTCACCCTTGCTGAGGCTGGGTTTGAACTCACGATTCTCCTGTCTCGGCCTCCCAAGGTGCTGGGATGACAGGCATGCACCACCGTGCCCGGCTATTATTCTATTTTTATTCAGTGTTTGTTGTTAATCTCTTATTATGCCTAGTTTACCAATTAAATTTTAGCATAGGTTCCCATGTATTAAAGGAGCCAATGTATATATAAGGTTCCGTATTACCTGTAGCTTCAAGTATCCATGGGATACTCATCAAGTCTTGGAAAAGACACCCACCTATAAGGGGACTGCTTTATTTAATTCTCATAATATCACAGGCAGGTACACTGCTGATGTCACTTGCTGATGTTGGCTTGTATCACCAGGACAATGGGGATACGGAAGAAGCTGATCAAAGAGAGAGGCAGGGCTATACAATTTGACCAGGACATGGCGTACATATGTCATCCTAAACAAATCACTCTTATACTCCCAGCTCTAAATTGCCCTGATCCTGGGAAGCCTTCCAACTTCTTCCTCAGGTAAAATCCCTGACTTCTCACTCTGGGCTGCCCTAGCTCCTGTCCTCCCTCTGACCCCACCCGAACCTGAAGGGTCTCCAGTCCTGTCTTCCCTAGGATGGAACTCCTCAGATTTCGAAAGGGCCAATGCCTCCGTGGGATGCAGGGAGCCTCTGTTATGTGGTGGAGGAGAGAGTGGAGGCTGCAGGTCCCTAAAGGCACACCAAGTCTCTGCTGGTCACTTCGTGGAAGAGTTGGCTCAGGGAGAAGGGGAACTGAAGGAGAAGATAACAGCATGGAAGCATTGCAGCTAAAGCCACTTTGCGGGGGGCTGGAGTGCAGCGTAGAGGAAAAGGAAGAGAGAATGCTCCATCTTGGGAGGCTGTCTGGGGTCCTCTGTTCCTTTAAGGCATCCGGTCTTGCACCCAGCTCTGGTGCCCATTGCACCATCCAATTCAGCAGTAATCAACCTGCAGGGTTTCTGTCCCCCAGGAGAGGTGTGGGCGTGTCTGGAGACATTTATTATTCCCATGGCTTGAGGGAAGTAATGGGCTTTACCCAGTGAGTGAATGCAAAGTGAATCCCAGTCGTCATGCAGGGTTCAGGACAGCCCCCAGCTGAAATGATCGGTCAGCTCCACGTCACTGGTGCCGAGCTTGAGAAACTGTTCCCGGTGTATCTCGCCGCCACATTTGTGTTCATGCTAACCTGGGTGAGAGGCTCCCCCTGTGTGATATGTTTACCCCACACCTGTGGGTGAGCCATTCTCAGAGAGACTCAGTAGGGGGACGTGGTCTGATGTCTGCTCGGTCAGGTCATAAATGTCATCTTCCATGTGGATATTTCTTCATAACTCCAGCAAAGTTCCTCACTGTCCAGGCGATTCTGTGGGTCCTAGTGGTCAACTAGGGGTTATAAATATGGGCAGACTCTTTTTCAGAGCCAAGGATTTCAGCAGCTCTGATTGAATATGTAGCTCAAATTATTAATTAAAGTTTTTTGTTTGATTTTGTGGTAGACTTCAGGGACGGAGATCTGAGTTCATGATGCTTCCAGTTTGAGGCTTCTGATCCTTATTGGGTTCCACGGGTCCTCTTCATAGTCCATGTATTTGTACCCTTTCTTTTACCTCCTTTTGTCTTTACCATAATGCCACATGGCAAGCATCATTATTATGTTATGGATGAGGAAAATGAGACTCAAAAATTCAGCAAGTTGTTCCATAACATGGAGCTCTTCTATTGCCATTTGATCTGTGCTGGAGCCCGGGTTCACACTTCAGTGTCTTCGTTATATTTCTTATCTTAACCAGACATAGCAGCCATGCCTGGTCAGAACCATAGTGCCATGTCTGAATTCATCCTTGTTGGCTCCCCCACCTTCCCCCTGCAGTCCCTCCAGCTGTCCTCCCGCTGTACCTTCTGTTGCTCCATTCACACTGCTGGGAACCTGCTCCTCGTGGCTGCTGACTAACTGAGCAAGATTCCCCATACCCTCCATGCCCCTCTTCCTATCCACTCTCTCCATCTCTGGGATCTGTCCAGGGCTGTCATCACCGCTCACCTGCTGACCAACCTGCTCTACTCCATCACCTTTGCCTTCTGTGTAACCATATATTCTTCTCCTTTCCATTTGATTACACCCTCTCCTTGCTTTTATGGTCATTAAATATGACTGCGCTGTCGCCCTGTGTTACCACATGCATTTGAGCCTGTCTGTGCTCATCTTGCATGTGGTCCTGGGTTGATGGCTCAGTCATGAAGATAATGGTAACTTTGTTTTCCATCTTAACCATTGTGACTTGAACAGGATTTACCATTTTCTCTGCCATGGGTTCTCCCAGTTGATGGTGGCATTTGGGAAATTTTCTGATATTATTTCATTGAAGAGATTGTGCATTCCTTTGGTTTGTACCTCTGTGTCTTCCTCTATCCCTATAATTCTTAGATTTGGTCTTTTCATGTTATCCCATAATTCCTGGATGTTCTGTTCATGGTTTCTTTCCATCTTCATTGTGTGGTCAACTTTATTTTCAAGATTATATATTTGGTCTTCATTGTCTCAGGTTCAGTCTTCCAAGTTCTCTAGTCTATTGGTGTTGCTTTCTATTGAATTTTTTATTTGGTTTATTGTTTCCTTCACTTCAAGGATTTCTGCTTGGTTCTTTTTCAAGGTCTCTATCTCTTTTTTGAAGTAATCTTTTGCTCCCTGTATTTGCTCTCTAAACTCTTTGTTGGAGTGATCAGTTGTTGCCTGTATTTGCTCTCTTGTTATTATTCTGTGCTTCACAGATCATTTTAATTATGTACATTCTTGAACTCCTTCTCTGACATTTCATCTACTGTGTTGTCAATGGATTCTATTGTTGTAGCACCTTGGTTTGTTTGGAGCATTTTCTTTTTCTTTTTCTTTTTCTTTTGGTACTGGAGATTGAACTCAGGGCTACTCAACCACTGAGCCACATCCCCAGCCCTATTTTGTGTTTTATGTAGAGACAGGTCTCACTGAGTTGCTTAGCGCCTGGCCGTTGCTGAGGCTGGCTTTGAACTTGCAATTCTCCTGTTCCAGCCTCCCAAAGTGCTGGAATTACAGGCATGCGCCACCACGCCTGTGGATGCTGAATTTTGTTGAAAGCTTTTCCTGTATTTATTGAGATGATCATGTGGTTTTCATCCTTAATTCTATTTATGTGATGAATTGCATTTATTTATTTGCATATGTTGAACCATCCTTGTATCCCTGCAATGAAACCAATGTGCTCATGATATATAATCTTCTTCATATGTTTCTGAATACAGATTGCTACAATTTTATTAAGGATCTTGCACTTACATTCATCAGGGATTTTGCTCTGTAGTTTGCTTTCCTTGATGTGTCTGTATCTGCTTTTGGTATCAAGGTGATATCGGCTTTATAGAATGAGTTCGAGAGTGTTCCTTTCCCTCTTTTTGTTTTATAGAATAATTTTGTAAAGTACTGGTATTAGTTTTTCAAAGGTCTGGTAGGATTCAGCCGAGAATCCATTTGATCCTGGGCTTTTCTCTGTTGGAAGGATTTTTATTATGGCTTCAATCTTTTTGCTTGTATTGGTCTCTAGGTTTTCTGTATCTTCTTGGTTCAGTTTGGGTAGGTCATTTGTGCCTAGAAATGTGTCAATATCTTCTAAACTCTCCAATTTATTGGAAAGTTTTCAAAATAGTCCTTAATGGTCCTTTAGATTTCATAAAAATGTTCAACATCCTTAACAATTGGGGAAATGCAAATCAAAATTACACTGAGATATCATCTCACCCTAATTAGAATGGGAAGTGTCAGAATATTTAATATGCAACAGGTAGCACCTTGACTAATTAATCTACATATGAAGGATTTTCTGAGATTATATAGTAAGAAGAGTAGAAGCTCTTTAAGGATTAAACTAGCGTTGACATTTTATGTATTTTCTCTGCCAAAATAATCTACTGTTACAATGAAATTGAAGTCTGTAACTAACGCTATCTTAGGGCCTATTAATCTCTGAAGCTTCCAGATGGTTTGTATTTTGAGGTACAAAAAATACTGCAGATCTAGAAATGTTTATGCTTAGTGGGTATTGGAATGATATAAACATTATTTATAACTGAAGACTATTACACTTACCTTCTTAAGTAAATGCTCTAGTAACTTGTACATATTTTTGCAGTTACAAACTCAAAAGTATGTAAATTGTGTAATGTGGCAATTGTATAATTTATGTAATCTAATGCATGAATCAGAATTTTTATATATGATTGTTGATTTACTATAGGTGATCAAAGTATTTAAACATAATTTATTTGTCAGAATTTCTTATTGTAGATAAAAAAAGTGTTACAAAAGAAGAATATAAATAACAATAAATACTGACAAGTATGTGGTGGGACTGCCCATTAGTACAACTACTATAGAAATCAGGATGGAGATTCCTCAAAAGACTAGAAATGGAACCTCCATATAACCTGGCTGTTCTGCTCATTGGTATTTATCCAAAAGATCTAAAATCAGCATATCATGGTGATAAATGCATTCCAGCCCATTTCCTAATAGCCATGTTATAGAATCAGCCTTGGTGTTGTTAACAGATGAATGAATGAAGAAAATGTGGTATATATGCTCAGTGGAGTTCTATTCATTCATAAATGGGTAGATTTGGAGAACATCATGTTAAGTGAAATGACCTAAACTTGGAAAGTCAAGGGTCAAATGTTTTCTCTCATAGGCAGAAGATAGAAAAAATTAATTAAAAATGAATGTCACAAAAATAGAATGGAACAGAGTAGAGGAATGGAATAGAGGGGCAGGGAGGAGGGGAGGGGAGGAGGAGGTACTGGGGAATGAAATGGAGCAAACTATGTTATGTGCATGTATGACTATGTCACAATGAACCCCACTATTATGTAAATTATAATGCACTAACAAAAACAATAAAAATAATATACATAACATCACAAAACGAAAAAATAAACACATGTATCTCATTCTTGATGGCTTTGTTCCTATGACCTTTTTACCTCCCAGAGGCTCCACTACCTATTACCATCACCTGGAAATTAGGTTTCAGTCTCTTTGCCTGCTATTGGTTTGTTGGAGGAACTCAAGCACTCAGGCCACAGGATAAGGACATACTTTATGTTGAGCAATGTTGTAGGCTGGATGTGGCCTCAGCACGTGCTATGGACGGAGCAGGGCGAGTAACTGCTTTGTGTTTTACTAAAGAACAAAGGAAATGTGCTCTTTGTTCATTTTTCAGGTAAGAGTTCTGTTCTCTGCACATTGTGGAGATTATATGATTTCATAGTTGTTAGTATCATTTGATCCTTCCTGTCCTTCCAAATTTTTCCTCTATCATGCAGAGGAAGAAAGTCAAGCACAGATGACATAGTTCTTACCCAAACCCACAGGCCTCAAAATGATGGATGGTCAGTGCCATGGATGAATGAATGTGCCAGTACCTGCCCTTGGCACTGGCACAAGTGTCAAACTCAGAAGCACAGTTCAAGTTTTCTGTTGTTATGCACATTGACAAAGGTGGCATCAATTAGTCGCACTTTAATGTCACTCTGTTAGTATTAGGAAATATTAGGTATGAATATGACACTCTTATTATATATGGAAAATATAATTATTTTAAAATTTTAGTGATACATGAAAACTCTCTCACCTGTACATGTTTTATATTTGCCTTTTCTCATAAAACGAGGTCAAAAAAGAAGGGTTGAAAAGCCTTCTTAGGATATGAACATAGATTGATAATATATCTCAATCAGGGGAAAAAAAACCCTCTGAATTCATTCCTGTATGACCAAATTAAAATGCTGTTCATTTACAAGAGCACAACTATTTATTAAAAAGTTCTTAGTTGTGTTAAATGTTGCCCTTTTCTCCTTTCCTGATCTCTCCCTGTTTTGTTTTGTTTTTTGTACCAGGGATTGAACTCAGGGGTACTCGACCACTGAGCCACATCCCCAGCCCTATTTTGTGTTTTATGTAGAGACAGGGTCTCACTGAGTTGCTTGGCGCCTCGCTGTTGCTGAGGCTGGCTTTGAACTCTCTATTCTCCCGTCTCAGCCTCCCTAAGTGCTGGGATTACAGGTGTGCACCACCGTGCCTGGCTTCTACAGCCCTTTTGAATCTTTTATTCATAGTCTAAGAAAGACATAGAGCAAAGGTAACACACAAACATATGTATGAAAATCTCTTCAATACCACAATAAAAATATTTGGATATTTGAGAATCACTGTAGGAAGGAAGCAACTCAAGTAAACAGAACAGTGGCAAGATGTCATCGACCATACAGCAAAGAAGATCCCTGCTGTGAGACACTCTGGGTGGAGAAGCACAAGCTCACTGATCAGACCTAATCATGTACAAAACTGCCTCTGGAATCATGGGACGTATGCTCTTGTTAGCAAGGACAGTTCTAAATTATGTTTGTTGCGCTAGCTTAACTTCATAGCAATCTCTGCCTTTTCACGGGAATCTTTGAGTTTGAGCAATAAATAAATATGGTTTTCCTTAACCCGTGCTCTAAATTAGTTTCAGAGAAGTAGAATTAAATGAAGTTTCAAGGAAAGATGAATTCTCAGCCAGCTTTGTCTTTTTGCAGGCTTTGGCTATGCTCAATGTTAGCAGTCAGAGGTCATTGAACATATTTTGTAAGGCGTAGGGAAATAAGAGGTTCCAGAGGGGCATTCCATCATGACATAATGAATACCTTGTACCATCCAGTGAGAAGCTTGCACTTGTGAAACAGGTTTTCCTATTTCATGTTCACTGCTACTACCTTCCTGGTTTGGATTTACACAGTTAGAATGGTTTGCCATGTGGTGTTCATGGCATTAGGTTTTTTTTTTTTTGCCTTTATGCAAACACATTCTAAAATGGTACCTGTCTCCTTTGTTGACCTAAGACTCAATAGTGCAATATTTGATTACACTATCCATGAGCGGGTGGTGTGTCAAATTATGGAGAACAGCAGCAAGACAAATGGCCCAATGTATCACCACATATCCAAGACCATTTCAAATGGGTTATTCAATTGAGGTAAGCTAGAACCTCAGAGGACTCAACTAGGGGCAGGTTTGTCCTTTTGAAAGGGAAAGGTATTTCTAGGATGCATAGGAATTGTTCTAAAAATGACTGGACTGATCAATGGTAGTTGGGTTGCATCTGAGAGAGAGTTTCAAGTCACGAGATAGAACATGTCAATCCCCTGACACACAGCATGTGCTGACAGGTGCGCCTGGGAAGTTCCTCTTTGTCCTTCAGAATCCCTAATGTTAAATGCCTCCTCTTCCATGAACCTAGTCAGTTTCACACTCCCTTACTTCTAAGTTCTCACAGCATCTTGTCCTCTTTCATTTCGTCATGGAGTGAAAAATTGTGTGTTTCATGGTTATTTGATGTGGAAATATTCTATGTGCTGAGAATCAGCAGTGACTAAGAAAGGTATTAGCTGCCCTCAGCTTCTCATGGTGTAGTTTTGGAAGCTCTCCTGTATTCAGAGATGACAGAGTGGTCAGAGGTGTGAAAAGGAAAGCCCAGGTGTCTACAGGAGCTATGCATAATTCAGACACACAGTCAGGGGCTTGGAAAAGCTTGAGGCAGGTGAATAATCTGCAGTGGGAAGGAGAGACGAAGGACCAGTGACTCCAAGCTGAGGACAGTCTTGAGCCTGCAAAGGAACGATACTGAAGTTCCCCGGGGACTTTTTGGGCACTTGCCCTCAGCTGGCAAGAACAAGTTGAGAGAGAGAGCGAGAGAGAGAGAGAGAGAGAGAGAGAGATATGACAGTGAGAAGCTGGAGACAGTACATCCACATGCAGGCGGTCTTCAGGGATTCTGTCCTTTCTGGGGTTGTCACTCTGGTTTTCTTGGAGCCATTTTCTATATAGGGTTTTCTTTATAGCATCCATAGATTTGCTGGATTCAGCCAATAACACATGCATGAAGGAAATGTGTGAATATCAGGCTTAGAGAAAGGGGTGTGAAGTTGACAGTTTCTGTAGTTCAGAATATTAAAGTGACTGCAAGTGAGAGTGTCTGTCTGAAGGAGGGAGTTTTCACACTGTGTGGAGAGGACAGCAGGACATGGTGAATTCTCAGATTTAAATGCATAGGTTTCCCTTCCTCAATGCCAGAGAATGATCCACACTGGGGCTCCATTTTAGTCGTCACTTTGGTCCTCAAACTTGGGAATAAATTTGAGCTTTTGAACGTGTGTTCTTCCATGTGAGCTTGGTTGAGGCAGGTAGCCTGTCTGAAGGAGTTCAAATGTTTGCTTTCTTCCAACTTGATTTCTTTGTAGAATATTGCTGCCATATAACTCCAGTTTCTTCATGAATAAATAATTCTGTTTCCTTGTTGGCATGTTATTTTTTCTTGGGTGAAAATTGACAGATTGAGGGGGAAAAGGTGCAAGAAAAGCTTGACAGTTCAGCCAACTTCATAATCACAAATTTCTGGCTTCTGGGAACGTGAGGCCCTTCCTTCTATTCTATTGTGCCCAGGTATGGTCTAGGCAGATACCCTTTTCTGACGTGGGGGGTTGTCTTCCAGGAGCTATGCATCTGAATCTTCACGAGCACACTTTTTACCCCATTTTCAGGGGGAAGGAACAGGAAGAGCCCACTGGGTACAGTGAGAAAAAAGTGCCAGTTCTGAAAAACCAGTAGCAGATTCTGCTGAAATGCTTTTTCCTTAAAGCAAGGTCAGGTCCAGGCCTGGGCAGGGAAGGGATGTGGTTGGAATCCATCGTTTGGGCTCCATTCAGCCAGGTAGTGGTTGTTTTTTGCTGTCATTCAGGGTTCAGGAGGCGGGTCCTGGGACACTAGCCAATCAGGGGCATAGGGGTAGGGCTGTATGAACTGTCCAATCAGGAGCGCAGCTGGGAGAGGCTGCGGCTGCTGCTTAGCCCTTCTGATCCTATTTTCTGGGGCCTCGGGACTAGGTGTCCTGCTGTGCTGCCTTGAGAGTCTCAGTTCCTCTGTGAAGTCCACCAACTGCGGGCTACGTAGGGGCACTAGAGACCCCGGAAGCCGAGACATGGTGAGTGTTGGACGTGGGGCGTCCCCAGACTGGGGAGAAGGGTCTGATGGGGACCATGGGGAAGCAGCTGTGGGCGGAGCCGGGCCTCCGGGCGTCAGCCCCGAGTCTTGGATCTGTAAGGTCGTGGGCCAGCTGGTCCTGAAGGTCCTTCGGCTCGCGGGGTGGTGCCGGGCCCGCAGCGGGGACCCTGACGTCCTGTTCTGTCTGCAAGGCCAGCTTCTCCGGGCAGCTCTGAGCCTGCAGCCCGGCTTCTGCTCAAATTGGGGGGGTGACTGTGCGTCTTGGGGAGATTCCCAATCGTGTGTGAGGTTCGAGCTTGGAAGGAGTTGGGGTGTGCGGGGTCCCCAGACCCTCCTGTCTCCTGCTTACCTGAATTTTCTAAATGTTTGGGAATCGCAGTCTCAAATACACACCCTGCCCCTCAGCCCCGCGCTTCTTGGAGCTGACGGTACTTCTCCAGGTATCCAGATACGTTGACAGATTCTTTGGAATCATGGTTGAAAAGGTTTGAGGTGTCTACGTGTTTGATGGCGAGTAAGGCTGTGGCGCAACCTGCTCGTTCATTTACCACTGTATGGGATTGAGCGTCTTAGGTGTTTGTGTGTGTGTGTGCGGGGGTACCGGGTATTGAACTCAGGGGCACTCAACCACTGAGCCACATCCCCAGCCCTATTTTGTGTTTTACGTAGAAACAGGGTCTCACTGAGTTGCTTAGCGCCTCGCCGTTGCTGAGGCTGGCTTTGAACTTGCGATTCTCCTGTCTCAGCCTCCCTAAGTGCTGGGATTACAGGCTTGAGCCACCGCGCCCGGCACGTCTTGGTTTTTGATGTTGATCGTGTTCTTGGCCTTGTCACCAAGTGCTAATACATGATAGATTTCTTAACAGAATGGGAAAATTTTTACTAGTGTGTAGATGGTGGATAAATTCAGATTTTATAGGAAATTTTAATAGTTTATGAATTAATTGTGTGACTTTTCTTGTATGCATGTTTTATTGGATGCATGCCAACACTTAGAATGATCTGATTTACTTATTCTTGCCCATCTAGCAATAAACATCTACTCTGTATGATTCTATCTTACTTTTACTGATTGCCTCTGGCAGGGAGCATTTTCCTTATGCAGTTTTTCATTATATGAAATAGTTTCTTCTTGTGCTGTTATGTGTTTTTTAATTTGAAATTAAATTTTTATACCTGCTACATAGAAAAATGATGGATTTTTAACATATTTACCTATTGTACTGCCTTGTTATAATCCTTAAATCCATGAGATTTTCTTTGGTTCTTTGGGATTTCTTTTTATTTTTCTTTTCTTCTCTCTCTCTCTCTCTCTCTCTCTCTCTCTTTAGGTATTAGGCATTGAACCCAGAGGCACTTTACCACAGAGCTACACCCTCAGCACTTTTTATTTTTTATTTTGTGATGGGATCTTGCTAAGCTGTCCTTGGATTTGGGATCCTCTTGCCCAACCCTCTCAAGGGACCAGGTTTACAGACGTGTGTCACCACGCAAGGATCTTTGGAATTTTTTTGGAAAACAATAATCTTGTTTGTGAACAAAGACTTTTTTTATTTGTTTCTTGTTAATCTCAATGTCTTGTTTGCAGTACTGGAAATTGAACCATGGTCCTTGTGTATGTACATCCCAGCCATTTTTTAAATTTCTATGTTGACATAGGGTCTCACTAAGTTACCCAGGCTGGCCTTCAACTTGCCATCCTCCTGCCTCAGCCTCCTCAGTAGCTAATATTACAGTTGTGTGCTACCATGTCGGGCTCAATATTTTTTATTATTCTTTCTTGCTTTGTGTTTCTCTGAATTTCTTGTTTTGATCTTAGGAGTTTTGTTGTTTAGCTCTTAAATGGTTTATCATTATTTCATTCTTATAATTAGTGCTTGGTTTTGGTGTTTAATTTTGTTCATTCATTGATAAGCAATGTTCATTCATAAGCAATGTTTGTCTGCTTTTCACTACTCATAATGTCTATATGATTTTGGTATTGTGGAATATGGGTGTCATAGCTTTAATTATTAAGTAATACCTTTGCTTCTATTACTGGAAGAGATTGTAGATAATTAGTTTTATATTTTCATTAAATGCCAGAATAAACCAGTGAGACCATGTGAGCCCCTTTCTTCCAGTTTTGACAGTTGTTACTGTTTCAAATTCTTTAATGAGTAGTCTTACTTATATTTTCTCTTGTGTATATTTTTGTAGATTGTCTCTTTCTAGGAATTGGTTGGTGCTGAGGCAGGAAGATAAGAGTGGGTTAAAATTGTAGTATTTCACTTGGCCCCCAACATTTTGATCTAGAAATCTCCCAGATTGATAGTCTTTGGGGAAATTCTTTTTGTTCAAAACAGAACTATGAAAATCAGAACTTTGAAAAAATATTTTTCTTCCTTACTGACAGAAACAATAAATGATATTTCTTGGAATGTCACTGTGAAACTTAGGATGGTTTATAGAAATAAAACTCAAATATTTGTAGGGCTACTAAAACTGGGTCCCCTTGACTTTATCTCTCAGTTTTGTCTTATCTGGCGAACTGGTGTCACCAGGGTCACTGAGGTTTTCCTACCTTTGTCTGCTTTTGGGTTTCTTTTGGAATAAGCTATGCTTCTCTGGCTCTGCCTCTTTACTCCTCACTTTGGAGATAGTGGATTGCCTTTTGACCTTAGTTCTGGTGAGTCCAAGAGTTCCGGATTTTATATTTCTCTATTTTTTTTCTTGTGCAGATGGAAATGTCCTGTTTTATGTCCTGCCGTGCTACACTGGAAGGTGGATATGTGACACTGTTTAACCCTTATTGCTCCTTCCCTTTGTCCCACACATTAGGGTAATATGACCAAAAAACCTGAGGCTCCCTCCTTTGGAGCTGGCTGAAGACTAAAACCCAATCCTCTGCCCAGGGAAGTGGGAGTGAATTTTCACCATAGATTTGCCTGTTAACCTTTGTAAACCCCCAGGCTTGGGTCTTTTCTTGCTTTCTCAAGATCCTTGCTCACAGCTTGAGACACCTGCCCCTCTTTCCCTGATCTCTCAGTTATGTGAGTATGTCTCTTAGCTTTTTGTATGCTGTACACTTACCAATATCAACACCAGAAACACTCCTCTGAAGGCGACCAAAGCAATTTGCACCATGCTCAGGATTTAACACGTTGACCATTTCCTGGGTCTGTCTTTACTTGTTACGACTTGCTGACCTGCTGTCCTGCTGGTGGCCAGCATACACTGAGACCTCTGCTTGCTGAGTGTAAGCGGATTTCATTTTGCAATCTGTGAGGATTTGTTTGTTGCCACCAATCAGTGAATGTGACTCACATTGCCATGTCACAAGGAGGAAAAATGAAACAAATTAATATGTTATTTCCAAAATTTAATTATTTTTAAAAATTATTCAGAAGTATATTCTCAAAACAATAAATTAAGAATTTGATAAGAATAATAACAATATAAGTATCCTGGGAATCTTCATCAAGATTCAGTAGCTTGGGAGCTGGGTATGATGGTACATGCCTGTAATCCAAGTGACTCGGGAGGCTAGACAGGAGGGTCTCAAGTTCGATGGCAGACACAGCAATTTAGCAAGACCTGGTCTTAAAAAAGAGGGGGCGGTGACTGGGGATGTTGCTCAGCGGTAGAGTGCCCCTACTACCCCCCAAAAAATTCATAACTGGGGTAGTCATTAGAATCTCAGGTAGTCACCTATGTGACTCATCCCTGTCTTGTCCCACAGGTGACTACTGTCTTGTGAACCTTTGGCTACTTTTCCTGTCTTTACTCTGATTTTTCACTAAGCAATTTCCCTGTAGTTTTCGCCCTGGGAACCTTCAGTGAGTGATCCTTAAAGGAATTCCAGAGGGAAGCATTGTGGGTGCTTCCCACGCCTTCCCTCTCCTGCCTCACACACACTCATTCCCAGGTTGAGGGCAAACTGTTGCCTCCCCAGTTTCCGTGGTCACTGTTTCAGGCTCTTTCAAAGTCACTCTTCAGTGTTGTCAGAAATAGCACAGAGAAACTCAAGCACGGCTGGGTGTGGGGCAGGGCCACTGGTGGTGCCTGGTGAGTGAGTGGCTTGGTGAGTGATTTGGGCTGTGCCTGCTGACCTGGGCCTTTCTCATTGGCCATGGCCTGGGCAAACTCCAGTAAACAGGGCAGGAGGAGGCCCAGAGCCAGGGCAGGGAGTCAGACCATCACTTACACCTTTATGTACTTGAGTGTGCAAACTAGGATCAACTTCTGAGCTCTTCCATTTTTTTTTTTCCTAAAGTGAAGATGATGCCTTGCTTTGCCAGTTCATGGGTTGTGCAGATCAAATATCTGAGAGTTACCTCCTTTCATTAAGCATTTCTTCTTTAACAGCAATAGAATAGGTATTCCATGAAAACATAGATCTAGTAATAATTAACAGCAGGTACTGCTTACTGAATGTTCCCTAGCCAGTGTTCTTCTAAATACTTCCTGTATATTAATTCATTTATTTGTCATCAGAATCCTGTGAACTAGTTATGATTTTCCTCATCTCCACTTAACAGTTGAAAAACGTGGAGCACAGAAAAGTAATTTGCCAAAATGGTGGAACAGGAACTCAGACCCCAAATCCCTAACTCCACAGCCCATGCCATACTTGTTTTCTACTTTAATGGAGAAGATAAAGTGTAATCAGGATTAGGGTAGAAAGTAGTACAGTCAAGATATATGTAAAATTCTTTCAGAATGTAGAGGAGGCAGTCCCATGAAAAAGCCAAGGCATTTTTCCATGGGAAAGAGCTGTGGTTCTTTTTTTTTTAACTATGGAATGCTGATACTGATCTTCTCTGTATCGTTCCAATTTTAGTATATGTGCTGCCAAAGCGAGCACTGTAGATCACATTTAAGCTGTGATCAGAGTGTGATCAGTTTTAATTACTTTTTTTCAGTGTTAGATAAGAGGTGCTAGTGGATTAGGGATGAATTTTAGATTGGAAAACAGGTACTGTGTTTTAATAGTGTGTTCTGTTTAGGAAGGCTCAAAAAATAAGCACATCCTAATTGAGGTAGCAATGCACAATACATCCTCTAGACATCAGAGAAAAATCAAGGGCTCTGTACATGAAGGTGAAATTCAAATTACGAAAGGGGCGGTGGAATGCATCTGTTAAGCTTCTCTTCATGTGTAGCTCTTTGCTTGTTATGGTCTTCAACTCTTACATTTTATTTTGCAATTTCCTGTACCATGCCTGTGGATTTTTTATGGTATTTTAACTATGTTTGGGTCATTTTTTAAAACATGTATTCAGTCATATTTAGTCTGTGCACTGATTTGTGTGTGTGTGTGAGTGTGATACTGGTGATTGAACCTAGGGGTACTGTACCACTGAACTATGTGTTTCCAGCCCTTTTTATTTTCTATCTTAAGACAGGGTTGCATTAAAATGTCTAGACAGGGCTTGAATTTACAATCCTCCTGACTCAACCTTCCAGATAGCGAGGATTACAGGAATACAATGAAGTTTTAATTTGTAGTATTATAGTAAAGGAAGGAGCTTTAATTTGTAAGACAATTCTTTGGCATCATGTACAATATGCTTTTTATTTCCATGAATGGAATCAAACACAGATTGAGACTATAGAGTATATACCCTTCATGTCCCACCCTCAATTAAGCGCCCTCTACCACTCCCTGGTGGCTGCCACTTCACTGCTGCCATCTCCCATACATACAAGTGTCACGTGGCCCTCCAAAACCCTGGCACTGCAGGCTTCAACAGCTGGCTGAAGAAGCAGGAGTGGACCGTGCCAAGGACTCTGCAAGTCTGTCCCCACTCTCCTTTTATACCACAATCTTCTTCAGGGTCTGGTCTTTCCACAAGTGTGATAAATAGCCTTTTAGGGAAAAAAAAATCCTTAGAAACAACAAGGGGCAATTTTGAGTACTCCAAATTGATCATCTTCTCAAAGCGGAGTACTTTAGATCCTCAAAGTCTATCCGGCAGAGGCAGGGGACAAGAGGAGAGGCCGGGCAAGGCAGGTGTCCTCCAGGCACATGGCCCACCAGGCGGGAGGAGTTGTTGGGGTGGGCAGGACACTGTGTCCTGGGAGATCTGTCTGGCCTCCACAGAAAAAGCTGCCAAGGTAGGGTGTTTTGGTTTAAAAATGCCTGGTGGAGACAGGGAATCCCTGAAGGAAATACATTTTTTTAAAAAATATAATGGAAATGGGGAAGGAGAAGGAGAGTTGTTTTCGAAGAGTTTCCACATAAAATTAAAAATTAAAAGAGAGAGAGAAAGAGAGGGAGAAAGAAAGAGAGGAAATAGAGTCTCTTAAATGGGTCTGAGGGTTCTAATGATGAGCTGAGGAGGATCGACCACAGATGAGACAGTTTTTATTACTGGCCTGCCCTGCGTGGCCATGGGGAGCTTCTTGATGCTTTGGGGCTCTTCTACTCCACTCCCCGCTAGAGTCCAAGACCCCATCCAAGGCTATGCTGGAGCTGCCCTTGGCGTTGGTGTTGAGGCTGCTGCCTGGGAGGGGCCGTGGGTCTGCAGATGGGCACTGGACCTCTGTGGAGAGCGGTGACAGAGAATGGGAGAGCAGTGTCTGAGATTGGGGTCCCTGATGGCCTCATGGCTGTGGCATGCTTGGTGCCTGGGAACGTTTCTGTGCAAAGGTGCAGGATGCCTAGCTGCAGCGGTAATGCCCTCCATGAGGAGGCTCTGTGCTAGAGTCTTACCAGCCTCCACCTTGAGCTTAGGCACACAGCTCCTGGGAATAAAGGAACTTTCTTGCTAGACAACCACAATATTTCACCAGCTCTGCTACGTTCCAGTGCCTTATGATGAGCCCCTTTGTCAGCGTTGCAGTCCACCTTGCTGTCATGGTTACTGCTCATTTCCCACCCACCAGCGGGGGGAGGGGCGACGGGGGTGGGACGCGCCCAACCAGCCGGTGTCCCGCTGGCCCCTCACTCACACAGCACTGACCAGAACCCCGCCTCCTCGCCTTTGCTTTTATATTACATGTACTGAAGGCATATATATTTGGATATTAGGCAAGCTATTACTTTCTAGTTGCTAGGATTTTAAGCATTGTTGGGTTATACTTACTAGTTTGGGGAAAGTGGTTTTGTTGATTTGTCACAAGTGTGTCTTGGGAATAGTAGAATTTTACTGATATATGTGAAAGGACACATCTTGGTGATATTGAGCCTTTTCTAAGATCACGTACCTTTGTTCCCCTTATTTCATTGTCCAATAACATCTGTAATATTTTTACTTTACTATAGTGAATTGCTCTTTTTAAATTTTTTTCCTTTTTATAGGTGTGTTATAATTATACATAACAGTGGGATTTGTTATAATATATTCATGCATGCACACAATAGTTTGAACAATTTCATTCCCTAGCACCTCCTTTTCCCTCCTCTCCCTCCCTCTGATCCCCTTCTTGTATTCTCTACTGGTCTCTCTTCTATTTTTTGTTAATTTGTTCTAATTGGTTATACATGACAGTAGAATGCATTTTTTTTTTAAATATTTATTTTTTAGTTATAGGTGGACAGAATATCTTTATTTTATTTTTTTTTATGTGGTGCTGAGGATCGAACCCAGTGCCTCCCGCGTGCTAGGCGAGCACGCTACCACTGCGCCATAACCCCAGCCCCAGTAGAATGCATTTTGACACATTGTACACCAATGGAGCACAACTCCTCATTCCTCTGGCTGTACCTGTTGCAGAGTCACACCAGTATGTAATCATACATATACAGGGTAATAATGTCTGTCTCATTCTACTGTCCTTCCCATGCCCATAGCCCCACCCTCCCCTCTGCACAATCCAAAATTCCTTCATTCTTCCCTACCCTGCCCCTGTGAATTGCTCTTAATTAGTGTTATTTAGTAGTGAATTAATGGTGACCTATAAAACATCATGCACAAGCTTCAAAATACTGTCTCAGTGCAATCACAGAGCATGCGCTGGATTTCCTAAGGAACAAGTTGTGACTAGAGTTGTTAAATTATGTTTTATAAGCTCATTAGAGATTCATCATCCAGAAAGTAGTTTGGGACCTGATGATGTAGACTCCCTTGGGTCAGTGGTCAGAATATTGCAAAGATTCAAAGAGACACTAAGACTTTTCTCAGGAATCTGGTTTCTATAGGTGAGGATGGCATGATTTCTTGTGTCAATTGGACAAGTGTTTCTTTCTTATCAGGGCTACTCCAGTATGTGGAATATGGAAAGGGAACATTTGGGTGAAGATGTCAGGCATGATCACATTATGCCATGAACTTAGCTACAATCTAGTAACTTTTCTATAATGTTGTAATAATTCACATTCATTTTCTGGGTCTACATTTTGAGAAGAAAAAGGGAACACTGGAGTGTTGAAGATGTGTACAAAAATTCGAGGAGAAATCTAAGGTAACTTATACTCAAAGGAAAAAGCAATATCCCTCAAGAATCTTGGAGTAGAGAGGGGTGTGGTGGCACATGCCTGTAATCCCAGCAACTTGGGAGGCTTAGGCAGAAGGATCACAAGTTTGAAGCCAGCTTCAGTGACTTAGCAAGACCCTGTCTCAGAAATAAAAATAAAAAGGACCAGGGATGTAGCACAGTGGTAAAGTGTCCCTGGGTTCAATCCTTAGTACCAAAAAATAAAATAAAATGGAGAATCTTGGAGTTACAGGAAATTGAAAAACAAACAAAACCAAATGATACAAATAACCCCAGCTTCAAATTAATTTGATCTCAGAAAACTGTCTCCAAACATGCATTCAAGTTAGTATCCATAATTGGAAAATCTGAAGTGTTCCAATCTTGGACCATTGTGGCTTGATGCCACATGTGACACTTTCAATGGTTCCATCAACACATTGTTTCAAACCCAAAATTATTAAAAACTTGTATGGAATGACCTTTAAGACTTTGGGTGATTCCCAAATCTCTTACGATGCAAAAGTGACTTTTGTGTTTCAACTGAGACCTATCTTTAGTTATTTCATTATATATATGCAGATATTTCAGAATTGAAGTGCTTTTGATCCCAAGCTATTTGCACAAGGTAAAGTCAGTTGCATTTAAATGTGACATAGAAGTTAGGCATGGTGGCACACACCTGTCATCCCAGCCGCTCAGGAGGCTGAGGCAGGAGGATCACGAGTTCCAAGCCAACCTCAGCAATTTAGCAAGGCCTTAAGCAACTTAGGGAGAGCCTGTCTCTAAATAAAATATTCTAAGGGCTGGGGATATAGCTCAGTTGGTAAAGTGCTTGCCTCACATGCACAAGGCCCTGGGTTCAATCCTCAGCAGCACAAAAAAAAAAGAAAGAAAGAAAAGAAAAGAAAGTTTTGGGGCTGGGGTTGTGGCTCAGTGGTGGAACATTTGCCTAGCACATGTGAGGCAATGGGTT
>CM053413.1:10164768-10207957 GCA_028644305.1 Xerus rutilus
TTGATACTGGGGATTGAACTCAGGGGCACTCGACCACTGAGCCACATCCCCAGCCCTATTTTGTGTTTTATGTAGAGACAGGGTCTCACTGAGTTGCTTAGCACCTCGCCATTGCTGAGGCTGGCTTTGAACTCGCGATCCTCCTGTCTCAGCCTCCCTAAGTGCTGGGATTACAGGCTTGCGCCACCACGCCCGGCTCTGCATTGATATTTCTGTAACAAAATGTTCCTTATGCCCCAAGTCAAATGCCTCCATCTTACCATTTACCAGCATCTCCTAGTACATCACTTTTAGTGTATCTCTGTCCTCATTTTTCTGGTCCTTTGCCAAACTCAGAACATAAGGATGCTCTGAGAAAGGATGGGGCCCAATTCATGTGTGTGGCCCTTGTGCCTATTGCAGACCCGGTTTGCGATATGTGTGTTGAAGAAAGGAAATATCGCTCTTGCAAGGATGATGGTCTGCTCTGAACTCAATGCCCGACATCCCTGCACTTACGAAGTCCTTAGTGAGTGCTTTCTACATGCAGGACATTTCACTTCAGATTCTTGAAACCTCACAAGAACCTTAAACACAATTCTATTTGACCTCTAGGTTCTTGCTGAAGCAACTGGACTCTAAATAAGAATAATAATGCCTCCAGTTTACACAGCTGGAGCTGGGCTAAAATGCAGATGTATACATCACCCCAGGGCAGTTGACCTTACAGCAGGCTGTCTCCTCCTTCTGGGAGATTTTAGTATCCCTAGTTTCTTACCTCTCCTTGAAGGATGCCAGTGCCTTAGACTTCCTCCTATTCTCCATTTCTCACTCCCAGGATGGCTGCTGTCCATCCATCATGGGAACGATGGCTTTCTTTTTTGTTTTTGTTTTTTTGTTTTGGTACCAAGGATTGAACTCAGGGGTACTCGACCACTGAGCCACATCCCCAGCCCTATTTTGTGTTTTATGTAGAGACAGAGTCTCACTGAGTTGCTTAGCGCCTCGCCATTGCTGAGGCTGGCTTTGAACTCACGATTCTCCTGTCTTAGCCTCCCAAAGTGCTGGGATTACAGGCTTGCGCCACCGCACCTGGCTGGAACGATAGCTTTCTTATTCTCACCAAGAACCCATGCCTTAGCCTGTTTCTTGCTATGGCATACTACTCACTACACACTGGGTAATTTATAAAGGTTGTAAATTTGTTTCTCACAGTTCTTGAGGCTGGTAAGTCCAAGAGCATGATACAAAAATGTGTCAAGGACCTTTGTGCTGCATGATGCACTACAAAAGGGCAAGTGAGCATTCATGAGATGGAAAGAGGAAGAGAGGAGCACTGTCATACAAGCCAACTCTAGTGACAACTGTTCCACTCCCATGAGAACAACATTATTCCATGCATGAGGACAAAGTCCTCCTGACCTCCTGAACTTTTGAAAGTCTCATCTACTTTTAAAAGTTGCATTACCGACTCAGTTTTCAAAACATCCTCTTTTGGGGGGGCACACGCAAGCCTGCAATGGGTTACTGATGTGAAATCTCTAACCCGAGCCTGGAGAGTGTGCATAGTGGAAAGATGTCTCCACCTACTCAGGAATGTCCCTGTCCTGACTCCCAGAAGCCCTCATCTCAGCCTGACTCTCTTTATTGGTTTGAAGCAGGTGACCAGACTGTGATCCTATCCTGTTACTGCTCAGTTTGTTTATTTAAAACAAATGTTTCCCACAATATCTTATGAACGGTGATCAATATTCAAAAGTGATTAAATATTTTAGTGAAAACATCCCAAGTAGTCTGGGAAGCAGTGATTTCCACATTATCAAATGTGGTAGCCAAATGTCAGACTCTTTGGAGCATTCGATACACAGATGTGCAGCCTCATGGGCGACGTGTACAATATAATATCTGCTCATCTTATTAAGGCATCTTAGAAGGCTTTTGGTAGACAGGGACTCTGAGGTGCGTCATTCTGGCAAGTCTAGCATGACATGTGGCCCAGCACTCCTTAATCTGTCCTCAGCCCCCTTATCACTAAATCCTTTGTCTATCATTCTATTCTTCTCTGGACCAATTTGGTCTTTTTCAGACCCAAGTCCCACAACCCTTGAGCCATTTTGGGGAGTCACTTCTTTCCTTTCATCCCCAGTTTATTTCTGCTGCCAGAAAAACCATTCATTCTTTTACCATATCCACAGTCAGTTCCCACCTCTGTGATGGCCCTGATATGAGCTGCCTTTGTCTGTGCTTGTATCCATTTATTTATTTATTTGTTTTGGCACTGGAGATTGAACTCAGGGGCACTCGACCACTGAGCCACATCCTCAGCCCTATTTTGGGTTTTATGTAGAGACAGGGTCTCACTGAGTTGCTTAGTGCCTCGCTGTTGCTGAGGCTGGCTTTGAACTCAAAATCCTCCTGTCTCAGCCTCCCAAAGTGCTGGTATTACAGGCATGCACCACTATGCCCGGCTGCTAGTAGCATTATCTTTGGAATCTTAAGTATCCAAGGTAATACACTCTTGCTTTGGTAGGACAAGGTCGGCTGGGTCACACTTAAGCCAAGGAAGAGATTTTTCTTCAAGTCTGCTATTATCTATGAGCTACCTTTGTGTGTCTTTGTATCAGAGTAATGGCTACACAGGAAAACCAGGAGCATGCATGTTCCAATGATTGTATCAGGATGGGCAAGGCCACGAGACTTACTTCCTGTAGGGTGGACAGCCGAAGCAGGTCTGGGGACTCAGCAGAGCTGCTGCTCCTGGCCATTCGCCACTCCACCCTGTGCCTGTGCCTTTGGTCCTTTCCCTCCCTGTCTTCTAGGTTTCAGTGGCATCAATAAAGGATGAGTTCATAATACCCAGCATTCTTTTGTTGAGAGACTGTCCCTTTCTTACATCATTTCCAGGTTTCTGCCCACTGGAGGAAATAGGCTAGCAATGTACACACAGGAGCTAAACTGCTTCTCTAAGAATCCAGATCCAGGGCAGTATATATAGAACTAGAACCTGGGGGTAAGAAAGTGTATGGATTTTTCATACCAAATGGATCTAGCCTCAACCTACATGATGCCTCAGCTGTATGCCCGGGCTCCTACTGATCCAACAATACTCATTCCCTGGTTGTCTCAAGCCTCTTCATGGTCTGTCTTCAGTGTGTATTTCTAGGTTCCCTCTTCCCATCCTAGCACACCTCCAAGCCTTATCCCAAAGGGAGAATGCTATTACAACATTGCCTGGGAGACTTGTCTTTGACCTTCAAAATCCCTTCCATGAATCTAGTCAGTTTAACACATTCTTATTTCTACATTGACACAACATCTTGCCCTCTTTTGTTTCTCCTAGAGTCAACAAATGCTTGTTTCATGGTCATTTGAAATGGAAATATTCTAGGTGCTAAGAGTCAGCAATAATTAAGAACCAAGGTGCTGTGCACAATTGCACATGCCTGTAATCCCAGTGACTTGAAAGGCTGAGGAAGGAGAATCACAAGTTGAAGGCCAGCCTCAGCAATTTAGCACAGGCCCTAAGCAACTCAGTGAGACCCTGTCTCAAAATAAAATATAAAAAGGGCTGGGTATGTGGTTCAGTGGTGAAGCACCTCTGGGTTCAATCCCCTGTACACCAACAATAGGGGACAAAAAGGTATTCTCTGGCCCCAGATTCTCATGTTCATTTGGGAAGCTCTCCTGTATCTGGGGATGACAGAATGGCCAATGGTGTGATAAGGCAGGCCTGGTGACTATAGGAGCAACGTGTCGTTCAGAGACCCAGTCGGGATTTTAGAGGTGTCTGGAAGTGGTGACGTACAAAGTGAGACCTGCAGCGTGTTTAATTGTGATTCAGGTGAGGCAGGCAGGTGGGTGAGGGTTTTCCAGGTATAAGGAATAGCAAGTGCAAAAGCTCAGGGAAGCCGGGCGCAGTGGCGCATGCCTGTCATCCCAGCACTTAGGGAGGCTGAGACAGGAGAATCACGAGTTCAAAGCCAGCCTCAGCAAGGGCGAGGTGCTAAGCAACTCGGTGAGACCCTGTCTCTACATAAAACACAAAATAGGGCTGGGGATGTGGCTCAGTGGTCGAGTACCCCTGAGTTCAATCCCTGGTACCAAAAAATAAACAAACAAAAAAAAACTCAGGGAGATAGCAGCATGGTGCATACAGAGATGATGGTGTATTTACTGAGCCCAATTTGGAAGGGGCTGAGGGGCTTCTAAGACATCCCAGCAGATAGGTGGGAGTAAAGTATCATGAGACTATGAAAGCTATTTGAAGAGTTTCTTTTTCAGCGCAGTTGAAAATCTCATTTCTGCATAAGCAGTGTGATATGCCATTGAGGGAACATTCGTGGATATTTGAGTTGTTCCGATTTGGGGTTCTCAGTAACATCTAATGCACATCCTTAGAAGATCAACTCTATTGGTTATTTTAGTTCTGCATCAAGGAGGTAATCGATGGGTCTTAGGCCTCCATCAGCTAGAATACACATGGCTAGTTTAACAAAGTGTTTCTACCAGTCAGTTGGCTTTAACATGAGCAACCTGAGAAGATTCCTGTTGGCAGAGAGTCCTGTCTGGCTGCTGTGAAGAGAATGTACTGTAGAGGACAAGCCTAGGGACAGTGGAAAAAAGTGGGTGTGGGTTCCTGAAATGTGGTGAGTAGTCCAATTCGGGACTGACTCCAGAGGTCAAATGGACAGCGTAACATACGCACAGAGGGAGAAAAATCTCACATAACGTGTGAATTCCTTCCCCAACTGCATCCAGTTCTCCAACTTTCCAGACATATACTGTGTCCAGTTCCTGAGAATTCTGTCACTACCTGAAGTTAATCCCTGACTTCAAAGGTTAAGCGCTCAGTCCCCAAAGATGGCCCTCACAGGAGATGCCAGAGAATTGGGTGTCCAGGGTGCAAACATTACTACTAAACTTGGCTATAATGTCAAGTTTCCATAATATCCCCCTTTCATGTTAGATAATTTCCTAGAATGGCTCACTGGAGTGAGGCAAACACTATTACTGGTTCATCATAAAAGATACAACCCAGGGACTGCCAAATGGAAGTGGCACGTGTGGCAAGGTAGTGGGGAAGATGCTGAGTAGATTTTCATTTCCAGTGTGGAGGTTCCAACCTGTCAGCACCCCTGTGTATTCAACAACCCAGCTTTACCCCATACCCCATTTTAGGGATTTTTAGGTAGGTTTCTAATTGATTGACATGATTGACCAGCTCACTAGACTCTCATAATTTACTCAGTCTCTAACTCTACACCTTTGCCCAGGGCTCCAGGGGCTAGGTGCAGACTCTACCATCCTTTTGTCAATACAAATCAAAGTAATTTTTTTTTTTTGAGTCTACTCTTTAAGCATGCCTTGGTCTTTGTGGTTACCAGGCCATTCCCAATCTTGGATCTACATAGGAGTCTCCAGTACCAGTGATCTCATTAGCACAGAAATAGCCTTTTCATTCCAGAGATTCCAAGAGACTTAGAAGTTTGTGGGTCAGAATCCCTGGACTAAGACCCAATATCTTCCGTGATCATGTGGTAAAAGGTTACGGAGAATAGCAGCAAAGAAAACGTCCTTACTACTCACTCAAAAGACCACCATCTAGCCGGGCATTGTGGTGCAAGCCTATAATCCCAGCACTTAGGGAGGCTGAGACAGGAGAATTGCGAGTTCAAAGCCAGCCTCAGCAACGGCGAGGCGCTAAGCAACTCAGTGAGACCCTGTCTCTGCATAAAACACAAAATAGGGCTGGGGATGTGGCTCAGTGGTCGAGTGCTCCTGAGTTCAATCTCTAGTACAAAAAAAACAAAAAAACAAAACAAAACAAAAAAAAAAACCCACCATCTATCCTGTAAGACCATTTCAAAAGAGTCATTTACAGGGAGGCATGTGAGAGAGACTCATCTATGGGTCTGTTTGAGTTTTTGAATGAGAGAAGTATTCTAAAATACCTAGGATTTATTCTAAAAATGACTGAATGAGTCAATAGTGGTAGGGATGAAATAAAGAGACAGTTTTGAAATGGTAAACAGAACATGTTAATACCCAGGCACAGAGCACCTGGGGACAACCTCAACTGTGATCATTAGGGGTCCTCTGAAGCAGATGAAAAAGGAGTTTGCATTCCATCAACATTTTCCATATCAGATTGTTCACATGAAAACCATCACTTGATGACATCTTTTTATTCTCCAAGGAATAAGAAACTCTACTATTGAAATCCATGTGAAATGTCTCAGGATTTTTCTAGTCTATAAATCAAGACAGAATGTTTCATATTCACAAAATTGTATTCAGCATCTCTGTCTCATTGAATTCATTGATGTTGAAGTGAAGCTGGTGAATAACCTGCAGGGGAGAGAAAAGGCCAGTGATTCTAAGGTGAGCCTGGTCTTGAGCCTGAAAAAAGAGGGCAGTGAAGTTCCCTGGGTGCTTGCTGGGCAGCAGCCCCTTCATGCAGCTGGCCTGGTAAGAACTACAGTGGGAAAGATGACAGTGAGAAGTGGCAAAGTGTGAAAAGCAGAAGACCCACATCCAGATGGCATTTGGGGGCTTCTGTTCTTTCTGAGGTTGTTCCTCTGGTTTCCATGGGGCTGTTTCCTAAACAGTATTTGGGTTTTGGTATGCATACATTTACTGGAGTCTGTGTATAATTTATATACATGACAGAAATGTGTGAAGGTCAAGTTTAGACAAAGACATTTTAGATATCCTCCTGTAGAAATGATTTATAAATTTGAAAGTTTCTTAAGATCTGAATGTTAAAGTGACTCCAGGTAAGGGTGTCCGTCTGGTGAATATTAAGGCTTCGAAGTAAGGAGAGTTTCCACACTGTGATGAAGGGACAGAAGGGCATGATGAACTCCCAGAGTAAGATTCTCAGGTGTTCCTGCCTCAGAACCAGGGACAGATCCACTCTCCGGCTCGTTTCAGCCTTCAGTCTGGGCCTCAAGCTTGGGAGTTTAACCTTCTGAATGTGGCGTTTCCCTTGCCAGCCTGAATGAGACAGCCTGCCTGTTTGAACCGATTCCAATGTTTGCTTTTCTTCCAGCTTGATTTCTTTGTAGAATACGGCTGTATAACTCCAGCTACTTCATGAATTGAATAAACGAATAACTGAGTAAGTTCCTTGTTAACATGTTTTTATTTTCTTGGATGAAAATGGATGGATTGTCAGAAAAGGCATGACACACCTTGGCCATGAAGATAAATTGCCTCATCCCATATTTCTGAGCTCTGACAGTGTGTCCTGCATTGGTCTAGGCCAATGTGTTTCTCTAAAGTGCTGGTGTCTCCATGGGACAGTCTAGAACTGCCTGAGTGCACCTGTTAGCCCATTTCCAGAGGGAAGAGGAAGAGCCCAGAGTAAAGTGAGCAGATAGTGCTATTTCTGGGTAGCCAGGATCAAGTTCTGCTTAAATGCAAGACTCCCTTAGGATAGGTAAGGAATAGGCCCTGGGAGAAGCCTGGGCTGGGAAGGGCTGTGGCTTGAATCCATCATCCGGGATCCATTCAGCCTTGGTAGTGGATCCTTCTCTTGCCACTCAGGACTCAGGGGCGGGTCCTGGATCACTAGTCAATCAGATATGTGGGCGGGGTTTTGTGAACTGTCCAATCAGAAGCACAGCTGGGGAGAGGCGTGGCCCCATACTTCTCGCGATCGTACTTCCTGGAGCCGCCATACTAGTTGTCTTGTGTTTGCTGCTGAGAGCGGCTCGGGAGGAGTGAGCCGCTGCGACTCTGTGACGTGCGCAGGCTCGGGCCGGGTGGACTGCGTAGGGAGGACGCTGGAGCCGGCGATCAGGAAATGGTGAGTAGTGTAGGGCGGGCGTCCGCCGGAGGGCAGCAGGGTCTCCTTGGAAACGGCCGGAAGCAGCTGGGGCGACCCAGGCCTCCCGGCCTCAGCCCCGGAGTCTGCAGCGACCCGCGCCTCTTTTTCCCTTCCAGCCGGCGCGGTGGGGCTGGGCCGGCCTAGGGATGGCGACGTCTTGTCCCATCCACTCGCCGCCGCTCGGGCCCGGAGTCTTCTCAGAGCAGCTCGGCGTCCGCAGCCCCACGTCTCCTCAAACGATGCGGTGACCGTGGCAAGGTCACGGGGAGACACCCTCTCGTGTGTGGGGTTCGAGCTTGGAAGGATTTGTGATGTGTGGGGTCCCCAGAACCTCCTTTCTCCTCAGAGTAGTCCTGCTTACTCCGAATCTTCTAGATGCTTGGGAAGCAGGGTCTCAAATACACAAGCTGTCCCCTCCGCCCCGTGCTTCTTGGGGCTGACAGTGAATCCCTGAATATCCAGATACTTCCGCAGATTGCCAAACTCATTGGTAAGGGCGATCCACATGCACATGTGATGGGAGAAGGGGGGGGAAGGTGTTGCCCTCTGTGATGTAATCGTTATTTTTCCCTGGACTATTTCTAGACATTCTTTTTAAAAACAAAACGCTGGTTGAGGTAGGATATATCATCATTTGGAAGGAGTGTTGCAATAGGGGGAAAGCCCCAACTGTTAAGGTCTGGAAGCATCTGAAGGATTAGGCAGAAAAGGAGGAGCAAACGGGAGTAGAAACTGGGAGGGAGAGGAAGGGAGGACGGAGGGTGGCAACATCAGATCCTGGGTGTGAGAGTGTTTTCACGTGACGTCAGCCTCTTAGGATGACAGTAAAGGAGGAATTGTGTGCTTGTTCAGGCTGACTCAGAAGTTCAGGGCCTTGACGAAGAAGAGAAATATAAGGAAATTTCAGTTACCTGTTTTGTTTCTACTGACCATTTCAACTAATCATTTTTTGAGGCAAAAAGTGGGGTTTTTGGAAAGCGTGTTCTGCCCTTGTGGATTCAAAAGGAGTAGAGGACGTCATTCTGGTGCAACGAGACCATTGTTTCCTTGTACTATATTTTTCCAACACAAGAAGAAAATATGAGACGGGGATTCTTTAATCACCACTATTTACCATGGTTACAGTGCTTGAGTAAAATTCATCATCTTCAGGTGTTTGCTTTTGCACCCAAAGAGTTGGTCTAATCAGAATGTAATTTGTGCTGATTGAGAAAGTCTATGTGGGGCAGCCTGGCGGAAAGACACCTTTGGGTTCTGCCCCCCCCTCGGAGAAAAATATTTTATGAATTTGAGAGTTTATTTGGGTATGTAGTATAAAGAATTTTGTTTTTGTCCCACATTTTGGACACAGACAACTAAAATCCTTGGAAGTTCCTGGGCAATAGGAGTGTCTTTCATTGTTTCTCATGAGTCCATAACAGAATGACATAACAGAATTGAACCCTGGGACTTGTGTATTCTAGACAGTTGCTTTAGCACTGAGCTACATCCTCAAACATTTTTTATTTGGGGGCAAGATCTTACAGAGTTACCCAGGCTGTCTTCTTGAACCTCCTGCATCAGTCTCCCAAGTAGCTGGGATTGCAGGCTTGTGCCACCACACCAGCTCCAGCAGTTGTTTTTAATTTCATTTTGAGATAGGCTTAGTTATCTGGTATGGCTTTGAATTTGCTGTCCTCTTGCCTCAGGTGAGTAGCTGCGATTATAGGCAAGCACCACCAGTCCCTGCTCAAGGCCTTTTATTATTATTTCTTGCCTTCATCTATTGATTTGATTTTAGGAGTTATGTTGTTTAGCTTTTTGATGTGGCTGATTACATTGATGGATTTTGTTCTGTTATTCTTTCATATTTATAATAGTTCCCACTTCGTTTTGGTATATAATTCTGTTTATGAATTGATGGATGTAATTGGTATTTGGTAAGGCTTTTTTCATCTTTATTCATAAGAGATGTGTGTGGGTTTTGTTTTTTTCTAACATCTCTCTAGTTTTGGTATGGCAATATGGACATCATGGCATGGATTATTATTTTTTTTTTTTTTGGTACCGAGGATTGAACTCAGGAGTACTCAACCACTGAGCCACATCCCCAGCCCTATTTTGTGTTTTATGTAGAGACAGGGTCTCACTGAGTTGCTTAGCGCCTCGCCACTACTGAGGCTGGCTTTGAACTCTCTGTTCTCCTGTCTCAGCCTCCCAAAGTGCTGGGATTACAGGTGTGTGCCACTGCAACCGGCTTAGAGTATTAAGTATTACCTCTGCTTTTATTACTGGGAAAAGAATGTAGATGATTGTCATATTTTTATTAAATGTTAGTTAAAACAAAGCAGTGAGACCATGTGGGACTGGTCCTTCCTGTTATTGTTTTAATTTCTTCAGTACATATAGTCTTATTTACATTGTTTCTCTCTCTCTCTCTTTTGGAACTGAGGATCGAATCCAGGGCTTGGTGAATGCAAGGCAAGTGCTTTGCCACTAAGCTACATCCCAGCCCTGTTTGTCTTCCTTTGTGAAAGTTTTTTTAGATCACGTCTTTCCAGGAATTGGTAGATTTCATACAAGTGATAAAATTGATGGGCATGGAATTGTTTGTAAAATTTCAGGAGAGTCCTTTCACGGGATTAGTAGGGATGGCAACTCTTTCATTACAGATGTTAAAAATTTCTGTTCTCTTTTGTTTTAGTTAGTTTGGCTAAATAAGTTCTAATAAATATATATATATATATATATATATATATATATATATATATATATATATTTTGTACTGATGATTGAAGCCAGAGAGGGGCACTTTAGCACAGAGCTACATCCCCAGTCCTTTTTGAGACAGGATCTCACTAAGTTGCTGAAGCTGACCTCAAATTTGTGATCCTCCTGCTTCAACCTCCTGAGTTGCTGAGATTGCTGGCGTGTGCCACTGTGTATGGTAAATTCTGTTGGTTTTCATGATGTTTTCAAGGAACTAGCTTTTGGTTCTATTGATTTCCTATTGATGTTTCATTGATATCGTCTGTAGTTGTTTTTCTCTAAGATTATTTGGCTTTTTTTTTTTTTGCCTCAGGTATGAGCTCTGCCACTGAGCTACATCCCCAGCCCCGTTTTTCTGGTTTTCTAATGTGTAATGTTAGACTATTGAATTGAGATTTTTTTTCTTTGTTTTTATATGCATTCATTTGTTTAAATTTCTCCCTTAACACTGCCTTGTCTACATCCCAGCAATGATGTTAAGATATGGCTTCAAGCCAGGCATGGTGGCGCACACCTGTAATCCCAGCACTTTGGGAGGCTGAGACAGGAGAATTGCAAGTTTAAAGCCAGTTTAAAGCCAGCCTTAGCAATGGTGAGGTGCTAAGCAACTCAGACCTTGTCTCTAAATAAAATACAAAATAGGGCTGGGGATGTGGCTCAGTGGTCGAGTGCCCCTGAGTTCAATCCCCAGTACCAAAAAAAAAAAAAAAAAAAAAGAGAGAGAGAGAGAGAAAGAAGATATGGGTTCATTTTCATCTATTTTGAAATACTTAAATTTATCTTGAGACTTTTCTTTTGACTCATTTGTCTTTTAAAAGTGCATGATTTAATCTGTAATTCCTTCTAGGTTTTCCAACTGTTTCTGCTATTGATTTCCACTTGCATTCTAATATGGTCCAAGAGTAACTCTGATTTCTGTTGCTTTAGATGTGTTTGGTTGTGTCCTGTAGCACTGAACATATTCTGTGTTGGTGAATATTCTTTGTGAGCTTGAAGAATGTGTGCTCAGGTTATGAATGCAACCTAGTGGTAGACAGCCTGTCTAGCATACACAAGTCCTTGGGTTTGATTTCAAGCACTGGAAAAAATAATGAAAAGAAAGTGTGCTTGGCCGTTGTTGGATGAAGCATTCTGCTGTATCCAGTGACTCCAGAAATCATGCTGTTGATTTCAAATATACCATTAGTAATTTTCTGCCTTCTTGATCTGTTATTTGTTGTTGAACTCTCCAGACATGACTGTGTTGAATCTCAGACATGATTGATTTGTGATTTTCCTTTCAATTGCATGCTTTTGTCTTATGTCCTTTGGTGCTTTTTTAGGGGAATACATATTAAACATTGTTACATTTTATCTTCTAAATGGTTTCTTTTTTTCTTTTTTTTCTTTCTTTTTTTTTTTTTGGTACTGGAGATTGAACTCAGGGGCACTCGACCACAGAGCCACATCCCCAGCCCTATTTTGTATTTTATTCAGGGACAGGGTCTCACTGAGTTGCTTAGCCGTTGCTGAGGCTGGCTTTGAACTCGCGATTCTCCTGTCTCAGCCTCCCTAAGTGCTGGGATTACAGGCTTGAGCCACCGCGCCCGGCATAGATGGTTTCTTATATCAATGCTAGAATGGTGTTTCATTCTGCATAAATTTATTTAGTCTTTGTCTTTATATTGATCTTATTTTTTAAATATTTACATGCTTTTTAATTAACAAAGATTGCATACAATTATAATTTGAAACATGATGCTTTCAAACATACCTTGTCAAGTGGCTAACTTGAGATCACTGACAGATATATTACTTTATATATCTAGTGTTTTGTTTTAGAACACTTAAAATATAATTGTATAATGGTTTTCCAGAATAAAATACAATGATCTTAATTATAGTCAACAGAATATGATTACAGTTGTTTTTCTCATAGAGAAAACAAAATTGGGTCTTGTTTTCTAATATATTCTGCCGTATTTTCCTTTAATTGCTATTTGCAGGTAATTCACATATAAAGTAATTATTGATATGTTTGGATTAATAAATGTCATATTTGTAATGGTTTTCTGTTTTGGTTGTTGTGGGTTTTTGTTTAGCTTCCTGTGTTTTTCTGCATTCTCATACTAGGTCAATTTACAATTCTTTCTCTCCTCCATTAGAATATCAAGTATACTTGTTTTCTAGATATTTTAGTGATTTTTCCAGAGTTATCAAAGTCCATTTATAACTAAGCTAATGTATTTTCAAACAATAATGTGCTGTTTCATGAGAGTGCAGCTGCTCTTTCCTATCCCACATACACTTGCTCTCATTCATTTTTTTTAAAAAATATTTTTTAGTTGTAGGTGGACAGAATATCTTTTAATTTTTATGTGGTGCTGAGGATCGAACCCAGTGCCTCACGCGTGCTAGGCGAGCACGCTACCACTGCACCATAACCCCAGCCCACTCTCGTTCATTTTTAAAACATTTTTTTAAATTGTCAATGGACCTTTATTTAATTTAGTTATTTATGTATTTATATGTGGTGCTGAGGCTTGAACCCAGTACCTCACACATACTAGGCAAGTGCTCTACTACTGAGCTACAACCCCAGCCCACGCTCATTTATTTTGTCATTAGGTGTGACCACTCAATGCATTGTTGATGCTGTCAGTGTAAGAAGTATTTGTCCATTAATACAAATAAGTATAAAGTTTTTATTGTACTTCCATTTAATTATTTCCTAATACTTCTTTATGTGATCAACATTCTTGTATCTTTTCAGTTCTTGCTAAAGAATTTCTTTCAGTAAGACATGCAAAGCAGATATAATGATGAAACATTCTCTGGCTCTTACTGTGTTGTTTCCTTTTTTCAGGCCACATAATTTCTCATCTTAGTTAATTCTTTGATCTGCTGAGCGATGGTTTCATTTGAGTTCTTATAATTTGTACCTGAGAAGTTTCTACATGATCCTCTTGATAACTTCTGATTCTTTATTGATGTTATTCATATGCCCGTTTCCTGGTTTTCCTTAATTTTTTCACCATGATTGCATCTATGGCTTTGACCATAGTCAAATGTTTGCCTGAAAGATTTAACGTATCAGTTCATTCTCTAAGATTTCTCAGAAATACCCTTATTTTTTGGCGGTTCAGGGATTGAACTCAGGGGCACATGACCACTGAGCCACATCCCCAGCCCTATTTTGTATTTTATTTAGAGACAGGGTCTCACTGAGTTGTTTAGCACTTCACTTTTGCTGAGGCTGGCTTTGAACTTGTGATCCTCCTGCCTCAGCCTTCTGAGCTGCTGGGATTACAGGCATGTGCCACTACACCTGGCTCAGAAATGTGCTTTCTTAATTGATTTATTTCCATTGTTGACGCTATTTTCTTTGCGATTTTCTTTTTTGTTGTTTTTGATAAGTGGACATTTGTATAGTTGAATGGGTAACTTTAGAAATTGTATTTTCCTTCTTTTCCATTGTTGAGGTACAAAGATTAGAGTGATTTGAAGTTGTGGTTTTCATTTGACCCCCAACATTTGGCTGAGAAATCACCTGTATTGTCACTATTTTTTCCCAGATGGAATGTATGAAAATGAGAATTTCCAAATGGCTTCTTCCCTACTGACAGAAGCAGAAAGCTGTTACTTTGTATGCTTTCTAGAGGTAGAAACTCAAAAAGGGCTACTAAAACTGGGTCCCCTCATATTTATCTTCTCTGAGTCTTAAGCAGTTCATCAGAGACATTTGAGGTTTTCCTAACCTTGTTTTGTTTTTGAGTTTCTTTTGGAATAGTGTATCTCTGTATCTGCCTCTTTGTGCCTCCATTTGGGAGGCAATGGATTGCCTTTTTACCTTAGTTCTTGAGTCTTAAAGAGATGTGAGTTTTAAATTTCTTTGCCTCTTTCTCGGGCAGATGGAAATGTCCCCTTTTATGTTCTTCATGCTGACTGGAAAGTGGAAGGCATACGTGGAGTTTTTGATGTTCAGTGACCTTATTTAACCCTTAACACTCCTTCCCTTTGCTCCCTACAACAAGATAACTGTTTAAAAGCCTGGGGACTCCTTCCTTTGGAGTGGCAGGAGACTGAAATCACATACACATCCGCCCATGGTGTGGGAGTGAATTCCCACAGTAGCTTCCCTGTTAACCTCTCCAAAGTTGCCAGGCGAGGTGCATCTTGCACTCTCAATACTCGTATTCCCTGTTTGAGAGATCTGCCCCGCTCCCCATGAGCCCTCAGTCCTAGGGCTTTTCATGTCCTATTTTGTATGCCATATCTTTATGAGCCTCATCGTTACAGCCACTCCTCAGAAGGTAACCAAGGCATTTTGAACCGTAAGGAGGATGTCTAGACATTAACCATCTCCTGTATCCGTCTTTTCTTGCTCTAACTTGCTGTCTGCTCTCCTGCTTGATGGCCAGCATGCACTGGGACTTACATTTGCTAGATATAAGGGGATCTCATATTGTGACCTGTGCTGTTTTGTTTATTGCTGCCACATCAGTGAATTATGACTCCCATTGTCATGTTGTAAGGAAGAGAAACAGAAATTAGTATTTCCTTCCTAAATTTATTTTTTTATTTAAATTATTCATCATGATGTATGCTCAAAAGAATGAATAAAAGATTTGTGGTCAGATTTATTAATAAAAGCAATATAAGTATCCTGGAAATCATCATCAAGATTCATAACTTGGGCAGCCATTTGAGCTTCCAGATGTCTCCTGGTTAACTCATACCTGTCTCGCCTCATTGGTGACCATTTTCCTGATCTTTGGCTACCTTTCCTATCTTTACCTTATATGATTTTTCACTAAGTAAATTTCTTTGAGGTTTTCCCCCTTGGAACTTTGAATAAGTGACTATTAAGGGAATGGTAGGGAAAACCTTTATGGGTGTTCTTCTTGCCTCACTGTTTCACATGGTTCCCAAGGTGGGGGCCACTATGTCAAACTTTTTCAAGGTTACTTTTCAATGTTATGAGACATAGTACATCTGTCTCCAGGGAGAAATGCAGAGAAAAATTAAGCACCCAATATATGGTGATAAAGTTGAAATTAAGGAAGTGATAGCAGAATTGATAGACCAGCTGTTCATGCATAACTCTTTGCTTGTAATGGTCTTCAACACTTAACTAATCCTTAATTGTTTTGGTTTTTTTTCCCAGAACAAGGGATTAAAATTAGGCGCATTCAACCACGGAGCTATATCCCCAATCTATTTTATTTTTTAATTTTGAGACAGGATCTTGCTAAGCCATCCAAATTGGCTTCAAACTCATGACCCTCCTGCCTCTGTCTCCCAAGTAACTGGGATCATAAGCATGTGCCACCAGTGCTTGGCTCAGTGCATGTGTTGCACGTTTTTTTGTTCTAGTTTTAGCCTTTTACCTCCTTTTAATTTTCACATATTAAAAGATTTCACTCCATTTTTGTGGTTTATTCTCTTTCTTAGAAAAGTATTACATCCAAAATGTATGTATTGACTTCTCAGAATCCCATTTCAATGTATAATGCGGGGCTGGAGGTGTAGCTCAGTGGTAGAGCACTTGCCTAGCATGTATGAGGCACTGGGTTCGATCCTAGCACCACATAAAAACAAATAAAGGCACTGAGTCCATATACAACTAAAGAAAATTATTTTAAAAAAATGTATGATGCAGCCGGGCGCGGTGGCTCAAGCCTGTAATCCCAGCACTTAGGGAGGCTGAGACAGGAGAATCGCGAGTTCAAAGCCAGCCTCAGCAACAGCGAGGCACTAAGCAACTCAGTGAGACCCTGTCTCTACATAAAACACAAAATAGGGCTGGGGATGTGGCTCAGTGGTCAAGTGCCCTGAGTTCAATCCCCAGTACCAAAAAAAAAAAAAAAAAAAAATGTATGATGCATCCATGGAATAGATGAGAGTAAAATGTTTGTTTCACAGTAAGTTTGTCTCTGCCTAATGTATTAAAGAGTTTGTGTGTCCATTAAATACTGTTTTCCTTACCAGTGAACTGTTTGTTAACTCTGTTAATAGTATGGTGTCCTGCTGGGAGTGCTCCTGCACGTCTGTAATCCCAGTGTTTTTGGAGGCTGAGGCAAGAGGATTGTAAGGGGGAAGACATCCTGGGTAATTTAGCAAGATCTTGTCACCAAAAACATTTTGAAGAAAAGGATGGTGATGTTGGTCAGTGGTAGAGTTCCTGTGTGCTCAATACATAGTACTGCCCCCAAAAAATTAAAATTAAAAAGTAGTATAGTATACTGAATGGTATAGTTTAATATTAGGTGAGCTACCACTTTCTAGTTCCAATGATTTTAGTCATTATACATTTCAGGCATTTATTATACCTACTAGGTTGGGGAAAGTAGTTTTTTTTTTTAATATTTTTTTAGTTGTAGATGGACACAATGTCTTTATTTTATTGCCTTGTATGTGATGCTGAGGATCGAACCCAAGGCCTCACACATGCGAGGCAAGCGCTGTACCACTGAGCTACAATCCCAGCCTGGGAAAGTAGTTTTTAACATCTAGTCAAAGGTGTGTTTTGGGAATTATTTAATTTTACTAGTATGTGTTGGTGATAAATACCTCATTCTAAGATCACTGGCATATGCTGTTTGAGTACACTTAAACCCTCTTTACAGTTAAGTTGTTGAGATTGATAGCAATAACAATTCCTAGATACTGGTAAAGGTTGAACTTTGTTCTTAAGCATTTCTAAGAACTTGCAGTCTTGGTAAAGCTTGTGTTAACTCTCTTGTGCGCAGCAAGTGGTAGGACTTTGTTATGAGGGGTACTACAGATCAGGTGTACGGCAAGAAGTTGGGCTGAGCCAGGAGCATAATGTGTGTTCCTGTTCTGTTGTGTTAACACAAAGTTCCAGGTTAGCATCAGGATTGATGAGTGAGGATGTGAGTATGGATGGAGAGTAAGAGTGTGATGACCAAAACGAGGAATGGACACAGCATCGTGTTAACTTTTTATGAAATGAATTGCAGTCTCCAGTATGGAATCTTACCCTTCCTCTTGGAAATAATATGGGATGTTTTTAGGATTCAGTGACGTTTGAGGATGTTGTTGTGACCTTCACCCTGGGAGAGTGGACTTTGCTGGATCCTTCCCAGAAGCAGCTCTACCGAGATGTGATGTGGGATACCTTCAAGAACCTGGCCTCTATAAGTAAGTGTGACACTGTTGCCTCAGTCACAGAACAAGTGTTTTCTTGCTCATTAGTGCTGCTCCATGGTATGGAATATGGAAAAGAACATTTGGGTCACTATATCAGGTTTAGTCAAGTTATGCTATCAAGGTAGCTAAAATCAAGTAATTGTTTATCATTGTTTAATAATTGATACTGATTTTTCTGGGTCTATATTTTAGAAAAAGAAAGAGGAGATCAAACCATTGAAGATGTGCACAAGAATCCTGGAGGAGAAATAAGGTAATGAACACTCAAAGGAGAAATCAATATTTCTCAAGAACCTGGGAGTGACAAGAAGTTTTAAAAACAAGGATATGATACTAATAAGCCCGGCTTCAAATTGATTTTGTCTCACAAAATTTTCTCCCAACATGCATTCAGGTCTGTAATCTGGAAATATAAAATCCAAAATGTTCCAATATTGGAAACAGAGTACCATCATAATGCCTGATGTGACACGTTCTTGGGGGTTCATTGTGCACAAGCTTTATAACATGCATAAAATTATTTAAAAATATTGTGTGAAATTACCTTTAGGCTTTGTAGGTACTATGATAAAGAAGTGAATTTTGTGTTCCACTGTGATCCATCTGCAAGATATCTTACTATGTATATGCAAATATTTGAAGATCCAAACTTTGTGTGTGTGAGGTGCTGGGGATTGAACCCAGGGCCTTGTGCATGTGAGGCAAGCACTCTACCAACAGAGCTGTATCCCCAGACCTCAAATATTTTTGATCCACAGTATTTTCCATAAGGAGTACTCAATTGCATTTAAAGGTAATGTACACAGTGTTTGCCAAACAGTTTTCTTGGAAATAGTATTAAGGTATTCTATAATAATACAACTATTTTGATAATATCAGTGCTCAAACCATACAGCAGAGTATTCAGTCCATTCATATTAAAAAATAATTCTTGCAGGACATAAAAGCAGTGTTTCTCCTGGTAAGTCATGAAGAAAGAAAATCTTAGTAACATGCTTCTCATTTCTTCCAGAAGTGAAGTGGTAGGGAGATGCTGTGAAAATAAAGAAGGTAGTCAATGTGGAGAAGTCGTCAGCTGGAAACCTGATTGTCTTGTGAACAATACAGTTCCTCCTGGAGTTAAATCAAGTGAAAGCCCTATGTGTGGAGAAGTCCTCATTGGTCATTCATCTATAAATGTGCCCCTCAGAGCTCACGCTGAACAGAATCTATATGATTATTCAGAATATAGAGAGAATCCATGTAAATATAAGGAATATGGAGAAGCCTTCAGTTGTCCCCAATACTTTGAGGAGCATGAAGGAACTCTCACTGAGGGCAGATATCATGAATGTAAACAATGTGGAAGAGTCTTCAGTCTTTCCAGTTCCCTTCAAGCACATGAAAGAATTCACACTGGAGAGAAACCCTATGTATGCAAGGATTGTGGGAAAGCCTTTACTCGTTCCAGGTCTGTTCACAGACATGAAAGAACTCACACTGGAGAGAAACCTTACATGTGTAAGCAATGTGGGAAGGCCTTGAGTGATTCAAGTTCCCTTACAATACATGAAAGAACTCACACTGGAGAGAAACCCTATGTATGTAAGGATTGTGGGAAAGCTTTCACTCATACAAGGTCCTTTTACAGGCATGAAAGAACCCACAGTGGAGAGAAACCCTATATATGTAAGCAGTGTGGGAAGGCCTTGAGTGATTCAAGTACCCTTAAAATACATGAAAGAACTCACACTGGAGAGAAACCCTATGTATGTAAGGAATGTGGGAAAACCTTTAGTTCTTCTAGTTACATTCGAATACATGAAAAAGCTCACACTGGAGAGAAACGGTATATTTGTAAAAAATGTGGAACTGCCTTTGGTTATTACAGTTCCCTTAAAAAGCATGAAAGAATTCACATTGGAGCAAAGCCCTATATGTAAGGAGAGTGGGAAATTTCTTAGATATTTTATTTCCTTTCACAAACAAACTCACTCTGATGAGAAACCCTATGTTTGTAAACAATGGCGAAAAGTAGTCACTGCAGTCGTGTTCTTAGACATCGAAGAACCCAAAGTGGAGACAAACTCTATGTATATAAAGAGTGTGGAAATACCATTAGTTCTTTCATTATCTTGGAATACATGAAAGAATTCACACAGGAGACAAATGCTATACATGTAAATAATGTGGAAAAGGCTTTCATTCTTTCCATTGTATTGAAATCTGTGAATGAACTCCATGTTGGAGAGAAACCTTGTGTTTGGAAGCATTGTGGGAAAGCAGTTGTTGCATTTCCTTTCATAGACATGGAAGAACTCACACTAGAGAATAACCTTAAATAAAGAATGGGAAGACTTCATTATTACAGAAGCTTTCTAGCAGACTTGAGAATGCATACTTCAGAGAACTTGTATTAATGTAAAGCACGTGGGAATGCTTCTAGTCATCTTGGTTCAATATACATATGTACATAGATACAGTATGGAGAGGAACCTGGAATAGAAGAGAGATGCAAAAAGATTAAGTTGGCCTTCATATACACAGGATCAAAACTCTTTGTAAAAAATGCAAGATAGTTTTCAGTTTTAACAATTTCAGTGTCTTGTGAAAATTCCTCAAGTAGTGGAATCCTATAAATGTAATTAATATGAAGAGCTTGATATAAAATAACTTCTTTAGCATTCTCCAGAGAATTCACTGTAGGAAACATACTAAAACTTACATATATATTGTGTTCATAAGTGGCTCATTCTTAAAATAGATCTCTGCAGTCTATATTTCTAATTTATATTCTTGAAAATAAATGTTGAGAAAACATACCTCTGCAAGTTTCATTTAGGCAATAGCATGAAAGTTTATATATGTAGTTGTCTTTCAATCAAATAATGAGTTTTTGTCCTTTGAACTTGAGCCATGTTGGATCCATAGATGAACTGTATTTTAAATGTGCCATAGGCCTAATTTTTATGCAGTTTTTAAATAATTGTGCTTAAAAGGCTACTGAAAAATGAGTTGCTTTTGCACATTTTTTTTCTCTTTCAGTACTGGGGCTGTACATTTTTAAGAAAGTCTTTCTTGTAGATTAACATTTTCTTTTGATTTTGTATTTTCACAGAAATTTATTGGCAAAATTCAAAATGTAGTGATAATAATTTATTTTGGGGATACAGATCTAATAAGAATAATAACTTGAGACAAGAGAATCGCGAGTTCAAAGCCAGCCTCAGCAATGGTGAGGCGCTAAGCAACTCGGTGAGACCCTGTCTCTACATAAATCACAAAATGGGGCTGGGGATGTGGCTCAGTGGTCGAGTGCCCCTGAGTTCAATCTCCAGTACCAAAAAAATAATAATAATAATAATGAAATTCTTTATAGAGAGAATAACAATTCAATTAACTTGGAGTTAAAAGTTAAGAGTTTGCTGTCAAATTAATTACAGATATGTTCTATAAAAATCATTAGATGAAGGGCTTTGTAAATTGAATTAGATTTGGCCTACAAATCATAGTTGGTGAGTAAGATTTTTACCAGTGCCAAGGAAGAAACAAAAATCAGAAGAAATCAAAGACCATCAATAATAGTTATTGTTTCTTACCTTTTTTCTAATCTTTTTTTTTTTTTGGTACCAGGGATTGAACTCAGGGGCACTCCACCACTGAGCCACATCCCCAGCCCTATTTTGTGTTTTATGTAGAGACAGGGTCTCACCGAGTTGCTTAGCGCCTCGCCGTTGCTGAGGCTGGCTGTGAACTTGCGATTCTCCTGCATCAGCCTCCCTAAGTGCTGGGATTACAGGCGTGAGCCACCGCGCCCAGCTTATAATCATATTTGTATGCTGCTTTATTTCACATTTCATTGCATTTGACCTCCCTGTTGACAAAGTCATCTATTTGCTCAGAGATAAATTAGAATTATTTACCAGAAAAAAGAAGGAAAAAATTTATATTTATTGACTACCAAAATTATTATTTTTAGCTCTTTTTTGGGGTACTAGGATTGAACCCAAAAGTGTTTAACCACTGAGCAGCACCCCAGGCCCCTCCTCCCCTGTTTTTTAAAAAATCTAGAGGCAGACTTCACTAAGTTGCTTAGTGCCGCCCTAAGTTGCTGAGACTGACTTTGGACTTGTGATCCTCTTGCCTCAGCCTGCAAACCATTGGAATTACAGGTGGGCACCATGATATTCTTGCCTCAGCTTCCAAACCACTGGAACTACAGGTGGGCACAAACCATATCCAGCACAAGCTACTGATTCTATTTGGAGGTGGCAAAATCTCTAAGAGGTGGGGCCTAGTTGGAGAAACTTAGGACATCTGAGATATGGGGGATGTTGGAACACGAGCCCCTTCCTCGCTTTTTGCTTCGAAGCCACCCTGAGGTAAGAAACTTTGATTTACCATATCATTTACCCCACCGTGCTATGTTCTGTTGTCAGTGGCTCCAGTAACAGAGCCAGATGTTAGGACCAACACCACTGAAACTGTGAGCCAAACTAAACTTTTCCTTCTTTCAGTTGTTTATTTTAGGTTTTTTTGTCATAGAGATAGAAAGCTATCAAACCAAGTGACCATTTGGTGAGAAAATTAATAAGGATAGAAGGAAGCCATGTGCTGCTATTCATTGAGAAAATGCATAAAAGATCCTGATATTTTGGACATCTTCCGTATTGCATCTGTTATGACAAACCTAAAGTGCTTGGGCCTGGAGCATAAAACAGTATAATGGGAGGTGCCCAGGTCACTCATGAGAACTTTGAACTTCATCCAACTTGACCAGAAGACACTGAGCACATACATTGCCCAAGAGAAACCAGATCTAAATCCCCTTGCTTCTGGAAAGCCAACTGCCTTTACTGCAAGGCAAAGGCCTGACTTCCCACTTTTGGCTCCCCAGCTGCTGTCCTCCCTCTGACCCTTCCTTGACCACATGAGACTGAAGGGAGCTTCTCAAGCCAAGGCCTCTTGGTGCAGAGAGATGCTACAGGAAGCCTTTGTTACATGTTGGAAGAGGGAGTGAAGATTGAATGTCCCTGAAGGCACCCCAAGTCTCTGCTTGATTCTGCAGACCCTGAGACAGCCAGTTCAGTTTGGCCTCCTGCAGAGTCCCATCAGAATGCCCTGTGGGGAAGGACACAGCAGACACAGGACAGAGCCTCAGTTCAAGGTACTGCTTGGTCCAGTTCTTACACATGCATAGGCATGCACCATGAGAGCATCAAGCAGGGAGCCACTTAGGTCTTCTCTAACTGGCCACTTCATGGAAGTGTTAGTCCAGGAAGAAGGGGAACAGGAAAGTGATAGCACCAGACAGCATTGAACATTTGCATGTAAAGCTGTTCAGCCTGGTGTTGGAGTGCAGCATTACGGAGAAGGGAGGAAAAGCCAGAATTTTCCAGTGTGGGAGGCTATCTGATGTCTTTGGTTTGTTCTCCCCTCCGTCCCCTTGTCTTTACCCAGCTTAGGTGCCCATTTTAGCTTCTAACGTGGTAATTCTAACTCCAAGAAACTCTCAACGTTTCTTGTTCTCATTATGTTGGGGGCATAATGGGTTTTATTTAGTGAGTTAATGCCAAGGATGCTGCTAAAATGGTGTACATTGCCTACCTGAAAGGATTATTCAGCTCCATATGTCACTGGTGCCAACCTTCAGAAACCCTGTTCCAGGTGTTTCTTCTATATTGTCTCCCTAATAACCTGGAGAGGCGGATTAGAGCTAAGTGCATTCATATGCTATGTGATATTTGCTCAGCACCTGTGCATGAGTCATCTTCAGAGAGACTGAGTAGGGGGACATGGTCAAAAGACTTTATGTGCAGATCATAAATGTGGTCTTCCCAGGTGGGATATCTCTTCCTTGTGCCAGCAACAGTCTTCATATTGCAGGTGATTCTGTGCATCAGGTGACCTTTCCTATGGGTTATACTTGGGACAATACCCTTCTGAGACTACTAGGGGTTATGAGTATGGGCAGGCCTTATTCCAGGGCCAAGAGTTTCAGTAGCTCTGCTCAATTATGTAGCTCAAGTTATTCATTAAAATGTTTGTGTCTTGTTCTCTGATAGACTTCAGAGTCAGGTTTGATTCTTTGGGGTTTCCAATTTGGGACTTTTGAACCTCGTTGGATTATCCACAGTTCTTACTTATTGCCTTTTTTCACCACAATGCTAAATAAAATAACCATTTTGTATACTTTATAGATGAGGAGAATGAGGCCTAGGAAGTTCAGCAAGTTGTTCAATAGTACAGAGCGCTTAGATTGCCGTTTAATTTTCACTTCTATCCTTTCATTAGCTTTCTGATCTTACCAGATGCCGTAGCCATTTGTGGTCAGAACTGTAGCACAACCTTCTTATAGCAACTACTTCAGCTGTCTTCCTGCTGTACCCATTGGTACACACTACTGGGGACAATCCCTGAGATTCTGTTCAGTGTTGTCATTACCCCTTGCATGTTGGCTCACCTGCTCTCCACCACCACGGCTTCATCAGCTTTTTGACCTGTTCAACCAGATGATAATCTTCATGTTTAGTCACTCGTTCCTTCTTGCTCATGATCATGGGATATGACTACTATGTGGCTATCTGCTATCTCTGCATCACAACATGCTCATGATACCACATATCTGTGCCCATCTTGTGGCTTGGTTCTGGGCTGGTGGCTAGTAGTTTTTCACCTCACCTTCTGGGACTCTAATGTCACACACCATTTTCTCTCCCACGGATTTCCCACTTGATACTGACCTGTGGGAAGGAGACAGCCTGTCAGTGTGGCTGTGATGCTGGTGTGTGACTCATTCCTAATAGACCATTGATTGCTCATTGACCTGTGTCTTCATTGTGCCACCATCTTGAGGATCCCTTCTGCTATGTGTTTCCCATCTCACTGTGGTGATCTTGTGTACGATTCTGTCTCTGTCATCTGCCTCAAGCACAGGGGCCCTTATTTTCTGTACAGTGACACCCTCATGTCCACCACCTATTCAAGTGTTCTCTAGCACAGCTAGGTGACTGTAGATAATGTATATTTCATCTAAAAAAAAAATCTAGAAAAAGGATTTTGAATGTTCTTATTACTACAAAGAAAAAAAGTTTAAGGAGATATAGTTATCCCAGTTTTAACAGACCTGAAGTCTACATGTATTGAAAGCATCACATTTTACCTCTTAAATATGGACACTTAAGACCTATCCAACAAGCTTTCAAATTACAATTTTTTAGCTGGGCACAGTGGTGCACACCTAAAATACCAGCTACTCAGGAGGCTGAGGCAAGAGGAGCACAAGTTTGAGGTCTGCCTCAGAAACTTGGTGAGACCCAGTCTCAAAATAAAAAGGACTGGAGATGTAGCTTAGTGATAAAATGCTCCTACATTTATTCCCCAGTACAGAGAGAGAGAGAGAGATGCAAAATGTGTTTTCAGTTGACTTGCAAGTAAGAATGCACACTGAACCAAAACCTTATAAATGTCAAAAATACAAGAAAAGTTTGAATTTTACCAAATGGTTGCAAGACCCTGTTAAAATTCCTTACAAATTTGCTTATGCCCATTGGCTGTGACCACTATAAAGTCATTTGCCACCACTTGTCTCACACTGTGCTCATGATCCTGCTTGGCTTTGCCCATCTTCTTGTCTAGTCTGGGATAGTGGCTTGATCATAGGGTGGTGATGTTAATAGTTTTCCACCTCAATTTCTGTGACCCACCATTTGTCTGCCATATATTTTCCCTCTAGAAATTGGCCTTTGTGGAGGCGGCTTCACACCATAAGTGTGAACCTGATGGTGTGGTCAGCCTTGATGCCTCACATATTTCTCTCCTTTTTCTTCCTTGTGATTATCGTCTGGGAGATGCCCTGCCCTTTGTGTGTGTGTGTGTGTGTGTGTGTCAGCTGGCTGTGGTGATTGTGCACTATGGTTTTGCCTCCATTCTCTATCTCAAGACCAGGAACCTCCATCCTATATCTGTTGAAATCCTGCTGTCTCCTACCTTCTTCCTTAGCCCAGTCATTTTCAACCTCAGGAATAAGGAGATGAAGGTGGCCATAAATAAAAGCATCTATGGAAAAGTCTGTCTCCAAAGCCCCTGATAGTCTGGTGGTGGGGAAGTAGGATAGAGGGGCTTGGGTTACTCTGTCTCCATTTAACTCTTGAACAGATCAAGTATGTGAAAAATACGTCAATAGGTGTTTAATACCTACCAGCTATTTGTGTCCTCAACTTACTGAGTCAGCTAAAGCAATCATGATCTCTTTTTTTTTTTAAATATTTATTTTAGTTGTTGATCTTTATTTTATTCATGTATTATTTATATGCGATGCTGAAGATCGAACCCAGTGCCTCATGCATGCTAGGCAAGCACTCTACCACTGAGCTACAGCCCCAGCCCCGATCTCTTGTTTTTGATCTGATATGATTTACTCCCTCCAACTCTCTGTGCCTAGTAAGGTGTCATCCATCTATGGGCAGAGAGGAATTACCATATAGATGTGTGAGGACTTAAGAACTGTGTCATCCTTAAAGTTGAGAAGGGCAGTAAAACATCATGTCCCTGATATGCCTATTTCTGTTCTCAGGAACTTTGTCAAGTTTAGGGAACAACATGAGCAGGCCTGGACCAGAATGTTCAGATCAGTACTATATTGAAAGAAACTGACTCTTTCTTGTGTACATTGGAAAAAGGGCAAACAAGTGTTATCTATAGGAGATGTTTTCTTGCCTGCACACCATGACAGCTGCTCCTTGGAATGCTGATCATACAGGGAAAAAAGCAAACAAAATAATGCTGTCACTGTTTTTGCACCCTATCTTGTAAACCCCTCTCCCTGCAGTAACTGGTGTGGAATTGAAGACACAATGGAGAGAACAGGTGCTGCTCATCCAGCCAGCTGTCACTGGGCAGAGCATCGTGAGGAACAGAGGTACTATTTGGAGAAGCCCTGTGAAAGATGGACATAATCTCTGCGCAGCCTCACCACTGGACTTTCTGGAGTAGCATCATGAGGGACAGAGGTGCGGGTTGTCACCACTAGACTCTTGAGTAGCATTGTGATGGATAGAGGTCCTATTTCATGAAGCACTGTGAGGGATAGAGGAAACACCTGTACAGCCCATCACCGCTGGACTTTGTGGAGTACCACTGTGATGGTCAGGGGTACAATTTAGCAAAGCACTATGAGGGATGGAATGCCATCTCTCCAGCCTGTCACCACTGGACCTTCCCCGTAAGCATTTTTCCATGAACCAAAGTATTCATCTCTGAGACAAAGATTTAGGCTTGACAGTTGCTAATTTCTTTGGGAGAATTATATGTTGGAGCAATTTTGATGACGGGTGTCAATGCAATGAGAACAGAGAGGGTTGTTTTGAAAGAGACAAGACAAGTGAGGAATGGGGCTTTGGGAGTATGTTTAAGAATAGAGTCCTGTCTCAAGGCAGCACGTGTACAGATCAGAGGCTACCTGCGAATGCCTCCATTATGTAGATGGAAAATTTTGGTTGAATTCCCCCAACTTGAGAATGAAGAGAGCCACTTGGGACCTTGGGGGGATGAATGCCATGAGAACACTCTATGAGCATCCATCAAGGGAAGACTCTGAATGTAGATGATTATCTGAAAAGAAGTCAGGGTGTTCAGTTTGAGGCGGGATATGTTTTAAGATCATGAGCCTGCAGATGGCTGTCACATAGTGTCTGCAGTTCGCCAGTTTGTCAACAGTTGTTTTCTATAAAATACCGCTTCTAGGTCAAGAGGCACATTATTACTTATTCAAAGAGAATGATGGATGCAACCACAAGGAAAAGTCTGTAATTAGATGGAAATTTATCTGGCTGCTGACAAAGCCTTTTCATTAATACCTCCACACCAACCAGTTCCTTATGCCCCAATCAAATACCCCCATCTTGCCATCCCCAACATCACCTAACACATCACTCAGTGTAGTTCTCTCCCCACTAGTATGCTGCTTGCCAAACTTGGTACACCCCAAAAGGGAAGGGCCACAATTTATCTCTTGGCCCATGTGCCTGTTCCAACCTGGTTGAAAGTGTGCGTGTTGAAGACTGGAAAGACTTAACAGGGTGCCAGAGTGTCTGTTCTGAATTCGGTGCCCTGAAATCATGCACTTAGGAACTCTTCACTGCTTCCTACCTACAGGACATTTCTGCGTGTTAGATTATTGAGTCCTCAGAATGACTTCATGAGGTGCAGTTCTGTTGGATCTCTAAGTTTAATTTAAGCAACTGAGGTTGGATAAGATTAATAATAGGCCAAGTTCATACAGCTGGAGCTGGGCCTACATGCAGATGTGTGTATCCACCCAGGGCACTCCAGTCCTGCAGTGGGCTGTTTCTTCTCCTGGTGGACTTTAGTATCCTTAGTCTCCCATACCTGCCCAATGAGATGTCAGTCTCCTATGCTTCCTCTGGCTCTCCCAATTCCCACACCCAGCATGGCTGCTGTCCTAGATGACATTCATGGAAATGAAGGCTTTCTTATTCCAACCAAGAACATGGGTACCTTAGCCCATTTTCTCTTGCTGTAACATACTACTGCACAATGGGTAATTTATAAAAAATGAAAATTCAGCCGGGCGCGGTGGCTCAAGCCTGTAATCCCAGCACTTAGGGAGGCTGAGACAGGAGAATCGCGAGTTCAAAGCCAGCCTCAGCAAGGGCGAGGGGCTAAGCAACTCAGTGAAACCCTGTCTCTACATAAAACACAAAATAGGGCTGGGGATGTGGCTCAGTGGTCGAGTACCCCTGAGTTCAATCCCCAGTACCCAAAAAAAAAATGAAAATTCATTTCTTACAGTTTTGAGGCTGGGAAACCCAAGTACATGGCACCTAAATCATCTGACGAGAAACTTTGTGCTGCATGATACATTACGGAAGGGCAGGTGAGCATGTGCAAGAAGAAAAAAGCGTGGAGAGCCCCTATTATAACAGGCCCACTCTAGCAATAATTATTATTTTCCAATGAATGTTCCATGAATAAGGGCAAAGCCTTCCTGGCCTCCTGACCTCTTCAAGGTTCCATCTGCTCAACACAGTTGCATTACAGATTCAGTTTCCAAAACGTTTTTAGAAGATACATGCAAACCCACGATGGGTTACTGATATGAGATCCCTGCCCTGACCCTGCACAGCATCCACTGCAGAAGCATGTGTCCTATTCTGGGTTTCTGTCCCAGAGGCCCTCAGGCTCAGCCAGGCTCTTTTGGTTTGGGGCAGGTGACCAGATTAGGATCCTTTCTATTTTATCCCTCACATTATTTAAAACATTTCTCACAATACCTTGCCAGCTGTGGTCAACATTCAGAACTCTGAATAGTTAAGGAGAAACATGCCACGTAGTCTGGGAAGCAGCATTTTGCCCATAATCAGAAGTGACTGCCAGACGCAGTGGTGTACACCTGTAATTTCAGCCACTCAGGAGGATGAGGCTGGAGGATCACAAATTCAAAGTCAGCCTCAGCAACTTGGGCCCTAAGCAACTTAGGTCCTGTCTCAAAAAGGGCTGTGAATGTGGCTCAGTGGTTAAATACCCTTGGATTCAATCCCTGGTACCAAAAAAAAAAAAGAAAAGTAGCAGTGTGATATTCCATGTGTGAATATATTTATGAACATTTGAGTTGCTTCTCATTTGATTCCTGTGAATGTCAAAAATCCTTAGATTGTCAGTTGGTTACTTCATCTAGTAGTGTGGTTGCTGGCTTTCAGCGGAGGTCTCCATCAGTTTGACTACATACCAGTCAAACCATTTAAGAAAGTGCAGGGTTGGTTTAAGCATGAGTGACATGAGAAAATTACTGTTGGATGATTTTCTTTCTTGGTCTATGAAGAGAAGAGACTTCAGAAGGTGGTGATGGGTTTAGGGAGAGCCAGAAGAGGTGAGGCATGTGGGTGTGGCCTCCTGGAATGGGGTGAGTTTTCAGATTTGGAACTGACTCCAGAGGGTGAATAGCCAGTGTGACAAATTGCACAGAGGGTGGAAGGAAATGAACTGTTGATGCTCCACACATCATACAAAAACACTATGGGCCCTTTCCACACACTCAACTGGTTTTGTACTGTTCCTACTGGGTCTCCCAACAATCCTATTGAATTTTGATGCTACCTGGAGTTGGTATCTGACTCCAAAGGTTTAAGGGCTCAAAGATGAGGTCCCCAAGATGGACCTCACGTGAGATGCCAGTTGAAGAATTGGATGTCCATATTTCTACCCAACTGGCTACAATGTCAAGTTACCACAAGCTCCTCCTCCCTTCATGTTAGACAATTTGCTAGAATGACTCCGTGGACTCAAGGAAGCACTTCACTTACTATAACCACTTTAGGATTAAAGGTACAACCCGGGAAGCCGGGCGCAGTGATGCAATCCTGTAATCCCAGCACTTAGGGAGGCTGCGACAGGAGAATCTCGAGTTCAAAGCCAGCCTCAGCAAGGGCGAGGCGCTAAGCACCTCAGTGAGACCCTGTCTCTACATAAAACACAAAATAGGGCTGGGGATGTGGCTCAGTGGTTGAGTGCCCCTGAGTTCACTCCTTGGTACCAAAAAAAAAAAAAAGTACAACCCAGGAACAACCAAATGCAAGAGATGGATAGGGCAAGGTCTGGGGAAGGTGACATGTGGAGCTTTCATGTGTCTGCTGGTTCCAACCTCAAGCATTTCAATACCCCGTGTTCAGCAGCCCAGATATTCTCTATACCTCGTCACTTAGGTGTTTTCATGTAGGTTTCTAGTATGTTCACATGGCTGATTAGCTCATTGGACCTTCACGTTTAACTAGATTCTAATCCTCCCTTGGCTAGAGCTCCAGTGGGTGGGACTCCACATTCCAACCCTCCTGTCAATTACAAATAAAACTAATTTTTTTTTTAACTTCCCTTTAAGCTGGCCTTGTTCTTTCGGCTACCACTTGATTCCCAGCCCTGAGGCAAGGTAGGAGTCCCCTGCCAATAGTCATCTTATTAGCATACAAAACAGTCTTTTCCCAAAGAGATTTCAAGGGCCTTAGAAACCCTCGGAATCCCGGCACTAAGACCCAGCAGTGTAATATTCTGTATGCACCTTCAGTGAGCAGGCAGTGTGACAGGTTATGAACAGCAAAAAAAACGTTTGTGAAACCTACCCAACTATCCTGTGAGACTGTTTCAAATAGGTCACTTACATTGGGGCATGTGAGAGGGACTTGAGGGGCTTAACTTGAAGCTGCTTTGAGTTTTTGAAAGAGGTGTTTGAGATACTTAGGATTTGTTCATAGACTGGATGAGTCAATGGTGGTTACATTGCATTTGAAAGTTTCAGTAATCACAAGACATATCAGTCTCCAGGCATGGAGTACCTGGTGATAAGGAAACTATTCTCTGTAATCCCAGCACTTAGGGAGGCTGAGAGGAGAATCGTGAGTTCAAAGCCAGCCTCAGCAACGGCGAGGCGCTAAGCAACTCAGTGAGACCCTGTCTCTACATAAAACAAAATAGGGCTGGGGATGTGGCTCAGTGGTCGAGTGCCCCTGAGTTCAATCTCCAGTACCCAAAAAAAAGAAACTATTCTTTGTCCTTCAACACCTAAAGCTCCAATGCCTCCTTCATGAACATAGTTTCACACTCCTTTACTTCTAAGTTCTCACAGGATTTTCTCTCTTTTTCCCTCACAACTTGAACCAATGTGTTTCATGATCATTTGATATGGAATTATTCTAGGTAATACAGCCCTACAAAACAGGATTCTGACGAAAATACTGTTAAGTTCTTTCTTGGACCTGCAGGATACTGGTATGACCACAAAAACCCAGATCTTCCAACAAAAGGTAAAATAGTTCATATCCTGACCCCCAAAGGACTATCTCATCCCTGAAAAGAAAGAGCCACTTTAAAAAATGGAACCACCCCAAAACAAGAGACAACTTGGCCTTGTCTCTTGGAATGGGTGGATTTTATAAAATTGGGATCCCTGGTTTTAGACTTATAGCCAAGCCACTCTGAGGCTATTTGGGGTCCCACCTGCGAACCTCTTGATTGAACAGGGAAGTCTTTTCAAAAGCTCAAGGACTTGCTGCTGTCTGCCACAGCCTTGGGGATTCCTGACTTACAAGAGCCATTCACCTGGCATGTAGCTGAGAGACCAGGTGTGGCACAAGTCCTCACTCAAAAGCTGATGGACATTCTTCAGTCAATGGCTTATTTTTCTACACAGCAGGATTCTGTGTCCTGTGCATGGCCTGGATACCTAGGGGCATGGCTGCCACAGCTCTCTTGGTGGAGGGGCACCAAATTAACCCTAGGACACATACTGGCCACCAAGCTCTGAGAGTCCTTGAAATTAAAAGACATCAAATAAGCCAGCAGAAGATGTCTATTGGATTAAGGAGGGAGATCAATAGCTAACTGGAGGGTGACTATCCAAGCCCCAGGCCCCCTTCTGGAATCTCCTGAAGTAACTCCTAACATCTGCCCAACTCTAAACCTGACAACCCTGCTTCCCACCCCAGAGGAAGAAGGTGACTTCCTTCATCCCTGTGTGTAGACCCCAAACAGAGCAGGTTCACCCTAGTAGGCCTGGCCTCTGGAATGGGACCACCTTTGACCAGTCTTTTCCCCAAGAGATTCCAAGAGTCTTAGAAACCCTTGACCAACGCTGATGTGGACTGGTTGGCACAGGAAAGTAGTTCCTTGGGGAAAGGAGCTTGGAGGGCAGGCTGTGCCATTGTTCATCCCCAGGAGGTGGCTCAGGCAAAACCCCTCCCATCAAGCCCCTCAGCACACTAGGCTGAAGCAACCAAGCTTCCTGGAGCTCTGCCATTTAGGACAGGCATGAATCAGCATCTACACTGACAGTATTGTTATAGTTTAGGTGTGAGGTGTCCCCAAAAGCTCATGTATGAGACAATGCAAAGTTTAAAGGTGAAATGATTGGGATGTGAGAGCCTTAACCCAATCAGTGAAGTAATCCCCTGATTAATTAGGGATTAACTGGTGTTACCAGTAGGCGAGTAGGGTGTGGTTGGAGGAAATGGATCCTTAGGGGGTGTACCTGTATGGTTCATATTTTGTCCTTGTTGAGCAGAGTGCGCTCTCCTGGCTGCCATGTTCCCAACTGCTTTCTGCAGCCACAAACTTGTGCCACGATGTTCTGCCTTACCTTGTGCCCTATGGAATGGAACTTAAGGAATGTCTGTGGACTGAGTCCTCTGTAAATGTGAGCCTGAAATAAACTTCCTCCTCTGAAATTGTTCTTGTAAAGTCTTTTGATCACAGTGTTGAAAAAGCTGACTAAAATGTTAGTCCTTCATGCTCATGTGAACAGAAAGAAAGGGGACTCCCAATGGAGGAAAAACACAACCAAACATGGAAATGTGCACATGAAACTATCTCCCTCTTGGAAGTAGCATGATGACCTACATAGGCAGCAGCCATGCAGTCAGGGGACCCCAGAGTGGTGGTTCAACCAGAATGCAGGGAGTGCACTGGCAGATCCCAGTGCTTCAGAAATGGCCTAATGCCCCTGGCTGCAATCTCGGGTGCGTCCCTCTCTTACTCACAGATGGAGGAGGAATGGGCAAACAATGGGGACAGAAGCAGCAGAAGATGCTGGGGGACTAAAGAGGAAGCTCATAAAACGACGACCTCAGGCTAACCAGTGGGAAATGATTAGAGGAGGCCAAGACTCGTGCTGCTTAGGGAGGGGGGCACTGATGACTTGGGTTACTCATGCCTTTGTGGGGAAAGGCTTCATGTCTGCCATTCGAGAGGTCACAAGAGCTTGCCCCACACCAGTGTAATGCCCTGCAGGATGGACGTGTGGGTGAACAAACACCACCCTTTAACCTTTTACAGTAATGGAGTGTATTCCCGAAGGAAGATTGGCAGCTAGACTTCCCCAGATTCCCTCCCCCATGGCAAGACATGAACACCTTCTGGGTTTTGCTGACAATTTTTCTGGGTGGATAGCAGCATATCCCACCTGAACCCAAACGACCCAACAGGTAGTAAAACTCTGAAAGGAAACCATCCCTTAGTTTGGATCCCTGGTAAAAGATATGGGAATTAGAAAAATAATATAGTCAGAGGAAAAGAATGGCCAAGCGTTACCTTCATTTCCCCCAACAATGTTTTCCTGATGTTGGTCATGCTGGCAGCTCCCACCTTCCCCAACACTGTCTTTTTAATGTTAATCACACTGGCTGCCCTACCTTTCCCAGATCTGTCTCCTTGATACTGATCAATCCTGCAGTTAACACTGCCCCTAAACAGATGCCTTCCTGAGACAAAACCAGGAAGGAAGGGACTTATCACCACACCAGAGTGATAAACTAATTGATGAAGCAACCCAAAAGTCCTAAATGCTCGTGAAAACTATATATAAACCCAGTCCCTTTGTTTGGGGGCTCATTTTCCACCGGGAATATGGGTCCACCCCCTCCACAGATGAATCCTGCTCCTGAATAAGGCCTACAATGACCTGCATAGTTTGCTGTGCCATGATTTTTTTGCCCTTACACCTGGGTCACTCCAGAGGGATCCTGGGGTCTTGATCTCCAAGGTGACACAGGAGGCCTCATGAGCATTGGGCACCACTTACATCTTTACACCTCTTGGCTCCCTCAAACGTCAAAGTGGAAAGGGACAATCTACCGATTAAAAGCACCTTGGAAAAACTGAAAGAAACCCTCAAACCCTAGTGACAACTTTGGCCTATTGGCCTGTGAATAATCAGAATTGCTCCCAAAACTTCTCTCAAACTGAGCAATTGTGAAATACTGTATGGGAGGCCATTTGTGACCTCAGACCTTGTCACTGATACAAGAAGTGATCAAATGTGTAATTAATTTGGGACAGGGGCAAAAGGCCCTTTGGAGTTCTGAAATGAAGTCCTCCCAGCTCCTGACTCCAGCCCTACTGCTCCACAAATTCAACCAGGCAACCTTGTTCTTTATTTTAATATTTTAATTTTTTGGTATGGGGAATTGAACCCAGGTGAGCTTTACCACTGAGCTACATCCTCAATTCTTTTTATTTATTTTCAGTCAGGGTCTCACTAAATTGTAAGTCTGGTCTCGAACTTATGATCCTCCTGCTTCTACCTCCTGATTGGCTGGGATTACAAGTGTGTGCCACCACACCTGGCTGACTTTGTTCTTCTAAAGACTTGGAAAAGGGGGGCTGGGGCTGTAGCTCAGTGGTAGAGCACTTGCCTTGCACATGTGAAGGCACATGTGAGGCACCCCATTTTTAATGCGGTGAGATCAGCACCACATTAAAAAAAATTAATAAAGATATTGTGTGTCCATTTACAACGTCCCATCTAGGGAGTAACAGGTTGGTGTGTGAGTCCCTTGGAGACTCTTAACTTCAAGACTTGGAAAAGGGACCCACACACCAACCTGTTACTCCCTGCCTGGGAAGACTCCTTTCAGGTCCTAAGCACCCCGAGGGTGGTCAGATTCCAAGGTCAGACATGATGGGCCCATGTTCCAAGGATAAAAACTGTCCTTCCTGAGGTTTTACAGCCCAGGATCACTTGCCACCAGGAAAACAAAAAAAGGATGTGAGCCTCTGGATGATGTATGGGTCCTTTTCAGAAGAAGCGAGGGTTCTGTTTAATCTGCTCTCCTATGTACTACATACCAGGATTCCTGCTCCTCTCTACTCTTGTGAGACGTGTCCTTTTGGCTGTGGGGATTACTTGGTTCCATGAGGAATCCACCCCTGGCTGGAGGTCCGCTTTCTCTTGCCATTTCCATTCCTCTTTTTTTTTTTTTTGGTATGGGGGATTGAACTCAGGGGCACTCGACCACTGAGCCACATCCTCAGCCCTATTTTGTGTTTTTTTTTTTTTTTTTTTTTTGGTACTGGGGATTGAACTCAGGGGCACTCGACCACTGAGCCACATCCCCAGCCCTATTTTGTGTTTTATGTAGAGACAGGGTCTCACTGAGTTGCTTAGCACCTCGCCGTTGCTGAGGCTGGCTTTGAACTTGCGATTCTCCTGTCTCAGCCTCCCTAAGTGCTGGGATGACAGGCTTGCGCCACCGCAGCTGGCTTAATTTATTCTTAAAGTGACAAAAAATGCACATATTTATCATGCACAACATGATGTTTTGAAATTCATATACATTTGGAATGGCTAAATCGAGTTAACGAATGTGCACTCTCATTATTTTGTGGGGAGAACACTTAAAATCTACTCTGAGAAAATTCCAAGAATTAATTATATTGCTGTTAACGATATTCATTATGTTGTATGACACATCTTTTGACCTTATTCCTCCTGATTTTTTTTTTTTTGGTACTGGGGATTGAACTCAGGGGCACTTGACCACTGAGCCACATCCCCAGCCCTATTTTGTGTTTTATGTAGAGACAGGGTCTCACTGAGTTGCTTAGCACCTCGCCATTGCTGAGGCTGGCTTTGAACTCGTGATGCTCCTGTCTCAGCCTCCCTAAGGGCTGGGATTACAGGCTTGACCCACCGCGCCCAGCTTCCATTCCCCTTATTCCTCACCTGTGGCTGCCTGGGGGCGCTGCTGTAAATCAACACATATACCAGGACAAGCCACCAGATGGCAGCACATACCCATAACTGTGCTCCTCTTGTTCCCCACTTTCTCACTCCTGGCAGGGTAACTCTCTCCTTAGCAGGTGGACTGGAGATGTGATGAGAGGGAACAGTCTTCCTTCCTAACATTGGATTTTCCATCATCAGCTCACTCTGAGGGGAGACACCAAGCCAATATTCGAGGATATTTGGACAAATGAGACTAACCTGAATCTAAATCTACCTTTGATGGCTAATGCCACCCATCCAAACCCAAGAATTAAAGCTCATCTCCTCATAGTATGCCCCCATGGACATTTTAGTCTTTGGCTTTGACCTGGTGAACTAATGTAGCCGAGTACAATTTCAACCATTTTGAATACCCAGATGTGAACTTTCAAAATCTGCCTTCAGGGCTGGGGATATAGCTTAGTTGGTAGAGTGCTTGCCTTACATGCACAAGGCCCTGGGTTCAATTCCCAGCATCACACACACACAAAGTCTTCATTTGCATGGTGTTAAATACCTTTGGTACTTTCTTTCCCTGCAGTAAAGTTGTAGATTCCTGCTGTAACAATCAGTGTACTTGTTCAAACTGCCCCAACACCCCACTAAGCCCTCATTATATAGTGCAACTGGTTTTTCTGAATGTATCTGTGTATAAGCACCTGCTCAGCTGTATAAGCACAGGGAAGATTTGCTACCATTGAGGAAAATGGGTACACAGTTTACATTAGCCAAAGAGTATTAAAATCCTTCTAACGGGGTTGGGGTGTGGCTCAGTGGTAGAGCGCTTGCCTAGCATGCGTGAGGCACTGGGTCTGATTCTCAGCACCACATATAAATAAATAAATAATAAAGGTCCATTGACAACTAAAAAATATTAAGAAAATAAAATCCTTTTAACAAAGAGGATTTTGTCTCCATCAAGCAAATGCTCTAGTGACACCTCATTAGCTCCTAAAGGTAAATAGATGTTGGTCTCAGTTTTCTTTTGTTTTTCCACGGCAGCTTAGCCCAGAGGTCACTTTTCCACTGAGCTACATCTCCAAGCCTTTGTATTTTTCACTTTGATACCATGTCTCACTAAGTTGTTGAGACTAGCCTCGAACTCCTACTCAGCCTCCCATGTTGTTGGGCATATTGGCACAATTTTTGCACACCTGGCAAAAATGCTGATGTTGAACCCTCAATTCTATGCTTACCTAGGGGAATTTTCTTTGAGACAAAATCAGAAAACCATTTATGTTTCTTTTTTTTTTTTTCCCCCAGTACTGGGGATTGAACTCAGGGGCACTCGACCACTGAGCCACATCCCCAGCCCTATTTTGTAGAGACAGGGTCTCACTGAGTTGCTCAGCGCCTGGCCATTGCTACAGCTGGCTTTGAACTCGCGATTCTCCAGTCTCAGCCTCCTAAAGTGCAGGGATTACACACGTGCACCACGGCGCCTCGCTCCATCTAGGTTTCTTTGAGGTGGAGACTTTACAGCATGTCATTGGAAAGAGGTGACTCAACCATGGGGAGTAGCCCAACTGGGTGATAGAGAATAGATTAGATTATTTGTTGGTTCAGAAGGTAGATTTGAGCTCTGGCAAACACCTGCTGTTTTCATGTCAGTGGTTCTAGACACATATTAACTGGTGCTGATAAGATTTTACAAAATGATGCTTGGCTTACAACTGCTTACTCAGGTAGTGCTGGGCTCTATGGGAAACCGTGAAGCTTCCCTGTCTAACTTCACCTGGCTCTTACCACCATTAAGTCTTTACATTGCTATATTTCTTCTGTGGTTGGCCTCGATCTTCAGCTCCCAGTAAAATGTGTCTCTTCTAGGGGACAGAAACTCCAGATCAATAAGATGCTGAAGCCAGGCATGGTGGTGCACTCCTATATTCCCAGCACTTAGGGAGGCTGAGACAGGAGAATCGCAAGTTCAAAGCCAGCCTCAGCAACAGCGAGGTGCTAAGCAACTCAGTGAGACCCTGTCACTAAATAAAACACAAAATAGGGCTGGGGGTGTGGCTCAGTGGTCAAGTACCCCTGAGTTCAATCCCCAGTACCAAAAAAAAAAAAAAAAAAAAAAAGATGCTGGGTCAAGGACATCAGGCTTTCCTACAACAGAGACCCTCCCCCTATCCCCGTACTAGGGACAGATGAGGCAAGGCACTGAAGATAGCAGGAAACAGTTTTATTTGGCTGCAGCTGGTTCAGAGGGTAAAATCAATTAATCCTCCTGTACCCCAAGTTCAGGCAGTTTCAGAACTTTATACACAGCATGTAAGGGGAGGGGCTCAAAACTTCACAGTCTGCAGTTCACACAAAAGCAGCTTTTTCTTTCACTGTTCTGGGCAAGTTAATCCTTCAAGGACAGCACTTGAGAAGGAGAGAGCTTGTCCTCTCTTTTCTTTTCCCCTGCCAGCTGTTACCATGGAGCCCAATTAGTAACCTCTACTCTTATCTTTGAAATGTAAACATCTCTGTGAAGCCCTGCTCAAGGCCAGCAGCTTCATTAAACAATCTTTCTTATCACACCCTGCATTTGCAAACACACTTTTTGCCTGAGAAAGTTTTACAAACTAGTATGTATATTGTTACTTATACTAGATAGTCCGGAAATGTTTGTGAAAAACTAGTAAAGAGGTTTTCAGCACCTGGAGTGCTGGTCTCTTTCAGGCTCATGGCCAAATTTAATTATTGTAAGGTAGAGTAACAGGAAATAGGAAGCTTAACTACATTGAACCCTTTTGTAGAGATTCTTTTGCTGATAGTCCTAAGATCAATTATGGTGAAGATTTCTGGAGAAGCTTAATTGAGATTTCCTGTGGAGGGGTGGGTGCCATTACATCCCAAGCTCCCCTCCACCTAGTCCAAGCAGCCAGACACCTTTGATTTTGGTCTAGGTAGGGACTGTTGAAGCCAGGATGCAAAGAAAGGACCACCAACTCCAATTTTAAATCAAATTAAGCAAGCTTATATTGTGCACACAAATTAGCTGTGCAGTGAGTGGCTGTCCCCTTCAAAAAGTGAGGGCAGCAGCTTTGTCCAGGAGCAGGGAGGTTTTTATAACGCAGAGAATTATAAAGGTAGGTATCTTAGGAATTTACAGCTGACAGGGTTCTGGCAAGTGGAACACAGAAGCAGAGAGCAAATCAATGATTTACATGGCTTCCCATCTTTAGATAGGGAGTAAACTCAGGTTCCAGCATGGGGGCGCCGCTGAGATTTTAAGGAGGGCAGTTACCTAATCAAAGCCAAACATGGTCCAAGCAAGTACAACAAAAAATAAACCTTTATGACGTCGTGTTGAAATGGCTTTCAATACTAAGATAGAATTAGGCTGGGTTCATCAGGGACATCCCCTACTTCAGCCAGAAGTATCTCTGGAAAATGGACTGTCCCCTTTATCAAAATATTAAGAGTAAGGTATAAAAGTCTCTGGGGAAAGAGGGAAGCAGAGGAGAAATGAGGAAGCAGGGGCAGTCTTGCTCAGTGGGCAGTTTGAACTGGTCTTATATGACACGCTGTTGCTTAACTAAAGGGATCCATTATAGATATGAGCAATTAGTGTGCATCCTGCTAGCAGCTGGCCTGGATCCAACTGAACTCCAGATTCTTCTTCAACCACAGATATCCTGCTAGCATCTAGTTTGGCAAAACAACATTTGATCTAACCAGAAGGAGCACAACTTTGAGCCATTTCTCATGTGGACACACCAAGAAGCAAGCTGACCCCTATGTTACCTTCTTGCTTATAAGGCTGATCACCATTTCTAGTCACAGGCTCCTTAGCTATGTGAATACATGCTAATTTAGTTGCTTAGGATTCCATAAAGGGATGCCCCAATTCCTGGAACCCTCATAAACAGTCAATCCCTATTAAGGAATATAAATTCCCCTACACAACATAACCCGCAACCTTTCTAACCATGGAGCCGCTCAACTCTTGAGGACATGCAGCTTTTTTTTTTTTTTTGGTACTGGAAATTGAACTCAGGGGTACTCGACCACTGAGCCACATCCCCAGCCCTATTTTGTGTTTTATGTAGAGACAGGGTCTCACTGAGTTGCTTAACGCCTCGCCCTTGCTGAGGCTGGCTTTGAACTCGCGATTCTCCTGTCTCAGCCTCCCAAAGGGCTGGGATTAGAGGTGTGCGACGCTGCACCCAGCTCCACACAGCTTTGAGTGCATCCTGTTCAGGTTGCAATAAAGCAGTTCTTCTTTGGCTACAAGCTGACTTTCCTTAAATTTTGGTGACATGGTCACGAACCTGGAAAGGTTTCAGTACAGGTCCCCAGTGTCTGCAGATATCCTCAAATCCCTGAGTTGTGACAATGATGAGACCCCCTGAAGCAGGGAAAGGGGAGCATTCACATGTGCCTAATCATTTCCTGTGTCAGATTGTTCACATGAAAACAATAGTTTGCTGGTGTCTTCCCGCTCTCAAAGGAATAGTCATTTGTCAGTTTTTAAATCCAAAACAGTTATCTTAGAATTATCCTTGTCTTTTTATAAGTCAATACAGAAGGAAAGCAGGGAATCTCCTGGTTGGTTGGTTGGTTTCCGAAAACTTGGGATTCAGCATCTCTGTCACCGATCTCATAAGTGTTGATGTGAACCAGGTGAATGACCTGAAGTAGGGGCACAGTCCTGAGGCCAGCCTGGAAAGAGAAGGCACTGAAATTCCCCTTGTTGCTTCCTGCAGCAGCCCTGCAGGAAGGTCCTGCTGCTGCTGAGCACAACTACAGAGGGCGACATGACAGAAGCTGCAGGGCACCAGGAAGCAGGAGCCCTCCTTGAAGGTGGACTTTCCTTTCTGAGGTTGAGATTCTTGTTTCACTGTGGCTGCTTTTGAGACAGTGATTTGGGGTGTGCAGCTTGCTGGAGTCGATCTGTAACTTGTGTCTATGAAGGAAATGTATGAAGAATAGGATTAGAGACAAAATTTAAAGATCTCCTGGAAAAGGTGTTTATGACAGTTTATTTAGGTCAGAACATGAAAGTGACTCAAGGTGAGAGTGTCTATGGTGAATATTCAGGTTTTGAAGAATGCAGAGTTTCCACACCATGAAGAGGGGACAGCTGGGCCTAGTGACTCCTGGAGTGAAATCTTTAGGTGTCCTGCCTCAGCACCCGAGAGTGTTTCACTCTGAAAACTTGGATTCAGCAAGATGTCATTCTGGCCCTCAAGCTTGGGAATATGTTTAAACTTCTGAATCTAAATTTTTCTTATGGCCTTATGAAGGGCAGGCTGGTTTCTGAGTTCAGATGTTTCCTTTTATTCCCTCTTGATTCCTTTGTAGAACATTGCTTCTATATAAGTCTATTTTCCCACTGAATTGAATAACTGTGTTCCCCTGTAGGTATGTTTTTATTTTCTTAGGTGAAAATGTATAGACAGAAAAGGCATAAGAAAGCCTTGCCTATGAAACCAATTGTCTCAACTGTCTCATCCCAAATGTCTGACCTCTGACAATATGAGGAACTCCCTCACTCCCTTCCGTTCCATTATGTCCTGGCAGTTTGTGTAGATGTCCTTTTCTTTTTTGGTACCAAGGATTGAACCCAGGGGCGTTTAACCACTGAGCCACATTCCCAGCCCTTTTATTATATTTTTATTTTGAGATAGAGTTGCACTAAGTTGTTGAGGCTGGCTTTGTACTTGCGATCCTCCTGCTTCAGATGTCGAGCTGCTGGGATTAAAGTTGTGTGCCACCGCATCTGGCGAGATGTCCTTTTCTGACATGGACAATGCTTCGGGAACCGCCTGAGTACACTTGTTACCTCAATCACAGTGGTAAGAAACAGGAAGAGCCCACCGACTACAGTGAGAAGACAACCCCAGTTCTGAAAGGCCAGAATTGAATTTTGCTTAACCAATTAAATCCAAATTCAATTCTGCGATGAATTGAAATGAAGTTAATCATATAACAATTAATATTAATGATATCTTACAGTTATAATTCAAATTGTGTTTTCTAAAGTTATATCACATATTGTATACTATATTTAGATTTTATAGGCGTTCCCACACATGGGAGAGTGGACCTAAATGGATATATGCAGTTATCGTTCTTGTTAGGTCAGATCCAGGCCCTGGGAAGAAGCTGGGGCTTCTATTCAGCCAGGTAGAGGTTCTATCCTGCTGTCACTCAGGGCTCAGGGGCGGGTCCTGTATCACTAGCCAATCAGAGGCATGGGGAGGGGCTGCAGGAACCGTCCAATCAGGAGCGCAGCTGGAAGAGGACTGAAACCTTCCACTATGGAACAGCGTCCTCCCTGGCGCCGCCACAGCGTGTCCCGCGGGTCCTGTGAGGAGAACTAAGGAGCCCAGCCTCGTCGCTGTGACCTCTGCCCTCTGCGCCAGAGGCGACCCCGCGAACCCCAGAAGGCGGCGATGGTGAGCGTGGGAGGTTGTGGTCCCCGGAAGGGGCAGCGGGTCTCCATGCAGCGAGTGGAGGAGGCGCGGTGGCGGGACGCGGGCCTCCGGCGTCAGCGGCGGCGTGTGCGGTCCAGGCCCGGCTGCCCCGTCGGCCCCGGGTCCCGCGCGGCCGCTTGGCAGGAAGGAGCGGCGTCTGCGCAGTGCGGCCCCCGCAGCCCCGCGTGTCCCCGTCTGCGGTGGCGGCGGGAGGGCCGCGGGGAGACGCCCGACTCGGCGTGAGGCCGGGACTGGGAGGGAGGCGTGGCGCGGCCCCCAGTCCCTGGCTGCTCCTCGGGGTCCCCCTGGCGACCCTGCATCTTGTAACCCTGGGGAAGGCTGTTCTCCAATCCGTGAGCTGACCCTCAGCCCCGGGGCATTTGGGGGCAGGAGGTGGCTAGATCTATAGATCCTTCCCCGCAGTGACACCCTGGAAATCAGCGCCCGGCTCCACATTGATTTAAATAAAAAAATGCGAGTTGAGGAAAGGCAGAACTGCATTTAAAAGTCTTCCAATACAGGGAAAGCCCCGACTGTGGA
>CM053413.1:10208457-10218953 GCA_028644305.1 Xerus rutilus
GGTGGCTCAAGCCTGTAATCCCAGCACTTAGGGAGGCTGAGACAGGAGAATTGCGAGTTCAAAGCCAGCCTCAGCAATGGCGAGGCGCTAAGCAACTCAGTGAGACCCTGTCTCTACATAAAACACAAAATAGGGCTGGGGATGTGGCTCAGTGGTCGAGTACCCCTGAGTTCAATCCCCAGTACCAAAAAATAAAAAAAAATAAAAAAAAAATAAAATAAAATAAAGCTGTTGTGTCCACCTACAACTGAAAAATCAACATTTAAAAATAAATAAATAAATATAGACACTTGTGGTGGCTAACAGGTACCTGTAAAAGATAACTGTAGTGGCAGAAGCAATAAACCAAGCAATGGGGACAGAACAGTCCCAGGTTAGGCTTAGTGTAGTCCCTAAGCTCTGTGAGTTAAGAGTCCCTGGGCAGTTGACAAGCTTGTGCCCATATAGGAATGCACCTTCCAATAGAATTGCACCAATTCCCTTGCCTTGATGTACCCCAAATGTGCTTTTGTATAAAAGTAAAAGCCCTGCTGTGCTCAGTGCTCAGGCTTTGGGAATTACCCCTCTCTGCCATGGCACCAGGAATAAAGTATTCCTTCCAGATCTTGGTGTCCTGACTCTCGTTTCCTGCTACAGTGTGATCTTTTTTATTTTTTGGTACCGAGGATTGAACTCAGGGGCACTTGACCACTGAGCCACATCCCCAGCCCTATTTTGTGTTTTATGTAGAGACAGGGTCTCACTGAGTTGCTTAGCGCCTCGCCGTTGCTGAGGCTGGCTTTGAACTCGAGATTCTCCTGTCAGCCTCCCTAAGTGCTGGGATTACAAGCATGAGCCACCGCACCCGACTGTACAGTGTGATCTTGAGAAGAATGTGTACTGAGGCTTGGGATATAGCTTAGAGGTAAACACGCTTAGGCAGTATTTGCAAAGTTCAGTCTCTAGCAACACAAAAAGAAGAGGATACAAAAGTAACATGCACTCTGTGGTTGCACTACAATAGCAGATGTCTCTAGTTGATGTCTGATGCTGTTGATTTCGACTGTGCTGTTACTGATTTTCTGCCTTCTTGATCTGTCCATTGCTGTTAGATGTGTTGAAATCTCAAGATATAATTGGAATCTGTGATTTTTCCTTCAGTTCCATATTTTTGCCTCATGTCATTTGATACTCTGTTTAGTAAAGTATATATTAAAGATTGTTATGTCATCTTGGAGAACTGTTTCTTATTTAATCCCTTGATTCCTTATTATTTTGTTTGAGGTACAGCTTCATTAGTACAAAATTAATAGAGCTTCCAAAGGTGTTTTTGGGTCAATACTAGAATGGGCTTAACTTTATATTTTTTTTAAAAAATATTTATTTATTTTTTTTAGTTGTAGATGGACAGAATATCTTTATTTTATTTTTATGTGGTGCTGAGGATCGAACCCAGTGCCTCACGCATGCTAGGCAAGCACGCTACCACTGCGCCATAACCCCAGCCCTTAACTTTATATTTAATTCATCTTTTTTTGTTTTTTGGTCCAAGGATTGAACTCAGGGGTACTCGACCACTGAGCCACATCCCCAGCCCTATTTTGTGTTTTATGTAGAGACAGGGTCTCACTGAGTTACTTAGTGCCTCGTGGTTGCTGAGGCTGGCTTTGAACTCGCGATTCTCCTGTCTCAGCCTCCCTAAGTGCTGGGATATTTAATTCATCTTTGTCTTCCTATTGATGTTATTGTGAAAACATTTATACATTTTTAATAGATAAAAATTGAAAACATTTGTAATTCAAGCATAATGATTTTAGCCAGATGTTGCATGGCGTACCTGTAATCCCATCTGCTTGAATGGCTTAGGAAAAAGATGGCAAGTCCAAGACCAACCTTGTGCAACTTAGACCCTGTCTCAAAATAAAAATTTAAAAATGCCTTTGGTTTTTGTTGTTGTTGTTTTTTGGTACTGGGGATTGAACTCAGGGGCACTCAACCACTGAGCCACATCCCCAGCCCTATTTTGTGTTTTATGTAGAGACAGGGTCTCACTGAGTTGCTTAGCGCCTCGCCATTGCTGAGGCTGGCTTTGAACTCGCAATTCTCCTGTCTCAGCCTCCCTAAGTGCTGGGATTACAGGCTTGAGCCACCGCGCCCGGCTTAAAAATGCCTTTGGGATGTAACTCACAACTCAGTGCTCCTGATTTCAACCCCCTCTTATCTCTATCTCACTCTCTCTCTCTCTCACACACACACACACAATTTAGCCATTGTTGAATGGCTAAATTGAGATAATTACCAAATACATTGCTTCACATACATGTGTTCTGTGGGATGAGAGAACTTTACAGGTAATTCTCTAATGATTTCTCAGAGTACAATACAATGATCTTACCTCTGGTTGTCATAATACATTTCTTGAATTTCTTTTTTTTTTTTAAATTTTTTTAGTTGTAGATGGACACAATATCTTTATTTTATTGCTTTGTATGTGGTGCTGAGGATCGAACCCAGGGCCTCACGCATGCGAGGCAGGCGCTCTACCACTGAGCTACAATCCCAGCCCCTTGAATTTCTTGAAGTACTTACGCAACTGAAGTTTTGACACCTGACCTGATGTCTTGATAGTTAAAACTGTTTTTTTCTCATAAAGTACACAAGGTTGGATCTTGTTTTCTGTCAGTCTGTCTGCACAGTATTCACATTTAAAGTGATTATTGATATGGTTGGATTAATACATAGCATATTTGTAATCACTTACTGTTTGTTTTACTTTATGTGATCATTGTTCCTATATCTTTTTGCTTCTCTCTAAAGGACTTCTTTCCATGAGGCATGCCAAGGAGATACACTGGTTAAAGTCTTTGAATTTGATTCTTTGTTCTTTTCCTCCTTCAGACTGCATAATTTCAATCACTTAACTTCATCTTAGTTGATGCTTTGTTCTCCATCCTCCAGTATGCTGTGGAACATCTATAATGATGGTTTCATATAAGTTGTTATAATTGGAACCTGCAAATTACTATATGTTCTTTTTTGGTTGGTTGGTTACTTTTTTGTTTGGTGGTACTGAGGATTGAAGCTTCATCACATAGCTATTTCCCTAGCCCTTTTTTGTTTGTTTGTTTAGTATTAAGGTCTTGCTGAGTTGCCAAGGCTGGTCTTGAACTTATGATCCTTCTGCCTTAGTCTGCTGACCCAGTGGGATTACAGGAGTGCACCACCTTGCCCAGTGACTTTCTTAGTTGACTAGGTTTCAATTCTGAGGTTTCTCGGAAATGGCTTTTCTCTAATTATTTTTTTCCTATTAATGAACCTTATTTCCTCTTTATCACTATTATTATTACTACGGTACTGGGGATTGAACCCAGGGGTGTTTAACCACTGAGCCACATCACCAGTCTTTTTATTTTGGTACTGGGACTGAATTCAGGGGCACTCAACCACTGAGTCACATCCCTAGCCCTATTTTGTATTTTATTTAGAGACAGAGTCTCACTGAGTTGCTTTGCTGAGGCTGGCTTTGAACTCGCGATCCTCCTGTCTCAGCCTCTGGAGCCTCTGGGGTTATAGCCCTGCTCTACCGAGCCTGGCTTTTTTGAATATTTCATTTGTAGACAGAGCCTGGCCAAGTTGCTGGGGCTGGCTTTGAACATGTGATCCTCCTGGCTCAGCCTCCCTAAGTGCTGGGATTACAGGCTTGCTCCAGCGCGCCCAACTTATTGCAAAAATTTTTGAACTTTGTTGTTTGTCTTTTACCTTCCTCTAGTTTCATAGATTTAAATTGTTCCACTTATTTTTTAGGAATTATCTTTTAAAATTAGGAAATATTCTATTTTCTATGTGTAAAATGTATGTATGACTTCTCAAACTATTCCAGTATTGTGTTTGTGGTTTCAGTGTATAATTTGAATTTCATCCTTGGAATAGGTAAATAGATACCTTCTGGTCCCTGTCTTGAATGTTGGAGAGATTGGGGTGTCTGCCACTGTTGTACAGTGCCTGCAGTGTCATGAATCAGTTTTCTGTTCACATGTGGGCCCATGAGTGCTCTTTTCTTTTTCATTTTTTGTTTCTAATCTTTCTAATAAAGTACTCTACCAAATGGTGTGGCTTCAGATGTTTTGTGTTTATTATAATGTCAAGTGATCACTTTCTTATTCCAATGAGTTTAAATATTGTTAGATATTTATTATGCCTAGAAGATTTGATAAACTATTTTTTTCCTGTGTTTTCTTTCTTTTGGTTTGGGTAATGATGGCAGAGGACTCTATTTATTTTATTTATATTTTTATTATTTTGAGACAGGGTGTCACTAAGTACAAGTTACTCAGAGTATAGGTGTGTATCATTCTACCAGATATGACCTAGTTTTTGTTTTTCTAGAAAAAGGACTTGTTATTGGCATTTTATTGGTTATTGCAATTTTATAGGTCTATGTGAGTGGTGACATCTTGGTGACATGCAAATATTTCTAAGAACACATACCACTTTTCCCCTTATTTTTTTGTGCTTTGACATTCTTCAACAAAAATTTGAATGATTAGCTATTAGTCTACTGAATTATCCTCCATGAATTTCATTTACTATATAATTCAGGTTGACGTACAGGAACTAAGGAACAGGCTTCCAGTGGGGTTCCTTAGTGCAGTCTGAATTCCTTAAATGACGAGTTGTAAAAAGAGGTTTAAAACCAGGCATGGTGGTGCACACCTGTAATCCCAGCAGCCTTCGAAGGCTGAGACAGGAGAATCATGAGTTCAAAGCCAGCCTCAGCAATGATAAGGTGCTAAGCAACTGAGTGGGACCCTGTCTCTAAATAAAACACAAAATAGGGCTGAGATTTGGCTTAGTGGTCAAGTACCTCTGAGTTCAATTCCCAGTACCAAAAACAAAAGGGGTTTAAAATCTGATCTAACAGACCAGTTCACTAGAGATTCATCAAACAGAGTGTATTTGGGGGGCTAATGAGATATCAAACTCTGGCGAGCATGTTAGAATATTGCAAACATGTAGAGGACCAACAGGACTTGAACAGGCTGCATTTTCTTGGGATAACCTGCTTGGGAACCCCCATTCCTCCTTGCAGTTATGCTGGTGAGGTCCATCCCAATTTTAGTTTTCAGATACCGAAAAAGATCAAAGTTTGTTCTCAAGCATTTCTAAGAATATACTATCTCAGGACAGCTACCGGTATGAAGTGCTGTACATAGTTGTACTTTGCTGAGAGAAGTGTTAGAGACCAGTATAAAAGAGAATTGGAGTGATCCAGCAGCACAGAGTGTTCTTGTTCTCCCTGTTTCTCTACCAACTACATTCAATCCAGCATCAGAATTGCTGTGTGAGAGGATGTGAGCATGGCTGGAGAGTAAGAGTGTGACAACCACGTGATGGAGTATTGGGGGGACATAATATCATGAAATTCTCACAAAGTGAGTGTAGGTCTCCAGTACTGTTTCACCTTCTTCCTGGGAATACCTGTGGGATGTTTTAGGAGTCAGTGACCTTTGAGGATGTGGCTGTGAACTTCACCCTGGAGGAGTGGGCTTTGCTGGATCCTTCCCAGAAGAAGCTCTTTGGAGATGTGATGCAGGAAACCTTCTGGAACCTGACCATTATAGGTAAGGGTGACATATTTTCATCACTTAGTCAATCAGAGAACTTGCTTATTGTTACTTGCTTATCAGTGCTGTTCCATGATCTGGAATATGGAAAGCCCACATTTTGGTGATCCTCCTGGCATGATGACATTATACAACAGATCTGCAAGACTCTGGTAGTTATTATGTAATGTTGAGATAAGTCATAATGATTTTTCTGGATCTGTATTTTAGGCAAATACTGGAAAAATCAGGCCATCGATGATCATTACAATTCCAGGGAAAATCTAAGGTAATTGAACTCACAAGAGAAGGCAATGTCCCTCATAAATCTTGGAGTGACATTTAAAAAATTATGAAAAGAAGGAAAAGATAACATGCCAAGGTTCAAATTAATTTAATCTCCCTTTTCTTATAACAGTACATACAGCTTGAGCATCCATAATGGGAAAGTTCAAATTCCAAAATGTTCCAGTAAGGGCACCATCTGGAAACTGACTTGATGTCATAAGTGATGCTTTCTGATACTTTGTTATGTATAAATTGTGTTCCATACACAAATTCAAGTGGGACCCATTTTGAAGATAACTGCAAATATCACAAAATCCAATCTGAACTTTGTGCTATGCATTTCACATCAATTGGAATTAAATATGATAAACATCTTCATGGTTAACAAAATACTTAACTTGGAAGGAGTATTTAGAGCCCCAAGCTGGGTGATGGTGCACATCTGTAATCCCACCAACTTTGGAGGCTAAGGCAGGAGGATCACAAGTGTGGGGCCAGACTCAGCACTTCAGTGAGGCCCTGAGCAACTTACTGAGACCCTGTCTCAAAAAGAAAAAGGAAAAAAAGAATCCAAACCAGAAAAGGACTGGAATGTACCTCAGTAGTAAAGCTTATGGAGCATAAAACCCAGTTCTTCTTCTGATAAATCATTAATAAACAAATCCTTAGTAATATGCTTTTCATTCTTTGCAGAAGTCAAGTGGTAGAGAGACTCTGTGAACAGAAAGAAGATAGTCAATGTGGAGAAATCCTCAGCCAGATCATAGATCCTCTTATAAATAAGACAAGTTCTTCTGGAGTAAAACCAAGTGAACGCTATGTGTGTGGAGAAGTTCTCATTGCTGATTCATCTCTAGCCATGCCCCTGCCAGCTCACAATGGACACAAAGCACATGTGTATCAAGAACATGGAGAGAAGCCATATAAATATAAGAAACATGGGAAAGCCTTCCATTATCACCAGCATTTTCAGAAGCATGAAAGAGCTCACACAGCAGAAAAACCCCACGTGTGTAAGCACTGTGGAAAAGCCCTTAGTTCTTCCAGCTCCATTAGAACACATGAACGAGTTCACAATGGAGAGAATTCCTATGTATGTAAACAATGTGGGAAAGCCTTTCCTTTTCTCAGTCACCTTCAAAGGCATGAACAAACTCACAATGGAAAGAAACCCCATGTATGTAAGCAATGTGGAAAAGCCTTTAGTTCTCCCTGTTATGTTAAAATCCATGAACGAGTTCACAGTGGAAAGAAACCCTATACATGTAAACAGCATGGGAAATCGTTCATGCATTCCAGTTCAATCAGAAAACATGAAAAAACTCACACTGGAGAAAAGCCCTATGTATGTAAGCAATGTGGAAAAGGCTTTATTTCTTCTAGCCACATGAAAGCACATGAACAAATTCACAGCGCAGAGAAACTTTATAAATGCAAACAATGTGGGAAAGCCTTTCGTTTTCCACGTACCCTTCATGTGCATGAACGAATTCACAGTGGAGACAAACCTCATGTATGTAAGCAATGTGGAAAAGCCTTTGGTTCTTCTACTTGCATTAAAAATCATGAACGAATTCACAGTGGAGAGAAACCTTATAAATGCAAACAATGTGAGAAAGCCTTTCGATGTCCAGGTACCCTTTATGTGCACAAACGAATTCACAGTGGAAAGAAACCCCATGTATGTAAGCAATGTGGAAAAGCCTTTAGTTCTTCCTATAATGTTAAAATCCATGAACGAATTCACAGTGGAGAGAAACCCTATACATGTAAACAGTGTGGAAAATCGTTCATGTATTCCACTTCAATCAAAAGACATGAAAAAAAGCCGGGCGCGGTGGCTCAAGCCTGTAATCCCAGCACTTAGGGAGGCTGAGACAGGAGAATCGCGAGTTCAAAGCCAGCCTCAGCAACGGCGAGGCGCTAAGCAACTCAGTGAGACCCTGTCTCTACATAAAACACAAAATAGGGCTGAGGATGTGGCTCAGTGGTCGAGTGCCCCTGAGTTCAATCCCCAGTACCAAAAAAAAAAAAAGACATGAAAAAAGTCACACTGGAGAAAAGCCCTATGTATGTAAGCAATGTGGGAAAGGCTTTAGTTCTTCCACTTATGTAAAAAAACATGAACGAATTCACAGTGGAGAGAAGCCTTATAAATGCAAACAATGTGGGAAAGTCTTTCGTTTTCCAGCTGCCCTTTGTGTGCATGAACGAATTCACAGCGGAGACAAACCCCATGTATGTAAGCAGTGTGGAAAAGGCTTTATTTCTTCTAGCCATATGAAAGCACATGAACGAATTCACAGTGCAGAGAAGCCTTATAAATGCAAACAATGTGGGAAAGCCTTTCGTTTTCTAGGTGCCCTTCGTGTGCATGAACGAATTCACAGTGGAGACAAACCCCATGTATGTAAGCAATGTGGAAAAGCCTTTAGTTCTTCCAGCTCCATTAGAACACATGAATGAGTTCACAATGGAGAGAATTCCTGTATATGTAAACAATGTGGGAAAGCCTTTCCTTTTCTCAGTTACCTTCAAAGGCATGAACAAACTCACAATGGAAAGAAACCCCATGTATGTAAGCAATGTGGAAAAGCCTTTAGTTCTCCCTATTATGTTAAAATCCATGAACGAGTTCACAGTGGAGAGAAACCCTATACATGTAAACAGCATGGGAAATCGTTCATGCATTCCAGTTCAATCAGAAAACATGAAAAAACTCACACTGGAGAAAAGCCCTATGTATGTAAGCAATGTGGAAAAGGCTTTATTTCTTCTAGCCACATGAAAGCACATGAACAAATTCACAGCGCAGAGAAACTTTATAAATGCAAACAATGAGAGAAAGCTTTTCATTTATCCAGATCCCTTCAAATACATGAAAGAATTTGCAATGGAGAGAAACTATGTATGTAAGCAATGTGGAAAAGGCTTTAGTTCTTCTAGCCACATGAAAGCACATGAACAAATTCACAGTGAAGAGAAATCCTATACATGTAAACAATGTGGAAAAGCTTTCACTCATTGCTATTTAGTCAGACGACATGAAATAATGCACACTGGAGAAAAACCCTATGTATAAATGCAGTGTGGCAAAGCCTACAGTGATCTCAGTCCCCTTAAAACAAAAGAATTTACAGTGAAGTGAAAACATGTATGTTAGCAGTGTGGGAAAGCCTCCAGTCATTCCTTTACCCTTAAAATACGTGAAGATGCACACTTGAGAGAAACTTTGTGTGTGTGTAAAGAAAGCAGTAAAGTCTTCACTCCATCCAGTTACCTTCTCAAACATCAAGGAACTCACACTTGAGAGAAACTCCGTGAATAAAAGCAAAGTGAGAAATTATTTTTTGGTGGGTCAGGGTGGGTACCAGGGATTGAACTCAGGGGCACTCAACCACTAAGCTACATCCCCACCTCTATTTTTTATTTTATTTAGAGACCTATCTCTAAATAAAATAGAGTTGCTTACTGCCTCACTGTTACTGAGGCTGGCTTTGAATTCTAGATCCTCCTATCTCAGCTTCCCGAGCTGCTAGGATTAGAGGCTTGTGCCACCACACACAGCTTATAGTCCCCTTTCATACCATGAAAAATTCACAGTGCCGAGGAACCTTAATGATGTCAGCAATTTGGGAAAGCCTTTTTTTCTCAGATTCTTTCAAGTACATGAAAGAACACACTGTAGAGTAACCCAGAATACCAAAAATTGGGAAGTCTTTTTTTTTTTTTTTTTTTTTTTTTGTGGATGGACACAATATCTTTATTTTTATGTGGTGCTGAGGATCGAACTCAGTGCCTCACGCATGCGAGGCAAGCACTTTACCACTGAGCCACAGTCCCAGCCCCCCCTTTTTTTTTTAAATTTTTTTAGTTGTAGATGGATGGACACAGTATCTTTATTTATTTATTTATTTTTATGTGGTGCTGAGGATTGAACCCAGTGCTTCACACATGCCAGACGAGTGCTCTACCACTGAGCCACAACCGCAGCCCGAGAAGTCTTTTTTATCACATGAACTGTTTAGCAAACATGAGAATGCAAGTGCAATAACTTGTATTATTGCAAAGGATGTGGGGACACTTGTCTTCATTTTAGTTCAGTGTACCTATATAAATGAACACAGTAAGCAGTGGAACCTGCAATAGAAGACATGGGCAATGATCTCTATTTGCTTCATGTAAACAATCACAGTGGATCAAAACCCTTTGAATGTGAAAAACTCTTGAGAGGTGTCAGTTTTATCATAGTTTCAGAGCCCTATGAAAATTCCTCATGTAGCAGAATCCTATAAATGCAATTAATATGAAGTTCTTGGTGCAAAATAATTTGTTTAGAAGTCTCCAGAAAATGTACTACCTGGAGGAGATTTCCCAAAACTTACATTGTATTCACTAGTAATTCATCTTTTTTTTTTTTTTTCCGGTACCAGGGATTGAACTTTGATGTTCAACCACTGAGACACATTCCTAGCCCTAATTTTTATTTTCTTTAGAGAGAAGGTCTCAGTTGCTTAGTGCCTTGCTGTTGCTGAGGCTGGCTTTGAACCGGTAATCTTCCTGTGTCAGCCTCCTGAGCTGCTGGGATTATAGGCATGCACCACCACTCCTGACTACTAGTAATTC
>CM053413.1:10227382-10237385 GCA_028644305.1 Xerus rutilus
GCTTGTAATCCCAGCACTTAGGGAGGCTGAGACAGGAGAATCGCGAGTTCAAAGCCAGCCTCAGCAATGGCGAGGCACTAAGCAACTCAGTGAGACCCTGTCTCTACATAAAACACAAAATAGGGCTGGGGATGTGGCTCAGTGGTCGAGTGCCCCTGAGTTCAATCCCCAGTACCAAAAAAAAAAAAAAAAAAGAGTTCAGAGCGGGCGTGGTGGCGGTAAGCCTGTAATCCCAGCACTTAGGGAGGCTGAGACAGGAGGATCACGAGTTTAAAGCCAGCCTCAGCAATGGCGAGGCACTTAGCAACTCAGTGAGACCCTGTCTCTACATAAAACACAAAATACAGGTGGGGATGTTGCTCAGTGGTCGAGTACCCCTGAGTTCAATCTCCAGTACCGGAAAAAAAAAAAAAAAAGAATCAGTTCAGATATTGAAATAATGTTGAAAGCTGAAGTCCTCAGGGGAAAAATTTTTTTCAGAAAAAGAAAGCTTATATATTCAGAAATTTTCCACTTTTCTCTTTCTATGCTGTAGCATTAGGGAGGAACTGGTTAAGAAATCCTGCTGAAAACAGATAAGATAACCAGCCAAGCAGTTTGGATTTAAAAGGGACACACTTTTTGTCTTTTGCCTTAACTGGTTTTTCATGAGCCTTGTAAATCTTGCAGACTCTGTAATTTATATTTTAAATATAAGCCTAGGAGAGAGAGATCTGGCAGAAACTAAGAAGTAAGGAAAACTGCTGTGTGGGAGAGAGCTGGCCTGGCCGTTTCCACAGTACATAATGTGCAACAGTATCAGGTTTTTCAATCATGTGGTTTTGACCATAGTTCCGCATTCTTGTACAGGCCATCAACAATCATTTTCAAGAAACTTGTCTAGTGCTTTGTTTCAGTTAAAGCAGTATTTAGCAGGACCCTGGAATGGGCTATATTTGAACTTTACTTTTCAATTGTTAGCCCAAATTGAGACTATAAATAAGACTCAGGTTGATTTAGTGGATTCCAGTGCAGTTCTCTCTGCTTTGCAAAAGTTTGGAACAATGTTACATCAGTGTGCTGGGTCAATAGCCTTGATTGTACTCCTGTTGGTTGCCATAGTACTGTTGGGATAATGGTCTTGCAAAATTGTAAGATCAATTCAAAATCAACAAGGACATCAATATCAGGCCATGATAGCTCTTTATAGAAACGACCCCTCTGCCCAAATCTGGCTGGGCTTGGCGCAATCCTAGGAAAGCCAGTGACAGGTAAGATGAGAGCATGGTCACAAGCAACCTAAGACAGGAAGTATACCATGTCATCAGAAGGTATGCTCTCCAATGATGGGTAAGCTGTGCTCCAGGGTTCCCACGACCTAAGACAGGTTCTAGGAAAAGAGAGGGGGAATTGTGGGAGAGAGCTGGCCTGGGCGTTTCCACAGTACATAATGTGCAACAGTATCAGGTTTTCAATCCAGTGGTTTTGGCCATAGTTCTGCATTCTTGTAACAGTTCCGCATTCCAATGAATAGCCGCAGGGTGCTGTAGAATAGTCACATCCTGTGCACCCTGTAGCACTTGCAGGATATAGGGCCTCTTAGCATGTATAAAGAGGGACGTGAGCTCAATAAAGGAGTCTCTTGCCTTGTTCTGTGTGTGAGTGTGTAATTTTTATCTGCAGCTCCCTCGCCGATCCTGGTTTCACTTTGTGCTGGTGCGGGCGCCGGCACTACTGTAATCATTTTTTCTTTTTAAAGAGTATTCTCTTAAAGCATGGTGTTATAATTGATATTCTTTCTGGAGAGCCCCCTTTTTTTCTGTTTTGTTCCTCAAGCTTTAAGCATTACTTTAAGTAGAGTGCCAGCTGCCTATGTCTTTACATTTACTGCTTCCTCTGTAGGGAACCAGTGGCAAATTTTAGTAATAATGTTTATAAATTTTAACAACTGTGCTCTTTTAACAGAACTACTTTTTCTCTTTTTTTTTTTTTTTGGTACCGGGGATTGAACTCAGGGGCACTCGACCACTGAGCCACATCCCCAGCCCTATTTTGTGTTTTATGTAGAGACAGGGTCTCACTGAGTTGCTTAGCGCCTCACCTTTGCTGAGGCTGGCTTTGAACTCGGGATTCTCCTGTCTCAGCCTCCCTAAGTGCTGGGATTACAGGCGTGCGCCACTGCGCCTGGCTGATACTGTATGAATTTATCATCAGACTTCATGGTTCTTTTTTTTTCTTTTACCAGGGATTGAACTCAAGGATACTTAACCATTGAGCCACATCCCCTACCTTTTTTTGTATTTGTATTGTTTGAGACAGGGTCTCACCGAGTATTTACAGCCTCACTAAGTAGCTGAAGCTGTCTTTGAACTGACAGTCCTCCTGCCTCAGACCCCTGAACCTCTGGGATTATAGGTGTGCACCACCACACCCAGCAATGGATATGTTTATTGTTGTGATTTGCCAACACTTGAAATGACCCAAATCTATTTATTTTTCTCCATCTAGCAATAAACACCATCTGTATGGTTATGTCTTGCTTTTATTAATTCCTCTTGGCATTGATCATTTTTCTTATGTATTCACATTTTGTGAAATCATTGTTTTCTCTGTCTTCTTGTGTATAAGTGGCATTTTTTATTTGAAGTGGAAGTTTTTATACATGATATTACACTGAAATGATGGATTGCTCTTGCATATTAAGCTCGTGTGTTCGTATATCCTTTCTACAATCCCATATTAATTATAGAAGTTTTTATTCATTTTTTTGTATTTACTGAATAGGTAATAATGGTGTATGTGAACAAAGATATTTTTATTTGTTCCTTCTCAGTCTCAATGCCTATTATTATTCTTACTTGCCTTCTGTTGTCTCTTCATCATTGATTTGGTCTTAGGAATTTTGTTGTTTAGCTTTTTGAGATGATAAATTACGTTAATTGATTTTGTAAATGTTCATTCATTCTTACATAAAGTAATTCTCACTTGGTTTTGTTGTATCATTCGGTTATACATGGACAGATATAATTTGCCATTTTTTGTGGAGGTTTTAAATCTTTCTTTGTAAGAGGATCTTTGTGTTTTAGCACCAGGGATTGAACCCAGGGGTGCTTAACTACTAAGTCATATGCCCCGCCCTTGTTTATATTTTATTTTGAGACAGGGTCCTGCTAAATTGCTGGACTTGAATTTGTGATTCTCTTGCCTCACCTTCTGAAGTTGGGGATTACAGGCATGTGCCACTGTGCCTAGCTTGTTTCAAATTTTTAATACATGTTATCATATGTATTATCATATACATATAGTCACATAGTCATATGTATTATTGTATATCATATATTATAATTTGTTTCTTTCCTTGTAAATTCTTGTATATTGTTTCTAGGAATTGGTTGATTTTTTCTAAGTTATTAAATTAATGGGCATAAAATAGTTATTATTTTTAGAAGTTTCTTTTAATATCCTTGGGATTAGTAGAGGACGGCATCTCTTTCATTATAGATGTTAGGAATTTGTGTATTCTCTTTTAGTTAGTTAAATAAGGCTTATCAATTTTGATGATCTTATCAAAAATTACTTGATTTTGCTGATTTCCTCTCTTGGATTTCAGTTTGTAATTCCATTGATATCCTCGCTAGTTATTTTGCTCTGCTTCATTTAAAATTACCTTGCTCTTGTTTCTATGGTTATCTGATATGGAAATTTAGACTGTTGAATTGAGGTCTTTCTTCTTTTCTAATATGTACATTCATTGTTTTAAATTTCTGCTTATGCACCTGTATCCCAAAAGTGATATTAAGATGTTTGTTCACTTTCACATATTGTGAATTACTTAAATTTCTTTGGAGTTGTTTCCTTTGATGGATGTGTCATTCAAAAGTGTAGTGTGCAGCCGGGCGCGGTGGCTCACGCTTGTAATCCCAGCACTTAGGGAGGCTGAGATAGGAGAATCGCGAGTTCAAAGCCAGCCTCAGCAATGGTGAGGCACTAAGCAACTCAGTGAGACCCTGTCTCTACATAAAACACAAAATAGGGCTGGGGATGTGGCTCAGTGGTCGAGTGCCCCTGAGTTCAATCCCCAGTACCAAAAAAAAAAAAAAAAAAAGTGTAGTATGCAATTCCTTGGAGATTTTCCAGCTACATTTCTGCTTTTAATTTCCTGTTTTACTCCAGAATGATCTGAGAGCAACTGTGTACTATTTCTGTTTCTTTAAATTGGTAAGGTATGTGTTGTAGCTCAGAACATGGTCTGTGTTGGTGAGTATTATATGTGATCTGTTTTTAAATCTTTTTTTAGTTGTAGTTGGACATCATACCTTGATTTCATTTTATTTGTGTGTGGTGCTCCACCGCTGAGCCAAGCCCCAGCCCCTGTATGTGATCTTTGAGGAATGTGCATGGAGGCCTGGGATATAGCTCAGTGGTAGAGAGACTTCCTAGCATTTGTAAAGCCTGAGATTCAATCTCCATCCCTGCAAGAAAAGAAGAGGAAAGCAAAGGGTAGAATGTGTACTCCATAGTTGTGGTTCTACAGTGTCAAATATGTCCATTTAATATAAGATGCTGTTGATTTCAGCTATGTCATTACTAACTTTCTGCTTCCTCGAGCTGTCATTTACTGTTGGAGGCATGTTGAAATCTCAGTTTATGACTGTGGATGTGTGATTTTCCTTTCACTTTTGCATGTTTCTGCTTAATGGTTTGGTGATCTGTCTAGAGGAATATGTATTAAGGATCGCCATATCTTTTGAGAATCACCTGCTTCATTATTTAATCTCTTTATTATTTTGTTGGAGGTACAGCTTGTTTAGTCTCAGTATAGGATCTACAGGTGTTTTTGGATCAATGCTGGAATGATCTGTCTCTCTGAATAACTATATTCATCTTTATCTTCAAATAGATCTTATTTTGAAAATATTTATACATTTTTAATTGACTAATTGAATGCATTTATAATTTCAAACATGATGCTTTTAGCATGCCTGTACTCCCATCCATCTTGGGAGGCTTAGTCAGGAAGATAAAAGTTCAAGATCAATCCAGGCAACTTAGTGAGCTCTTGTCTCAAAATAAAAATTTTCAAAAGGCCTGAGGATATGATGGAATTATAACTCAGAATGACTCAGTCAGAGTGCTCCTGGTTTTAATCTCCAGCACCACCAAAAAATAATTAGTTAATTAATTAATATATACATTTTATATGGCTTTTAAGCATGTGTACTTTGTCAAATGACTAAATTGAGCTAATTATCAGATAGATTCCTTCACATATATATTTTTTCTTTGGTAGGAACACTTTAAATATAATCCCATAGTTATTTTCCCGGCTATGATACAATGGTCTTAACTATAGTCACCCTATAATGGGTTCCCTAAACACATTTCTCCTATTCAGCTAAACTTTTGACTCTCTGCTCCATGTCTTTATAGCTAAAATGTTTCCCTTTTAAAATAGAGAACAGAAGGTTAGAAAAATTAGGGTTTTTTTTCTAATCTACTAGCAAGTGTGAGGCACTGGGCTCAATCCTCATAAAAATAAACACATAAAAATAAATAAATAGGGGCTGGGGTTGTGGCTCAGAGGTAGAACACTTGCCTTGCAAATATGAGGCGCTGGGTTTGATTCTCAGCACCACATGAAAACAAAACAAAATAAAGGTATTAAAAATATTTTTAAAAATAAATAAATAAATAAAGGACATTGTCAGACCTTAAACTGTACTACAGAGCAATATTATCAAAAATGGCATGGTAGAGCCGGGCACAGTGGCACACGCCTGTAATCCCAGCACTTAGGGAGGCTGAGACAGGAGAATTGCAAGTTCAAAGTCAGCCTCAGCAAGGGTGAGGTGCTAAGCAACTCAGTGAGACCCTGTCTCTACATAAAACACAAAATAGGGCTGGGGATGTGGCTCAGTGGTCGAGTGCCCCTGAGTTCAATCCCCAGTACCAAAAAAAAAAAAATGGCATGGTAGCTGGGCACGGTGGCTCAAGCCTGTAATCCCAGCACTTAGGGAGGCTGAGACAGGAGAATCGTGAGTTCAAAGTCAGCCTCAGCAAGGGTGAGGCGCTAAGCAACTCAGTGAGACCTGTCTCTACATAAAACACAAAATAGGGCTGGGGATGTGACTCAGTGGTCGAGTGCCCCTGAGTTCAATCCCTGGTACCAAAAAAAAAAACCCATCCACAGCTTTAAAAAAGTACCATATTTGTAAGCATTCTCTATTTGTTTAGTTCTGGGATTTTGTTTAGGCTTTCCATGTTTTTCAGCACTATCATTTTAATTGGACTGTTCACATGATTCCATTTTATCTCCTACACAAAGATATCCACTAAATTTGATTTATTAATTAAATATGTTTCTAAATATTTTAGTAATTTCATGAATTTTTCAAAATCTATTTACAACTAAGCTAGGTGCAGTGGTGCATCTCTATAATCCCAGCAGCTTGTGAGACTGAGGCAGGGGGATTGCAAGTTTGAAGCCAGCTGCAGCAACTTAGCAAGACCCTGTCTCAAAATAAAAAACTAAAAAGGGCTGGAGATGTAGTTCCGTGGTAAATTGTTCCTGAGTTCAATCCCCAGTACCCACCCTCATATCTGTTTACAGCTAACCACAGTGTACTTTCAAACAACAACATACTGTTTTACAAACAGCAATGTGTCTTAATTTGTTCTTAGGTCTCTATCCCATGCCATATATAATTACTGTCATTGATTTTACCTATCCATTAGGAATAAACACCATATAGATTGTTGATATTATCAATTTGAAGAAACATCTATTGATGCAGGTAGGAATAAAGTAAAATTTTTAGTGTACTTCATGTAATTCTTTACTAACACTCTTTATGTGAACACTCATATATTTTTGCTTCTTTCTAGAGTTCTTCCTAAAAGGGATGGGCAGCAGATATGCTGGTGACATTTAATCAATGTTACTTTTTTTTTTTTTGGTACTGGAGATTGAACTCAGGGGCACTCGACCACTGAGCCACACCCTCAGCCCTATTTTGTGTTTTATGTAGAGACAGGATCTCACTGAGTTGCTTAGCTCCTTGCTGTTTCTGAGGCTGGCTTTGAGCTTGCCATTCTCCTGTCTCAGCCTCCCAAAGTGCTGGGATTACAGGCTTGGGACACCATGCCCAGCTTCAATGTTACTCTTTTTTCTTTTCCTTCAATCATTTATCTTCATTTTAGTTGATTCTTTGTTCTCCTTGCTCTGGTATGCCATGCAACACCTATAGTGATGGTTTTACATAAGTTCCTGCCTTTGAACCTGAAAAATTTCTGTAATCCTTTTGATAACTTCTAAGTTTGTGTTGATATTACATTATTCATACATTACCATCCTGGTAACCTTTGGTTATTTTTCCATGGTTGCCTCTACCACTTCGAGCATAGTTAAGACAGTTGCCTGATAGTCTGTGTCTAAGGTCAGAACCTGAGGTTTCTCAGGAATGGCTTCTCTCAGTTCATTTCTTTTTCCATTGATAAGCCCTATTTCCCTCTTTTTATTTATTCTTTTTGTTGTTACTATTATTGGTAAGTGGACATTTGAATAGCTATAATGGTAGCTATGGAAATCAGATTCTTCTTTTCAGAGTTCAGGTAGAAAGGGTGTTGGAACTGCTTTCAACCCTTGGCTTGCAGGTTTTGGCTAACTTCAAATTGTAGTAAATGTCAGTAGAGTGCATCAGGTATCCTAAATTCAGGTATAAACCTTTGATTGTTACAATCTTCAGTACTAACATTTTATTTGGCTTTTTACCCAAACAAGGATATCGATCCTGTAGAGAGTTTTATCTTGAGATAAGGATGTTTTGGTGTACTTTTCATTCATGTGATCAATCATTTTTACTCTGCATGTGCACATTTTTGCGTGGGAGATGTAGTGGAAATTGAACCCAGGGTCTTTCCCATGCTGGGCAACTGCTCTACTACTGAACAGCGTCCCCAGTCCTTTTCACTTTTTGTTTGGAGACAGAATCTCGCTAAGTCACTCAGGCTGCCCTGGAATTTGCACTCCTGCCTCAGCCTCCTGAGCAGCTGGAGTTACAGGCATGGGCCAACATACACACTAACCCTTTTGTATGCCATATGTTGCAGAAATTTGCCTTCTACTTTGTCGTTTCTATTCCACCTCCTTCTATTTCCATAGATTTAAATTGCTTTGTGAATTTTTTAGGGATTATTCTTTTTCTGGAGCTGGGGATATAGCTCAGTTGGTAGAATGCCTGCCTTGCATGCACAAGGCCCTGGGCTCAATCCCCAGCTCCACCAAAAAAAGAGGGGAGGGGGATTATTATTTTTCTTATCAGAAAACTGTATTCCTTTGTCCAAAAGGCATTTGACTCCGACTTCTCAAAAGTATTCCAGTATTGCCTTTCTGATTTCAATGTTTAGTCTGAATTTCATCCTTGCAATAGAGGGGAACACATGGCATGTCCAGGTAGATAGATACCTTTACGTCCCTCTCTGGACTATTAGAGAGATTGGGGTGTCTGCCACTATTGTACGATGCTTGTTGTGTCTTGAATCAGTTTTCTGTTCACATGTGGGCCCACTGAGTGCTCTTTTCTTTCCCATGATCTGTTTGTTAATCATTGTTAGTAATATAGTGTTGTTCTGTAGTTTCAAAATGTTTTATGTATATTAGTCAATTGATCACTGTCTTGTCCCAATGAGTTTAAACATTGTTAGATATTATGCTAGAAGACTTGATAAACTAGTTTTTGTTTTCCTAGGAAAAGGTCTACTGTTGGCATTTTATAACTTTACAGATCTGTGTGAGAGGTGACATGTTGGTGACATTACATTTTTTGTAAGAACATGTGCCATTCTTCCTCTTATTTTTTTTTAAATATTTTTTTAGTTGTTTATGGATCTTTATTTTATTCATTTATTGTTTATATGTGGTGCTGAGGATCGAACCCAGTACCTCACGCATGCTAGCCAAGCATTCTACCACTGAGCTACAGCCCCAGCCTCTTATTTTGTTTTGATAACTCCAAACAAACTAATGATTTTTTTCTATTAGCATGTTGAATTATTCTTTATGAGTCTCATTCAGTATTTTATTCTGGTTGCTGTACAAAAAAGCAAGTGCAAACTTGTAGTGTCATCTCTAGTGGGATCATAAAAGATGTGCTGAATTACCTGAATGATAAGTTGTGACAAGAAGTTTTAAAAATCATTTATTTATTTATTTATTTTATTTGGTACTGAGGATTTAACCTCGGGGTGCTATACCACTGAACTACATTCCCAACCCTTTTTTTTTTTTTTTTGGAGACAGAGTCTTCCTAAGTTGACAAGGGTGACCTTGAATTTGCAATCCTACTACATCACCCTCCTGAGTCACTGGGATTATAGGTATACACGATCTGTACAGATGAGAAGTTTTAAATATTACCTAACAGACCAACTCATTAGAGATTCATCAGCCACAGTGTGTTTCAGGGGCTGATGTCGTAGACAACCTCTGACGAGCATGTCAGAATATCACAAACATGTACAGGACCAACAGGACTTAAACAGGCTGCATTTTATTGGGAAAAACCTGCCTGGGAACCTCCATTCCTCCTTGCAGTTATACTGGTGAGGTCCATCCCAACAGTAGTTCCCAGATGCTGAAAAAGATCAAAGTTTGTTCTCAAGCATTTCTAAGAATATGCTGTCTGAGCACAGCTAGTGTTATGAAGTGTGGTACATGGTTGGACTTTGCTGAGAAGTGCTAGAGACCAGTGTGCAAAGAGAATTGGAGTGACCCAGCAGCACTCTATTACTCCACCAAGTAGGTGCAATCCAGCATCAGAATTGCTGTGTGAGAGGACGTGAGCATGGCTGCAGAGTAAGAGTGTGACAGCCAGGTGATGGAGTATTGGGGGGACATGGTGTCATGTGAAATTCTCACACAGTGAATGTAGGTCTCTAGTGCTGTGCATGTCACTTCATCCTGGGAATACCTGTGGGATCTTTTAGGAGTCAGTGACCTTTGAGGATGTGGCTGTGAACTTCACCC
>CM053413.1:10243466-10264330 GCA_028644305.1 Xerus rutilus
TTGGTACTGGGGATTGAACTCAGGGGCACTTGACCACTGAGCCACATCCCCAGCCCTATTTTGTGTTTTATGTAGAGACAGGGTCTCACTGAGTTGCTTAGCGCCTCGCCGTTGCTGAGGCTGGCTTTGAACTCGCGATTCTCCTGTCTCAGCCTCCCTAAGTGCTGGGATTACAAGCGTGAGCCACCGCGCCCGGCTTTATTTTATCATTCTTTTTTAAATACAAAGTTATATTTATTTTCAGTAATGAAAGCAACACAACAAAGTAAAAGCAATCTACTAATTTTTGAGTCTAACAATCTTTAGCATAAAACCATGTTCAATAAATTAAAAAAAAAAAGACATTACTATTAACAGACTAAGTTGTTTTCTAAAAAAATATTTTTTAGTTGTTAATGGACATAATACCTTTATTTTATTTATTTTTTTATGTGGTGTTGAAAATTGAACTCTGCCTCACACGTGCTAAGCAAGCCACTCTACTTGAGTAACAACCCCAGCCCCAACTAAGTAGTTCTTGAAACTCTAGGGTTTCTCTGTATTTTAAACAAAACTGAGTGCAAGGTAAAGGAACACATACTAGAAATTTAACTAAGAAGGGCTTGACAAAACAGCCTGGAGCAGGTTTGCCAAATATCAAGTTTGCAAAGCAAATGCAGGATTTTCAAAGCAGTCTAGAAATCAGAGGCCACTGGGGTGAGGGAATGATTTGGGAAAGTCCGTGTTCAAGGCCATGTAATTAAATATTCCAATATTCTAGATTCTTTTTAATTTTTTTTTTTAAATATTTTTTTAGTTGTAGATGGACACAATGTCTTTATTTTATTGTTTTGTATGTGGTGCTGAGGATCGAACCCAGGGCCTCACGCATGTGAGGCAAGCGCTCTACCACTGAGCTACAATCCCAGCCCCCTTTTTAATTTTTTAAAATTTATTTTTTAGTTGTAGAAGGACACAATATTTTTATTTTATTTATTTATTTTTATGTGGTGCTGAGGATTGGACCCAGTGTCTCACATGTGCTAGGTAAGCGCTCTACCACTGAGCTACAACCCCAGCACCCCCATTCTAGATTCTTGATTTGGAATCTGCCACAATCGAGAGGAACTTCTGCCAAAGGATAAGAGGCTCTTCACTTGGGCTGCATGAAAGAACCTGTATGCCTAATTTTCCTTCTTTGGCTTTGTCCCCGGGCTTGTCACCAATACAGCAGGAGTTCCATTCCAGCAAAGGATTACTATTACGGAGACCAACCTCTGTGGTTTAGATTTTCCTTTTCAATACTGATACTTGCCAAAGACAGCTCTAAATATATCCAATTTCTTTTATTTTCATCTTCCTACACAACTCTGCTTGGCTACAAAATCTGGCCTCACAGAACAACAGCAGCATTGGTCAGAAGATAATGGTTAATTTTAATGTAAGAACTGTCTGAAGTTCAATGGTCACAACTTTTTTTATAGTCTCATCCACCCCACCTATTTTCTTTTCTCATTATATTGCCAATTATTTCGGAATTCAATCCTCCGAGCTACATTCTGCTCACCATTTTTTTATTGTACCAGGGTTTGAACTCAGGGGCACTCGACCACTGAGCCACATCCTCAGCTCTATTTTGTGTTTTATGTAGAGACAGGGTCTCACTGAGTTGCTTAGCGCCTCGCCCTTGCTGAGGCTGGCTTTGAACTCGCAATTCTCCTGTCTCAGCCTCCCAAACTGCTGAGATTACAGGCGTGCGCCACCGCACCCAGTTTGGGCACCAAATTTTTTGACCAATGCATTTCTGGTATCTTCGTCATCTTTTTGCAAATCTAAGTCATCTTGTCAGGACCAAATGGGGTATCCATCAGCTGTCTGACCAGCCTCAAAAAAGTAGGAAGTAAGCCTGGCATGGTGGCGCACACCTGTAATCCTAGCACTTTGGGAGAATCACGAGTTCAAAGCCAGCCTAAGCAAGGGAAGTAGCCTCTAGTTCACCACTGTGTTTTAGAAAGGCCTGTGTAATGGTTGAAAATTCAAGTTAAACTTTCCCATTAACTACCAAGTGAACTTTTTCTTCTTCTTCCTCCTCCTCAGGTTGTGTTTCTGAGTCTTCCTCTCATGTAGGAGGATCATCATCACACATTGTTATATGTATTTTAAAATCAGGACTCTCACCCACCACAACTTCCCCCAAATCCTGGGTGGCTTCTACAAGCATCTTTTTGACTGCTTCTTCATTCTCCTTGATATCTTCCTTCACACATTCTTCTGGCAAGTCTAGAGTTCTATTCTGTGGACTCAGGGTCCACAGGGCCTCAGGGTCCTGCCTGGCCTTGCTCTTGAGCTTCTGGGAGGAGAGGCTCCCTGGAGCATCCCCCAACAGGTAACAGCTGACGGGGGAGGACGAAAGGGGAGAAAAGCTCTCCCTTTCTCAGGTGCTGTCCTTGAAGGGTTAACTTGCCCAGAACAGTGAAAGGAAAAAGCTGCTTTTGTGTGAACTTCTGCAGATCGTGAACTTTTGAGCCCCTCCCATTACACACTGGGTATAAAGTTCTAAAACTGCCTGAACTCGGGGTTCAGAGGGGTTAATTGATTACAGTAAAAGCTTTACCCTGTGAACCTCACTTCAGTCAAATAAATTTGCTTCCTGCTGTCTTCAATGTCTTGCTTCATCTGTCCCTACAAGACTAGGACACATACTGGCCACCAAGAACAGAGTGTCCTTAAAGTTAGATGTTAAGAGGTTGGGGCTGTAGCTCAGTGGCAGAGAACTTGCCTAGCATGTGTGAGGCACCAAGTTCGACACTCAGCATCACATAAAAATTAATAAAGACATGTTGTCCATCTATAACTACAAAAACATTTTAAAAAATTAAATATCAATATAAGTCATCAGAAGATGTCTGGTGGATTAAAGAGAGAGGTCAATGGCTAACTGGAGTGTGACTCTCCAAGCCTCAGGGCCTGCTGGAATCCCCCAAAGTCACTCCTAACATCTGCCCAACTCTAAACCTGGCAGCCCTTCTTCCAACCCCAGAGGAAGAGGTGACTTCCTTGATCCTTGTTTGGAGACCCCAGAGCAGCTTCACGATAGTAGGCCTGGCCTTTGGAATGGGACTAAATTTTAACTAACCCTCATGTGGACTGGTTGGCACAGGGAAGTATTTTCTTGGGGAAGGGAACTGGGAAGGCAGGCTGTGCCACTGTTCATCCCCAGGAGGTGGGTCAGGCAAAGCCCCTTCCCCCAAGTCCCTCAACACAGGGCTGAAGTAAACAGCCTTCCTGGAGCTCTGCCATTGAGGAAAGATACATGCCAACATCTACACTGACTGTCGGTATTGATGTTATAGTTTAGATGGCAGGTGTCCCCAAAATGTCATGTGTGAGATAATGCAAGGTTTAGAGGTGAAATGATTGGGTTGTGACAGCCTTAACCCAATCTGTTAATTAACGCCCTAATAGGGATTAACTGAGTGGTAGCTGTAGGTAGGTAGGGTGTGGCTGCAGGAAGTGGATCCTTGGGGGTGATCCTATAGGGTTTATATTTTGTGCTTATTGAGCAGAGCTCTCTCTCCTGGGTGCCACGTACCCAACTGCTTTCTGCAGCCACACACTTCTGCGATGATGTTTTGCCTACCCTTGCACTTTAAGGAATGGAGTCTAAGGAATGTCTGTGGACTGAATCCTCTGAAAATGTGAGCCTGAAATAAACTTTTCTTCCTCTAAAATTGTTCAGTGATGACAAAGTTACTAAAATACTAGTCCTTCATACTCATGTGAATGGACAGAAGGAAAGAGGACTCCTGATGGAGGAAAAAACAATGAGACATGGAAACACAGACATGAAACTGGAAGCAGTGTGGTTACCCACAGAGGCAGCAGACATGCAGGTCAGGGAACCCAAAGTGGTGTTTTAGCTAAATGCAGGGAGTGCATTGGCAGATCCCAGTGCTTCAGAGGCTTCAGAAATGGCCTAATGCCCCTGGCCGCAATCTTGGGTGCGTCCCTCTCTTACTCACAGATGGAGGAGAAATGGGCAAACAATGGGGACCCAAACAGCAGAAGATGGCTGGGGGACTAAAGAGGGAGATCATAAAACATGACGACCTCAGGCTGACCAGTGGGAAATGATTAAAGGAGGCTGAGGCTCATGCCTCTTAGGAGGAAGACACTGATGACTTGGGTCACTCATGCCTTTGTGGGGAAAGGCTTCAGGTCTGCCATTTGAGGGGTCACAAGAGATTTTCCTATACCTGTGTAATAGCCTGCATGGTGCGGTATGGGTGACCAAACCACCCCATTTACCTAACCTGTAGTAATGGGGTGCATTCCCCAGAGAAAATTGGCAGCTAGACTTCACTTAGATTATCTCCCCCATGGCAAGTATATAAACACCTCCTGGGTTTTGCTGACACTTTTTCTGGGTGGATAGATAGCAGCATACCCCACATGAACCCAAAAGGCCCAACAGGTCAGTAAAGCTCTGTGAAAGAAAACCATCCCTCAGTTTGGATCCCTGGGTCACTCCAGAGTGATCCTGACCTCTGTCTCCAAGGTGACACAGGAGGCCGCATGGGCATTGGGCACCACTTACGTCTTTACACCTCCTGGCTCCCTCAATCATCAAAGTGGAAAGGGACAACGTACTGATTAAAAACACCTTGGCAAAACTGTGCCAAGAAACCCCCAAACCCTGGTGATAAGTTTGGCCTATAGGCCTGTGAAGAATCAGAATTGCTCCAAAACTTCTCTCTAACTGAGCCACTGTGAAATACCGTATGGAAGGCCATTTGTGACCTCAGACCTTGTCACTGATCCTAAGATAGAAGAGGTGATCAGATATGCAATCAATTTGGGACAGGGGCAAAAGGCCCTTTGGGGTTCAGAAATCAAGTCCTCCCAGCTCTTGACTCCAGGCCTACTGCTCCACAAATTCAACCCAGTGACCTTGTTATTTTTTTAAATATATATATATATTTTAATATATACATATATTTGTATATATATACATAGTTTTTTTAATCAGGGGATTTAATCCAGGTGCACTTTACCACTGAGCTACAACCTCAGTCCTTTTATTTCTTTTCAGTCAAGGTCTTGCTAAATTGCTGGGCTGGCCTCAAACTTGTGATCTTCCTGTTTATGACTCCTGATTGGCTGGGATTACAGGTGTGTGCCACCACACCTGGCTGACTTGGTTCTTCTAAAGACTTGGAAAAGGGACTCACACACCAACCTGTTCCTCCCTGCATGGAGGGACTCCTTCCAGGTCCTAAGCACCTGAGGGTGGTCAGTTTCCCGGGCCAGATATGATGGGCCCACTACCCAAGGATAAAACCTGTCCTTCCTCCTGAGGTTTTACAGCCCAGGACCACTTGCCACCAGGAAAACAGAAAAAGGATGCCTCTTCATGTGAGCCTGGAAGATGTATGGGTCCTTTTCAGAAGAAGCAAGAGTCCTGTTTAAGCTGCTCCCCTATGTACTACTTACTAGGATTCCTGCTGCTCTCTGCTCTGTAGGATGTGTCCTTTTGGCCGTGAGGATTACCTGTTCCATGATGAACTCACCCCTGGCTGGTGGTCGCTTTCTCTTGCCATTTCCATCCTCTTCTTATTCCTCACCTGTGGCTGCCTCCTAGAGCTGCTGTAAAGCAACACATATACCAGGACCAGCCACCAGATGGCAGCACGTACCTGTAACTGCGCGCCTCTTCACTTTCTCCCTCCTGGCAGGGTAACTCTCTTCACAGGTGGACTGGAGACATGGCGAGAGGGAACGGTCGTACTTCCTAACATTGGATTTGCCATCATCAGCTCCCTGTGGAGGAGACACCAAGCCAATATTAAAGGGCATTTGGGCAAATGAGACTAAAATGATTCTAAATCTACCTTTGATGGCTAATGCCACCCATCCAAACCCAAGAATTAAAGCTCACCTCCTTACAGGACCCCCTCCCTCCCCCCACCATGGACATTTTATCTTTTGACTTTGACCTAGTGGACTAATGTAGCTGAGTACAATTTCAACCACTTCAGATACTCTAGATGTGAATCGTCAAAATCTGACTTCATTTGGTGTTAAATACTTCTGGTAGCTTCTTTCCCTGTGGTAAAGTTGTGGATTCCTGCTGTAGCAATCAGTGTACTTGGTCAAACTGCCCCAACACCCCTCATCATTACATAACCAATGGCTTTTCTGTGTATACTCTGTCTTCCCCACTCAGCTATAAAAGCAGAGGGGAGATTTGCCACCATTGGGGAATATGGGTAAACAGTTTACATTAGACAAAGAGCATTAAGGTCTTTCTTTCAAAGAGGACTTCTCTCCATCAAGCTAATGCACTAGTGACACCTCATTAGCTCCTAAAGATAAAACAGATGTTGGTGTCAGTTTTTTCCCCACTCCTGGAAGTTTAGCTCAGGGGCACTTTTCCACTGAGCTACATCTCCAACCCTTTGTACTTTTCAGTTTCATACAATGTCTCACTAACTTGCTTAACCTAACCTTGAATTCCTATTCAGCCTCCCAAGTCACTGGGAGTAATGGCATGAGTCACTGCACTTGGCAGAGATGCTGGTTGTGAACCTCGAATTTTGTGCATAGTGGGGAAATGTTCTTTGTGACACAAAAGTGAAATGTATCTAGGGTTCTGCGAGGCAGAGACATTGGAAAGAGATGACTCACTGATGGGGAATAGGATGTCTTTTCTCTTCAGTAGAAAAATAACAAGCTTTCAATAATGACCCCAGATACACCATCTCTACGCTACACAGGCCCCAGAGAAGAGAGGTCCAGATCTAACTGTATCTGGGGGAATCATCTGAATTGGATCACTTTTTGGATTGGTGAGAATGACCAGCAATGCAGTGACTGGCACATCAAAAACCACAGGGGACATTGTCATCACAACTGGACAAGACTTTAAATTGTTACTTACAACCTGGACTCATTAGCCCAACTGATAGAAAATAATATCAGATTATTTATTGGCTCAGGAAGGTGGATTTGAGCTCTGGCAAACACCACCTGCTATTTTTATATCAATAGTTTTGGGTACATAGAAACTAGAGCTGATAAGATTTTATAAAGTGACACTTGGCTTACAACTGCTTACTCAGAGAGTGCTGGGCTCTGTGGGAAACTATGAAGCTTCCTCGCCTAACTTCACCTGGCTCTGACCAAGATTAGGACTTCGGGTTACTATATTTCTTCTATCATTGGCCCTGATCTTTTTTTATCTCCTGGTCAACTGTGTCTTCTCCAAGGGACAGAAACTCCAGATCAAGATGATGCTGGCTCAAGGACATCAGGCTTTCTTACACCAGCCCCAAACTCCCCTCCACCTAGTCCTAACAGCAAGACACCTTTGATTCCCAGTTAGGTAGGGATATTGCCCTTTTCCAGTCAGAAGCATCTCTTGAAGTTGGACTGTTTCCTTTATCAAAATATTAAGAGTAAGGTATCCGAAAGGAGGGAATGGGATAGGAAAGAGGGAAGTAGGGGCAGGCACAAAGTCTTACTCAGTGGGCAGTTTGAACTTGCCTCATATGACAGGCTGTTGCTTAACTGAAGGGATCCACTATAGATATGAGCAATTAGATGTGCATTCTGCTAGCAGCTGGCCTGGGTCCAACTGAACTCCAGCATCCTCTTCAACCACAGATAACTTGCTAGCACCTAATTGGACAAAACAACATTTGATCTAACTGGAAAGACCACATCGTCATGTCATTTCTTATGCAGGCACACCCAAAAGCAAGCTGACCCCTATTTTACCTTCTTGCTTATTAAGACTGATTACCATATGTATTCACAGTCCCCTGAGTTACATGATTACATGCTACTGAGGTTGACTAGGGTCTCATAAAGGGACCTCCCAATCCAGAAACCCTCATCAATAGTTGATCCCTGCTTAGTAATATAAATTCCCCTACACAATGTAACCCACAGCCTTCTGACTGTAGACTGCTCAGCTCTTGAGTATACCACACACAGCTTTGAGTGTGTCCTGTTCATGTTACAATAAAGCAGTTGTTGTTTTGCTACAAGCTGACTTGTCCTTAAATAGTTTTTGGTGATATGGTCCTAAACCTGGAAAGGTTTCAGTGCAAGTCTCCAGTGCTCTGCAGACCTCATCAAACTCCTGAGTGGTGACAAAGATGAGACTCCCCTGAAGAAGGGGGAACAGGGAGAGTTCACATGTGATTAGTCATTTCTCATATCAGGCTGTTCACAAGAAAACAATAGTTTGCTGGTGTCTTTCCAGTCTCAAAGGAATAGTCATGGGGCTGGGATTGTGGCTCAGTGGTAGAGCGCTTGCTTTGCATGCGTGGGGCACTGGGTTCGATCCTCAGCACCACATAAAAATTAATAAAATAAAGATATTGTGTCCATCTACAACTAAAAAATTTAAAAAAAATTTAAAAAATTTAAAAAAAGGAATAGTCATTTGTCAATTTTTAAATCCCTATCAAGTATCTTAGAATTCTGCTTGTCTAATTATGTTAATACACAAGGAAAGTAGGGAATATCTTGGTTGTATTTTTTTCTTAAACTTGGATTCAGCATCTCTGTTTCTTTAAACTCATCAGTGTGGATGGGAAGCAGGTGAATTTCCTATAGTAGGGGGCACAGGCCTGAAGCCAGAGACTAAACTGAGGCAGGTCTACCTCGCAAAGAGAAGGCACTGAAATTCCCCTTGGTGATTCCTGCAGCAGCCCTTTCCTGTAGGTGCCCTGCTGCTGCTGAGCTCAGCTACAGAGGGCAAGATCACAGTGAGAAGCTGCAGGACACTGGGAAGCAGGAGCCCCCCTTTTATGTGGATTTGGAGCTACTTTCCTTTCTGAGGTTGAGACTTGTTTCACTGCAGCTGCTTTTAAGACAGTGATTTGGGATGCATAGCTTGGTGGAGTCCATCTGTAACTTGTGTCTGTGAAGGAAATGTATGAGGAACAGGATTCAAGAAAGAAGATTTAAAGATTTCCTGGAGAAAGGGTTATGAATTTGACAGTTGTTTTAGGTCAGAACATGAAAATGAGTCAAGGTGAGAGTGTCTATCATGCCTATTAAAGTTTTGAAGAATGAAGAGGTTCCACACCACAAAGAGGGAACAGCTGGGCATGGTGACTCCCAGAGTGAAAGCCTTAGGTGTCCTGCTTCAGCACCTGAGACTATCTCACTCTGAAAACTTGGATTCAGCAAGCTGTCATTCTGGCTGTAAAGCTTGGGAATTGTTTTTTTAGGGAGAGGCCAAGAGTACTGGGGATTGAACTCAGGGGCACTGCACCACAAAGCCACACTCCCAGCCCCGCCCCCCCTTTTTTTAGAGACAAGGTCTCACTGAGTTGCATAGCAAAGCCTTGACTCTGAAGTCAACTGTCTCATCCCAAATGCCTGACCTCTGACAATATGAGGCACTGCCTCACTCCCTTGTGTCCCATTATGTCCTGGCAGTCTGGGTAGATGTCCTTTCTCGGTACTGAGGATTGAACCTGGGGACACTCAACCACTGAACCACATCTCCAGCCTTTTTTTTAAAAATATTTTTACTTTGAGACAGGATCTTGCTAAGTTGCTGAGGCTGGCCGTGAACTTTTGATCATCCTCAGCTTCCTGAACTGCTGGGATTATAGGCATGTGCCACCATGCCTGGTGAGCTATCCCTTTCTGACATGGGGTGTTATCTCCATGGACATTGCGTCTGGTACTGGCAGAGTACTCTTGTTATCTCAATTATAGGGGAAGAAACAGGAGAAGCCCACTGAATACAGTGAGAAGACAACACCAGTTCTGAAAAACCAAGATTGAATTTTGCTTAACTGATTAAATCCCAAATTTTCAATTCTGCAAAGATTTGAAATTAATTTCATTATATATCATAACAATTAATAAAGCAGACCAGGTATTCCCACCCAAAAGATGCTTGCCATAATTAAGCTTCTCTGTCACAAAGATTTTTACAAAGAATGTCAACATGATTTCACTGGAGTTCTGCAGAAAGCTCATGTGGTTTGAAGCTTCCTCTTTCTTGTAAATGCCAGAATTGCAGACAAAACGTGAAAACTCTGTCTAACCTAAGGATATGGGACAAAGACTAACCATTAAGTTCCCACCCACTGACATGTAACCACCCCACTGAGTATAAAATTTTCACACTGGAGGTCCAGATAATTTCAGGCACTAGCCACACCCTGGACCAGCCGGATGCAGCCAATGAATGTGCTTCCTGAAAAATTCCTCGGGTGTCCAGCCTGTTCTGTCGCACATCATTAATAGTACTTAGCAGCCGGGCGCGGTGGCTCAAACCTGTAATCTCAGCACTTAGGGAGGCTGAGACAGGAGAATCCCGAGTTCAAAGCCAGCCTCAGCAATGGCGAGGCGCTAAGCAACTCAGTGAGACCCTGTCTCTACATAAAACACAAAATAGGGCTGGGGATGTGGCTCAGTGGTTGAGTGCCCCTGAGTTCAATCCCTGGTACTAAAAAAATAAAATAAAATAGTACTTAGCAATATTGATGTATTGTAGTTACATTTAAAATTGTATTTTATGGGCTGGGATTGTAGCTCAGCGGTAGAGCGCTTGCCTCGCATGCGTGAGGTCCTGGGTTCGATCCTCAGCACCACATACAAAGCAATAAAATAAAGACATTGTGTCCATCAACAACTAAAAAAAAAATATTAAAAAAAAAAAAAAAAAAAAAAAAAAAAAAATTGTATTTTATTGGGGCTACGTGGGTCAGTGATAGAGCGCTCACCTAGCACCTATGAGGCATGGATTCAATCCTCAGCACCAAATCAAAAAAGTAAATAAAGAAAATAAAGGTATTTTTAAAAAAGGCTAGACATGTGGCTCAGTGGTTAAATGCCCCTCGGTTCAATCCATGGTACTAAAACCTATAAATATATTTTATGAAATTATATCATATTGTTTACTATATTTAGTTTATATAGGTATTCCCAATCCTCGGAGGGTGAACTTAAATGGAGATACGCAATTATCCCTCCCCTTAGGTCAGATCCAGGCCTTGGAAAGAAGCTCGGGCTGGGAAGGGATCTAGTTGGAAACAATTCGCTTGGGTTCCATTCAGCCAGGTAGAGGTTCCATCCTGCTGTCACTCAGGGTTCAGGGGCGGGTTCTGGATCACTAGCCAATCAGAGACATGGGGTAGGGCTGCAGGAACTGTCCAATCCTGCTGTCACTCAGGGTTCAGGGGCGGGTCCTGGATCACTAGCCAATCAGAAGCATGGGTGGGGCTTCAGGAACTGTCCAATCAGGAGCGCAGTTGGAAGAGGACCGAAACCTTTCCCTTTTGAGCAGCTTCCTCTCTGGAGCCGCCATATCGTGTTCTGCGTGTCCTGCGAAAAGAATTTCTAAAAGGCTCGAGCTCGTCGCTGTGACCTCTGCCCTCTGCGCCAGAGGCGACCCCGCGAATCCCAGAAGGCGGCGATGGTGAGCGTGGGAGGTTGTGGTCCCCGGAAGGGGCAGCGGGTCTCCGTGCAGCGAGTGGAGGAGGCGCGGTGGCGGGACCCAGGCCTCCGGCGTCAGCGGCGGCGTGTGCGGTCCAGGCCCGGCTGCCCCGCCGGCCCCGGGTCCTGCGCGGCCGCTTTGCGGGAAGGAGCGGTATCTGCGCAGCGCGGCCCCCGCAGCCCCGCGTCTCCCGGTCTGCGGTAGCGGCGGGAGGGCCGCGGGGAGACGCCCGACTCGGTGTGACGCAGTTCCCAGTCCCTCGCTGCTCCTCGGGGTCCACCTGGTGACTCTGCATCTTGTAACCCTGGGGAAGGCTGTTCTCCAATCCGTGAGCTGACCCTCAGCCCCGGGGCGTTTGGGGGCAGGAGGTGGCTAGATCTATAGATCCTTCCCCAGTGACACACTGGAAATCAGCGCCCGGCTGGACATTGCTTTTTTTTTTTTTTTTTAGTTGTAGATGGACACAATATCTTTATTTTATTGCTTTGTATGTGTGCTGAGGATCGAACCCAGGGCCTCACGCATGCGAGGCAAGCGCTCTACCGCTGAGCTACAATCCCAGCCCCTGGACATTGCTTTTTTAAAAAACGTTGGTGTTGAGGAAAGGCAGAACTGCGTTTAACATTGTTGCAATAGAGGGAGAACCCCAACTGTAAAGTGTGCAGACGTCTCGATGGTTAGGCAGAAAAAAGGACTTTTCTTTCTAGAGAGGAGCACAGGGGAGTACAGAGAAGGTGGTAGGTGAGAGGATGGAGGGTGGCAACGTCATCTTAGATCTGAGAACGTTTCTCCCTGACGTCAGCCTTCGGTTTTTTGTTTGTTTGTTTTTTGTTTGGTACTGGCATTGAACCCAGGGTCCTTAACCACAGAGGCATATCCCCAGCACTGCCCCGGCTTCCTTTTTTTTTTTTTTTTTTGGTACTTGGGATTGAACCCAGGAACACAGTACTACTGAACTACATCCCCAGCCCTTTTTAGTTTTTATTTTGAGACAAGGTCTCACTAAGTTGCCGAGGCTGTCTTTGAACTTGAGATCATCCTGCCTCAGCCTCCGGAGGCACAAAGATGTATATTGCTTTAATTGATTACCTCTGGCCTCGAGGGTATTTCTTAAGTGATCCTTCATTTTTGTGAAATTGTTTCTTTCTCCAACTTTTTGTTCTGTATCAGTAGTACTATTTTTAATTTGAAATTGATTTTTTTATATTTGATATCTAGGAAAAGGATGGGTTTGGCATATTAAGCTATGTATATTTTACAACCTTGCAACACTCCAGTATTAATTCTAGGAGTTTTTGATGGTTCTTTGGGATTTTGTAGGTAGGCAATAATGGATTGTATGAGGAATCATTTTTGGTTTCTTCTCAATCTCAGTGCCTATCGTTATTATTTCTTATACTTTCTCTGTTTCTATTGATTTGATGTTAGGGTTTTTCTATTTAGCTTTGTTGAGGCGATCAATTACATGAGTTGACTTTTAGCCGGGGGCGGTGGCGCAAGCCTTGTAATCCCAGCACTTAAGGAGGCTGAGACAGGAGAATCCCGAGTTCAGAGACAGCCTCACCAAGGGCGAGGTGCTAAGCAACTCAGTGAGACCCTGTCTCTACATAAAACACAAAATAGGGCTGGGGATGTGGCACAGGGGTCGAGTATCCCTGAGTTCAATCTCCAGTACCAAAAAAAAAAATCACATGAGTTGACTTTTGAATGTTTGGACATTCTTAAATCCCTATAACAGGGGCTGGAGTTGTGGCTCAGTGGTAGATGCTTGACTAGCATGTGAGGCACTGAGGTCACTTCTCAGAACCATGTACAAATATATAAAATAGGTCCATTGACAACTAAATATTTTTTTAAATTACTTATAAGAATTCCTACTTCAGGAGCTGGGGTTGTTGCTTAGTGGTAGAGTGCTTGCCTAGTATGTATGAGGCACTGTGTTCGATTCTCAGCACCACATATAAATAAAAAATAAAGGTCCATCAACAACTAATAAAAATATTTTTTGAAAAAGAATTCCTACTTGGATTCTGTTGGATCATTCTGTTTATATAAGGATAGATGTTATATGCCATTATTTGTTGTGGATTTTTTCTTTTTATATATATATTTATTTTTGCAGTGCTGGGGATAAAAGCCAGGGCCTCATCATGCTAGGCAGGTGTTCTACACTGAGCTATCCCTAGCCCTGTTGAAGATTTTTTCATCTTTATTCATAAAAGCTGTTTGTCTCCTCTCCCCCTTCTCTTGTGCTGCTATAAACATTGAAGTGGCTGTGTCACTGTAGTGTGCTGTTTTTAAGTCCTTTGGGTATAGACTGAGGAGTGGGATAGCTGGGTCAAGTGGTGCTTCCATTCCAAGTCTTCTAAGGAATCTCCAGATTGGTTGCACTAATTTGCAGTCCCACCAGCAATGTGTGAGTGTGCCTTTTTCTCCACATCCTCACCAACACTTGTTGTTTGTATAAAAATAAAAGTCCTGCTGTGTTCAAGGCTCAGGCTTTGGGAATTATCCCTCTGGGCTGTTGTGCCCTGAATAAAGTGTTGCTTCCAGATCTTGGTGTCCCCACCCTCATTTCCTGCTACAATGTGATCTTGAGAAGAATGTGTACTGAGGCTTGGGATGTATCTTAGAGGTAGACACACTTAGATAATATTTGCAAAGCCTTGGGTTCAGTCTCCAGCAACACAAAAAGAAGAGGAGACAAAAGTAACATGCACTCTGTGGTTGCACTACAATAGCAGATGTCTCTAGTTGATGTCTGATGCTGTTGATTTCGACTGTGCTGTTACTGATTTTCTGCCTTCTTGATCTGTCCATTGCTGTTAGATGTGTTAAAATCTCAAGATATAATTGTGATCTGTAATTTTCCCTTCAGTTCCATGTTTTTGCCTCATGTTGTTTGATACTCTGTTTAGTAGAGTATATATATATTAAGGATTATGTCATGTTGGAGAACTGTTTTTTAATTATTTAATCCCTTGATTCCTTATTATTTTGTTTGAGGTACAGCTTCATTAGTACAAAATTAATAGAGCTTCCAAAGGTGTTTTTGGGTCAATACTAGAATGGACTTAACTTTATATTTAATTCAGTTTGGGCAGATCATATGCCTCTAGAAATTTGTCAGTGTCTTTGGGATTTTCTACTGGAGTATAAATTTTCAAAATAGTTTCTTTTTTTTTTTTTTTTTTTTTGGTACCCGGGATTGAACTCAGGGGCACTGGACCACTGAGCCACATCCCCAGCCCTATTTTGTGTTTTATGTAGAGACAGGGTCTCACTGAGTTGCTTAGTGCCTCGCCATTGCTGAGGCTGGCTTTGAACTCGCGATTCTCCTGTCTCAGCCTCCCAAAGTGCAGGGATTACAGACGTGCACCACCACGCCCGGCTCAAAATAGTTTCTAATTATCTTCTGTGTTTCAATATTGTCTGTTGTGATATTTCCTTTTTCATCACGAATTTTAGTAATTTGAGTTTTCTCTGTCCTTGTTTTCATTAGGGTGGCTAAGCGTTTATAAATTTTATTTATTTTTTTCAAAGAATCAGCTTTTTGTTTTGTCTTTTTTTTTTGGTAGCAGAGATTGAATTCAGGAGTATTCAATCACTGAGCCACATCCCCAGTCCTATTTTTTTTTTTAAATGTGGAGACAGAGTCTCACTGAGTTGCTTAGTGCCTCGCTATTGCTGAGGCTGGCTTTAAACTTGCAATTCTCCTGTCCCAGCCTCCCAAAGGGCTGGGATTACAGGAGTGTGCCACAGCACCTGGCATCAGGCTTGTTTTTAATGTCAACAATGTTATTCTTAATTTTTGTCTTCAAGTACTAATGCATCATCAAAATTTTCTGTTTTAAAGAAGAGTGAAAGAATTGCTTGTTTGTGGATTATGGATAAATTCATATTTGATAGCAAATAGTTCTAGTATATGAATTTATCATTTGACCTTTCATGGATGTGTTTATTGTGGGATTTGCCAACTATGCAATAAACTAATTTTTAAATTTTTGTCCACTTACTGTTAAATAGCATCACTGTGATTTTGTCTTGCTCTTTGCTCATCATATGTGACTGGTATTGAAAATTTCCTGTAGGTTACCCTGTTTCCTTGCTCACTGTGTGCGTGTGTGACTGTGTATGAGACTCCTTGTGATATAAAAATGTTTTCATTTCTTTTTTAAAATATTCTTTAGTTATAGATAGATGCAATATTTTTATTTTGTTTATTTTTATGTGGTGCTGAGGATCAAACCCAGTACCTCACATGTGTGCGGCAAGCACTCTGCCACTGAGCCACAATCCTAGCCCCCTAATTCAGTTCTTTATAGGTGGTCTTTTTTTTTTTTTTTTTAATTTTTTTTAGTTGTAGATGGACACAGTGTCTTTATTTTATTGCTTTGTATGTGGTGCTGAGGATCGAACCCAGGGCCTCATGCATGCGAGGCAAGCGCTCTACCGCTGTGCTACAATCCCAGCCCCATAGGTGGTCTTATTCTCCCTCTGTGTATGTCTCTCTCTGGCTCCTGATGCTCTGTAAATGTGGAGGTGATTTTATTTTCCAATGCATTTTATAGTTGAAATAAATGATGGGTTTTTCTATTAGTTTTTTTTTAAAACATTTATTTTTTAGTTGTAGGTGGACAGAATATTTTATTTTTATGTGGTGCTGAGGATTGAACCCAGTGCCTCACACATGCTAGGCGAGCACGCTACCACTGTGCCATAACCCCAGCCCTCTATTAGTTTTTAAATATACTACAATCTCCTATTATTACTGAAGGTCTGTTTTTTTTTCTGTATAAGACATTGTGTTGTCAACCAAGATAGTGTTTTTCTTCGTTCTCAATCACCATGCCTTTAATTTTGCTTTTGTGTTATCCTTTCTCTGCACAAGTTGATATGATCTTAAGTTTCAATTTTAACTTGTTAAGGTGATTCTATTAATTGATTTTTAAATGTTCTATTTCACTTTGTTGTGGTATATAATGAAAGTCTATATTTTTGCAAGATGTTCATGGGTTTTGTTTCTCATGACATCTCTATGTAGTTTTTTTTTTTTTTTGGTACTGGGGATTGAACTCAGGGACACTCGACCACTGAGCCACATCCCCAGCCCTATTTTGTGTTTTATGTAGAGACAGGGTCTCACTGAGTTGCTTAGTGCCTCGCCATTGCTGAGGCTGGCTTTGAACTCGCAATTCTCCTGTCTCAGCCTCCCTAAGTGCTGGGATTACAGGCTTGAGCCACTGCGCCCGGCTTCTATGTACTTTTGATATCATTATAACGTGGACCTCATTGCAGATCATATGCCCCTAGAAATTTGTTGGTGTTTTCAGGATATTCTATTTCACTAGAGTATATATTTTCAAAGTAGTTTCTAATTATCTTCTGTATTTCAGTAATGTCTGTTGTGATATTTCCCTTTTCATCTTGAATTTTAGTAATTTGAGTTTTCTCTCTCTTTTTTGTTAGGGTAGCTAAGAGTTTATCAATTTTATTTATTTTCTCAAAGAACTAGCTTTTTGTTTTGTCAGTTGTTTCCTTTGTTTCAGTTTCATTGACTTTAGCCCTGATTTTAATTATTTCCCTGTCTTCTACTTCTTTTGGTGTTGATTTGTTCTTTTTCTAGAGCTTTGAGATGTAATGTTGGGTCATTTATTTGTTGACGCTTTTTCCTTCTAATGAATGAGCTCAGTGCAATGAACTTTCCTCTTAACACAGCCTTCATAGTGTGCCAGAGATTTCGATGTGTTGTATCAAAGTTCTCATTTACCTCTAAGAATTTTTTTTTATCTCCTCCCTAATGTCTTCTGGTATCCATTTGTCATTCAATAGCGTATTATTTAGTCTCCAGGTGTTGGGGTAGCTCCTATTTTTAATTTTATCATTGATTGCTAATTTCATTCCATTATGGTCTGATAGAATACATGGTAGTATCTCCATTTTTTGTATTGGCTAAGACTTCCTTTGTGGCATAACACATTGTCTATTTTAGAGAAAGATCCGTGTGCTGCTGAGAAAAAAGTGTATTCACTTGTTGATGGATGAAATATTCTGTATGTGTCTGTTAATTCTAAACTGTTGATGGTATTATTGAGTTCTGTGGTTTCTTTCTTTTTTTTTTTTTTTGGTACTAGGGATTGAACTCGGGTACTCGACCACTGAGCCACATCCCCAGCCCTATTTTTTGTGTTTTTTTTTATGTAGAGACAGGGTCTCACTGAGTTGCTTGCTTAGCGCCTCGCCGTTGCTGAGGCTGGCTTCGAACTCGCGATTCTCCTGTCTCAGCCTCCCTAAGTGCTGGGATTACAGGCTTGAGCCACCGTGCCCGGCTAAGTTCTGTGGTTTCTTTGTTTAGTTTTTGTTTGGAAGAGCTATCCATTGGTGAGAGAGGTGTGTTAAAGTCACCCAGTATTATTGTGTTGTGGTCTATTTGATTCTTGAAATTGAAAATGGTTTGTTTGATACATGTGGATGCTCCATTGTTTGGGGCATAGATATTTATGAATGTTGTGTCTTGTTGATGTATGATTCCCTTTAGCAGTATGAAATGACCTTCTTTATCCCTTCTGACTATTTTTGGTTTGAAGTCCATTTTATCTGATATGATGATAGCAACCCCTGCTTGTTTACATGGTCCATGTGAGTTTTATGTTTTTTCCCATTATTTCACCTTCAGTCTGCTTCAGTCTGTGATGTCTTTTCCTATGAAATGAGTCTCTTGAAGGCAGGATATTGTTGGGTCTTTTTTTTTTTTCTGAAATCCAATCTACCACTCTTTTTTTCTTCTTTTTCTAGTTGTTGATGGACCTTTGTTTTATTCATTTATTTATATGTGGTGCTGAGAATCAAACCCAGGGCCTCATACATGCAAGGCAAGTGCTCTACTACTGAGTCACAACTCCAGCCCCAGTCTTTTTCTTTTTAAAATTTTTTTTTAAATTCTAGATGGACACAGTAGTTTTATTATAGCTTCATTTTATTTATTTATTTTTATGTGGTGCTGAGGATCGAACTCAGTGCCTCATGCATGCGAGGCAGGCGCTCTACCATGAGCTACAATCCCAGCCCCCCAGTCTTTTCTTTTAATTGATGAGTTTACACCATTAATGTTCAGAATTATTATTTTTTTTTTTTTTTTTTTTTTTTTTTTTTTTTTTTTTTGGTACCAGGGATTGAACTCAGGGGCACTGGACCACTGAGCCACATCCCCAGTCCTATTTTGTGTTTTATGTAGAGACAGGGTCTCACTGAGTTGCTTAGTGCCTCGCCATTGCTGAGGCTGGCTTTGAACTCGCGATTCTCCTGTCTCAGCCTCCCAAAGTGCAGGGATTACAGACGTGCGCCACCACGCCCGGCTCAGAATTATTATTGATATATGATTTGTATTCCCAGTCATTTTGGTTTATTTTTGGTTTTTAATTTGACTTGGTTTCTCCTTTGGTTGACATTTCCTTGAGTGTAGCTTCTCTCTTTGCTGATTTTTATTTATTTTATTTATTTATTTTTTAAATTGTAGATGAACACAATGTCTTTATTTTATTTCTTTTTATGTGGTGCTGAGGATTGAACCCAGGGCCTCACGCATGCGAGGCAAACACTCTACCACTGAGCTGCAATCCCAGCCCTGATTTTTATTGTTGATTTTCATTTCCTCCTCATGGAATATTTTGCCAAGAATGTTCTGTAGTGCAGGCTTTCTCATTGTAAATTCTAACTTTTGTTTATCATGGAAGGTTTTTATCATCAAATCTGAAACTTAATTTTCCTGGATATGAGATTCTTGGTTGGCATCCATTTCCCTTCAGAGCTTGGTATGTGGTTTTTTCAGGATCTCCTGGCTTTGAGGGTCTGGGTTGAGAAATCTTCTGAGATTCAAATTGGTTTCCCTCTGTATGTAATCTGAAACTTTTCTTTTGCAGCTTTTATTGTGTATGCTAGGCATTTTCATTATAATGTGCCTTGGTGTGGATCTGTTGTAGTTTTGTATTTAGGTGTCCTGTAAGCCTCTTGTGTTTGATTTTCCAATTCTTCATGTTTGGGAAATTTTCTGATACTATTTCATTGAGGAGATTGTGCATTCCTTTGGTTTGTATCTCTGTGCCTTCCTCTTTCCCAGTAATTCTTAGATTTGGTCTTTTCATGTTATCCCATAGTTCCTGGATATTCTGTTCATAGTTTCATACCATCTTCATTGTGTGGTCAACTTTATTTTCAAGATTATATATTTTGTCTTCATTGTCTGAGGTTCTGTCTTCCAAGTGATCTAGTCTGTTGGTGATGCTTTCTATTGAATTTTTTATTATTGTTTCCTTCATTTCAAGGATTTCTGTTTTGGGGTGTTTTTTTTTTTTTATTTCGGAGTCTCTCTCTTTTTTTTTTTTTTAATTTTTTTGGTTGTTGATGGATCTTTATTTATTTTATTTATTTGAATATGGTGCTGAGAATCGAACCCAGTGCCTCACGCATGCTAGCCAAGTGCTCTACCACTGAACCACAACCCCAGCCCGTCTCTCTCTCTTTTGAAGTAATCTTTTGCTCCCTGTATTTGCTCTCTAATCTCTGTGTTGGATTGATCAATCAGCCTGTAATTGCTGTCTTATATTATTTTGTGCTTTACAGATCATTTAATTATGTACATTCTGAACTCCTCTGACATTTTATCTACTGTGCTGTCAAGGGATTCTATTATTGTTGCATCTTGGTTTGTTTGGAGCATTTTCTTCCCTTGTTTTTTATGTTGTTCATGTGTCTTCTCTAACAGCGTGGATCTGAGGTATTAGTTTCTCCCCTATAATCTTGTAGTGTCTCTGCAGGTTGCAAATACCTCACCTCTAGTGTAACCAGGCTTGCAGGGACCTTGGTGATGGTCTTCCTGGTGCTAGCTATTGTCTCTAGATGGAAGTCAGCCAGGACAGTCATGCATTGGTAGGTGGGGGGCTGCAGTTTGGTTGCTGTCCTCCTTTGCGTGTCGGGCTGGGGTCAATCTCCTCCACCTCCTCAGCTCTTTTTATGTTTTTGTTTATAGAGTTAGGGTCTTACTGAGTTGCCAAGGCTGGCCTTGAACTTGTGATTCTTCTGTCTTAGTATACTGACTCAGTGAGATTACCAGAGTGTACCACCTTGCCCAGTGAATGTCTTTGTTGACTAAGTTCAAATTCTGAGGTTTCTCAGAATGGCTTTACTCTATTTTTTTCCCTATAAACCCTGTTTTTCCTATTTTTTTTTTTTTTTTTTTGGCACCAGGGACTGAACTCAGGGGCACTCGACCACTGAGCCACATCCCCAGCCCTATTTTGTGTTTTATGTAGAGACAGGGTCTCACTGAGTCACTTAGCACCTCGCTGTTGCTGAGGCTGGCTTTGAACTTGCGATCCTCCTGTCTCAGCCTCCCTAAGTGCTGGGATTACAGGCGTGA
>CM053413.1:10264830-10287844 GCA_028644305.1 Xerus rutilus
TTGGTACTGGGGATTGAACTCAGGGGCACTCGACCACTGAGCCACATCCCCAGCCCTATTTTGTGTTTTATGTAGAGACAGGGTCTCACTGAGTTGCTTAGTGCCTCGCCATTGCTGAGGCTGGCTTTGAACTCGTGATTCTCCTGTCTCAGCCTCCCTAAGTGCTGGGATTACAAGCGTGAGCCACCGCGCCCGGCTCATGATTCTTATTTACTATTTTATTCTGGTTGACCTCCAGGAACTAAGATATAGCCTTCCAGTGGTAGTGCCTGAGTGCAATCTCAAAGGATGTACTGAATTCCATAAATAAGGAGTTACAAAAAGAAGTTTTAAATCTAATAGACCAGTTCACTAGAGATTCATCACCCAGAGTGTATTTGGGGGGCTGATGAGGTAGGCAACATCTAATGAGCATGTCAGAATATTGCAAACATGTAGAGGACCAACAGGACTTGAACAGGCTGCATTCTGTTGGGATAACCTGCTTGGGAATCCCAGTTTCCTCTTTACAGTTATGCTGGTGAGGTCCATCCCCACAGTAGTTCCCAGATACCAACAAAGGTCAAAGTTTGTTCTCAAGCATATCTAAGAATATGGTGTATCAGGACAGTTACTGTTATTAAGCACAGTACATAGTTGGACTTTGTTGTGAGAAGTGCTAGAGACCACCAGTGTGCAAAGGATTGGAGTGACCCAGTAGCACAAAGTGTTCCTACTCTGTTTCTCCACCAAGTAGGTGCAATCCAGCATCAGAACTGCTGTGTGAGAGGATGTGAGCATGGCTGGAGAGTAAGAGTGTGACGACCAGGTGATGGAGTATTGGGGGGACATGGTATCATGTGAAATTCTCACACAGTGAATGTAGGCCTCAGTGCTGTGCATGTCACTTCCTCCTGGGAACACCTATGGGATGTTTTAGGAGTCAGTGACCTTTGAGGATGTAGCTGTGAACTTCACCTTGGAGGAGTGGGCTTTGCTGGATCCTTCCCAGAAGAAGCTCTTCAGAGATGTGATGCAGGAAACCTTCTGGAACCTGACCACTGTAGGTAAGGGTGACATATTTTCCTCACTTAGTAATCAGAGAACAGTTGTTACTTGCTTACCAGTGCTGTTCCATGATCTGGAATATGGAAAGTCCACATTTTGGTGAATATACTGGCAGAGTGACATAAAACAGATCAGCAAGACTCTGATAGTTCTTATATAACATTGAAATGAGTCATAATGATGTTTCTGGGTCTGCATTTTAGGTAAACACTGGAAAAATCAGGCCATCGATGATCACTACAATTCCAGGAAAAATCTAAGGTAATTGAACTCACAAGAGAAGGCAATGTCCCTCATATATCTTGGAGTAACTTATAAAAAATTATGACAAGAAGGAAAAGATACATGCCAAGATTCAAATTGATTTTATCTCCCCTTTCTTGCACCAATGCATACAGGTTTATCAAATTCCAAAATGTTCCTCTATGGGCACCGTCTAGAGCACTGACATGATGCCACAAGTGACAATTTTTGATATATTATAATATATAAACTGTGTTCCATACACAAATTATTAGAAATGTATGAAATTGCCTTCAATTGGCACCCCTTTTTGAAGATACTTTACTGTGTATATGCAAATATCACAAAATCCAACCTGAATATTGTCCCATGCATTTCTCCTAAGTAATATTTAGTAGTGTTTAAATCTGATATACATCTTCAGTGTTACCAAAATACTTAATTTGAAAGGACTATTTAGAACCCTGAGCTGGGTGGTGGCGCACACCTGGAATTTCAGCAACTTGGAAGACTGAGGCAGGAGGATCACTAGTGGGAGGACATTTCTGGTATTTTATTGAGCCCCTGAGCAAATTACTGAGAGGCTTTCTCAAAAAATAAAGAATAAAAAATAATACCTTTAAAGGTGCTAGAATGTAGCTCAATAGTAAAGCTTGCAGAACATAAAACCTGTTCTTCTGGTAGATCATTAATAAGCAAATCCTTAGTAATGTTCTTTCCATTCTTTGCAGAAATCAAGTTGTAGAAAGATTGTGTGAACTGAAAGAAAATAGTCAATATGAAGAAACACTCAGCCAGGTCATAGATCCTCTTATAAACAAGAGATGTTCTAGAGTAAAACCAAGTGAACACCATGTATGTGGAGACGTCATCATTGCTGATTTATCCCTAGCCATGTCCCTGACAGCTCATACTGGACACAAAGCACATGAGTATCAGGAACATGGACAGAATCCCTATGAATATAAGGAACATGGGAAAGCCTTCCAGTATCACCAACATTTTCAGAAGAGTGAAAGAACTCACACAAGAGAGAAACCCTATGTGTGTAAGCAATGTGGAAAAGCCTTTAGTTCTTCCAGGTACATTAAAATCCATGAACGAATTCACAGTGGAGAGAAACCTCATAAATGCATACAATGTGGCAAAGCCTTTCATTTTCCCAGTTCCCTTCAAATTCATGAACAAATTCACAGTGGAAAGAAACCCTATATGTGCAAGCAGTGTGGGAAAGGCTTTAGTACTTCTAGATACATGAAAACACATGAGAAAATTCACAGTGGAAAGAAACCCTGTGTATGTCAGCAATGTGGAAAAGCCTTTAGTTCTTCCTATTATGTTAAAATCCATGAACGAATTCACAGTGGAGAGAAACCCTGTGTATGTCAGCAATGTGGAAAAACCTTTAGTTCTTCCTATTACATTAAAATCCATGAACGAATTCACAGTGGAGAGAAACCCTATATATGTAAACAATGTGGGAAAGCTTTTCATTTACATAGATCCCTTCGAAGACATGAAATAACGCACACTAGAAGGAGACCCTATGTATGTAAGCAATGTGGGAAAAACTTTATTTCTTTAAGTTCCATTAGAAAACATGAACAAATGCACAGTGGAGAGAAACCCTATATATGTAAACAATGTGGGAAAGCCTTTCCTTTTCTCAGTTCCCTTCAAATGCATGAACAATTTCATAGTGGAATGAAACCATATGTATGTAAGCAATGTGGAAAAGGCTTTAGTTCTTCTAGTCACATGAAAACACATGAACGAATTCACAGTGAAGAGAAACCTTATACATGTAAACAATGTGGGAAAGCTTTTCGTTTACACAGGTCCCTTCAAATACATGAAATAACCCATAATGGAGAGAAACCCTATGTGTGTAAGCAGTGTGGAAAAGGCTTTAGTTCTTCCAGCTCCATTAGAAAACATGAACAGATTCACAGTGGAGAGAAACCCTGTGTGTGTAAGCAATGTGGAAAAGCCTTTAGTTCTTTCTATTACATTAAAATCCATGAACGAATTCACAGTGGAGAGAAACCTTATAAATGCAAACAATGTGAGAAAGCCTTTTGTTTTCCCAATTCCCTTCAAATTCATGAACAAACTCACAGTGGAAAGAAACCCTATGTGTGTAATCAATGTGGAAAAGGCTTTAGTTCTTCTAGCTCCATTAGAAAACATGAACGAGTTCACAGTGGAGAGAAACCCTATATATGTAAGCAATGTGGAAAAGGCTTTAGTACTTCTGGGTACATGAAAACACATGAACAAATTCACAGTGGAGAGAAACCTTGTGTATGTAAGCAATGTGGAAAAGCCTTTAGTTCTTCCTATTATATTAAAATCCATGAACGAATTCACAGTGGAGAGAAACCTTATAAATGCAAACAATGTGGGAAGGCCTTTTGTTTTCCCAATTCCCTTCAAATTCATGAACAAATTCACAGTGGAAAGAAACCCTACATATGTAAACAATGTGGAAAAGCCTTTAGTTGCTCCAGCTCCATTAGAAAACATGAAAGGATTCACAGGGGAGAGAAACCCTGTATAGGTAAACAGTGGGAAAGCCTTCAGTCATTCTGATGCAATCAGAAGACGTGAAGAAACTCAACACTGGAGATAAACCCTATGTATGGAAGCAATGTGGAATAGGCTTTAGGTCTAGCCACATTAAGATACATGAACAGAAGTCACAGTGAAGAGAAACTCTGTACATGTAAGTAATGTGGGAAAGTTCCATTTATTCCTATATAGTCAGAAGACATGAAATAACGCACACTGGAGAAGAACCCTGTGTATAAAAGCAATGTAGCAAAGCCTACAATGATCTTAGTCCCCTCAGACAACATAAAAGAGTTCACAGTGAAATGAAGAAATGCATGTGAGCAGTGTGGGAAAACCTCCAGTGATTCCTCCACCCATGTATTTTGACATGAAAGAATGCACATTGGAGAGAAACCCTGTGTGTGTGTAAAGAATGAAGCTAAGCCTTCACTCCATCCAGTTACCTTCTCAAACATCAAAGAATTTATACTGGAGAAAAACTATTAGTGTTAGCAATGTCAATGCCTTTACAGTGGAAATTTTTACATGTTTACAATTCCCTTTGATACTATGAAAAATCCACAGTGGGGAGGAACCGTAATGATGTAAGCAATGTGGGAAAGCTTTTTTCCTCAGATTATTTCAACTACGTGAAGGAACACACTGGAGAGCAACCCTGAATATCGAAAATTGGGGAGTCTTTATTATCACATGAACTTGTTAGCAAACATGAGAATGCAGGTGCAATAACTTGTATTATTTCAAAGGATGTGGGGACACTTGTCACCTTGGTGCAGTGTACCTATATAAATAAATACAGTATGCAATGGAACCTGCAATAAAAGACATGCGCCATGATCTTTGTTTGGTTCACATGTAAGAAATCAGTGGATTAAAACCCTGTGAGTGTGAAATATTCCTAAAAGAGAGTCAGTTGTAACATAGTTTCAGAGGCCTATGAAAATTCCTTGTGTAGCAGAATCCTATACATGCAATTCATATGAAGAGGTTGGTGTAAAGTAATTTGTTTAGAAGTCTCCAGAAAATGTACTACCTGGAGATTTCCCAAAACTTATATTATTTTCACCAGTAATTCTTTTTTTTTTTGGTACTGGGGATTGAACTCAGGGATACTCAACCACCGAGCCACATCTCCAACTCTATTTTGTGTTTTATGTAGAGACAGGGTCTCACTGAGTTGCCTAGCACCTCACTGTTGCTGACGCTGGCTTTGAATTTGCGATTCTTCCATCTCAGCCTCCCGAAGTGCTAGGATTATAGGCGTGCGCCACCAGGCCCGGCTCAGTAATTCATTTTTTAAAAAATATTTTTTAGGGGGCTGGGATTGTGGCGCAGTGGTAGCGTGCTCACCTAGCATGCGTGAGGCACTGGGTTCGATCCTCAGCACCATATAAAAACAAAGATATTCTGTCCACCTACAACTAAAAAAATAAAATAAATATTTAAAAAAAAAAAAAATATTTTTTAGGGTTGGGGTGTGGCTCAGTGGTAGAGCACTTGCCTAGCATGCATGAGGCACTGGGTTTGATTCTCAGCACCACATATAAATAAACTAAAGGTCCATTGACAACTAAAAAAAAATATTAAAAAAAATATTTTTTAGTTGTCAATGGACCTTTATTTTTGTTTATTTATATGCAGTGCTGAGAATTGAACCCAGCATCTCACATATGCTAGGCAAGTGCTCTACCACTGAGCCACCACCCTAATCCCAGTAATTCATTTTTAATTTTTTAAAAAAATTTTTAGTTATAGATGACAAAATATCTTTATTTATTTTTATGTGCTGCTGAGGATTGAACCCAGTGCCTCACCAGCACAAAGGCAAGCACTCTACCATTGAGCCACAACCTTACCTGCCGCTGCATAGTAATTCATTTTTATAGTAGATCTCTGCACTATTGTTTCTAATTTATATTCTTGAAAATAAAGATTGAAGTGAAACACTTCTGTGAGTTTGGTTTAGACTGTACTATCTGAGTTTAATAGGTAGTGTATTTTTTTTAAATATTTTGTTTAGTTGTAGTTGGACACAATATTTTATTTATTTATTTTTATGTGGTGCTGAAGATCGAACCCAGTGCCTCGCATGTGCTAGGCGAGCGCTCCACCACTGAGCCACAACCCCAGACTGGTAGTATATTTTTAATCAAATCAGGTAGTAAGCCATCTTGAAGCATGCTGTATACAAAGCAAATTGATTTGTATTTCTAATATGCCATTAGGCTTAATTTGTATGTAGTTTTTAGACCATTTTGATTAATGGGCTACTGAAGAATAAGTTTTTCTTGATTGTTGCAAATTTTCTACTGGCCTCACATGATGGGTTATGGATATATATATATCCCTACATATCTATACACACACAGATATGTGTGTATATATACATATATATGATATACAGTCATATGTATACATGTATATGTTTCTCTTCAGGGGAAGAATGACATTTTCATATTTCCCATAGTATTGTTGCATCATGAAAATTACACATAATGGTGAAATTCATTTCTACATATTTGTACCTGCCGATAATATAGCAATAGATGTGTATTTTCTTCAAACCAGATTTTTGTGCAAGCTTTGTTAGATTTTCTTAAATGTTTCAAATTACATATTAACATACATTAGCTTTTCTTTAACATTTTTTCTTGTATATATTGATATTGTGGTAGAATTCTTTTTTTGTAATACAGATCTTCTGAGAAGAATAAAATTCTTTTTCAGTAGGATAGCAATTCTCTTTAGTTGTAACTTCCAGTTAGACTTCCCTATTGAATTAATCACAGATGTCATCTGTACAACACTTCTTATAGCTCAAGGAAAATCAGATTGCTGTGGCAACACTACAAACTAGTTCATGACTCAGAGGTTTCCCCCCCACCTTTTTTTGTTTGTTTGTTTGCAGTTCAGCATGTTGATTCAAGGCCTCACACTTTCTAAGTAAGTGCTCTACAACTGAATTATATCTACATTGCCCATGCTAATGTCTAATTTGCAATCTTACTGACTTAGCCTCCCAGAAAACTGAGATTTTAGGCCTGTGTCACTCAGCCCAGCTTATTAAGATAAATTTTACTAGGGGCAGGGAAGAGTTCAAAAAGAAGATAAAAAGGGCCAGCAATAAATTACCCTTTTTCTGAAATATACACTGCTTTGTCTCACATTCCAATGTACTTGATCTTGTTAGGCCAAAGGCATCTATTTGCTTGAAGATGAATTAGAAATATTTTACAGAAATCAGAGAAGGAACCTATGACTATTGACTTCCAAAATAAAAATTTTTTTTTTGAGTTCTCATTTATAACGTAGTATTAAAGTCTATCAGAAGTAGACACTAAGCCGGGCGCGGTGGCTCACGCCTGTAATCCCAGCACTTAGGGAGGCTGAGACAGGAGGATCGCGAGTTCAAAGCCAGCCTCAGCAATGGCGAGGCGATAAGCAACTCAGTGAGACCTTGTCTCTACATAAAACACAAAAAAGGGCTGGGGATGTGGCTCAGTGGTCGAGTGCCCCTGAGTTCAATCCCCAGTACCAAAAAAAAAAAAAGAAGAAGTAGACACTACTCTTTTGGGGGAGTGGTAATAGAATTGATTCCAGGAGTGCTTAACCACTGAGCAACATCCACAGCCCTTTTATATTTTATTTAGTGGCGGGGTCTTGCTAAGTTGCTCTGAGCCTAGATAGGTTGCTGGTGCTAGCTTTGAACTGGAGATCTTCCTGCCTCAACTTCCAGAGCTGCTGGGATTACAGGCATGCACCACAACGCCCAACTGTGTAAAACCATTTGAAAGAGGTCATTTACTTTGAAGCATGTGAGAGCCTCTGGGACATTAAACTTGGGACCAGTTTGACCTTTTTTGATAGGTATTTATTGTGCTTCGCATTTTTAATGGAACAGTATTTGGATGGATCAATCAGTGGTGGAGTGGTTGAGTCAAGGGAGTTTCATAATGGTGAACACAATATGTCAAATCCCAGGCAGAGAACCCCTGGTGACAACCATCAACTGGGAAGACGTGAAACCATGGAAGCAAAGGGAAAATGAAGAATTCACTTCGTGTTAGAGGGCCTTGAGGTGAAATTCCTCCACACAGCCCTGATGAGCCGGGATCCATTCTAATGGCTCCCGTAACTCTTGTCATCACACATGAGCCCAGTGTATCCTCCATAGGGAGCCAAGAGGTCAGTTTCTTCTTGGATACCTGTGCCAGATTTTCTGTACTCAACTCTTACCCTGGACCTCTCTCTCTTTTTTTTAATATTATAATGATACAAGGGATGTCTGGATGGCCTATTACCAGAAAATTTACTCCCCATATGAGTAGCATGGGATGATATTTTTTCATGTGTTCCTGATAATTCCAGAGTGCCCTACTCCTTTATTGGGGAGCAGTTTACTTTTTTTTTTTAATATTTAATATTTTGTTTTAATATTTTGTTATATATTTAATATTTTGTTTTGTTGTAGATGAACACAATATCTTTATTTATTTTATGTGGTGCTGAGGATCAAACCCAGTGCCTCACGTATGCGAGGCAAGCGCTCAACCGCTGAGCCATAGCCTCAGCCCCAGCAATTTAATTTCAAAGCTCCAGGCTCCCATTAAGAGGAATTTATGACTGCTATGTTTACATATATTAGAATGCAACATGAACCCTGAAATATGAACCAGTGAATTCAGGCAAAGTTGGTTGGGCAACCTTGTCATCCCAACTAAAATAGTCTTAAAGAATCCTTCTGTCTTTTCTCATCAGAGTCAGGACTCCTGCTCCCAGAGGCAGAAAGGGACTTATTGGAGACCATTCTGGACCACAAATGGCAGGGTCTTCTAGTGCCCTGCAACAGCCCATGCAAAACACCCATCTTAGGAGTTCAGAAGCCACACAGGGAATGGCACCTATGCAAAACCTTAAAATAATTAAAGCAGTCGTTTTTCTCCACCCTGTAGTTCCTAACCCATATATACTCTGTTATCTGAGATTGCAGCAGCTGCTGCTTGGTTTACTGTGTTAGATTTCAAGGATGCCTTTTTCTGTATACCTCCAGACTCTTAATCACAATATTTGCCTTTGAGGAACCAGGCAGTGGATCTCCATTAACCTAGACAATGTTGCTTCAGGGATTTAGAGGTAGCCCTCACTTGTTTTGACAAACAACAAACCCTAGTCAAAGACCTAGCAGAATTGAGAGAGGTCATCTGTGGTTGTTCTCCAATATGTAGATGACAACATCATGTGTGCCACCACCCAGCAAGAATATCAAAAGGCTACTGCAGAACTCCTAAATTTCTTAGCTGATAAAAGTTATGTCTCAAAAAGGAAAGCTCAATAGTGTCAACAACAGGTTCAATGCTTAGGATTACAGCTGTCTCAGGAAATCTACAAGGAAGGAAAGGAGAGAAAATCCCCCACAGGGCCATACCCTCTACCTGAAACAGTAAGGCAATATAGAGGCTTCTTGGGGTTAACTGGGTACTGCAGGCTTTGGATTCCTGGGTATGGGGAATTGGCCAAGCCTCTTTAAAGCCTCCTTGAAGAACGCCTACACCAAAGAACTGCCCTGATACGGGAACCCGAACAAGGAGCCTTACTTCAAGACCCAGCCCTCAGCTTACCTCTGGAGCAAAAATTAACCTATTTGTCATTGATAGAGTAGGAATAGCCCTGGGAGAGGTCACACAAATGAATGGACCAGCTCAACAGCCAGTGTCATATATCAGTAAGAAGCTTCACATAGTGTCTCAGGGATAACCCCACTGCTTGGGAGTAGTTGCAGCACTTGTCCTGCTAGTCTCTGAGGCGATCTAATCACCCTGGGAAGACACCTCATTGTCTATACCTCTCATGATCTCACAGGGATTTTAAATACGAAAGAGGGTTATAGCTTTCACTTGCCTCCTGAAATACTTGGCTTTACTCCTAGAAGGATCTTTAATTCAAATAAGTACCTACTCTAGTTGAAACCTAGCCACTTTACTCCCAGAAACACCAGAGGCAAATCTTCTTTTTTTTGGTACGGGGTATTGAACTCAGGGGCACTCGACCACTAAGCCACATTCCCAGCCCTATTTTGTGTTTTATGTAGAGACAGGGTCTCACTGAGTTGCTTAGCGCCTCGCTATTGCTGAGGCTGGCTTTGAACTCGCGATTCTCCTATCTCAGCTTCCCAAAGTGCTGGGATTACAGGCTTGAGCCACTGTGCCCATCTCAGAAGCAAAACTTGAACATGATTGCCAGCAACTCCTAGCTGTAAACTACTCACTTGAGGAGACCTTCAGCACCTTCCTCTGTCTAATCCGGACCTCACCATGTACACAGATTGGAGTCCCTTTATGAAACGAGAAAAACAAAAAGCTGGATATGCTGTGGTGACTTGACTTGATACTTTAGAGGCACAATCTGCCCTGAGGTGCAAGTGCACAGCTTGCAGAATTGATAGCACTAAGGAGAGCTAGGGAAACAACAGTTAGTATTTCCCCTGACTCTAAATATGCCTACATAATCCTGCAAGCACATGCAGCAATTTGGAAAGAGAGAAGATCCAAACAACTAGGGGAACTTCCATAAAAAAACTATGAACAGATCTTAAAACTATTAGAAGCTAGGGATGGGATTGTAGCTCAGCGGTAGAGCACTTGCCTTGCATGCGTGAGGCCCTGGGTTCGATCCTCGGCACCACATACAAAGCAATAAAATAAAGACATTGTGTCCATCTACAACTAAAAAAATATTTAAAAAAGAAAAAAAACTATTAGAAGCTATTCATTCACCTAAATAGGTAGGACTTACCCACTTCAAGGACATCAAAAGGGGATAGATAAGCATAAGAATGCAGTACAGAGCCGGGCGCGGTGGCTCACGCCTGTAATCCCAGCACTTAGGGAGGCTGAGACAGGAGGATCGCAAGTTCAAAGCCAGCCTCAGCAACGGCGAGGTGCTAAGTGACTCAGTGAGACCCTGTCTCTACATAAAACACAAAATAGGGCTGGGGATGTGGCTCAGTGGTCGAGTGCCCCTGAGTTCAGTCCCTGGTGCCAAAAAAAAAAAAGAATGTCTATCAACAGGACAAAGAGGCTAAGGGAACTTCACAACTACCAATGACTTTAGCCCCTTACTGTGGACAGGCCTACCCCCAGAGATAAGACCACCATACAGCCAGGAGGAGACACATCAGGCCTTATCTAGGGGAGGCATTCTTGTAAGTTCTGGGTGGATTCAGAAGGAAGATAATAAATTTTACTTTCCTGCTAACTCTCAATGGAAGCTTTTACACACTTTTCAACAGTCTTTCCATTTGGGAGAAGAAAACAATCTCAAGAGATATTTAAGGGAAAAAATATACCAAGGACAATCCATCAAATAATCAAAATCTGTGAGACATTCCAGAGAAATAATTCACTTAACTCCACCAAGAAGCTTCCAAGATAAACACAGGGCAATTTCCTGGGGAAGACTGACAACTTGACTTTATGCACATGCCTAGAAGCAGTGGATTCTAGTATTAATTGGTCATGATAGATGCTTTTAGTGGATGAACTGAGGCCTACCCTCTCAAACTGAACAGTAAGGAGAAGTAGTAAAAGCCCTATTACAGGAAATAATTTCCCAATTTGGACTGCTTCACAGCCTTCAAAGTGACAATGGAGCAACTGTCACTCAGGGAATATCCAATGTCCTAGGCATAAAATATCTTCATTGTACATGCAGACCTCAGTCCTCAGGAAGGGTAGAAAAGACTAATGATATCTTAAGGAGACGTCTAAGACAACTCAAAAAAGCCACTACCCATAGCCTAAAGTGCTCTCTTTGGCCCTACTCAGAATCAGAAACACTCAAGAATACTGGAGTTAAGCTCATTTGGCCATTCGTAAGGAATGACATTCTTCAAGCTCAGGAAACTGCAGACCTCGTGGCTCATATCACAAACCTGGCCACGTTTCAAGCTGAAATCTCTAGATATCTTATATCCAAGCCACTCACTTCTCCACCTCTATGAACCTGGGTACCTAGTTATGGTCAAAATCATACCTTCAAATTCCCCAAGTTTAGACCCTATTTGGAAGAGAACGTCCCCTGTAATTTTATTTACCCCCTCTACAGTGAAAGTGCTTGGACAGGAGAACTGGATCCACCACTCTTGAGTAAAATTCTGCCATCCTGGATTGACCCCCAGAGAAATTCTCCTTCCTAAAAAACTGAGGAAATGATACTTCTGCACTTTAAGAGAAGACCTAAAATATTTCTTCTATAAAGACAATAGTGATAAGTAAATTCTGTCATCTCTTTCTTTATAATTTTAGGCAGGTCCAATGAAATTAACTCTTTTCTAGAGTGGGCTCAACAGTATGCCACTAGGTTACAGAAAGATAATTGCTGGACATGTGGACTGTTACCGCTTTCCAGAACTTCGAGGCTACCTTGGTATATATCCCCATTACAAGGAAGTGACTGGATAAAACTATAGTCTTTAATGTTTGAACAGAGAGAGAGAGACACTGTTTACAAACAACTACCCATGTCAGTATTAAATTAGGCCTATATATGAAACTTTGTCACAACCAGGTCATGAAAAAACTTTCACTGTAGGAAAAAAACCAATCTTCAGACTGATACAGCTGTTAAATCACTTTTATGCCCATCTATTTCTTACTTTCCATGATACCACCAACATGTGAAAGGTGTAAGAATGGTTACTATCAGGTTTGTGATAGATATTTGTGGTTTATACTCACCAGAGGGCATCTAAACCAGGAAGCCCCAATCTGTTGGAAACAGTGTAATCACACCTATGATGAATGGCCTAATGCTACTCAAGAATTAGGATGGATCCAAGTCACTATGCCAACACATTGTGGTTTTACAGGCCAATGATTGGTTTGGAACTAGTTGGTTCTCTAGACCTGAAATTAGATTGCCAGCACCCAAAGGGACAAAAGGGATGTGTGGAACTAAATTATGGCCCTGGCTTCCCCCAGGATGGATAGGAAGATGTACTGTTAGTTACCCCTGCATGCAAGGGAGGTGGTCCAAGTAGAGGACAACCAGCAAATCTCCCCAGTCTCAGATATAGGTGGGGACCATCTGTTTTTCATTGGTATGATCATGTAGCTTCAGTGCTTATTTCAAAAATTGGCTTAGAAGATGTAATGTGGCACCTGGAAACCCTAGCCAGTTCTACCAAGTTGAGGAAAGTGTAAGACCAAATGACCAAAGGAGGTAAAATAAGACCCTGAGCAAGCACCAATTGTAAAGCGAAACCGCTGGGGAAGCTCTATTTGGGAAGTATACTCCCGGGTGAACTCCCGCTCAACAGGGCAGAATGGGAAGAATGCACGTGTGTTCCCAAGTACAAAGAATTTATAGAATGCGGTCAGGAAGGGGAAGGCTTAAGGCCGGAAGAGAAGGGCTTGAGGCAGGAAGGGGAGGGCCTCCAGAGTCCTGTACCCCCTGGTATTGGTCAGGGCATCCTGCTGACATCAGAGTTCTTTTTTTCCCTGGTTCCTGCTTACGGCCAGCTGCTCCTCCACGCATGTGGGCTGCTTGCCGCTTGGGTTTCTGCAGCCCGCCGCCCCGTTCCCTGTGCCTGCGTGGGCCGATGTGAACTCCCAAGCGGACCCAACAGAAAGTATTTGTCTCTTAACACAGAAGTAACACTCATGAGGAAAGCCATGTTACAGAACCAGATGGCTTTAGAAGTTTTCACTGCAGCCCAAGGCAGCACTTGTGCCATTATTAGAAATGAATGCTGTGTTTATACTCCTGACATTTCTGGCAATGTAAGGAACTATTTTAAAGATTTACATTCCTAGGTAGAGGCCATGTCCTCACCAGCCTTGTCATGGGAACAACTTCTTAGTTCTGGTTCTATGGTACCTCCTGGTGGAAGACCTTGTTAATCTCGGTCATCATCATACTCATTGGATGATAAATGACAAATGCATGCTGCAGCATTTATTATTGCATTGATCATATTCCAGTACTCACATCTCCTTGTTTCTCTCATAGATTAGCCACCTCTCAAATGACCTTACAACCTGTTGCTTCCACACCAGACTTTTCTGTGGATCCCCTGACTGACCCAATTCCTAAAAGGGAAAGCCAAACTGCTTGCCCCGTGTTGCCTCCTTCAGCTCAGAGCAGTCACAGTGGTCACTCCTTTTCCCTTACAGCAGTAAGGTTTCCCTAAAATTAGGGGGGAGAGATGAAGCAAGAACAAAGACAAGCAATTAGTGTAGATTGATCATCTAGTCAGGGAGGGAAGATGGAAGTGGATTCAAAGGGAATGGAATGTTAATACCTTCAGCACATTTCAAACTCACCTGTGGCCAAGGTCACCTGCCTCTGGAGGATTGTTTAGAGGATTGTCCTAGCAGAGAATTGTTAATGAGTATTTCTTGGGTGGCTCCTTTCCTGCTTTTCTGGGCACACAATGGAAGATGGAAAGAGGTACCCCTGGATCATCTCCTTCCTGCCTTTTTGCCACATAGTCATCTTATTCCCTGAGTGCAAGCTGACTTAGAGGGCAAGAGCCAAATATTGGCTATTTTTTCTTGGCCCTTTTATTCTTAAAATTAATCTTTAAGCCTTGGTTGTAAACATCCAGCAAGCCAGTCTCACCAGTCTTAATGTAAGAGTACTAGGCTTTACCTTTTTTTTTAAATAAAATATTTTATTATATATGTTAATTCTCAAATATTTAAAATTAGAATCCAAGGAACTTGACAACTGCTGTTCAGAACATCTGAGATTGCATTGCTATCTTGTTTTTTTTTTATAGTTGCTGAAAATGAGAAAAATCTATTCTGGTTTTCAGTAGTAAAGATCAAAAAGATTCTAGAAATGAGATTAAATTTACTAAGCCCTAAAAACTGAAAAGAATTTACCAGTTTCTTCATCTTTCTTCATCTACTGATAAGATTTTAAGAGGTTTAGAATCTGTTCTGACGTAGAAATAAGGCCACATGGTTTTGGTAAAAGAATCACTGAAACTATACAGGAGAGACCTGTCATCCACATTGTAAAAAGAAACCACCCAATTCAAAATAAAAAAAAATAATAATGCCAGTCTTACTGGGTTTTGGTACTTGCAGAAGGGTTTTCTTAGGGTCAAACACAACATAACCACTCTCAATATATCACCCAATTGTCCAGAAGCCACTTAGGACTGATGGCCAGTTCCTCCAGTTCCTAGGAAGATAGTCGACACCCACCCAATGAGGTTTGTTTCTCACATCTACCTCCCAGTAATGTCTGCCAGAACTAAATATCTTAGAACCCAGGACAGCAGGGCAGAGATAAAATCTTGAGTTATAACAAACACTTTGTTTTGTTCTTCCATATTTAATACTTTTTCTATCAGAGACAATACACTGAGGATATGCTGTGTCACAGTCTAAACTCACATCTATCTGAAATTGCTGTATAATTCTCTCCAAACCAGAATACTGTGGAGGAAGACTGAAACCATATTTCTTTAACCCGAATGAAGGAAATTCAGGGTGTATACTCTTAACATGCTTCAGTAATGCCAGGTCTGACTGCACACACTTGCCCTCTATTTCCTTCATTAAGCATTTTAATGTGGAAACATAACCCAAAAAAGTTACAAAGTTTTCATTAAGTTTTGATAAAATGTCTTCCTTTTTTATCTGCTTAAGCAGAGCCTCTTGCTCATTCTGTAAAAACAGTCTAATTTGCTCAAATGCAAAATTTATTTCTTCTTTCCTATATTCCACCTTCTTTTTCAGGTCAAGAGATTTCCTGCCTTGCAGAATTACACTTTTTCAACTCATCCCACATTATTCTTCAAGGGCTTGATGCTAGATTCTAGAATTCTTCTGTGGTAGGTGGCAGCTTTCTTAATGGGACAGATGTAGTGCCTCTGATGTTCAGCAGAGAAACTGCACTGGGTTTCTGCATAAAATCTGCAGATCCTTCACACAGAAAAGGGTCAGGATTGTGTTTTTCACACATAGCATTTTTTCTTGCCTCCTCCTCCTGCTCTTTCTGATCGGGAATAGTTTAGCAATTTCAGTCAAATTACAGAGCTGAGGGTTCTTCCTGAACTTCCTTTGTGGAAACGAAAATCGGCAGACAGGCCAAGGAAAGGCATCATTTAGACCCTTCCAGGACAGATTGAGGCAGTCAAAACAGAAGTTGTGCCCATAGTTAATGGTCATTGGTTCTTTCAAGTAAGCAATCCAGACAGATGGGACAACTGCACTCCCTTTGGAGGTCTGTAAAGGTTGTCACAAACTCCACTGAGCTGTGAGTAAAGGTGGTGCACAGGTAACACTCCCTTGGTAAACCTGCCTCTCTAGAGCTCAGGTCTAGATGTGAAGTATGAAGTAGATAGCCGTCCAGGTCCACGCACACAGACCAGATGTAGGTTTCACTGGTCTAGCATGTTGGTGGATGTCATTAAAGTCTTGTTTTTTTTGTTTTTTGTTTTTTTTTGTGGGTACTGGGGATTGAACTCAGGGGCACTCGACCACTGAGCCACATCCCCAGCCCTATTTTGTGTTTTTTGTAGAGACAGGGTCTCACCGAGTTGCTTAGTGCCTTGCCGTTGCTGAGGCTGGCTTTGAACTCATGATTCTCCTGTCTCAGCCTCCCTAAGTGCTGGGATTACAAGCGTGAGCCACCACGCCCGGCTTAAAGTCTTGTTTAGACCTCTGCACCTTAGCTCGAGAATAAGAAGAATTCACAGCGTATAGCTCTGTCACAGATTAGCCCATCTGCACTTCAGTTTAATGACTTTCTTCAAGAAAGCAGCCACAGATGTAATGGACCAATCTTGCCTTTATAATATAGAGATCCAAAGAATGCCACCGTAACCGGTTTTATTCTTTTATTTAAAAATGTGGATTCAGCATCTCTGTGTCAGCAACTCATAAGTGTTGATGTGAACTAGGTGAATGACTTGAAGTGGGGGCACAGGCTTGAGGCCAGTGACTCTGAGATGAGGCAAGTCTACCTTCGAAAGAGAAGGCACTGAAATTCCTGTTGGTGCTTCCTGCAGCAGCCCTTTCCTATAGGTGTCCTGCTACTGCTGAGCACAGCTATAGAGGGCGAGATCACAGGGAGAAGCTACAAAGCACTGGGAAGCAGGAGCCTCCCTTAAGTAAACCAGGGGCTGCTTTCCTTTCTGAGGTTGAGACTTGTTTCACTGCAGCTGCTTTTAAGACAGTGATTTGGGATGCATAGCTTGCTGGAGTCCATCTGTAACTTGTGTCTGTGAAGGAAATGTATGAGGAACAGGATTCAAGAAAGAAGATTTAAAGATCTCCTAGAGAAAGGGTCATGAAAGTGAGTCACAGTGAGAGTGTCTATGGGGACTATTCAGGTTTTGAAGTATGGTGTTTCCACACCACGAGGGGACATGGAGACTCCCAGAGTGAGAGCCTTAAGTGTGCTATTTCAGCACCTGAGAGGGTCCCACTCTGAAAACTTGGTTTCAGCAAGTTGTCAGTCTGGCCCTCAAGCTTGCAAATATGTTTGATCTTCTGAATTTAAGTTTTTCTTATGGCCTTATGTGGAGCAGGCTGGTTTCTGAGTTCAGATGTTTCCTTTTATTCCCTCTTGATTCCTTTGTAGAATGTTGCTTCCACATAATTCCATTTTCCCCCTGAATTGAATAAATATATTCTCTTGTGTGTGTGTGTGTGTGTGTATTTCCCCCCCTTAGGTGAAAATAGGTAGGTAGATAGAAAAGGCAAAGAAAATCTTGGCTATGAAGCCAGCTGTCTCATCCCAAATGTCTGATCTCTGACAATATATGGCACTGCCTCAGTCCCTTCTGTTCCATTATGTCCTGGCAGTCTAGGTACATGTCCTTTTCCTTTTTGGTTCCTGGGATTGAACCCCCAGCAGCACTCAACCACTGAGCCACCTGCCCAGTTCTATCTATCTATCTATCTATCTATCTATCTATCTATCTATCTATTCTATTCTATTCTATTTAAGTTTACATGATAGCAGAGTGCAATTTGATTCATTGTACACAGATGAAGGACAACATTTCATTTCTCTGGTTGTATGTGACATAGAATCACAACATACATGCAATCATACATAAAGCTAGGGCTATGATGTCCATCATATTCCACCACCTTTACTGTCCCAATGCTCCCTCCCCCCTTAGACCCCTGTGAACAGAGTTCCTCCATTGTTCCCGTGTCCTCTCCCCTATTATGGGTCAGCATCCACTTATGAACGAGTACATTCGGCATTTGGTTTTCTGAGATTGGCTTACTTCACTTAACATGATATTCTCCAACTCCATCCATTTACCTGCAAATGCCATAATTTTATTCTCTCTTATTGCTGAGTAATATTCCATTGTGTATATATACCACAGCTTCTTTATCCAGTCATCTATCGAAGGGCATCTAGGTTAGTTCCACAGTTTCACTATTGTAAATTGAGCTGCGATAAACATTGAAGTGGCTGCGTCAGTGTAGTATGCTGTTTTTAAGTCTTCTGGGTATAGACCAAGGAGTGGGATAGTAGGCCCAAATGGTGGTTCCATTCTAAGTTTTCTAAGGAATCTCCATACTGCTTTCCAGATTGGTTGTACCAATTTGCAGTTCCACCAGCAATGTATGAGTGTGCCTTTTCCCCACAACCTCACCAACACTTATTGTTATTTGTATTCTTGATAATTGCCATTCTTACTGGCATGAGATGAAATCTTAGGGTAGTTTTGATTTGCATTTCTCTGATTGCTAGAGATGTTGAACATTTTTCATATGTCTATTGATCGATTGTATATCTTCTGTGAAGTTTCTGTTCAGCTCCTTGGCAGCAAGAAATCATATACAGTTGCTCATTTTCAGACCATACTGAAATGAAAACAGACATCCATAGCATAAACATAGCTGGAAAATGTCCAAGAAATTGCACACTACGTGGTTGAATGACACATGCATGGAAGGAAACAACACCAGAGAAACTTAAGTATTTCAAAATATGTGAACATGAACCAACATCTTATCATCTCTTGTGGGATACAGAAAAAGCAGTGCATAGGGAGAAATTCAGAACAATGAATGCATATGTAAGGAAAGAAGAAAGAACTCAAGTCAACAGTCTAATGTACCACACCAGATAACTGACAAAAGAAGAGCAAGATAATCTTAAATAAAGCACAGAAAAATAACTTGGAAGAAATCAACCAATTTCTGGCAAATCATCATGTCGGATTAGGACCTTATTTCCTTAACAAGACTCCTATAGCACAAGAAGTAAAATCAAGAATCAATAAATGGGAAGCCGGGCGTGGTGGCTCACGCTTGTAATCCCAGCACTTTGGGAGGCTGAGACAGGAGAATCATGAGTTCAAAGCCAGCCTCAGCAAGGGCGAGGCACTAAGCAACTCAGTGAGACCCTGTCTCTACATAAAACACAAAACAGGGCTGGGGATGTGGCTCAGTGGTCGAGTGCCCCTGAGTTCAATCCCCAGTACCAAAAAAAAAAAAAAAAAAGAGTCAATAAATGGGATGGATTCAAACTAAAAAGCTTCTTCTCCACAAAAGAAACAATCAATGAAGTGAACAGAGAGCCAACATTCTGGGAACAAATCTTTGCCACACACACATCCAATAGAGCACTAATCTGCAGGATATATAAAGAACTCAAAAACCTTACCACCAAAAAAACAAACATCTTCAGTTCTTTTAAAAATATTTTTATTTTGCAACAGGATCTTGCTAACTTGCTGAGGCTGCCTTTGAACTTGCCATCCTCCTGCCTCAGCCTCCCAAGCTTCTGGGATTTAAGGTGTGTGCCAGGCACTTGGCAAGATGTCCTTTTCTGATGTGGGGGTATTGTCTCCATGGACATTGCATCTGGAACTGGCTGAGTACACTTGTTACCTCAATTACAGTGGAAGAAACAGGAAGAACCCACCAAATACAGTGAGAAAATAACGCCAGTTCTGAAAGGTCAGGATTGAATTTTGCGTACCCAATTAAATTGCAAATTTTCAATTCTGCCATGAATTGAAATTAATTTAATTATATAACAATTAATTGTAATTAAAAATATTCTATCTTATAATTGTATTTTAAATTCTATTTATAAAATTATATCACATATTGTTTACTATATTTAGTCTTTATATGTATTCCTACACCTGGGAGGCCGGACCTAATGGATACATGCAATTATCCCTCACGTTAGTTCAGGTGCAGGCCCTGGGAGGAAGCTCAGGCTGGGAAGGGCTCTAGCTGGAAACCATCTCCTGGGTTGTAAGGAGCCAGGAGGGAGATGCGCTTCTGCTGTCACTCAGGGTGAGAGGCGGGTCCGGATCACTAGCCAATTAAAGACATGGGATGGGCAGGAACTATCCAATCAGGAGCACAGCTGGGAGAGGACGCAGACCTTCCCCTTGCAGAGCCTTCTTTTTGGAGCCGCCATACCATGTCCCGCGGGTCCTGTGAAGAGGAATTCTAAGTGGCTCAGGCTCGTCGCTGTGACCTCTGCCCTCTGCGCCAGAGGCGACCCCGCGAACCCCAGAAGGCGGCGATGGTGAGCGTGGGAGGTTGCGGTCCCCGGAAGGGGCAGCGGGTCTCCATGCAGCGAGTGGAGGAGGCGCGGTGGCGGGACGCGGGCCTCCGGCGTCAGCGGCGGCGTGTGCGGTCCAGGCCCGGCTGCCCCGTCGGCCCCGGGTCCTGCGCGGCCGCTTTGCGGGAGGGAGCGGCGTCTGCGCAGCGCGGCCCCCGCAGCCCCGCGTCTCCCGGTCTGCGGTGGCGGCGGGAGGGCCGCGGGGAGACGCCCGACTCGGTGTGACGCAGTTCCCAGTCCCTGGCTGCTCCTCGGGGTCCACCTGGTGACTCTGCATCTTGTAACCCTGGGGAAGGCTGTTCTCCAACCCGTGAGCTGACCCTCAGCCCCGGGGCGTTTGGGGGCAGGAGGTGGCTAGATCTATAGATCCTTGCCCAGTGACACCCTGTTGCCCTGATTGGAGATCAGCGCCCGGCTGGACATTGCTTTTTTAAAAAACGTTGGTGTTGAGGAAAGGCAGAACTGCGTTTAACATTGTTGCAATAGAGGGAGAACCCCAACTGTAAAGTGTGCAGACGTCTCGATGGTTAGGCAGAAAAAAGGACTTTTCTTTCTAGAGAGGAGCACAGGGGAGTACAGAGAAGGTGGTAGATGAGAGGATGGAGGGTGGCAACGTCATCTTAGATCGAGAACGTTTCACCCTGGTGTCAGCCTTGGTTTTGCTTTGTCTTTCTTATTCGCCTTGAACCCAGGGTCCTTAGCCACTGAGCCTTATCCCCAGCACCACAACCCCCGCTCCCCCCGCCTTTTGTGGTGCTTGGGATTGAACCCAGGGGTGTTTTACCACACTACTTCATCTGCAGCCCTTTTTATTTTTCATTTTGAGACAGGGTCTCACTAAATTACTGAGGCTGGCTTTGAACTTGAGATCCTCCTGCCTCAACCTCCCGAGTCACTGACATATATCTTGCTTTTATTGATTACCACTGGCCTTGAGCATTTTTCTTAAGTGATCTTTCATTTTTATGAAATTATTTCTCTGTCTCTTTTTCCAACTTCTTATTCTGTATCAATAGTGTTGTTTTTAATTTGAAATTAATTTTTTATATTTGATACCTAGAAAAATGATGAATTTTTGCATATTAAGGTCCTGTGTGTTTTACAACCTTTCAACACCCAGTATTAATTCCAGGAGGTTTTGTTGGTTCTTTGGGATTTTGTAGGTAGGTGATAATGGCTCATACGATGAGTCATTTTTTGTTTCTTCTCAGTCTCAATGCCTATCATTATTATTTCTTATGCTTTCTCTGTTTCTATTGATTTGATGTTAGGGTTTTGTTTTTTAGCTTGTTGAGGTGATCAATTACATGAGTTGACTTTTGAATGTTTGGTCATTCTTAAATACTTACAATAGGGCCTGGGTTGTGGCTCAGTAGTAGAGTGCTTGCCTAGCATGTGTGATATACTGGGTTTGATTCTCAGCACCATGTACAAATATATGAAATAAAGATTCATTGACAACTAAATATTCTTTAAAAATTAATTACAAGAATTCCTACTTGGGTTTTGTTCAATCATTCTGTTTGTATAAGGATAGATATAATTTGCCATTATTTGTTGAAGATTTTTCTTTTTTTCTTTATTTTGTAGGTAGGTGATAATGGCTCATATGATGAGTCATTTTTTGTTTCTTCTCAGTCTCAATGCCTATCATTATTATTTCTTATGCTTTCTCTGTTTCTATTGATTTGATGTTAGGGTTTTGTTTTTTAGCTTGTTGAGGTGATCAATTACATGAGTTGACTTTTGAATCTTTGGTCATTCTTAAATGACCAAAGTGGGGATGAAAGCCAGGGCCTCACACATACTGGGAAAGCGTTCTACCACTACGCTGGCCCAGGCCCTGTTGAAAATATTTTTCATCTTTATTCATAAAAGCTGTTTGTCTGCTCTCCCCCCTCCCTTGTACTGGGATTGAAACCCAGGGTACTCTCACTGAGGTACAATCTCAGTCATTTATTTATGTATTTATTTGTTTATTTTTGTTGTTTCTTTTGATGTCTATCTAGTTTTGCATCATGACACTATGGGCCTCGTGTATTATTAAGTAATAGTACTTTTGCATCTATTGCCTGATGAGATTGTGATGATTTAGTAACATTTAGATGTTACTAAATGTTAGAATAAGCCAAAGAGACCAATGGGCCTGGTTCTCCTTGTTTTTGAGTTGCTATTGTTTCAACTGTTGTAATACATTGTTTATTTTTCCTCACGTGAGTTTTTGTAGATTGTTTTTTTCCAGAAAAAAAGTTTTTGTAGATTGTTTCTTTCCAGAAATTGGTTGATTTCTTCCAAGTTATTTTTCTGTGCTTTATTTAAGATTATCTTGCTCTTCTTTTGTCAGTTATCTTGTTGCATCCAACCCGCACTCTCCCCAAGAAGTGCAGCCCAGACAACTCTGCAGAAGCAGCAAAGTTGGGGCTGGGATTGTGGCTCAGCGGTAGAGCGCTTGCCTCGCATGCGTGAGGCCCTGGGTTCGATCCTCAGCACCACATACAAAGCAATAAAATAAAGACATTGTGTCCATCTACAACTAAAAAAAAATTAAAAAAAAAAAAAAAAAGAAGCAGCAAAGTTGATT
>CM053413.1:10294588-10328765 GCA_028644305.1 Xerus rutilus
TCTGCCGTCTTCTCAAAGGTTAGGCAGACAAGGACTTTTCTTTCCAGGAGGAGCAAACAGGAGTACAGGGAAGGTGGTGGGTGAAGGGAGGATGGAGGGTGGCAACATCATCTGAGATCTGAGAGCGTTCACTCTGACGTCAGCCTTGGTTTGGTTTTGGTTTTGTTTAGTACTAGCATTCAAGCCAGGATCCTTAACCACTGAGCCATATCCTCAGCAGCGTAAACCCTCCCCCACCTCCCTTTTTTTTGTACTGGGGATTGAACCCAGGGACACTTTGCTACCGAACTACATCCCCAGCCCTTTTTATTTTTTATTTTGAGACAAAGTCTCACTAAGTTGCTGAGGCTGGCTTTGAATTTGAGATCCTCCTGCATCAGCCTCCTGAGCCACTAAGAGATATCTTGCTTTAATTGATTACCTCTTGCCTTGAGTGTTTTTCTTAAGTGATCCTTCATTTTTTTTTTTTAAATATTTTTTAGTTGTTGATGGATCTTTATTTTATTCATTTATTTATATGTGGTGCTGAGGCTCGAACCCAGGGCCTCACGCATGCTAGGCAAGCGCTCTACCACTGAGCTACAGCCCCAGCCCCGATCCTTCATTTTTTTAAACAATTTTTTAAAAATTTTAAACTTGTTCTCATTAGATGATCTTTCATTTTTGTGAAATTGATCCTCTTTGTCCATCTTTTTGTTCTGTGTCAATAGTGTTGATTTTAATTTGAAATTGATTTTTTATATTTAATATATAGAAAAATGGATTTTTTCATACTAAGGGTGTGTGTGTTTTACAACCTTGTAGCACTCCAGTATTAATTCCAGATGTTTTTGTTGGTTCTTTGGGATGTTGTAGGCAATAATGGCATGTGTGAAGAGTACTTTTTTGTTTCTTCTCAGTTTCAGCCTGTCTTTATTATGTCTTATGCTTTCTCTGTACCTATTGGTTTCATCCTAGAATTTTGTTGTTTAGCTTGTTGGTGATCAATTACATGAGTTGATTTTTAAAGTGTTTGGTCATTCTTAAATACTTATAATAGGGGCTGGGGTTCTGGCTCAGTGGTGGATACTTTCCTAGCATGTGTGAGGCACTGGGTTGGATTCTCAACATCATGTACAAATAAATGAAGTACAGGTCCATTGACAACTAACTATTTTTTAAAAATATAGCTGGGTGCGGTGGTGCAAGCCTGTAATCCCAGCACTTAGGGAGGCTGAGACAGGAGGATCAGGAGTTCAAAGCCAGCCTCAGCAATGGTGAGGCGCTAAGCAACTCAGTGAGACCATGTCTCTGCATAAAACACAAAACAGGGCTGGGCATGTGGCTCAATGGTCAAGTGCCCCTGAGTTCAATCTCCAGTACCAAAAATAAAAAATAAAAAAATAAAAAATACTTATGACAATTCCTACTTGGATTTGTTTGATCATGCTATTTGTATAAGGATAGATGTAATTTGCCATTATTTGTTGAGGATTTTTTCTTTTATCTTTTGTATTTATTTTTATACTGCTGGGGATCAAAGCCCAGGCCTCACACATGGTAGGCAGGTGTTCTACCAATGAGCTATCCTGAGGCCCTGTTGAAGATTTTTTCATCTTTATTCATAAAAGCTGTTTGTCTTTTCTCCCCTCTCTCATGTACTTGGACTGAAAACCAGGATATTCTCACTGATCTACACCCCCAGTCCTTTGTTTTTGTTGTTTCTTACAATGTATATCTAGTTTTGTATCATGACACTATGGGTCTCATACATTATTAAGTAGTACTTCTGCATCTATTACGTGGAAGAGATTCTAATGATTGATGTTATTAAATGTTAGTCAGAATAAGCCCAAAAGACCAATGGGCCTGGTTCTCCCTGTTGTTGAGTTGCTATATTTTCAATTTCTGTAATACGTACAGCCTTATTTACATTGTTTTGTGTTTTTTTTTTGGTACTGGGGATTGAACTCAGGGGCACTCGACCACTGAGCCACATCCCCAGCCCTATTTTGTGTTTTATGTAGAGACAGGGTCTCACCGAGTTGCTTAGCGCCTCGCCATTGCTGAGGCTGGGTTTGAACTCGCGATTCTCCTGTCTCAGCCTCCCTAAGTGCTGGGATTACAAGCGTGAGCCACAGCGCCCGGCTCTTATTTACATTGTTTATCTTTCCTCATGTGAGTTTTTGTGGATTGTTTCTTTCCAGAAATTGGTTGATTTCCTCCAAGTTATTTTTCTGTGCTTTATTTAAGATGATCTTGCTCTTGTTTTGCCAGTTATCCAATGTGGTACATTAAACTGTTGTCTTGAGGTCTTTCTTCTTTTCTAAGATATGCATTCATTGTTCTAAATTTCTCCCTATGCTCTGCTTTTTCTGTATGCCACAAGTGATGTTAAGATGTTTTTTCATTATTTGGGGTATATGTATTTATGATTGTTATCTCTTGTTTTTTTGGGGGGGAGGGGGGGTACTGGAGATTGAACTCAGTGGCGCCACTGAGCCACATCCCCAGCCCTATTTTTTTGTGTTTTATGTAGAGACAGGGTCTCACTGAGTTGCTTAGCACCTCGCTGTTGCTGAGGCTGGCTTTGAATGCCCGCTGTGTCATGAATCAGTTTTCTGTTCACATGTGGGCCCATGCAGGTTCTTTTCTTTTTCCTCATTTGTTTGTTAATCTTTCTGTTAATAGTGTGCTCTTCTAAATAGTGTAGTTTCAAAATGCTTTGTGTATTTCAGTCAAATAAAATGGAATTATTCCATTTTATTTATTCCACTTTCTTATTCAATGTGTTTTATGCCTAGAAGATGATATATTTTTTTCCTTCCCTCTCTCCCTTCCTCCCCTCCTCTCTCCCTTCCTTGCTTCCTTCGTTTCTTCTTTCCTGTTTGCAGAATGATGGCAGAGGCCCTAAAACATTGAGCCCTATCCCTATGCCTTTTTAAAAATCAATTTATTTTACTTATTTTTTTATTATTTTGGGACAGGGTCTCACTAAGTCTGAGTCTCTGGGATTATTGGCCTGTGCCACTGCACCAGGCAGGAACTACTTTTTGTTTTCCTAGTAAAAGGTTTTTTGTTTGTTTGTTTGTTTTTTTAGTATTTTTTATTAGTTGTAGATGGACACAGTATCTTTATTTTATTTATGTATTTTTATGTGGTGCTGAGGATCGAACCCAATGCCTCACGCATGCGAGGCAAGCGCTCTACCACTGAGCCACAATCCCAGCCCAGTAAAAGGTTTTGTTGTTGGCATTTTGCAGTTTTATAGGTCCATGTGTGAGGTGACATCTTGGTGACACTGAAATCTTTCTAGGAACATGCACCACTTTTCCCCTTATTAGGCCTTGATATTCTTCAAGAAAAACTTTAATGATTACCTATTAGTCTACTGAATTATCATTTATTTATTTATTTTTTTAAAGATTTTTTTTTTATTTGTAGATGAACACAATGTTTTTATTTTATTGCTTTGTATGTGGTGCTGAGGATCGAACCCAGGGCCTCACGCATGCGAGGCAAGCGCTCTACCGCTGAGCTACAATCCCAGCCCCCTGAATTATCATTTATGAGTCTTATTTACTATATAATTCTGGTTGCTATAGTGGAACTAAGGTACAGGCTTCCAGTGGTGTTCCCTTAGTGCAATCTCAAAGGATGTACTGAATTTCCTAAATAAAGAGCTGTTAAAAGAAGTTCTAAATCTGATCTAACAGACTGGTTCACTAGAGATTCATCACCCAGAGTGTATTTGGGAGGCTGATGAGATAGGCAACCTGTGACAAGCCAGTCAGAATATTGCAAACATGTGGAGGACCAACAGGACTTAAACAGGCTGCATTTTATTAGGATAACCTGCTTGGGAACCCCAATTCCTCCTTGCAGTTATGCTGGTGAGGTCCATCCCAACAGTAGTTCCCAGATATCAACAAAGTGTGTTCTCAAGCATTTCTAAGAATATGTTGTGTCAGGAAAGTTACTGTTACTAAGCACAGTACATAGTTGGACTTTGTTGTGAGAAGTGCTAGAGACCAGTGTGCAAAGAGAATTGGAGTGACCCCGCAGTGCAGAGAGTGTTTCTGTTCTCCCTGTTTCCTTACCAAGTCCATGCAGTTCAGCATCAGAACTGCTGTGTGAGAGGACGTGAGCATGGCTGGAGAGTAAGAGTGTGACGACCAGGTGATGGAGTATTGGGGGGACATAGTATCATGTGAAATTCTCACAAAGTGAGTGTAGGCCTCAGTGCTGTGTGTCTCACCTTCCTCCTGGGAACACCTATGGGATGTTTTAGGAGTCAGTGACCTTTGAGGATGTGGCTGTGAACTTCACCCTGGAGGAGTGGGCTTTGCTGGATCCTTCCCAGAAGAAGCTCTTCAGAGATGTGATGCAGGAAACCTTCTGGAACCTGACCACTGTAGGTAAGGGTGACATACTTTCCTCACTTAGTAATCAGAGAACAGTTGTTACTTATATATCAGTGCTGTTCCATGATCTGAAATATGGAAAGCCCACATTTTGGTGACCATACTGGCAAGGTGACATACAACAGATCTGCAAGACTATGATAGTTTTTATGTCACGTTGAAATAAGTCATAATACTTTTTCTGTGTCTGCATTTTAGGAAAACAATGGAAAAATCAGGCCATCAATGATCACTGCAATTCCAGGGGAAATCCAAGGTAATTGAACTCACAAGAGTAGGCAACGTCCCTCATAAATCTTGGAGTAGCTTATAAAAAATCATGAAAAGAAGGCAGTGATACATGCTAAGGTTCAAATTGATTTAATCTTCATTTTCTTAAAACAATGCATACAAGTTGAGCATCTGTAATTGGAAAGTTCAAAATCCAAAATGTTCCTGTATGGACACCATCTGGAACACTGACTTGATGTCATAAGTGATAATTTTTGATAGTTTATTATATACAAATGATGTTCTATACACAGACTATTAAAAATGTATTAAATTGGCCTGAAATGGGACCCATTTTGAAGATATCTTACTATGTATATGCACATATCACAATATCCAATCTGAATTTTGTTCCAATGCATTTCACATAGGTAGTACTTAATTGTAATTAAATGTGATAAACATCTTCAAGGTTAACAAAATACTTGGAAGGAGTATGAACAAAACCAAGCTGGGTAGGCGTGTGCAGCTATAATCCTAGCAACTTGGGGTGATGAGGCAGGAGGATCACAAATGAAAGGACAGGCTCAGCACTTTAGTGAATCCCTGAGCAACTTCCTGAGACCCTGTCTCAAAAAATTTTTTTTCGCAAGAACTGAAATGTAGCTAAGTAATAAAGTTTACACACATAAAACGAATTCTTCGGCTAAATCATTAGTAAGCAAATCATTAGTATTGTGCTTTTTGCTTTTTGCAGAAGTCAAGTGGTAGAGAGACTCTGTGGACTGAAAGAAGATAGTAAATGTGGAGAATTCCTCAGCCCCGTCATAGATCATCTTGTAAACAAGACAAGTTCTTTTGGAGTAAAACCAGGTGAACAAGTGTGTGGACACCTCCTCATTGCTGATCCATCCCTAGCCGTGCCCCTGACAGCTCACACTGCGCAAAAGGCACATGAGTATCAGGAACATGGAGAGAAGCCATATGAATATAAAGAACATGGGAACGCTTTCCATTATCATCAAGGTTTTCAGAAGCATGCAAGAACTCACAGAGCAGAGAAACCTTATATGTGTAAGCAATGTGGAAAAGCCTTTAGTTCTTACAGTTACATTAAAAAACATGAACGAATTCACAGTGGAGAGAAACCTTATATATGTAAACAATGTGGAAAATCCTTTACTTTTCTCAGTTCCCTTCAAATGCATGAACAAATTCATAGTGGAAAGAAACCCTATGTATGTAAGCAATGTGGAAAAGGCTTTAGTACTTCTTTTTTCTTTAAAATCCATGAACGAATTCACAGTGGAGAGAAACCCTACATGTGTAAGCAGTGTGGAAAAGCCTTTATTTCTTCCAGATACCTCAAAAGACATGAACAAATTCATACTGGAGTGAAGCCCTATACATGTAAACAATGTGGGAAAGCTTTCAGTCGTTCAGATTCACTCAGAATACATGAAAAAAAACACACTGGAGAGAAACCCTATGTGTGTAAGCAATGTGGAAAAGCCTTTAGTTCTTCCAGCCACATGAAAACACATGAACAAATTCACAATGAAGAGAAACCCTATACATGTAATCAATGTGGGAAAGCTTTCATTCATTCTTATTTAGTCAAAAGACAGGAAATAATGCACACTGGAGAGAAACCCTATGTTTGTCTGCAATGTGGAAAAGGCTTTAGTTCTTCCAGTCACATAAAAACACATGAACGAATTCATAGTGGACAGAAACCTTATATATGTAAACAGTGTGGGAAAGCTTTTCCTTTTCTCAGTTCCCTTCATATACATGAACGGATTCATAGTGGAGAGAAACCCTATGTGTGTAAGCAATGTGGGAAAGGATTTAGTACTTCTAGCCACATGAAGACACATGAACGAATTCATAGTGGAGAGAAACCTTATAAATGTAAACAATGTGGGAAAGCCTTTCCTTTTCTCAGTTCCCTTCAAATTCATGAACAAATTCACAGTGGAAAGAAACCCTGTGTATGCAAGCAGTGTGGAAAAGCCTTCAGTTCTTCCAGCCACATGAAAAAACATGAGCAAATTCATAGTGGAGAGAAACCTTATATGTGTAAGCAATGTGGAAAAGGCTTTAGTTCTTCTAGCTACATGAAGACACATGAGCGAATTCACAGTGGAGAGAAACCCTATATATGTAAACAATGTGGGAAATCCTTTACTTTTGTCAGTGCCCTTAGAATGCATGAACAAATTCACAGTGGAAAGAAACCCTACATATGCAAGCAATGTGGAAAAGGCTTTAGTTCTTCCGGCTACATGAAAACACATGAACAAATTCACAGTGGAGAGAAGCCCTATACATGTAAACAATGTGGGAAAGCATTTAATTTCCTACGATCCCTTCAAATACATGAAATAACACACAATGGAGTGAAACCCTATGTATGTAAGCAATGTGGGAAAGGCTTTACTTCTTCCAGTTCCATTAGAAAACATGAACGAATTCACAGTGAAGAGAAACCTTATAAATGCAAACAATGTATTAAAGCCTTTCATTTCCCCAGATCTCTTCAAATACATGAAATAACGCATAATGGAGAGAAACCCTATGTGTGTAAGCAGTGTGGAAAAGGCTTTAGTTCTTCCAGCTCCATTAGAAAACATGAACAAATTCACAGTGAGGAGAAACCCTATAGATGTAAACAATGTGGGAAAGCATTTCATTTCCCCAGATCCCTTCAAATACATGAAATAACACACACGGGAGAGAAACCCTATGTGTGTAAGCAGTGTGGAAAAGGCTTTAGTTCTTCCAGCTCCATTAGAAAACATGAACGAATTCACAGTGGAGAGAAACCCTATACATGTAAACAATGTGGGAAAGCTTTTCTTCATTCCTGTTTACTCAGAATACATGAAATAAGGCACACTGGAGAAAAACCCTATGTATGCAAGGAATGTGGCAAAGCCTATGGTGAGCCCAGTTCCCTCAGCAAACATAAAAGAATTCACAGTGACATGAAAACATGATGTGAGCAGTGTGGGAAAGCCTGTCATTCCTCTACCCTTAAGATACACGAAAGAGTGCACACTGGAGAGAAACCCTGTGTGTGTGTAAAGAAAGCAGCAAAGCCTTCATCCAGTTACCTTCTCAAACATCAGGAACTCACTGGAGAGAAACACCACAAGTGTAAGCCATGTGAAAAAGCCTTTTCTGTTTACAGTTCCCTTTGATACCGAGAAAAAATCCACAGTGGGGAGAAACCTTAATGATGTCAGCAATGTGGGAAAGCCTTTTTCTCAGATTCTTTCAAGTACATGAAAGAATATAACCGGAAAGGAACACTGAGTACAGAAAAATGGGAAGTCTTTATTATCACATGTACTTGTTAGCAATCATGAGAATGCAATTGCAATAACTTGTATTGCTCTTGTCACATTAGTGCAGTGTACCCATATGCAGTGGAACCTGCAATAAAAGAGATGTACGGTGATTGCTATTTCAGTAACATAAGAAATCATGGTGCATCAAAACCTTGTGATATGGAGCTGGGGCTGTAGCTCAGTGGTACAGCACTTGCCTAGCATGCATGAAGCCCTGGGTTCGATCCTCAGCACCACATATAAATAATAAATGAATAAAATAAAGATCCATCAACAACTAAAAAAAATATTTAAAAAAAAACCTTGTGATATGAAAAATTCCTTGAAGGAAGGTGTCACTTGTAACATAGTTTCAGAGGCCTATGAAAATTCTTCCTGTAGCAGAATCCTAAAATGCAATTAATATGAAGATCTTTGGGCAAAATAATTTGTTAGAAGTCTCCAGAAAATGTACTACCTGGAGATTTCCCACAGTTTATATTGTGTTCACTAGTAATCCATTCTTAAAGTAGACCTTTGCACTGTGTGTGTGTGTTGTTTTTTAGGGGAGGTACCAGGGATTGGACTCAGGGGCACTTGGCTACTGAGCCACATTCCCAGCCCTATTTTGTATTTTATTTAGAGACAGGATCTCAATGAGTTGCTTATCACCTAGCTGTTGCTGAAGCTGGCTTTGAATTCACTATTCTCCTGCCTTAGCCTTCCAAGCTGCTGGAGTTACAGGCCTGTGCTACCGCACCCTCTGCACTGTGTGTTTCTGATCTGGATTCTTGTAAATGAAGATTGAAGTGAAATATTTCTCTGAGTTTTGTTTAGGCTATGCTATCTGAGTTTAATAGGTAGTGTATTTTTTATCAAACCAGGTAGTAAGCCTTCTAACATTTTGAGGCATATTGTCTCCAAAGCAAATTGACATGTATTTTTAATGTGCAATTAGGTTTTATTTGTGGGTAGTTTTTAAATAATTGTGGTTAATGGGCCAGTGAAAAATAAGTTTTTGTTCATTGTTGCAAATTTCCTACTGGCCTTATGTGATTGGGTTATGTATACCCTTTTATTTATATATACATATACATATATGAATATGTATACATGTGTATGTTTCTTCTCAGGGGACAAATGAAAATTTTATATGGATTATATATTTTTTCACAGTTTGATGAGATATTTTCCCTATATTACTGATGCATCTTAATTATACATAATGGTGAAATTCACTTTTACATATTTGTAAATGCCCATGATATAGCAATAAATGTATATTTTCTTCAAACCAGATTTCTGTGCATGCTTTTTTAGTTTCTTAAATGTTTTCTAGTAAATTACAGATTAACACATATTAGCTTTTTCTTTCAAAATTTTTGTTGGAATCATTGAAAACTTCATGATAGAGCACTTTGTAATACTGATCTTCTGAGAAGAAAAAGATTTTTCAGTGTGATAGCAATTTTGTGTAATTGGAAATTCAAGTTATACTTCCCTACTTAATTAATCACACCTATCATCTGTACAACATTTCTTACAGCTTGAGGCCAGGCAGAATCAGATTTGTCAGCCCTGCAGACTAGTTCATACTCAGAAACTTTTTCCCTTTTTTTTTTTTTTTTTCAGTTCCTGGCTTTGAACTCAGGGCCTCACACTTTCAAAATAAGTGCGCTCCTACTCAGCTATATCTCCAGCTCTCTATTTTATTTTGATAAAGGGTCTAAATTGCCCTGGCTAATATCTTATTTGCTGCCATCCTGCCTTAGCCTCCCAGGAAACTGGGATTTTAGGCTTGTGCCACTCAGCCCACTTATTAAGAGACATTTTACTAGGGGCAAGGAAGAGTTCAAAAACAGAAGAAAACAAAGATTGGCAATAAATTACCTTTTTCTGAAATACATTTATACACGGCTTTATCTCACATTCTAGTGAAACCTGATCTTGTTAGACCAAAGGCATCTATTTGCTTAAAGATAAATAGAAATATTTTACAAAAGTCAGGGAGAGAGGGAATCTATGACTTGATTCCCAAAATAATTTTTTTTTAAATTTCCCAGTTATAAGAATACTAAAGTCTATCGGATTAAGACACTAGTTTTTTTTTTTTTTTGTGAGGGTACTAGGGATTGAACCCAGGAGTGCTTAACCACCTAGCCACATCCCAGTCCACTTTTTTAAATTTTGAGACTGTCTCTAAGTTGCATAAGGCCTCACTAAGTTGCTGAGGTTGACTTTGAACTCAGGATCCTCCTGCCTCCACATCCTGACTTGCTGGGATTACAGGCATGCACCCTAGCACCCAGTTTTGTAAGATTATTTTAAAGAGGTCATTTACTTTGAGGCTTGTGAGAGCCTCAGGGACATTAAACTTGGGACCAGTTTGGCTTTTTTGATAGAGATATATTTATTATGCTTTGGATTTTCAACAGAAAAGTATTTGGATGGATCAGTCAGTGGTGGGGTGGTGAGTCAAGGGAGTTTCACAGTGGTGAACAGAATATGTCAAATCCCAGGCGGAGAGCACCTGGTGACAACCATCAGCTGAGAAGATGAGGAAATCATGGAAGCAGAGGGAAAGGAAGAACTCACATCTAATTAGTTGTTCTCTTAATCAGTGTGTTCACATGAAAATAATAGTTTGATGACATCCTCCTACTCTCAGAGGAATGATTGTCAGTTTTTTAAATTCATATGATATATCTTGGATTTTTCTGGTCTGCCAGTCAACACAGGCTAGTTTTATGCTCAAAAATTTTATTGAGTATCTCCTTCATTGAACTCCAATGTTTATGTAAAGCAAGTGAATGACCTGCAGGTTCATGTCAGTGGTTAGCTGGCACTGGAGTTTGGGAATACATTTGGCCTTCTGAATGTGAGTCTGTGACCTTGGGGAAGGCAGGGTGCCTGTCTGAGCCATTTCAAGTATTTACATTTTCCCCTCTTCACTTTTTGTATAACATTGCTGCCATAAAATTAGTTTTTGTTGTTGTTAGGGTACTGGGGATTGAACCCGGTGGTACTCTACCCTGGAACTACATCCCTAGCCACCCCCTCCCTTTTTTTGTTTATTTTGAGACAGCAGTTTGCAAAGTTGCCTAGGCTGGCCTTGAACTTGCTGTCTTCCCACCTCAGCCTTCCAAATTGCTGGGACTACTGGCGGGTGGTACTGCACCCAGGTGACTCCAGTTTCTCCAAGAATTGAATAATAGTTTTATAACAACGAAGCACATGCAGATATAGCTAGGTGATCCGGTCAGATCCGGAAGATGTGAAGAAGCGGCTCCTTCAGAAGGAAAGGAAACGAAATGCTAGTACCTTCCCGACGCTTCGCTTCTCCCTCCAGCCTGTTGCCAAGGTAACTTGCCTCCAGGGAACTGTTCCTTCCAAGGACAAGTTGTTAATGCAGCACCTCCTGGACATTTCCTTTCCCACGCTTTTGTGAAGACACGAAGAGGCACCCCTGCAAGATTCCTTTCCCAACTTTGGGCCACGTAAAGAAGATAAAGGAGGTTGGGGAATGAGAATAAAGGATGAAAGTTGCTGGATCCTTTCTTACCCCCAGGAGAAGTCTGTCTCTCTATTCCTTTAAATAAAACCTCTCTTCTGCACTTTCCTTGGCATTTCTCAGGGATCCGTTCTTCTGCCCCAGAGGAATAGAACCCTGATCAGATTCACAACACCAGCATCATCTCTGGAGTCCCCTCCAGGATGATCAATGAAGTAAGGTTCTTCCCACCCTCTACATCTTTCTGAGCTTTCTCTTTCTGGAGGGCAATAATGGGTACCCCTTGGCTAATTAAATGCAGTTAACAGAAGCCACCAGTTTACAAAACTCAGGTGACAGGATTCAGAGCCTGCATGGTCCCTATTCACATTTCCTGCCTGTCAGGCACGTTGGGTTTTGCCAAAGCCATTTCTCACTATCCTATCCAAGCTCTGAGGGCTTCTGGCCCGAGTACACAATGTCTCTAATTCCGGTCTGCCTTTGGATGCGCAGAGATGGACAAAGGATTGGAAAAACTGGGAGGTTCTGGCTGGGACCACTCCCTGGTGACCCTCTAAAGTTCCTTCCCCAACTCCTTTCCCTATGGCCCTCATAGGTCCATTTAGCAGGAATAAATGTAAACAATGACACATGACATGGTTCAGAAACTTGGGAGTAGGATTATCTTGTTAGTGAAAAGTCAGCGTGTGAGTGAGTGAAGATGTCATCACTGATCATTTGTTTCCAAATCCAGTACCTCCTCCCGCTAGGCATGATAGCACACACCTGTAATCTCAGCTACTCAAGAGGCTAAGGCAGGAGGATTGCATGTTCAAGGCCAGCCTCCATATCTTAGGTAGAGCTTGTCACAAAACAAAAAAAGAAAAATGGCTCAAAATGTAGCTCAGTGGTAAAGTGACCCTAGGTTCAATCCCCAAAACAAGACCTCCTGTGTGTAAGCAGCTGATCATAGGTGTCTGTGGACAGTGATACCCCTGAAGACTACCACTGCAGAAGTGTCAGGCAGCTATGAAGAGAAAGCACAGCCAGGCGCAGTGTACACACCTGTAATTGTAGGAATTTGGAGGGCTGAGGCAGGAGGATCACTAGGTCAAAGCAGCCTCAGCAATTTAGGCCCTAAAGCAACTTAGCGAGACCCTATCTCAAAACAAAAAAAAAGGGCTAGGCATGTGGCTCAGTGGTTCATTTAGGCCTCTGAGTTCAATCTCTGGTACCAAATAAATAAAGTGCCTCAAGGTGATAGTGTCTATGGGAATCTTAAGGTTTTGAGAGATGGAATGTTTTCACGCCATGAGGAGAGGACAACTGGGCATGGTGACTCCCAGAGTGAAATATTTGTCTCAGTACATGGGAGTGTCCCACTTTGAGACTCCATTTCTGCAGGCAATGTGGCCCTCAAGTTTGGGAATATGTTTAACTCTTAAAATCTAGTTTTCCCCTCTGGCCTCATGTGAAGCAGTGTCCTTCTTCCCACATCCCCCATACTGGGGATTGAACACAGAGGCACTTAACCACTGAGCCACATCCCCAGCATCAGGTTGCTTCTCTGAGGCAGTTCAAATGTTTGCTTTCTTTTTAAGTTTTTTTAAAAATATTTTTCATTTGTTGATGGATCTTTATTTTTATTCATTTATTATTTATATGTGGTGCTGAGGATTGAACCCAGTGCCTCACGCATGCTAGGCAAGTGCTCTACCGCTGAGTTACAGCCCCAGCCCAAATGTTTGCTTTTAATTCTTTTGAGAATGTAGGTTTTTTTGTTGTTTGTTTTTTGTTTTTTGGAAAATGTTGTTGCCATATAACTCCAGTTTCTCCATGAATTGAATTGTATTCACCTTGTTTTCCTAGGTGAAATGGTAAACAGAAAAGGCATGAGAAAGCCTTGGCCATGAAGCCAACTTCCTCATCCCTGAACTCTGAAATGTCTGAACTCTGACAATATGAGGCTCTCCCTTCTATTCCACTGTGTCCTCGCATAGTCTGGGCAGATGTCCCCTTCTGAGGTGTTTGTGTGGGGTATCATCGTGGCAAACTGGTTTGAAACTGTGTGAACACACTTGTGACCCCAATTAACTGGGGGAGAAACAATGAGGAGACAGTGGTAGTTCGGAAAAGCTTGGATCAAATTCTGCTTAACCCATTGTCTCCAATTTCTAATTCTGCAAATATTTCAATGAGATTGTCTAGTGCATTAGAATAGGTTGGAAATCATAATCTAGAGCTTATATATTATCACATTAACTAATATTAGTTAATATATTCCCCATACAATTATGTATTATAAAATTGTATAAGTTTTTATAGATATTCCACATCTGGGATGATGGAACAAAATGGATTAAGTGCATTAATCATGGATTAAGTGCAATAATTCTTCCGGTTAGTTCTGGTCCAGGCCCTGGGAAGAAGCTGGGGCTGCGAAGGGCTCTAGCGGGAAACCAACTCTTGGGTTCTATTCAGCCAGGTAGAGGTTCTATCCTGCTGTCACTCAGGGCTTAAGGGCGGGTCCTGGATCGCTAGCCAATCAGAGTCATGGGGAGGGGCTTCAGGAACCGTCCAATCAGGAGCGCAGCTGGAAGAGGACTGAAACCCTCCACTATGGAACAGCGTCCTCCCTGGCGCCGCCACAGCGTGTCCCGCGGGTCCTGTGAAGAGGAATTCTAAGTGGCTCAGCCTCGTCGCTGTGACCTCTGCCCTCTGCGCCAGAGGCGACCCCGCGAACCCCAGAAGGCGGCGATGGTGAGCGTGGGAGGTTGTGGTCCCCGGAAGGGGCAGCGGGTCTCCATGCAGCGAGTGGAGGAGGCGCGGTGGCGGGACCCGGGCCTCCGGCGTCAGCGGCGGCTTGTGCGGTCCAGGCCCGGCTGCCCCGTCGGCCCCGGGTCCTGCGCGGCCGCTTTGCGGGAAGGAGCGGTGTCTGCGCAGCGCGGTCCCCGCAGCCCCGCGTGTCCCCGTCTGCGGTGGCGGCGGGAGGGCCGCGGGGAGACGCCGGACTCGGCGTGAGGCCGGGCCTGGGAGGGAGGCGTGGCGCGGCCCCCAGTCCCTGGCTGCTCCTCGGGGTCCCCCTGGCGACCTTGCATCTTGTAACCCTGGGGAAGCCTGTTCTCCAATCCATGCACTGTGTCCCCTTCGTGCCGGGTTTCTTAAGGCTTGACGTGAGTATCTACACAGACATTTCCCCGCAGTGCCACACAGGTAGGAAGAGGAGGTCAACCTGTACATGTGCTTGGAGTTGGAGGAGAAAGGGAAACTGCAGCCCTCTCTAAGGAAATTATTGTCCTCCTTGGTCTGTTTCTAGATACTGTTCTAAAATATGAAATACTGACTAAAGTGAGACCTGACTTGATTTGAACCGAGTAGAGCAGGAGGAGGAAAACCTCAACTGCAAGGTCTGCACACATTTCAAGAGGTAGAAAAAAGGCTTTTCCTTATAGAGAGGAACAAACAGGATTAGGAATGCAGGGGACAGAGAGATGTGAGTGGTGAGATCATGAGGTTAAGGGAATCATTTTATGAAATGAGCCCACTGTGCAGACCCCCACATGCTTTCTCCTTTAGAAAGCAATTTACCTGCATGCTGGCCTGGCTGAAATTGACAAGATATGTTACTTTCCTCATGGAACTCCCTGTTACCTGCAGGGGAAATGCTGATAAGTGGAACACAAGTTACCCTGAAGGAGGTGACTTTTGTGATGCTTACACCAGTCAGATCCTGGAAAATTTGGATAATTTTGCCTAACCATTAAATCTGAAAGAACGCATTCCAATTAGAACCAGTCAGCATGGGCCAAAGTGACCTAGAGTTGTCATGGCAGTGGGGACTTGAAAGTCTGATGTCATATTGTCAGTCAAAAGTCAAGAGGTGGACAACCCTGGGACACCCCTCCCCAATAAAACTGGAGTGCAAGACAGGTAAGCTGTGCCTCTCCTCTCTGGGAACACCCACTCTCCCTGAGAGTGCCTTCTTTCCCCGCTTCCTGGCCCTTCTAATGAACTCAAGTTCGTGACTCTGAGCCACATGTCTGAAATCTTCCTGACCTGATGACAAAAATCGAGGTTTGAGAAGGGGATGATGCAGACTACAACAGCAGCTCCTAGACCTGAGAGCGTTTTACCCTGAAGTGAGCCTGTTCTTGAGTTGACAATAAAGGGAGGGTGTGTAAAGCCAGATGACCAAGAGGAGGCAAATTAAAACCACTGAGCAAGGCTTTATTGATGTATGCTCCCCGGCGAGAGACCCTCCCCCCCAACAGAGCAGGGTCTGGGAGAATAGAGCAAGTGCTCAGCGATATAGGAATTTGATGGGCTTAGGGCAGGAAGGGGAGGGCTTGGGGCAGGAAAAGGAGGTTTTTGGAGTCTCATGTCCCCTCAGGTTGGTCAGGGGATCCTACTGAGATCCATGTCCTTCCAGGATAGGTCAGGAGAGGTCCCCTGATTGTTAGGAGATGCCGTTACTGCTTACACGTCAGCATCTAATTGGTTCTTTTGCGCATGCAGGCTGCTTCGTTCCCTTTGCCCGCCTTAAACCGACCTAACAGGATGTATGGTGAATCATTATGAAGCTGGGTCAACGTAGAGGGGCCTGGTGGAACCAGAAAAATTTAAGGAAAGTTTGATCTCTTGAACTTATCATTTTTGAGGTTTAAAAAAATGGAATTTAGGCTGGAGATTTTGGTCAGTGGTAGAGCACTTCCTGGCATGCACAAGGCCTTGGGTTCTATCCCCAGCACCACAGGGAGAAAAGTAGGAATTTGGAAATTGTGTGTCTGGCCTTGTTATTGATTCAAAAAAGGGAAGGGGGCAGGGGCAGTAGCACTCAACAGTAATACCAGCAGCAGGGGAGGTTGAGGCAGGAGGATTACAAGTTCAAAGCCAGCCTCAGCAACTAAGTGAGTCCTTGTCTCTAAATAAAATAGAGAAAAAGAGGCTGGGGTGTGGCTCAATCCTCAGTACCAAAAAAAGGGAGAGGAAGGGTGCGTGATCTTAATATAATGAGACCTGTGTTTCTTTGCTCTAGGATGTATCTCCAGAATGTGTTGTGAGGTGGGGTTTTTAAATCATTGCTGTTTACAGGATTACAGTCTTTGGATAAAATTCAACATCTTCAGCTGTTTGCTTTATCCTCCAGGAAATTGATCTAGTCAGAATGCAGTTTTTTACCAACCGAAAAAGTTTGTGAATGGCAGACTAAAGGAAAGACAACTTTGGTTTCTGCCCCCTGGAGTGAAGTGTTTGTGAACGTGAGAATTTGGGGATGGGGAGTGTTGTATAATTTTTTAAAAAAAACTTTGTCCCAGATTGTGGCACAGAGTGTTAAAATCCGTATAATTTCCTGGGTAAAAGGAGTTTTGTTGACTTTTGATCATGAACCCATTGCAGGTAATCTGTGAGTTTATTGTAATGATATAACTCAGGGCGCCACCAATAGATGACTTTAGAATGAGGACTGGTAAACAGAAGAGCACACTCGTGTTTTGGTCTGGCATCTGCCGTGAGGACAGTGTAGTTGGACCAAGCTCTTTAACTTGTGGAGTCCTGCTAACTTTTTTTTTTTTTTTTTTAGTTGTAGATGGACACAAATATCTTTATTTTTTTATGTGGTACTGAGGATCGAACCCAGTGCCTCACGCATGCGAGGCAAGCGCTCTGCCACTAAGCTACAACCCCAGCCCCTCCTGCTAACTCTTGTGTCAGACTTGAATTTTAGGACACCCAGCTGGTATTAGAGAATAGGCTGGCCTTCAGCAAACACCACACATTTGATGTCAGAAAGATTCCATGGGTCCAAACCCACAACTGACTCCAGATAAGTGAGTGGTCATCGGTTAAAATTGAGCCTATAATGTTACATATCTAGCTTTGTAGAGTTTAGCAGAGCCAGGTCGTGGGAGGAATTAATTACTTTTGGCAGGCAAAGGGACAGGTAGGGAAGTTCCCTGAGGTTTATTGTACTGGGGACAGCAGGTTCAGCTATAGGTGGCCAGATGCCAGTCCCTTTTTGCTCTGCCCATTTTCCCTTCTTGCCTTCTCTCCCACTAAGATCTGGGCTTTGATTTTATCCCATTTCAATGACAAAATGCTCCAATTTATCAGAGATATCTCCACACAAACATGGCAGGGGGCAGGCAGGGGAACAGCTGAAGATGGGGGAAGTGCCCTAGGGCACCATTCTCCATGTCTTTCAAGTGGTGCATGCCTATAATCCCTGGAGTTTGCTAGGCTAAGACATGAGGATTTCAAGTTTGAGGCTAGTTTCAGGAATTTACCAAGACCCTGTCTCAAATAAAAAAAATAAAAAGACTGGAGATGAGGCAGGCACGGTGGCGCAAGCCTGTAATCCCAGCACTTTGGGAGGCTGAGACAGGAGAATCGCAAGTTCAAAGCCAGCCTCAGCAATGCCGAGGCGCTAAGCAACTCAGTGAGACTCTGTCTCTACATAAAACTCAAAATAGGGCTGGGGATGTGGCTCAGTGGTCGAGTGCCCCTGAGTTCAATCCCCAGTACCAAAAAAAAAAAAAGACTGGAGATGTAGCTCAGTGGTAAAGTGTCCTGAGTTCAATCCCCAGTACCCCACTCCCTCATTTCTCTTTACAACTAATCAAATGTACTTTCAAACAACAATGTACTTTCAAAAACAGTGCACGGGTCTCAGTTTGTTCTCAGGTCTCTTTCCCAGGCCATATATAATTGCTGTCATTCATGTTACCTATTGTTAGGTATAACCACTGGGTACATTGTTGATATTATCAATTTGAAGAAACATCCATTGATGCAGAAAGGAATCAAGTAAAGTTTTTAGTGTACTTCCATGTAATTTCTTTGCTAACACTTTTTATGTGAATGATCTTATATCTTTTTGATTCTCTCTAGAGAAATTCTTTCTATAAGGCATGGACAGCAGATATACCAGTGACATTCTTTCAATGTTATTCTTTGTTCTTTTCCTTTAATTATTTACCTTCATTTTAGTTGATTCTTTGTTCTTGCTTTGAACCTGTGAAATTTCTATATAATTCTTTTGATAACTTCTAAGTTTGTACTGATATCATGTTATTCATACATCATTATCCTGGCGACCTTTAGCTCTTTCTCCATGGTTGCCTCTTCCACTTTGAGCGTAGTTAAGACAGTTGCATGAAAAGTCTGTCTACTAAGTTCAAAACCTGAGGTTTCTCAGGAATGGCTTCTCTCAAATCATTTCTTTTTCCATCGATAAGCTCTATTTCCCTCTTTTTATTTATTCTTTTTGTTGTTACTGTTATTGATAAGTGGACATTTGAATAGCTATAATGGTTGCTGTGAAAATCAGATTCTCCTTTTCAGAGTTGGGGCAGAAAGGGTGTTGAAATTGCTTTCAGCTCCTGGCTTGCAGGTTTGACAAACTTTAAACTCTAGTAAATGTCAGTAGAGTGCATCAGGTTATCCTAAATTCAGGTATAAACCTTTGATTGTTTGCTCTGATCTTCAACACTCAAATTTCATTTGGCTTTTTACCTAAAAATGGACATGGATCTTTTAAATGTAGTGTTTTATCTTGAGATAAGTATGTTTTGGTGTACTTTTCATTCATGTACTCAATCATTTTTACTCTGCATATGAACCTTTTTTTTTTTTTTGGTACCAGGGATTGAACTCGGGTATTCAACCACTGAGCCACATCCCCAGCCCTATTTTGTGTTTTATGTAGAGACAGGGTCTCGCTGAGTTGCTTAGCACCTCATGATTGCTGAGGCTGGCTTTGAACTCGTGATTCTCCTGTCTCAGCCTGCCAAAGTGCTGGGATTACAGGCATGCACCAATGAGCCTGGCTACATATCAACTTTTTTGTGTGGGAGATGTAGTGGAAATTGAATTCAGGGTCTTGCACGTGCTAAGCAACTGCTCTACTACTGAACAGCATCCCCAGTCTTTTTCATTTTATGTTTTGAGACAGAATCTCCCTAAGTCACGCAGGCTGCCCTAAAACTTGCACTCCTCCTGTCTCAGCCTTCTGAGCAGCTGGAATTACAGGCACAGGCCACCATGCACAACCCTTTTGTATGGGATATATTGCAGAATTTTTTCTTCTACTTTGTGGTTTCTCTTTTAACTCCTCCTATTTCCATAGATTTAAATTGCTTTGTGATTTTTTTTTTTTTTTGGTACTAGGGATTGAACTCAAGGGCACTCGACCACTGAGCCACATCCCCAGCCCTATTTTCTGTTTTATGTAGAGACAGGGTCTCGCTGAGTTGCTTAGCGCCTCGCCATTGCTGAGGCTGGCTTTGAACTCACGATCCTCCTGTCTCAGCCTCCCTAAGTGCTGGGATTACAGGCTTGAGCCACCGCGCCCGGCTTGTGATTTTTTTTAGGGATTATTCTTTTTCTTATCAGAAAACTCTATCTCTATGTCCAAGAAGTGTTTGTGACTTCTCAAAAGTATTCCAAGTATTCTTTCTGATTTCATGTGTACTTTGAATTTCATCCTTGTAATAGAGGGGAACACATGGCATGTCCAGGTAAATAGATACCTTTTTGTCCCTGTTTTGACTATTAGATTGGGGTGTCTGCCCCTGTTGTACAGCACCCTCTGTGTCATGATTCAGTTCTCTGTTCACATGTGGGCCCACTGAGTGCTCTTTTCTTTCCCATGATCTGTTTGTTAATCTTTCTGTTAGTAGCCGGGCGCGGTGGCTGTTTTGGCACCAATACCATGCCTTTTTTGTTACTATTGCTCTGTAATATAGTTTAAGGTCTGGTATTGTAATGCCTCCTGCTTCACTTTTCTTGCTAAGGACTGCCTTGGCTATTGTGGGTCTCTTATTTTTCAAAATGAATTTTATGATTGCCTTTTCTAGTTCTATGAACAATGTCATTGGGATTTTTATAGAAGTTGCATTAAATCTGTATAACAGTTTTGGTAGTATGGCCATTTTGACTATATTAATTCTGACTATCCAAGAGAATGGGAGATCTTTCCATCTTCTGAGGTCTTCTTCAATTTCTTTCTTTAGTGTTCTGTAGTTTTCATTGTAGAGGTCTTTCACCTCTTTTGTTAGATTTATTCCCAAGTTTTTTTTTTTTTTTTTTTTTGAGGTCATTGTGAATAGGGTGGTAGTTCTAATTTTTCTTTCAGAGAATTTATCACTTATATATAGAAATGCATTTGATTTATGGGTATTGATTTTATATCCTGCTACTTTGCTGAATTCATTTATGAGTTCTAGAAGTTTTCTGGTGGAATTTTTTGGATCTTCTAAATATAAAATCATGCCATCAGCAAATAGTGATAATTTGAGTTCTTCTTTTCCTATGTGTGTTCCTTTAATTTCTTTTGTCAAGACAATGCAAGGTTTAGGGGTGAAATGCTTGGGTTGTGAGAGCCTTAACACAATCAGTGTATTAATCTCCTGATAGGGATTGTAAGCACGATTGACCAAGACAGGAGTAACCTCAACGGATTCAGTGGTTCTGTTTATAAATCACAGAGTCAATCAATCGGGTACAGGCGGTGCTCATTTTAGGGGTAGAAAATGGCTGCTGATTATGAGAGGACAAGACCAACGCCATCTTGAGATTGTTGACCTTTGTCCCCAAATCAGCAGCCCCCACCCAGTTCCTGAAAAGTTGCAACACCCTTAATGGCATCCTGCTCAGACACCAGTAAGTCATTTCACATTTGGGCCAACCAACCAGCCAATCAGAAAACTAGATATCGGGCCCACTTCAGCCAAACCTATCAGCCTAAAGGTCAACTGACCTCACGCTGATAACACTCACCTTTACCCAATCCTAGAATGACAAGACTGCTGTCCCCCTGTGCGCGCTTTCCCATACCCAATCCTGTACCGCCAAGGCATGTACTCCCCTGCTTGCCATTGAAACCCATAAAAATCTCCGTTCCCCTAGACTCGGGGCCACACCTCCCCTCCCTACCCGCTGCGGCAGTGAAGGTGTGCGGTCCCCTGCTCGAGCTTGTAATAAAAGACCTTTTTGTGATTACATCGGAATCAGGCTCCTGGTGGTCTCTGGTGGTCTCGTGAGCTTGGACATTACAAGTACAGAAGGGCTTTGTGTTTTATAGGTTACAATATGAGTGACTTAATTATTAGAGCCTTGAGCATAACATGTTGGGCAGAATTGTAAAAATCTGAAACTCACTGTTACTGGGAAGGGATGTGTCATGAGCAGCACTATTAATAATTGCTCGGAGGCAGACTGTCTTTAAATGCAAGCATATATTAGATCACATCAATCATCAAATATAAACAATGCAAAAAGTGTTGGGGGTGCTGGAGCACCTCAACTAGCATTCAGTGCACACTAATTAAACACTATAAGCAAGTCACACTATCCTAGGGCAACTAAACACTACAAGCAATTCACGCAATCCTAGGGCAACCATGAGCCCCAAAATACCTCCAGTGCCACACAACTTCTCTTAGCCAAAGAGCAGACATTGTCTTTGTCCCGTGGTTCTCTTCAGCCAATGGCTGGACATCAGAGAATGGTGGAATTGATCCAACAGCAAGGTGGTGAGTCTCACTGATGTCCTTGGAGCAAAAGCCCCCATGTGGCAGGATGAGCAGTTTAAATACAGTTCCAAGTTGGTGGTGTGAGCTGGTGATTGGTGACACCCAATGAAGTCAATGTCCATTGGTTATGTCCAGTGAGATGATGTAATCACAAGTTGGCATATTCTTTGCGCGTGTCCATGGAGCTGTGCCCCCTATCAATTGTAACCAGTCCTTGCTAAGCATGCCTGTGGCTAGTGTCCCTTACAGCCCCTTATCGATTACAAGCACGCATGACTAAGCATGTCAGTGGCTGCTGTTCCTTATGGTCAGCAACTTAGTGCCAGCATGCCAGGCATGCCTATGGCAGATGCTCCTTACAGGATGCAAGCTCACGGTTCAGGTGCCATTGTCTATCTTCTTCCTCTGAGATCCATTGTTAGTCAGAGCTTCACCATTTGCTCACTCCTTCCTAAACTCATGGACAGTGGGAAAGGGTGAAAGTCCAGGGCCCAGCGTTCAGTCTCTGCCTCCTCCCCTCAGGAGCCAGTGTTGCAAAGGGGTGAATGTTTGCTTTTTCCCCTCGGGGCCCATGGTTAGTGGGAAAGGATCTACTGTACACCCTCTATCTGCCTTCCTCTTTATTCCTCCTCCAGGTCAGTTTTGGGGGGTTGTCATTTTCCTGTCTGGGGCTGTCACTTTCCATGTCCTTCAGGGATTAACTATGTGGTACCTGTTGGCAGGTATGGTGCAGTTGGAAGAAATGGATCCTTGGGGGTGTGCCTTTCGGGTTTATATTTTGTCCTGTTGAGCCGAGTGCTCTCTCCTGGCTGCCATGTTCCAGCTTCTTCCCACAGCCACATGCTTCTGCCATGATGTTCCGCCTCACCCTGCGTCCTAAGGAACAGAGCCTAAGGAATGTCTGTAGACTGAGACCTCTGAAAACATAAGCCTGAACTAAACTTTTCTTCCTCTAAAATTGGCGTAAGCCTTTTGGTCACAGTGATGAAAAAGCTCACTAAAATGCTAGTTCCTCATGCTCATGGGAATGGATGGAATGAAGGGGGACTGCTGATGGGAAAAAACCCAGCACACAAGGAAACACGAACATTAAACTGTCTCCCTCCTAGAAGCAGCAGGGTTACCCACACAGGCAGCAGCCATGCAGGTCAGGGGACCCCAAAATGGGGGTTCAACCAGAATGCAGGGATTGTACTGGCAGATCCCAGTGCTTCAGAAATGGCCTAATGCCCCTGTCCCCAATCTTGGGTGCATCCCTCTCTTACTCACAGATGGAGGAGGAATGGGCAAACAATGGGGACAGAAGCAGCAGAAGATGCTGGGGGACTAAAGAGAGAGCTCATAAAACATGACGACCTCAGGCTGACCAGTGGAAAATCATTAAAGAGTACAAGACTGTGCCGCTTAGGGAGTGTAGTGATTAATTTGAATTGTCAACTTGATTGGATTAAAAGTTGCTGATGATCAAGAGGCTTCTGGTGTGTCAATGAGGGAGTGTTTTGGAATGATTGGCATGTGGAATAGCCAACTGAATGGAGACCCTCCCTAAGTGCAGGAAGCATCGTCCAATAGGATGATGGCTTGGATGGAATAAAAGTTGGAAGAACAAGGAAGCAGCAGCTGATGCAAGCTGCAGTGTTCTTGAATGGGTGGGTTCTTGTTTCTGCTGAGATTATCTGAGGATATCAAACTCTTGCTCCATCTTGCTTCCAAAAAAGACTCTGCCAGTGATTCTCCAGGGAGTTTCCAGAAGCCTTCCATCTCAGACTAGGGTAGCACCTCTGATCCCTCTTGTTCTGGAGATTCAGCCTCTTCAACTGCACAGCTACTGGTTCTTCCATCTCTCCAGCCTGCAGATGGCCATTGTGGACTATCCAGCTTCTGGTCACATAAGCCAACCTAATATATCCCCCTTTTATGATTATACTTCCTGTTGATACTGTTCCTCTAGAGAACTCTGACTAATACAGGAAAGGAGACACTGAACTGGGCACTAATGCCTTTTTGGGGAAAGACTTCACATCTTTCATCTGAGAAGTCACAAGAGCTTGCCCTACACCTGTTTAATAGCCTGCAGGACTGAGTGGGCATCAAAACCATCCCTCTACATAACCCTCTGCAGTAATTGGGTGCACTCCCCAGGGAAGATTGGCAGCTAGACTTCCTCCAGATTCCCTCCCCATGGCAAGGATATAAACATGTTCTGAGTTTTGCTAACACCTTTTCTGAGTGGTTAGCAGTATATCCCACCTGAACCCAAAAGGCCCAACAGGTCACTAAAGCTCTAAGAAAGGAAACCATCCCTTAGTTTTGGATCCTTGGGTCACTCCAGAGTTATCCTGGCCTCTATCTCCAAGGTGACACAGGAGGCATTGGGCACCACTTACATCTTTACACCTCCTGGCTCCCTCAGTCATCAGAAAAAGTGGAAAGGGACAATCTACTGATAAAAAGCACCTTGAAAAACTGTGACAAGAAACCCCAAACCATGGTGACAACTTTGACTGCCTGTGAAGAATCAGAATTACCCCCAAACTTGTGTCCAACTGAGCCATTATGAAATACTGTATGGGAGGCCGGCCATTCATGACTTCAGACCTTGTCACTGATCCTAAATAGAAGAGGTGATCAGATATGTAATCAGTTTGGGACAGGGGCAAAAGGCCCTTTGGAGTTCAGAAATCAAGTCCTCCCAGCTCCTGACTCCAGCCCTACTGCTCCACATATTCAAACAGATGACCTTGTTCTTTTTATTTAAAAAATTTTTTAGTATAAGGAATTGAACCCAGGTGGGCTTTGCCACTGAGCTAAATCCTTGGTCCTTTTTATTGCTTTTTAGTCAAGGTCTTGCTAAATTGCTAGGCTCAAGGTTGGTCTCAAGGTTGTGACCCTCCTGCTTCTGCCTCCTGATTGGCTGGGATTATAGGTGTGTGCCATCATACCTGGCTGACTTTGTTTTTCTAAAGACTTAGAAAAGGGACTCACACACCAACCTGTTATTCTCTGCATCCCACCTTCCAGGTCCCAAGCACCCCGAGGGTGGTCAGATTCCAGGGCCAGACATGATGGGCCCACGTTCCAAGGATAAAACCTGTCCCTCCTGAAGTTATACAGTCCAGAACCACTTGCCACCAGGAAAACAGAAAAAGGATGCCTCTTCCTGTGAGCCTGGAAGATGTATGAGTCCTACTTAGAAGAAGCAAGGGGCCTGTTGAAGCTGCTTCCCTATGTCCTACAGAGCAGGATTCCTTCTCCTCTCAGCTCTACTTGGACTTGTCCTTTGGGCTGTGGGGATTACTCTGTTCCATGATGAACTCACCCCTGGCTGGGAGTCGGCTTTCTCTTGGCATTTCCAATCCTCTTACTCCTCACCTGTGGCTGCCTCCTAGAGCCGCTATAAAACAACGCATAGGCCAGAAGACAACACCAGATAGCAGCATCTACCCGTAACTGCGCCCCCCCACCAATCCTCCTCCACTTTCTCACTCCTAGCAGGGTAACTCTCTTCACAGGTGGACTGGAGACGCTATTAGAGGGAACAGTCTATCTTCCAAATATTGGATTTGCCATCATCATCTCATTCTGGAGGAGACACCAAGCCAATATTTCAAGGTGCTGTCAAGCACCCTGAAAACTCCATAATAGGACCAAGGACACTTGTGCTATCAATAATTTGCACACAATATAGGACAAACATTAAGGTCCAGTCCCACTGGGGACTCATATAGCACCTTGGAAACTACATTTTGGGACAGATTCGAAGATCTGGTTCCAATGAGGACACATAAAATGTAACTCAAAGTTACAGTATGGAACAGACTTAAGAAGTCTGTCCCCAGTTGGGGATGCAAAGAGTATCCTTAGGCCTATGTTTGTTTTATTTTTCTTTTTAGAAAACCACATAGAAGATTATGGGATAATTCAGTGTATATCCCTGAGAACTCATCCCTTGCATGCATATTAAATAATTGGAATTATCTTTAAAAAAGAAAAGAGGCTACTTATTCAAGGGTTGCTATCTTAAGCAATTATTCAAGGGCTAACTCTCCATCTCACTTGGAACTAAAAGAAAGAGAGATCCTCCCTTTTTGGGGGAGAGCACTGGGAATTGAACTCAGGGACACTCAACCACTGAGCCACATCCTCAGCCCTATTTTATTTAGAGACAGGGTCTCACTGAGTTGCTTAGTGCCTCACTGTTGCTGAGTCTGGCTTTGAACTCGCAATCCTGCCTCAGCCTCCCAAGCTGCCAGGATTATAAGCGCATACCACTTCACCCGGCAATACTCCCCTTTAAAAGGTCCCAAAAAAGAAAATCAAAGATGGTGGTAGTTGACATGGATCTCCATCATGGATGGAGGAGTAGCCACCTGAATCATTGATTTCTTATCTAGACATTATTGGTAGACCCTACCCCAGTGCCATCCCCAGAAGCACAGCCTGGGCCTGTGTCCTCTATTATAATCAATTGTTTACTGTCACACAAAAGCCATCTGGGACACATTGCTGAAATTCTGAATCTGGTGTGTGCTCTGTTAAGGAGCAGCTTAAACTTTCTTATCCCTTACCTATATATAGCCTTGGCTTTATCTCTTTTTTTGTCTGTCTCAAGAGACACTTTTATTTCTGCTTCTTGGTTAAAGGGATTATCTGGTGATTGGTGAGTTTTTCTAACTTCTTTTTTGTTTTCTTTTGTTTTTGGTACTGAACAGGGTCTCACTAAGTTGCTTAGGGCCTTATCAAATTGCTGAGGCTGATATTGACCTTGCAATCCTCCTACCTCTGCCTCCCAAGTCACCAGGATTATAGGCATGCACCACTTCACCCAGCAAGTTTTCCTAACTCCTTAAAATGAAAAACTTACATTTGTAAGGACCTTTGCCTCTATTTACTAGCTCTTAAAAAATATATATTAGCTTGTCAGTATAACAAGTCCCACCTCTAAACCTTGGACTTTCACTGGCGTAAGCCCTTCTCAGTGCTGTTTAAGCAAGTTCTGTGTCTTTGATATGTTAATTTTCTTTTTTTTTTTCAACTAAATCATACCTTTGAAAGTGTATGTTTAAGATTGAGGATTGTTAAGGGCTATGGTAATAATGTCAATACATTTTTTAAAAACCTGGCACATGTTACATCTAGATAAAAGTTATAAAATATTTTCAGTCCAATTTTTATGTATATTTGTGCACATGTGTGTATTATATGTTGTGTCTACATGGTACTGAATTAGCTTAAAAATAAATAAACCTGGGCTGGGAATATAGCTCAGTTGGTAGAGTGCTCGTCTCACATGCAAAAAGCCCTGGGTTCAATCCTCAGCACCACTGAAAATAAATAAACAAACAAACCTTCATGAATTAAAAAAAGAAAATGGATCCAAATGCCTTTGAGTTTCCAGGACTCAAAAAAATCTTTGACAAATTAAATTTGTTGGTAAAATAAAAGAAAAGATGTCTTTAAAATTACTCACATATTTTTCTAGGTAAGGGGTTGGTTTCTACGTATAATGCCCATTGCTTTTAGAATTTTTTCTTTGACAGAAAAAGATGGGTTAAAATGTTAACTGAGTTTGTCTTACATTGTCACAGAAGAAAATATGCCTCAAAGAAGGATTCAAGGAATTCCTGGAGAGAAGGAGGAACTTGACTCAGGACCAGCAGGGTTCTTGGTACACATGATGGAAAAGAATTTCAGCATGCACCAAAGAAACAGTTATTTAGGAAAGGAGATCCACATTCAAGGGCAGAGGGGCAAAAAAGAGATGCCTCTGGGGTAAAGCAAGGGAATATGCACTGAAGGGAGAATGTGGGCCACCGGGGAGAGACAGCACCTGTTGATGTGGGGTGTTAGTATTTATAGCGGGCTGGTGCGAGGGGCTGGACAAGGGGCAGAGGCGAGGTGCAAGTATACAGTTTCCCACCAGTTTTTCCTTTGCTTGTACATTTCTCTCATTTTACAAGGGTATGGACAAAGGTCATGTTGCTTAAGTTCAAGATTTACAACTGTGCTTTTTGTATCTCAATGGCTTTGGGGCATTTTTCTTTTTTAATTTTTTTTAAGATTTAGTATATCTCACTTTATCATAAATCCCTATCTTTTTTTTTTTTAACTCAAAGGCACTTCACCACTGAGCCACAGCCCAGCCCTTTCTTTGTATTTTATTTTGATACAGGGTCTTGCTGAGTTTCTTAGGGCCTCATTAAGTTGCTGAGACTGGCCTTGAACTCACAATCCTCCTCGACTTCATGAGCCACTGGGATTGCAGGCCTGCTCCACCAACACGGCTATAAATCTCTCATTTCCCCCCTGAGACTTTGATCACTAAATCTTAAGTATTGGTGAAGGGTGAAGATCCATTTGCCGTGGCTACTTCAGGCTGGCAAGGGGCAATGACCCTGCCTAGTGAGGAATCAGAAGTCTGATCCTGACTGATCTACAGGACGTAGACACTGGTCTCAGTATGGGTATAGGTTGGAATTATCATGTTGCCATCCACTTAACATGGAATTGTTGTAATCTGGAAGGTATAGACTTTATGGGGAGATTAAAAAGAAAAGGTTGAGCAATAGGAGCAGACATCAAGTTTCCACAAATCCTAATAGTGGTTACAGCCAGGTGAGGCTAAACAAGTAAGCTTTAATTGTTTTTATTTGCCTATATACATCTCAGGATCTCAGGATCTGGATTTTAAAAAAAAATTTTTTTAGTTGTCGATGGACACAATGTCTTTATTTTATTGCTTTGTATATGGTGCTGAGGATCGAACCCAGGGCCTCACGCATGCGAGGCAAGTGCTCTACCGCTGAGCTACAATCCCAGCCCAGGATTTTTTTTTTTAAAGCATGTCTGTTAGATCAAATTCATTCAGGGAGAACTTAAAATTTTAGCAGAATCTCTTGATAGTTATTATCAGACACTTAGACATAAAGACCTGTTTCTCTATAACCTTTATTTAGAGCTGACACAAATGCATATTAAGTTAAATGTAAAAGGAAACAAATTTTTATTTAAGTGCCCAGGCATGACTACTCATGGTTATGCTTTCTTACAAGCAAATTTTGACCAAATTGGTCAAAAATTGACCTTTTTCTATCTAAGGATCAGCTGAGATCCCTCGGAGTAATTTTAGGAGCTTGCGACAAGCCTATTGGCTCCTTTAGCTTTCCTCCACCAGTTGTGCCATCTTCTGGGGTTGGTCAGGGTCTTGGTGACCACACATGACTTTCCAAGGGAAATAAGAACAATTTGGTGCTTACTGTCTTGGGTTCACTAAATATTTAGACTTTGTTCTGAGAGGCATTACAAACCCACTGTGCAACAAGATATTGGCATGACCCAGGAGCACATGTGTGTTCCTGTTCTGCTATTGTGTCAACTGTTAGTTCCAGACTAGTATCAGCATTGCTGTGTGAGAGGACGTGAGTGTGGATGGGAAAATGGAGTGTGATAGAAAAGACATGGAATGAATGCAGAGGCACACAGCATTGTGTTGACTTTTTTTAAAAAAATATTATTTTAGTTATTGATGGATCTTTATTTTATTCATTTATTATTTATATGTGGTGCTGAGGATCAAACCCCGTGCCTCACGCATGCTAGGCAAGCGCTGTACCACTGAGCTATAGCCCCAGCCCCTGTGTTGACTTTTAATGAAACAAGTCACCATTGTTAATACTGAGAGTTTTACTCTTCCTCTTGGAAATATATATGGGATAATTTAGAAGTTGGTGACCTTTGAGTATATGGCTATGAACTTCACCCTGGATGAGTGGGCTTTACTGGATCCTTCCTAGAAGAAGCGCTACAGAAAAGTGATGCAGGAAAACTTCAGGAGCTTGGCCTCTGTAGGTAAGGATGACATCATTCTCTTATTTGTTCAGAGGAAAACATGTTTCTTTCTCATCCGAGCCACTCCATGATATATGGAATATACAAAGGGAACATTTGAGTGATTACACCCAGGCATGGTCACAGTCCACCATAAACCTAATTAGATTGCAGATTTCTGTAATGTTTAATAATTCATACTGATTTCCTGGATCTACACTTTAGGAAAATAAAGATAAAACCAGACCAATGAAGATATGTATAAAAATCCTAGGAGAATTCCAAGATAATCTATATGCAGGAGAAAGTGATGCACCTCAAGAATCTTGGAATAAGCCTTTCCACCAAGATGGCACTGAAAGCCAAGAAGGAAGCTCCTGCCCCTCCCAAAGCTGAAGCCAAAGCAAAAGCTTTGAAAGCCAAGAAGGCAGTGCTGAAGGGTGTCCACAGCCATAAAAAGAAGATCCACACCTCACCTACCTTCCAGTGACCCAAGACATTGCAGCTCCAGAAGTAGCCCAAATATCCCTGGAAAAGCACTCCCAGGAGAAACAACCTTGACCACTATGCCATCATCAAGTTCCCCCTGACCACTGAGTCAGCCATGAAAAAGACTGAAGTCAACAACACACTTGTGTTCATTGTAGATGTCAAGGCCAACAAACACCAGATCAAACAAACTGTAAAGAAGCTCTGTGACATTGATGTGGCCAAGGTTAACATCCTGAGCAGGCCTGGTGGAGAGAAAAAGGCATAAGTTCAACTGGCTCCTGATTATGATGCTTTGGACCTTGCCAACAAAGTTGGGACCATCTAAACAGAGTTCAGCTGTCTAATTCTAAATATACCCTTTCTCCCCCAACATTAGGGGGGGAAAAAGAATCTTGGAATAAAAGGAAATTTTAAAAACAAAACAAATAGTACCAAAACCCCCAGCTTCAGATTGATTTGACCTCAGGAAATTTTCTCTAAAATTAAATTGTATTCAGATTAGCATTTTTTTTGTACTGGGGATTGAACACAGGGGTATTTGACCACCGAGCCACACCCCCAGCCCTATTTTGTGTTTTATGTAGAGACAGGGTCTCACTGAGTTGCTTAGCATCTCGCTGTTGCCAAGGCTGGCTTTGAACTCGGGATTCTTTTGTCTCAGCTTCCCAAAGTGCTGGGATTACAGGTGTGTGCCACTGTGCCCAGCTTCAAGTTGGCATTTTTAATCAGAAAAACAGAAATCCAAAGTGTCCCAGTAATGTAAATATCTTGATCACCAACATAATGCCATATGTGACACTTTTCTGGTGGATCCATGTAGACAGTCATTGTTTCATGTGCAGAATCATCAATAATATTTTATGAAACTACCTTCAGAATTTGGGTACAAAGTACTTCATGAAATAAAACTGAATTTTGTGTTTAGACTAACACCTGGGATATCATTATTAATATGCAAATGTTTCAAAATTCAGATGCTTTTAGCTGGATGTGGTGGCGTATGTCTATAATCCCAGCGGCTCCTGAGGCTGAGACAGGAGGATCACAAGTTCAAGGCCAGCTGCAGCAATTTAGTGAGGACCTCAGCAACTTAGTGAGACTCAGTTTCAAAATAAGAAATAAAAAGGTCTGGGGCTGTAGCTCAATGGTAAAGAGCTCCTGGATTTAGTCCACAATATCCAAAACAAAACAAACATAAAAACACTGCCTGATAACATCTGTTCTTGATCCATCCTGCAAAGCATAATATCATGTCTTGTTCAAAAATTCTCACAAGACATAAAATCAGTACTTATAAGACATAAAATCAGTGCCTCTTCTGGTCAAGTTATTAAGAAATAAAACATTAATAATATGTTCCTCATTTTTTTTCCAGAAGTCAAGTGTTAGGGAGAATTTGTGAACATAAAGAAAGTAGTGAAGCCGGGCGCAGTGGCGCAAGCCTGTAATCCCAGCACTTAGGGAGGCTGAGACAGGAGAATCGCGAGTTCAAAGCCAGCCTCAGCAATGGTGAGGCGCTAAGCAGCTCAGTGAGACCCTGTCTCTACATATAACACAAAATAGGACTGGGGATGTGGCTCAGTAGTTGAGTGTCCCTGAGTTCAATCTCCAGTACCAAAAAAAAAAAAAAAAAAAAGAAGGTAGTGAATATGGAGAAATCTTGAACTGAATTCCAGATTGTATTGAGAATAGTGCGACTCTTTCTAGAGTAAAACCAAGTGAAAGCTGTGGGTGTGAAGAAGTCCTCATTGGTGATTTATCACAAAATGTGCTCCTCAGATCCCATACTGGACACAAGCCATGTGAGTATCAGGAACATGGAGAGAAAGAGTACAAATGTCAGAAACCTGGCAAAGCTGTCTGTTATCACCAATGCTTTCAGAAGCATGAAAGGTGCCACACTGGAGTGAGACGCCATGGATACAAGCAACACGGGATGGTCTCGACTCATTCTAGTTCCCTTCAAATACATGAAAGGATTCAGACTAGAGAAAAACCATATATATATGTATGCAATGTGGTAAAGCCTTCACTCATCACAGTAGCCTTTGATACCATGAAAGGATTCATGGTGGCAGGAAACTCCATGGATGAGAGCAATGTAGGAAAACATTCAGATGTTTCAGTTCCCTTAAATTACATAAAAGAAGTCCCACTGGGGAGAAGCCCTATGTGTGTAAACAGTGTGGGAAAGCCTCTAGTTATTACAGTTCCTTTCACAAACATGGAAGAATTCACATTGGAGAAAAACCCTCTGTATGCAAGGAGGATGGAAAAACCTTTAGTTCTTCCTGTTACGCTAAAATACATGAAGGGATGCACACTGGAGAGAAACCCTATGTATGTAAGGATTGTGTGAAAGCCTTCAGTACCTCTACTTCCTGTCACAGACATAAAAAAAAAAAAAAACTCACACTAGAGAGAAACCCTATGTATGTGAATAATGTGGAAAAGCATTCAGTTTCAGTTACTTTACATTTCATAAACCCACATTGGAGAGATACAGTATATGTGAACAGTGTGTAAAAGGTTTTAGTCATTACTTACCAATGTCTGCCTCTGAAGATCCCCATAGGGGCCATGGAGAGATGTCTCAGGAGAAGAGCTACATCCAGAGAAGGGTCCCTCCACTCAGGACAAGCAGTGTTCTTGGCATACCTGATGGAAAAAAATTTCAACATGGGCCAGGCAAAGGCATAGACAGAAGCTTATTTAGGAAGGTAGACACAGATTCAAACAAGAACACATACATAAGGGAGAATATCTCCAGAGGGAGAAACAGCCCCTCAACTTGCTGTAGGGCGTTAATATTTATAGAGGGCTGGTGCTGAGGACTAGACAAGAGGTGGAGGCAGGGTGGAGGCACACAATTTTGTGCCAGTTTTTTCTTTGCTTGCACATTTCCCTTATTTTGCAAGGGCTATATAGACCAAGGGCATGATGCTCAAGCTCAAGATTTATGACTATCTTTTCTGTATCTCAAAGGCTTGTGGACAATTCCTTTAAAATTTCTCTTTATCCTAAATCCCTATATCTGCAATTCTGAGAAAGGATGGCATTTAGCTGTGTGCGCTGGTGCATGCCTGTAATCCCAGCAACTCTGGAAGCTGAGGTAGGAGGATGGCAAATTTGAGGCCAGCATTAGCAACTTTCTTTCTTTCTTTCTTTTGTGTGTGTGTGGGGGGGCAGCGGGTGGGTACTGGAGATTTACTTGAGAGGTTCTTAACCACTTAACCATATCCCCAGCCCTTTCAATTTTTTTATTTTGAGACAGGGTCTCTCTGGGATTTTAGGCGTGTCCCACCACGCCCGGCAAGTTAGCAATTTAGGCCCTAAGCAATTTGGTAAGACTGTCTCAAAAAATAAAAAGGGCTGGGGATGTGGCTTAGTGGGTAAGCACCCCTGGTTGGTACCAAAAAATAAGGCAGGAAGAGCTGGGCTTTTAAGCCCTTCCATGGCTGCACCATAGGGATTTTATCCTCCTATACAGTAATACTCCGGATGTACTAGCTGCTCTCTAGCGCCACCAGTGGTGGGGTTATTCCCGATCAAACAAGCCGGCTCCACGGTGGGGCATCTTGGAGTTGGATTGTGGTCAGTTCATCTAAACAGGGGCCAGGAGGAAATCGATGGTCAAGCCTTTCCCCAGAACTTTCCAGCTCAGCCACTCCCAGAGACTTTCCTATCTCAGGCACATGGGTAAAAAACAGGAAGGGTCAGTTTAAAAAAAATGTGGTTGTAGATGGACAGAATGCCTTTATCTTATTTATTTATATGTGGTGCTAAGGATGGAACCCAGTGCCTCACACATGCTAGGCAAGCGCTCTGCCCCACGGCAGGGCCAGGTCTGAAAAGCTAGGATCAAGTTCTGTTTAAAAGTCTGTTATC